>CM038793.1:124805890-125500119 GCA_021764765.1 Vicia sativa | reverse complement strand
AAGGAAGGAATCACAACATGACTTTGCACATTTCCATGAATTGCAGGAATGATGCATTGTCCAAAGTGCTTATTGATAATGGCTCCGCATTGAATGTTATTCCCAAAAGTACCCTTTCAAAGCTTAAATATCAAGGTCACCCAATGCGTCCTAGTGGTATCATTGTTAAGGTGTTTGATGGTTCTCGTAAATCTGCTATTGGGGAAGTAGATTTGCCCATTCACATTGGCCCACATCTGTTTCAAATTACCTTCCCGTGATGGATATATTTCCTTCTTATAGTTATTTGATTGGACGACGTTGGATTCATGAGGCTGGTACTGTGACTTCGAACCTCCACCAGAAATTGAAGTTTGCCCGTGAAGGTGTTGTGATTATTGTGGAAGGAGAACAAGCTATGTTAGCTTCTCATTTATCCTCCTTTTCCATTGTAGAAGCTGATGAAGCCTCTGTTGGAATAAAGTTCCAATATTTGTCTATTGATAGTGTCCAAAGGAGTGAAGATTCTATTGCTTCGTTGAAGGATGTCCGTAATGTGGTTCAGAAAGGTTCTAGCACTTGTGTATGGGACAAGTTACTGAGCCAAACATGAATAATAATGGTTTTGGTTTAGGTTTTTCCACAAAGATTAGAAGAGAAATGTTGAAGTCAGGATCTGTTGCTGCCAAATATCCAAATGTTTTCCGAAGTGCTGGTTATCTTGATCCTATTGTTCCACAAGTCAATGCCATTGTTGAAGATGGACTAGAGCAGGAAGTGCCCAACTTTTGTGACGCATGGAACCAGAGTTTGTAATAGGACTGCTATTGACATCCCCACTTGCATTCACGTGTCTAAGTAATTCACTTTTTCTTGCTTAAATTTTCAAATAATGATCATTACACTCTGCCCGAGGTGAAAGTGATGTTGTATGGTAATAAGATCATTAATAAAAAAAAATTCATTCCAAATTGTGTCTTTTATTTTCTTCTTTTTTTCTTGAAAAAATGGTAATTAGAAAAAACCTTTCAAAAAATAATAATTGAATTGAATTTTCATAATCACTTGTCACATGTGTCAGTTTCTAAAATTGATCATAAACATATGTGCAGATTAATTCATAAAACCGTTGAAAACAATTACCCTGCGCCATCTTCCAACTTTGAACATCCTGTATATGTAGCCGAAGAAGAGGAATTTGATGAGACCCCTGAAGAGGTTTCTCAGTTGCTTGAGTGCAAGGAAAATACCATTCAGCCATACAAAGAGTCGTTGGAAGTCATTAACTTGGGTTCTAAGGAAGATGTGAAAGAAGTCAATCTTGGACCATTGCTACATCCTAAGGTGAAGATTCATTTGATTGAAATGCTGAAAGAATATGTAGATATCTTTGCTTGGTCGTATCAAGATATGTCAGGGTTAGATATTGATATTGTGGAGCATCATTTACCGTTAAAGCCTGAGTGCCCGCCAATCAAGTGGAAGTTAAGAAGAACTCATCCTGATATGGAGATAAAGCTTAAGGAGGAAGTTTTAAAGCATATTGACGTAGGTTTCCTTGAGACATTAGTCTAACCTTAGTGGATTGCCAATATTATGTCAGTACCAAAAAAGATGGAAAAGTCCGCATGTCTGTTGATTACCGAAATCTGAACAAGGATATTCTGAAAGACGATTTTCCTTTGCCACACATTGATATGTTGGTGGACAGTACTGGAAAATGCAAAGTTTTCTCGTTAATGGATGTATTTTTAGGATACAATCAAATTAAGGTGGCTCCTAAGGACATGGAAAAAACAACGTTTATCCCACCTTGGGGAACATTCAGTTACAGAGTGATGCCCTTCGGGTTGAAGAACACTGGTGCAACTTACTAGAGAGCCATGACAACCCTATTCCATGATCTGATGCATAAAGAAATTGAAGTATATGTTTATGATATGATTTCCAAGTCCCAAACTAAGGAATATCATTTGGAAGATTTGTTGAAACGGTTTCGCATTTGAGGAAGTATCTCCTCTGTTTGAATCCTAATAAATGTACTTTTGGTGTCCTGTCTGGAAAATTGTTGGGTTTCATTGTTAGCCAAAAAGGAATTGAAGTTGATCCTGATAAAGTTAGGGAAATTCAAGAGATGTCGGCACCAAGAACTGAAAAACAAGTTAGAGGTTTCCTCGGATGTTTGAATTACATTTCCAAATTCATTTCCTATATGACTGCAACTTGTGAACCAATCTCAAGCTATTGAGGAAAGATCCAAGTTGCGTATGGAAAGATGATTGCCAAAGGGCATTTGAAAGTATCAAGTTGTATTTGCTTGAGCTTCCTATCCTGCCCCCTCCCGTTGAAGGAAGACCATTTCTTCTATATCTGACTGTGTTGGAAAGCTCCATGGGATGTATTTTGGGACAACAAGATGAAACAGGAAAGAAAGAATATGCCATTTATTACTTGAACAAGTTCACCGATCAGGAATCCCGATATTCTTTGTTGGAGAAGACTTGTTGTGCTTTAGTCTGGGCGGTAAAGTGTCTGTGACAATATATGTTGAATCATACTACTTGGTTGATCTCTCAAATGGATCCAATCAAGTACATCTTTGAAAACCTGCTCTTAAGGGAAGAATTGCTCATGTATGTTGTTATCTCAATATGATATTGAATACCGCACCGTAAGGCTATTAAAAGTAGTAATCGCGTAATACCTACCTCATCACCGTTAAGGATAATCAATCCGTTAAATTTTATTTTCCTGATGAAGATGTGATGTATTTAAAAATACAAGATTGTGATGAACCTTTACATGAAGAAGGTCTAGATCCAGATTCCCGATGGCGAATGGTGTTTGATGGAGCTGTGAATGCTTTTGGAAAAGGAATCAGTGCTTTTATCATCACTCCTCAATGAGCTCACATTCCTTTCATAGCAAGATTGATGTTTGATTGTAAAAATAACATGGCGTAATATGAAGCTTGTATCATGAGTCTTGAAGAATCCATCGACCTCGTAATCAAAATTTTGATGTGTACGGTGATTTAGCTTTAGTAATAAATCAAATTAAAGGAGATTGGGAGACTCGTCACCTTGGCTTAATCCTCACAAAGATTATGCAAGGAGGCTGTTGACTTTCTTCAATAAAGTAGAGCTTCACCATATTCCTCTAGATGAAAATCGATGGCGATGCCTTGGTAACTTTGGCCTCTATGTACAAAGTGAACAAGTGGAATGATGTACCTTAGATAACCATTTTGAAAGGCCTTATATATTCGCCATGGAGGTGGAAAAGGATGATAAACCCCGTATCATGACATCAAGCACTTTGATGACTCAAGAGTATCCGTTGATGCGACAAGCAAAGATAGAAAGACTTTGAGGAGATCGGCTGGTATTTTCTTTCTCAATGAAGGTGTGTTATGCAAAAGAAATCATGACATGGTCTTTCTCAGATACGCGGATAGACACGTTGATGCATGAGAATCATGAGGGTTCTTTTGGTACCCATGTCAATGGACACTCTATGGCTAAGAAGATGCTAAGGGCAGGATACTATTGGTTGATAATGGAATCCGATTGTTACAGATTTGCGAAGAAGTTCCATAAGTGTCAGATTTATGATCATAAGATTCATGTGCCTCCTACACTTCTCAATGTTATTTCTTCCCCCATGGCCTTTTTCTATGTGGGGTATTAACATGATTGGGATGATTGAACCCAAGGCTTCTAATGGACTTTGTTTCATCTTGGTAGTAATTGATTACTTCACCAAGTGGGTTGAAGCGCTTTATGCCAACGCAAGCAAGTGGTAGTCCGATTCATCAAGAATAATCTCATTTGTCGGTATGGTGGGACTAGCATCATCATCACTGATAACGGCTCGAATTTGAATAATAAAATGATGGAGGAACTTTGTGAAGAATTCAAGATTGTTCATCACAACTCTTCTCCTTACAGACCCAAGATGAATGGGGCTGTTGAAGCTGCAAACAATAATATCAAAACGATCATCTAGAAGATGGTCGTCACCTACAAAGACTGGCATGAAATGCTGTCATTTGCTTTACATGGATATCGCACTTCAACAGGGGAGACCCCTTTCTCTTTGGTTTATAAGATGGAAGCAAGGTTCCTATTCAAGTTGAGATTCCATCTTTGTGTGTAATATTGAAGTCAATTATCTCGATGTCGAATGGGTTCAAAATCTTGACCATTGAATTTGATTGAGGAGAAGAGAATGACTACTTTATGTCATGGTGAGTTATACCAAAAATAATGAAGAAAGCCTTTGATTAGAAGGTCAAACCTCGTGTATTCGAGAAGGCGACTGCACGTAAATATCATTTCTTTAAACTCGATTCTAGAGGTAAGTTGACTTCCAATATGAAGGCCCATACGCTGTCAAGAAAACCTTCTTTGGTAGGCTGATTCTTGAAACTATGGATGGCGAGGAGTTCCCACGTCCTCTAAATGCTGATGTAGTCAAGAAATACTTTGCCTAAATAAATAAAAGAATAACTCGCTAAGTTAAAAACCCGAAAGGGCTACTTAGGAAAAAAAGAGCGTCTCGGTAGGCTGAAAACCCGAAAATGCGGTCTAGGCAAAAATTAGAGACATAAACAAAATAAATCTCCGGTAGGTCAAACCCAAGGGAAGTCTAGGAAAAAGTTAGGGACTTACATGGGAAGTAACTATATCAAACAAGACGTGATCATAGAAGCAACAATCTGCATGGATTATCTTCATACCTCAACTGAAGACTACAATACAGGAGTTCAAAGTTGTTAGGGAGAATAGTGTTCATTGTTCTTCGATGTACCTTTTCCATGTATTTACCATTTTTTTCAAAACTTTCTAATCTTCTATGGAGTCATGCTATTGGAAGACTACCATTCTATCAATAAAAATTGAGCCTTTATCAAATTCCTTGGCAATCTTCTTTATTTGGTTTATAAAATATTATTTTATTAGAACATACTTATGTAAAATTTTGCAATTTAAGTGTGTTATCATGGATGTGAAGCAAAGGGATAAGATGGCATTGTCCTAATAAAAACGAGATTGATAACATTGAAGTTCGTACTATGAGGACCTCTATAACATTTTTCGTTCGAATGAGATATAAGTGCAAAGTGGATTGTTCCCACAGAATGTCCCATTTTTCCCCAAAAGAGTTGGTAAGAGTAGCGCTCTAATGAGACATGGTGACATCATATGGGATGCTTCCATCAGAAGGAAACTGGGAATGTTTACGATATGCCTGCAGATTCTTTTGAAATTTGATGCAATGAAGAGCTAGCCTTCTGTTGATGGTTTGTGAAGACTTCATTTTGGATGAGTGTTGTCCATGTATTAGTCAACCTTCCATGTTGATCCTCAATAAAATGCCCATATGAATCTCACGTACATTCATTCATACACTATGCATAGCTAAACTTCATTCACATATGTTGATAATCAGAGTATGCTTCATCTTTCTGATAGAATGTCGACTTTAAGTAGAAAAAGTTCATCTTTCCGATAGAATGTCGACTTTAAGTAGAAAAAGTTCATCTTTCCGCTTTCTCCACTAAACTACCCCTCTAAGAAGAATAGAGTCTCGACCCTCTTTGTAAGCCTCTGTGATTTTTCAAATCACCCTTCCCTAGCTTGATTGTGGTTTGAGATCTAGTCTCTAAGAGGAATTATTACCTTGTTCTTCCTAGACTATGAGTTCTAATTAGAAAGCACAGTTATGTTAGGAAGATCTCATCTCTCCAACAAAGGTGAATCTAAGAGAATTCACTTGCATTATCCAGCAATATTGTTACAATTTTTCCTAACAGCAGGTGATATTCTCTTCCCACAGTGGTTGGTTTTCCCCAATGGGGAATCTCTCGCTATGGATTGATCGTATTTCTTCAGCAAGTTGAAGACTTGTTATGGAAACCTCTGAAAATTGATCTATCAGCTCATTATTGGCTGATTCCCATAGCTATGTGCAGCAAGATCTATTGTCCTGATGAATGCCAGCCTTGTCTTTATGGAAGGTAGTTTATCAAAGAATTGTTGTTCCGATGAATGGAAACCTTGTCTTTATGGAAGGTGGTTTATCGAAGATTTGTGATTCCGATGAATGGCAACCTTGTCTTTATGGAAGGTAGTTTATCAAAGATTTGTTGTTCTGATGAATGGAAACCTTGTCTGTATGGAAGGTAGTTTATCGAAGATTAATTGTTCCTATGAATGGAAACCTTGTCTTTATAGAAGGTAGTTTATCGAAGATCTGATGTCCCGATGAATGGAAACCTTGTTTTTATGGAAGGTAGTTTATCAAAGATTTGTGATTTTGATAAATGGTAGCCTTGTCTTTATGGAAGGTAGTTTATTAAAGATTTGTTGTTCCGATGAATGGAAGCCTTGTCTTTATGGAAGGTAGTTTATTGAAGATTTGTGATTCTGTGAATGGTTTCTTTATGGAAGGTAGTTTATCGAAGATTTGTTGTTTCGAAGAATGGCAGCCTTGTCTTTATGGAAGGTAGTTTATTGAAGATTTGTTGTTCCGATAGATGGCAACATTGTCTTTATGGAAGGTAGTTTATCAAAGATTTGTTGTTCTGATGAATGGCAACCTTGTCTTTATGGAAGGTAGTTTATCGAATATTTGTTGTTCCGATGGATGGCAATCTTGTCATTATGGGAGATAGTTTGTCGTTGATTTGTTATATACTCCAATGGGCGGAATTTTAGGTCAATGATTGTATGATTGTTTTGGTCCCTTTTTTAGATAAAGTATTATGGTTAAAGAAGGAGTTCCAACCCGTCTTTGGTGAAGCACCAGAGCTCTTTCGAAAGTTAGTCTATTGTTGATGTTGTCTTCTTACCACCTATTGGTTAGAAACAATTTTTTGTGTTTATTCGGGGTTTATAGTTTACTATCTTTAGAAAGTTGGTGTCATTCCTTTTTTGCTAACTACTCGTGAGGAGATAGTTCGCCGCCTATCTAAGGATTGTTGTTGTTATTCCCTTTCCGTTTTCTTTTCCTGTATTAAGTCAATAATATTATAAAAAAGTTGGGTTCCCAATCCCTAGTGAAGTCATGTTTTTCTCTCTCCCATAAGATTGAGCTTTTTTCCCCACTAGTTCGTCTTCTTGGATGATTTGTCTTTCTTAGTGTGTCTTCATTATCTTTGCTTCCCGGTGTTCTCGCTTCCTTGTGAAGATCATCATCATATTACATTGCATAACCATTAAGCATTACATAATATCTTAGGGCCAAAAATAGGGATCATATTATATTTAAGTATCTTCTATCCTGTCGAGGCGAAGGTTCCCTTCTTATCTTCAGATAGAAGACACTGAAATAAGGGAAGCTATTGTACCCTAGTTTTTTCCCCTAAGATTCACTCATACTTCATATCATTGCATTACACAAAGATCAAATGGTCTCTCTCTCTCTCTCTCTCTCTTATCTTTGGGTTTGCCTTTGGGAGATCACCAAGCACCATTGAATGTATGTGATTATTTATGTTTAACTAACAATAATGTGTGCATACTTCACTCTCTAAATATTGTAGGTGAATGGTGCACAAGTCTCTTATTCAAGGAGTCAATAGGTTCATGTGTTTATTTGCATGCCTTCTCTCCTCAGTTCTCAATATTTTTGAAAGTATTGTCTCCCATTGAAAATTTATCTTGTCATCATCAATGATATCTCATCTTGAGTATATGCTTCATGTTTGAAAGACATCATCGAATTCAAAGAATTCACCATTCTATGGCCATCTACCTTGAATTAGGGTTTTGGACTTCTGAAGATCATATCTTGGTATTTGTGTGAAGTTTGTGGATGATTTCAAAGTCATTTGATTCTTAATAGGACTTATAATATGAATATGCTTATCTCCAAGGAGTTTTATTGATGAGAAGAGTGTTTTAGAAGTCTACGATTTCCCACTCTCTATATTGATACTTCATTTATCTTTTATGACTTCAAAGAATCATAACTTGGTCATCCCTTGTCTCCTTAAGCTTATTTTTCTTTGACAATGAACCTAAGGATGTCTAATACAACTTAGTTCAATTAGTAAGAAGAGAAAATGCTTGGAAATTTTCCTATGAAGTCAAAAGATTACAAGTCCTTGATGAATTTCTCAATTCTTGGTCAATCAACTTCAAGAGATCATATCTTGATCATCATCTATCACCTTGAGGTCATTCTTTTTGCAAAACAATCTTGAGGATGTGAAATTTATCTCCATAAAAATTTTAAATATTGAAAGTGTTTGGAAGTTTCTTGAAGAAATTAAAAGATTATAGGTCATTTTACAAATTTCCATAAACTTCACAAGGCCATAACTTGCTCATTTTTTGGAGTTTTTGGTTCGTTCTTTTTGCAAAGTGCTCTTTGAGAGATCTACTTCATTTCATCTTTGAAAATCAAGAGAAAATTTTGAATGGAAGCCATGTTTGGATTGAAAACATTATAGGTAATTTTTTTCCTTGTACTCTCTGCTTTCCAAAGAGCCCAAGGTTGTGCCATAAGGGTCCCTGATGCTAAACATGTTTAACCGATTGCCTATATGAGTTTTGATGCAAATTACACTTGAAAAGAGGTCATTTTGATGACTTTCGAGTCACATGTTTGGCACAAATTCACCCCAATTCCTTCTCATTTCCATCACCACTCACTCTCCTATAAATAAAGGATCATTCCTCACTCATTTCCTCAAGCTTTGATAGCCAGAAAACCCCTGCCAAACTCTCTCTTGAATCGGTTTTTCTGCAACTTCGTTTTCACTCTCAAAGCCATTCTAGTTTGAAATTAACCATTCATTCTTCTTGCTCGAACCTCACTAAAGCTAACAAAACAAGAATCGTGCCTTAAAGTTTCCTAAATCGTGCTATCCAAGTCATGTTTTAGAGGTTTGAAAGTGAACTTCGTTCAAGTAGGAATCTCGATCAAACCTTGTAAAATAAAGCATCATTGTACTCTCCTCTTTTCTCTGATCCTTGTGATCTTCCCCATTTTCATTTTCATCAAGTATTGACTGAGAATTCCATCAAAATCCTATTCGCTATTATTTCATCAAGTATTTTTCTTCACTCAGTTTAAATAAATTTTTCGTGAACATGTGGTTGAGATCGTCTTGAAGAGACGAATCCAAGGATACCACATATATTTATTATTTTACAGTTTGAGAATCACGTATGGAGGATTTCTAGAGGTTGAAGACGGCCTACGCGTCTGTCTACAACCAATGAAAGCGTGACATGTGATTTTTTCAAACTGGATTTGGGGACTTTGCCTTACCGGGCACGCGTAATAAGAGCCCTTGGATCTGATTACTTTTGTGAGTTAGACTTGATCCAATGCGTGATATCTTACCTTGTTTTATTTTTTTAATTTAATTTTAATTCCTGATCCGCTGTGAAAACCAAGGAGGTCCATATCAAGCACAACGCGCAATGTGCATTGGATGTGATTGCTAACGCGTTTTGACTATGATCAGATGGTTCACATTTTTTTGGCTTTTATTTTATTTTATGATTTTATATTTTAAATGCTTTAAACTTTAAAAAATCATATAAAATTCATTTCTGACTCAAAAATTATGAAAAAATTCACAAAAATATTTTGAAATATTATGTTTCTGAATTTTCTTTTTTCATAATTTTATTTTCAGATTTGATATTTTTTATGATTTTTCTATTTTATTTGATGTTTTTAATTGTTTTAAAATACTTTTTGACATTTTAAAATTCTGAATAAATTATGGAAGGATCCAATGGTCATTTGACAAATATTGGTGACCTCATTTTATTTTTATATCTGATTTTACTTTCTTTTTTTTTCCATTTATGGTTTATTTCACCTTTTATTATATTTTCTAAAAGTATTTTCTGACTTTAAAAAATTCTTAAAAAATTTGTCAACACTTGTTGACCTCTGTTTGACTTTGGATAATTTTCTTGAAATTTTATTTTGATGAAAAAATACTATTTTTGTATGTTGTCAATAAAGTCCAATTAAATAACTTAATTTCAAAATTACTTTTAAATCCTTTTATTTTTATTTTATATTTTATATTGCTGACTTTTGAATTTATTTTGGAGTCACAAATTTCGTCAACATCAACGGAATTTGGGTGTTGATAGGTCTCTTAACCAAATCCACCAAGAAAGTTGATTGATTTTGACGAAATTAGACTGAATAAATTCATCTGATGTAAAATAAACTTGGAAATTATTTCTTCCTCTTCATCTTATTTTCCTTTTGTCCCGATTCGGAGAAAGTGATCAATTGGTGGTATGAACTTTAACGTTCTAACATAAGCCCCAAAAGATGACTTGAGCTTTAATCTTGGTTCAACACTTGTGGCGCTTGTCGTGTGGTCGTGTTGATTTCTAATCAAGCTTCTGGAAATTTCCACTAAACTTGTCCATTTGAAATTCTCAATCATCTTTGATCAAGTGATGTGATAATTCTAAAACTGGTGATATACTTGAAAAAAAACAATTGAAACTTGTCGTGTTGTCGCGTTGATTCTATCAAGCTTTTGGCAAGTCTTCATGCGTAAGTTTCAAGATGGTCACCTTGTCGATTTACTAACAATTAACAATTCAATGATATACTTGACAAGTTTCAAGATGGTAATCTTGCTAACCTTTATTAATTGCTTTTTATTTTTCGCTCTATACTTTCCGCATTTACTTTTATACTCTTTATTTATATGCACCTTTAATTTTAGCATTTACATTTTATGTCATTTTAGCTTTGCTCACTTGAGCATTTTATTTTCTTGTCATTTTTCCTTTGCTCACTTAAGCGTTTTACTTTCTTGTTATTTTAAGTTTGCTCACTTGAGCTTTATTTTCCTTTTTCGAAAACACTTAATAATTCAACCTAAACATAAAAACTTTTAATTGGACTTGGTTATTATCCTTGTGCTTGGAGTTTGATCTTTGGACTTAGGATTAGGATCCTTACCTCAGCTTTGAGATCTTTGTGCCCTTGATGTTATTTTGTCTTGTCTAGTTATTATCTTTGTATGCAGGTTATTCCGTTATACTTGATTAAAAGTGGATTTCCTCCAAATACAGCCGTTACTCTACCCGCTTTTTTTCAAGACAAGAGTTCACCTGAAAGCATTGATTTATCTTATGCTTTTTTTTTGTCAGGTTATTTGTTTCTTATGTGGTAATCCAAAGGATGAGATATGGTATTGGCTCTTCATGTCAAGTATTAATCTTCTCACCCGGTTAGATCTTTCTTTACTCTTACCTTTTACTTTATGCACCTAAGTTAGCGTTTTCATCTCCTCCCCATTCTTTAATTTTCAAAATCTTCCCGCTTTTTCAAAGGATTCTTGTTTTCAAAACATGAACCGCTTTCATAAAAAACTTGGACTTAGGTCCATGTATTTTCAAAATTCTTTTCTTAATAAACTTTCAATTCATTTAATAATACTTTGAATTTTCTTTTCACAAGACTAAAAAACACCTAACCTCATTCAAACATTTTGAGCTCTTTATGGCTTTTCTAGCTAACATTTTCTTACAATCAACCAACACACAACTCTAGTCTTTTTTATCTGAACTACTTGGTTTTGATTTCAACATTTCACAATGTTGGTATGTAGGCCTAGAACTTATTGGAAGTTCTTTCAAAGCAAAAATTATAAAAAAGATTTCTTTTCTCCCCCTACAATCCATTTTGTACATATACTGCTTTAGCACACATATACAAATTTTCAAAAGGTTCCTCATGAGTACCATTGATGCTTTGGGTGCCTAACACCTTCCTTTTCATTACTAACCCCGGTCCCGTATCGCGATCTTTTGTTAGGATTTTATTTGCTCATTTACCTAGTCCTTTGGGTAAAATAAAAGCGTGGTGGCAACTCTTTGTTATTCTTGTTAAGTCAATTCAATAGCTTATACTGCAGCTTTTGTCGCATAATCGAAATAATAAACCCGCAAAAGATAATGATCCATACAAAGCATAAAGTATTGCATGTTCGTGCACAATTGATACACGACACCGCATGAAAGGAGTAAAACCAAACAAGGCATAATAGGATGTGCTCATATGCAACAAGGATCGAATGCGTGTTCCTACACATTCCAATCAAAATTACCGTGAGAAACGGAGTAAACCAAACAAGGCATAATAGGATGCTGCCAGACGAACTAATAATTATAATGCGCATTCTACGCATTCAAATCAAAAGGTATATGCAAGAAACCCACAATAACCAGATAATAGAATGTACACGTATGTGCACAAGCGATGGAATGCACGTTCATATGCATTCAAACAAAAGCACCTGCATGAAAGGACTAAAACTCAACAAGCAGACAATAGAATGTACATGTATGTGCACAAGTGATGGAATGCGCTTTCGTACACATTCAAACAAAAGCACCTGCAAGAAAGGGGTAAATCCCAACAAGCAGACAATAGAATGTACACGTATGTGTACAAGCAGTAGAATGCGCGTTCGTACGCATTCACACAAAAGCAGCTGCAAAGAAAGGAGTAAAACCAAACAAGCAGACAATAGAATGTAAACGTATATGTACAAGCGGTTGAATGTGCATTTATACGCATTCAAACAAAAGCACCTGCAAGAAAGGAGTAAAACCAAACAAGCAGACAATAGGATGTGCGTTCGTACGCAGACTAGGATTAGAATGCGTGTTCGTACGCATTCAAACAAAAGCACCTACAAGAATGGAGTAAACCCAAACGAGCAGACAATAAAATGTACACGTATGTGTACAAGCGGTAGAATGCACATTCATACGCATTCAAACAAAAGTACCTGCAAGAATGGAGTAAAACCAAATGAGCAGACAATAGAATGTATACGTATATGTACAAGCGGTAGAATGCACATTTCTACGCATTGAAACAAAAGTACCTGCAAGAATAGAGTAAAACCAAACAAGCAGACAATAGAATGTACACTTATGTATACAAGTGATGGAATGTGCTCGACTCATTCAAATAAGTGGATAACCCAAGTGGTGGAATGCGCATTCGTACGCATACAAATAAGTGGATAACCTACAAGAAGGTGCCAATCCAAGAAAAAATACAGTAGAGTGCACCTGCATGTGTGCAAGCACAACATAGGGATGCTAGAAGTCCACATCTCATGTAAAAGAGGTCAAAATACCTTGCACATAAAATAAATTATCAAAATTAAGAAATCAAGTGTTAGAAATAAAGCACCGAATGCAAAACTGATTGCAAATATGATTATAATCTAGTATAAGCATGTAAGAAGTGAAATAAAATCACAAAAATCTTAATGGGAAGGCGGTTTTCCAAAATCAGAGTGAAGAAATCAACTTCTCGGAATCGATTAAGAATCGCATGGTTGCTTTCAAAAGCACCAACGAATTCCAAAACATAAGCGGTTTTAATCAATTCCGAGTGGAAGTGGCATTTTTCGGACCTTAAAGTGACGGGGAAGCCACCCCGTTTTGGTACATTGCACTTGAAATTTGATTCCGAAACCTCCAAAAACGGTTCCGCCATGTGCCAAAATATAGGGAACATGTACCGTTATTTCGGACTTTCAAGGAAAAGTGGGTTTCGACACATGAAAATGCTAAAAAATGCTTATGGAATCATAAAATTCATGTATTGAATTAAATTCCGATTCAATTTTTGTTTGGTTTTGAAATGTGAGATGAATCGGGTTTTAATTCACTACATGTAATCAAAAAGCCAAAACAAAATGAAACACAAGCTATGTACAAGTTTGATGAAAATTGCAAAATGCAATGCATGTTTATGCATAATGCAAGTGTATGAGATATCATATGCATATGATATTTTTCAATGTAAATCAACTCTAAAAGCAATGCATGTCATGTATTATGTCATACAATAACCAATTTTATGATGTGTTGAAGTGTTGTGAAATCATACATGTGAAAAGAGTGAAACTAAGGTTTCACACACTTTAATATCACAAAATTTAACATCGACGCACAAACTCAAATTGATTATTCCATATGCAAATGTATGAACATGTAAGGATGCAATTTATATCCCTAGTGTGAGTTTAGGTGCATGTATATGTGTTATGTACAACGCAATGCACATAAAAGTCAAAATGCTATGAATGCTACATTTCGACACACGTAAGAATGCAAATTATGCCTTAATTCACATGGATCAATGCAATTTAATCAATCTATATGCTCTAATGCATGAGCATGTGATAGATGATGCAAAATGTACAAATTAATGGCCTAAATGCAAAGGAATACAATTACACAAGTGTATGTGTGATTTATGTACAACATTCCTTCACACCGACACACTTTAATGTCACAAAATCGAATCAAATCAAAGAATTCGACAAAACAAATTCAAGAATTGAATCCACAGAAAATGCAATTAATTCGACTATTCAATTTCAAGAAAAGGTAAAAGTCAAAATAGCTTAAAATAAGTGCTTAATTGAATTAATCACTTACTCGAACTTGAAGTTTGAGTCAAATTGAAGAGGAATTCCTTGTACTCCTCAAATAAAATACCAAATCCACTTCAAATTGATGATAATAATCAGAATTGAAGTTGAAATCAGAGTGGACAACTTGAATTAGTGAAAATTGAGAAGAAGGAAGAGCTTCCTTCAAGAAAGAGGTGCTGGTCGGGCTGTAGGAGGAGGAGGAGGAAGGGTTGGCCGGCCTCTTTGCAAGGAGGAGGGAGAGGCAACCGACTGGGAGCGTTTCCAGAAGGCCGATCGGAACAAGAGAAAACTGGTTAAGGCCAGTCGGTCAAGGGGAAAGTGATTGGATGCATACGGAGGAGCGCATGGAGGAGGCGGCCGGTAGGGTGCTTGGTTGGAGGAGGCGGCTGCAGGCCGGTTGGTAGTGGTGGCAGGCCGGAGGAGGTGGCTTCCATTCGGTTAGGGCGGTGGAACAAGGTGGCTCGATTAGGGTTTTGGCTTGGGAGGGAAGATTCCTTTTCAAATTTCCTTGAGTTTGTTCTTCAGAGTTTGAGAGAGAATTAGAGAGAATTGACAGTGATATGAGATGAAATTTGAGAAAATGATTGTGTCTCCCTAAATTGTGAAGGCAAAAATTTATTTATAGTGCGAAAATTTGGGCCTTAGAGTGCCTTGGATCCATAATTAAGCCCAAATCGCGATTATCCGAATAATTTTCGTATTTAATATAAAACAACCAAATTCGTGCAGAATTTGAAGTCGAGAGTAAAAATTTAGACTCAATCGGACGAACGGTCCAGGCGATACAGATTTTTGAAGTTTCAGCACAGTTTTCAAGCGTTTGACACATGCTAAATTTTATTTGCGCACTTCGGAGAAATTGCCTCGAACGAGGGTCTTCTGATCAAAATTTGAACTTGGGTCTCTCTGAGACAAATGAAGCCAACAAAACTTGTGAACTTTTGGCACTGATCCCACCTTGTTTCGCTAGAAATTGAGCAAGATATGATTTTTCGAACTTCACGTATTAGATGAAAATTGCTCGGTTCAGCTCGAAAACAACTCTGAAGAATAAAACATTCTCTTAAATGGTAAGGAATTTGTTCTGGAGTTGAAATGAAAGTTAGATATAATTCCGATACGGAATTATAGACACCGGCCTTGCTCAGTTTCAATTTTCCATCTAGGAATTACGAAAGTTTGAGTGCACTGAGCGCACAGTACAACACTAAAATTTAGTTTAATCCATTTGATAAATCAATTCCTTTGGGGACTTTCTTCACATAATTTGCGTCCGGATTGTGAATAAAAGTTGTATATAATAATGAGAGGGACTGGCCTATCAAAAATAATCAAAAAATACCCGACGAGCTGAGAGTTATGCCTTCCGGAACGCCCGACACGCATTAAGAACCCAAAATTCACTTTATTGAGAAATAAGCAAATTAATTCTTTTTCTTGATGAAACGGCCTCCGATATGAACAGATAAACTAAATAATAAATTGATACAATCCCAATGCTCATAGAATCAAACCCAAAATAGCTTTGTGACCAGAAAATCTTGCAATAGCCATACGAACTGAGAAATATCGACTTTTGGCTCGAAATTATCTAAGACAGCCAAAACACACAGTTTCTTCCACAATTTGAGATACCTTGAACCAGGTAACCTCATGATCAGTGCTATGCATGTATATTTATAATAATGCAATTATAAGCCAGAAACATCAAAATAAAGAGGGTAAATTTTGGGGTACAACAGCTGTCCCTATTCAATCATCCTCTAACTTAGAAGCGAGGTTGGCGTCTGCCTTCTATCATACCCCAAAATTTGCCCTCCATCTTCTCAAGACATTCCATACATCCATACTCAAGGATTCCTCAAAAGTTGATCAGACAAAACTCTCTCCTAGACAATCAACCCAAACTAGGGTTTGGCAATTCTCAGCTCCAGATGGACTTCCAACATCTCCAATGTTCATCATGACTCCTCATATGCTTCAAAGATTCTCCATGTCAAGTTTCACGCCTCACAAGTCAAGATTGCTCAGACAATTGCTCAGATGGTTGAAAATCAGTTGTATTGGACAAAAAGTCAACTGTGGTCAACATACAGTCAAACTTCATATTTTTTGGTCAATATCCTCATTTTGAAGTTACATTCATCATTTGATCAAGGGTTGATCATGATTCATCAAGAAAACTCAAGATTTGCTCAAAAGTCAAACTTTCTAAATTAGGGTTTCTAGGTGAAAAGTCAACTGAACTTTGACTGATCATAACTTTCTCATACTTTGTCATAAATTTTTCAACCACCTCTTGTTTTGAAGGAAATTCAATTCTCTACAACTTCATGTCTCACAAGAATGTCCAAAAAATGCTTCATTTGAGAGGTATGGCTCAAAACATTACAGGTCATTTTCAAAGTCAACAAAAAGTCAACTTTTTGTTTTGAAGATATATTGAGCATGGAGACTCCAATTGAGATGAGACCAAAACGGTTGGTTAGAGGACTCTTAGAGCTTTCCAAAAAGTCCAAGAACACTAAAAAATGTGGAAAAATGAGCAAGATACACCATTCAAAAGTTGGGCAATTTTGGACAATTGCACAAAAGGACATTTTGGTCAAAATGCAAAATTTTCCAAATGGGCCTATAATCTTTTGATCCAAACTTGTTCATGACATTATTTGTGACCCATAAATGCTTGGCCATGGCAATTTTCTATTTTATTAATTTATTTTTGAATTTTAAACCATTTAATTCAAAATTAAATTATATAAAATATGAAAATAAGGTATTTTTTCAAAAGGAATGGTTTTATATCATGCTTGAGGTCCAAGAAAGCCCATGAATCTTACCAATTTCGTGCTAGCCTCTACATTGATGAGAAAATCAAATTTTTGCCAATATTTGATTTTATTTGAAAAAATATAAATGCACATTGATGATCCAATCTTTTTCCTTGGTTTTTCCTCTCACAAATCCTTCTATAAATACCCAGCAAGTACACAGCACAAGGGACGAAACCCTAGCTCAAAGCATAGCCCTTATTCTTTTAAAATTTCTCAAGAAACTTGAAAAATCGAATTTTGTTTTCCACCCGGTTTCAAGGTGTATTAACCATCCAATCTTACTCCTTGACATCCCAGCAAGCGAAATCAATCGTTACTTGAAGCCAAGACACCCAGAATCGTGCCCTACAGCCTGCTCCGATTTGGTACATTTGTGAAATTCGGATTTTATTTATCATGCATTGTTAACTATTTTTGTGTGTTTATTTGTGTTCAGGAGGTTCATTAGAACGCATTAGATGCATCACATGCAAGCATACGCGTAGAAATTGATAGTTGCCATTGTTAGGGCAGTTCAGTCTCTTTTCTTCGAAACTCATTACACAGGCCGATTCAACGCAAATGGACATCACCATTGGATTCAGGAGGTCCAATTTAGGGGGGTAGGGTTCTATTTTCTTGTTTATTTCGCGTATTTTTGCAGGTTGGAAAATCAACCCACCGGAGAAGATGACCGGTGTTGGTTCCCGACCGCGTGGACTCCTTGACCGCATGCGTGGCGTTATCGCCCTCTCTGATTCGCTCATTCCATCCAACGGGGACCCCACCAGCTGACTGGGCCCTGACTTCACCAAACAGCGACGCGTGTTGCTCAAGATCACATGTTCCCAATCCACGACATCAGATGCAAGGTGGCGTAGTGGTAGTGGCAAGTTAACTCAAGGTTTCACCTGTGGTCATCCTCGAACCACTGGACTTGGTTTTGTTTTCTTTTTCCAAACTCAAACTATTTTCTTATTTTTCCATATTTTCTTATTTATTTAATATTTTGCATCAATTTTAATTTCTTTTCATATTTTTATTTCATGCATTAAAAATCATCAAAATATTTTTTCCTTTTGCATTTATTTTCTGAAAATGTTTATTTAATTTATAAAATTAAAAAATACAATTTTGCATGCATATTCATTTTTATTCATAATTTAGCATTAAAATCACTTTTTATTAGTTTTTAATTATTAAAATGCATCCAAAAAATCCCAAAAAATTATTTTAGCATATGAATGTTGTTTCCAGCATGTCATATTTTTCTCATTCAAAAATTTGCATTTTTACTAATATTTTTCTCTTATTCAATTTCATCGTATTTTCCGATTTTCTTATCTTTTCAGAGGTTGTTCCGTTTCAGACGGTTTCTTTTACTGTTTTCATTTTTTCAAATTGTGTAACTGTTTATGGGATGTAATAGTTTAATTAGGGCTTTTATTTTCCGCAAGTTTAAATTATGTATCTGCCCCAAAGCCATGTAATAGCGTAGGATTTATATTTTCGCACTTTACCTTTCCGCAATTTAAATTCCGCACCCTATAAACTGCTAGTAATTAGGCGTGTATGGCAAGATAATAATCAACATAGCTCACTAATTTTCAAGATAAAATATCTGAAATCAACACACTCTTTCACACATGCACCCCTTAGGGTAATTCTCTCTCGTTGCCTTACGAATACAAATGGTCATGTCCCTCGAACGTAGAGGTATTCTAGCACCGTTGCCTTCAAAACAAGTCATCATAGTCCCTTCGATACAAAGATCATAGACCCACGATGTCGCCTACGAATACATGATCTTGACCTCGATTGTCGCCACGAAAAATGATGATAGTCCCTTCGAATGTGCTAGGATACTTCCTACAAGTTGCTTTCTATGACCATCCGATGTCCCTTCGAATGTCCCGCTTACATCCAACGAATAGAGTTACTTACCAACTAATGGTATGGATAGCGCTATTCTAAAGGAAGGTAAAACAACACGAAAACGACCAATTCTGAGTAGGTAATAAGACTTTTAGTTGCTTGCTCTATCAAATACTTTTGCACCTCACACTTTTATCAAAGTTCAAACTCTTTTCAAACGAAACATTTCCAAACACTTTGTATACATTCCTACATGAATCATTACAAAGTCAAAGCGAAATGCCTTTTCAAAGCATTTTTGTCAAACACACAGAAAGCACAATTTTAAAGTGATCTAAGAGCAACTAAGATCCCGAGATAACTACGGATGGAAATGGGTGCTAATACCTTCCTTTTCATAACCTTCTCCCTTACTCGTAATCTAACGAAGGTATTTTTCTGTACTTTTACCTTCCTTAATTGATAAAATAAAAGTCGGTGGCGACTTGCTATCCGCACATTTGCGATACAAAATCCACAAAGTCAGTTCACCGTGTTACGTAATCTGCTGGGATAACCCTAAGGAGAGAATTGCCTTAGGATTTCTAGATAACTTTTACTCGCTTGACTTGCTTGCTTTATCTTTAAGGGTTGCTTGGGTATTATATTTATGGGGATCCTACACCGATCCGGTTTCCTTTAGGTAAGTAGCAATAAATCGTCGCGACCGTTAGACGATATCAAAACGGTCAACATGATGGCTACGTTAGTGTGACACTTTGATGGTAGTGAGATGGCCGACTTTGTGTAGACCGAGGTTGGTTGATACTCGATGCTACGCCATTAAGATCAAACTTTGGGATATTTTCGGTCGACCACTTGGTAGTCGTATTGAAATAAACGCCACGAGAAAGATCAATGATGTGAGATTCCTAGAACCCTGTTACTATCATAGGACAGTGATGAACCAACTCAAACTTTTGGGGTAATCACCTATACCTCATGCAAGCCTTAAACTTAGGCTCATTGTGTGAATTGTTTGTGTGTGCCAAACATGACATCATGACATCATTCGCATTGCATATCATTTCTAACTATTTCAAGGACCTAGGGATTTATCTTTGCTGCTTTGTAGGGATTATGGCTTCTAGAAAGACTATCCGAATCAACTTCATGGGTATACCTTCTCAACTCAAAGAATTGGTTTCGTAAATTCCCGATCATGCTCGGCTCATCAAAAGACATGGTTATCTACTTGATTTGGTTATCTCCTTTGAAGAAGATATGATGCATGTCCTATTCCAGTTCTTCGATCCAAACACCATTTCTTTACATTCCAGATTATCGCTTGGTTCCCACCTTGAAGAGTTCTCTGCTACTTGGGATACCTATTCTGATCAAATGCCATTCACCGGTCTAGAAAAGGTTCCTAAGTACGAAGACATTGCATCAGCCTTACATCTTAAGCGCCCAGACATTGAAGCCAATTGGGAAACCAAAAGTGGAGTTAAGGGTTTACTTTCCAAGTTCCTAATTAAGAAAGCCCGAGAATTCCTCAAAGTTATGAGTTTCCATGCATTCAAGACATTGTGGCCTTGCTAATCTATGGTTTGGTTCTATTTCCTAACTCGGATCAATTCATAGATGTCCGCCATCAAGTTGTTTCACCCGCAATCCAAAGGCCTACTTTACTTGGAGATATCCTACATTCTCTCCACACTGCACTACCAAGAGACAAGGAACTCGTGTGTTGCATACCGTTACTTTCAAGGTGGTTTATTTCGCACCTTCCTCCATCGCTTTGAAGAATGAACAAAGGATGAAGTGGTCTCAAAGATTGATGTCACTCTCATTCAGATATCCGTTGGAGTCTTTTCTCTCAAAAGGACTTCACCTTCATTGAGCGTGGAGAATTCTAATGTACCACTACTTGGTATAAGGGAGGTATTACTTACAACCCTTCTCTAGCTCTACGCCATTGGTTTTGCTCAAGAGATGGTCCTCATGATATGCTTCTCCAAGATATTGTGTTCGACTATAATCACGATCTCCGCATTACCGACTAAGGTTTATACACGCTTGGGGCATGGTAAAGAAGACGATACCAAGACTTTGGGGCACCGTAACTCCATTCCTTGGGAACCTTACCTCAAATGGGTGCGAGCTCGAGCTCAAAACCTCATGATGCCATTCACTGCTTTACCAAGAATTATGGAACCTCGTTGATATAAGTGACGACTTATAACGCTCTCCATCCTGACATGCCTACTGATTTTGAAGACTTGAAGAGGTCCTGGATTCAACTTAAAGAAGAGAGGGATACCTTTGAAGCTCAGTGTTATACAAGTGAGAAGAAAGTGCTAGAGTTGACCAAGCTACTTCACGAGGAGCGAAACATCAACGCCTACCTCGGCACCAAGAGGAAGCGCCCATGGGAGACTTAAAGCTTATATGTTTTTCTTTTATTGTTTTGAACTATCTTTTGTACTTAAAAAAAAAAAAAGAATAATGAAAAGAGTACTAATAAATGTTTGTTCATTGCTTGTTTAACAAATTTAAATCTCTAAGGTCCTTGAAAACATTGCATTGCATCCGCATAAACATTGCATATCATAGCATAACATTGCATCACAGGTACATTGAAGATTGGTTTTCTCATTTGCTCGCTATTTATTTTAGCAGAAATGGCTCTTGAACAAACTGTCAAAGATCTCCGTGCTCGTAATGCCTGGGCCAGCAGATGTTCACCACTTGGTCCAAGGCCAAGAAGCTCATCAATGAAGAAGAAGGTGTTGGCCTTCTCAACATGGGCGACGCTACAAAGGAGGTCCTAGAGTGGTTAGTAGAATTGAGCTCTCAAGGAAGTGTCAAGAAGGAGGATGAGCAAAGTAACAAGGGTGATGGCGAAGGTAGTCGATGAGCCCAAAAGTCTATGATGCTGGCCAATACTGATGAAGATGACAAGTACAAGCAACTTGAAGACCGTCTCAACTGTGGAAAACTCAAGATGTCCGGGCTGAATTTTGATGATCTAAGTCTTGTTCCTGGTGTTGTGATTCCTCCTAAGTTCAAAGTTCCTACTTTTGCCAAGTATGATGGCATGTCTTGCCCTAAGTCGCATTTGAAGTCCTATGTTCGTAAGATCAACCCCATACCGATGATGTAAAGTTGTGGATGCACTATTTTCAAGAGAGTTTGTCCGAACTCATTGGAGTGGTATTATCACCAGAGAATAACCGTATCCTTACTTGGAATGACTTGGTCGATGCTTTCACGATGATGAATACAATGTCAATTGACACCCACTCGCATGCAACTACAAAGCATGTCTATGGGTCGTGACGAGAAGTTCAAGGAGTATGCTTAAATGGAGAGATCTAGCAGTGTGTTCAACCACCCTTGTCCAATAGGAGTTGGTTGATATGTTCATGGGAACACCGACAGCCCATTCTTCAATCATCCGATTGGAAACTCTTCACCGATTCACCGAGATGATATCGACCGCGAGCGATTGAAGTCGGTATCAAGAGTGGAAAGATTCGTAGAGACATCTTCAAATGCCGCAAAGAGATCTTTGGTGGTAAGAAAGAAGCCAATGTTGTGTATGGTCGAAAAGCCGAGCCAAGACCGACCGCTACTAACTGGGGCATTGGGATCTCCAATCCTACATCGGCACAACCTCAACGAGACAACGCCAGAGCTGTAATGCGCCGCCAAGACAGCTTTTAAGATCAACATGCCATTGTCGCACGCCTTGCAACACATGTTGAAAGCAGAGCTGATTACCTTGAGGGATCCTCCTCAGAATGTCAACACCTCCTCTCTGAGATACAATCCTAATGCTAAGTGTGCTTACCATTCTAACAGCCCAGGGCATAGTACTGATGATTGTTGGGCCTTGAAGAACAAGATTCAAGACATGATTGAAGCTAAGCAGATTGAGTTTGACCCTCCTGTTGAGACTCCGAATGTGATCAACGCGCCTATGCCTAATCATGACAAGAGTTCCAATGCTGTTGGTGACGATACTTATGTGTTCAACATAGATGACTTGACCATTCCTCTGATGATTGTTAAGAGGAATTTGCTACAAGTTTGTCAACCAGATGCCCGAGAATTGCTGGTGCCCATCGCTACCGATGGTTGTCCTTGGTGAGAAGACGGTTCAATGCATGATGGATAACCGTGAGATACTATTTCAAACCACCGTGCGTAAGTGTGAAGATATGTCTAAGTCAAGATCAAGATGTGAATGAAGCCGCACCATCTGTGTGGGATACCTTGGGGCAGCCAAGTGGAAAGTATGATTACATGGTGAAGTACACTATTCCTGAGAGCTACAAAATTCCTATTGAAGATGTTAAAGCAACCGGATGGGGTGACGATTTCCCAGAAGACTATGCTGATATTAACACTATAAGAATTTCCTCTGCTGATCCTGTGCCTAGAGTGGCGCTCTCATTATCACTTCTCCAAGGCCGCCCATATTCCTCTGACAAAGCTATCCCTTGGAATTATGGAGCTGATGTTTACTATCATGGTGTCAAACAAGACCCTCTGACCATTGAAGATATTACAGTTGAAGCTACCATTCCTGACATTGACAACATCACCAGATCAAGTAAGGTGACCGTAACCGAAGGGTTTTCTCCAAATCTCTCCTCCAAAAGACACCGCGACTCCACCGATTCCAATTTATTCAATCCATTCCCAAGCTAGAGGGAAAGAACCAAAGGACTCATCCCCTCACCGTATACCAAAGGAAGTCAAGACACCTCCAAACAAGAAATGGAGGATATTCAAGATCATCAAGAAGAGTGACTACAATGTTGTGGAACAATGGGACACTCCGCCCAAGATATCCATGCTTGCTCGCTTCTTGTGTTCGAGGCTCATGCTAATGCCTTGGTGAAGTTTCAAGAATGCTCACGCATCGCAAGACACTACCACCCATCAATTTGAAGTTTGTATTGCTAGTTTGGCTGCCAACAACGGCCCGGCTTCTCGATGTTGATTTGACTCGCCGGAAGGAATGACAACAAAGCCTTGCACATCTCTCTGAATGCAAGGGCGCTACATTGTCTCATGTTTTGGTGGATACCGCTTCCTCAATATCCTACCAAGACCGCTTTTGATCGACTTGATATCAAGGGTTGGTTCTCGAGACCCAAGGATATAATTGTGAGAGCTTTTGATGGTTCTAAGCTTAACAAGATTGAGAGCTCATTCTCCAAAGTCGGTTCCCGACTTTTGACTCTACTTTTGTCATGGACATCCGTCCACCTTACTTGCCTACTTGGATGCCCTTGATACATGGGCAACATACTCTACCTTGCATCGGTCAAGTACCCGTGAAAGGGAAGGTTGTTACAAGATGTGGTAAAGAAGAGTATATGGTCACTATCCGCAGTCATTCCGCTACCTCGAGATGAAGGGTGAATTCTTCGAGACTCCTCAAGCTTTTGAAACAATACCCGAGTCATACCGCCGATTCTCCCGACACTCGGTTACACAAGCCCGCTTAGGATGGCCTCACAAGGATGCTCAAGTCAGCTGAAGAAGGTAGTACTATTTGGGGTCCCCGATCTTCCTTTCAACCGACAAGACCGGTTTAGGCTTCACCATCAAGGGTCGAAGATGATACGCCGCGAGCGTGCCGCCAACTTCCTTTCCGATCGCCGTAGTGGAATCCATGCTATAGAAGACGACGAAAACGACTTCGACATCGCAAGTGGATCTTCCCAACTTCGATAATGGGCTCAAGAATTGGAAGATCAAGACGCATACCAATCTCCTTCACCGTGAGTAATTGCTTTTGTTTTTGTTTTGCTTTTCGATTTCTTTATGTTTTGAACAATACACTTTGAAAGCCTAGTGCCTTGCCCGGCATCATGGCTCGCTTCATGAGGGTTATTATCTGTCGTTTTGTATTTTCATTCAATAAATTCTGGACTTTGCATTCAATTGTTTGTTTTCTTTTACTTTATCACCCCTTCAAAAGCTATGTGTTTCTTACACACACCCACGTGATACATCGCGTAATCACTCCGAATCTCAAGTATAACTATGATATTGCTAAGTATGACTTCGATAATCCGATCTACCAAGCCAAGACGAAAGTGAGGAAGATTGTGAAGTGCCAGGAGAACTTGTCGATCGCACAAAGAAGAAGATCGAGTTATACACCACAAGAAAGTGTCGAGGTTGTGAATTTGGGTACCGACGAAGATGAAAGAGATCAAGATAGGAGCGGACTTGAGAGCAAGTGTTAAAGGAAGATTGGCAGATGCTACGAGACTATATTGAGGTTTTTGCTTGGTCATACGAAGACATGCCGAGTTTAGACATTGATATTGTGGTATACCGATTGCCAACGAAAGAGGGTTTCTCCCAATGAAATGTATGTTCGTGACGCGTCCCGAGATGTCGAGAAAATCAAAGCCGGGTTATGAAGCAGCTTAACCGGTTTCTAGCCATACCTCTTATCCACAATGGGTTGTTAATGTGGTGCACGCATCAAGAAGGATGGCAAGGTACGGATGTGTGGATTATGAGATCCGAACAAAGCGAGTCCGAAAGACGATTTTCCACTTCCTCATATTGATGTTCGTAGACAACACCGCCAAAGATAAGGTTTTCCTTCATGGATGGTTTCTCCTACATAACCGATTAAAATGGCTCCTCAAGACATGGAAAAGACTACTGTTATACACGGGCACCTTCTACAAGGTTATGCTGCTCGATCGAAGAACGCGGCGCCACTTATCGCGTTATGGTGACATTATTTCATGACATGATTCATCACGAGATAGAGGTCTACGCCGACGACATGATAGCTCGATCACGCATCAAGAAGAACATCTTGATCATTTGCGTAAACTGCTTGATAGGTCAAGAAGCTGACTAAGACTTAATCCTAACAAGTGCACTTTTGAGTCGATCCGGAAAACTTCTAGGGTTTGTTGTCAGTGGTAAAGGTATTGAAGTTGATTCCGCCAAGGTTAAAGCTATTCAAGAGATGCCGCCCCGCATCGAGAAGGAAGTCGAGGTTTCGGGCCGATTGAACTACATTGCCGTATCATTGCGCACCTAACTGCTACTTGTGAGCCAATCTTCAAGTTACTTAAGAAAGATCAAGTGGTAGAATGGAACGACGATTGCCAGATGGCTTTTGACAAAATCAAGGATTACCTACAGAATCCTCCCATCTTGATGCCGCTCAAGGAAGACCTCTTATCATGTACTGATGTTGTTAGAGAATTCAATGGGTGTGTGTTGGGGCAACATGACGAGTCGGTCGAAAAGAGCATGCAATATACTACCTTAGCAAAAGTTTACCGACCGTGAAACAAGATACTCACACCGAGAAAACTTGCAACGCTTTTTGGGCTCACGACTAAGACAAGATATGTTGGCTCACACTACCTTGTTGATTTCCAAGATGGATCCGATAAAATACATATTTGAGAAACCAGCTCTCCTAAGAATAGCAAGATGGCAAATGATCTTGACCGAGTATGACATCCAAGACACTTCTAAAGCAATCAAGGGAAGTGTAGTAGCCGATCATTTGGCTCATCGTAGATGACTATCGCCTATGCATCAATTTCCATTTAAGATGTTTTACTAGTTACCGATTAAGAACTGTGCCCGCATTTAAGGACCCGAACAAGGATCCCGATGGACCATGGTTTTGATGGAGCTCGAACGACTTGGCAATGGCATTGGCGCCATCATTACATCCCCTACAGCGGACATACTCCTTTCACCGCCGATTATGTTTCAGCTTGCACCAATAACATGGCCGAATACGGCGTGCATCATGGTATCAAAGCTATCTTAAAGTCAAGTTCTTATGAGTTAAGACTCAAGTTATGATGGATATAAGCACCAATCTTATTCCATATCGAGAGCATGTTCGAGTTTGATCCCCTACTTCGAAGAGATCACTTTCAATCACATTCCATGAGAAGAGAATCAGTTGGCAGACACATTAGCTACTATGTCATCTATGTTCAAGGTTAGATGGGACAACGAGGCTCCCCAGATCATCATTGAGAAGTTCGACGAACCAAAGATATTGTTATGAGCTTGATACAAGAGAAACCTTGGTACTATGACGTGAAGAGGTATCTTGAGACTCAGGAATATCCCAGGGGCAAATGGACTCCCACCTATGAGGGACCGTTTGTAGTCAAGATAGTATTTTCCGGTGGAGCTATGATACTTAGCACCATGGATGGCGAAGACTTCCCACACCCGTGAATGCGCATATAGTCAAAAATACTACGCATGAAAGAGACCCGCTAGGTCGATGGACCTAGGCAAAAATATATCCCGCGAACCAAAAGGGTTCGGGCAAAAGTTAAGGATATATACAAAGATGTACACCGACAAGTCGAAAACCCGAAAAGGCTTGGGCAAAAAAGGGTATCCCGTAGACCGAAACCCGAGAGGGCGGTCTAGGCAAAAGTTAGGATTTAAGCGCACGACTATGTCTCTTCCAGATCACCGCCTGTGCTACTATCAAGATTCAAGATTCAAATGGCGAAGATCGCCTACTCACTTTCTACCGAAGAAGGAGATGAGATAGTTGAAATATATGAGTACTAGCATAGTTGGAACTTAACGAGATTGATTCCGCATAGCTTTTACTTTTCTTGTGTATAAACTACTTGGCCATACGCCACCTTCCAAATAAATGCGCATTCTTTCTTTACAATTTTCACTATTGTCGCTTGCAATAAGTCCAACGCTTGTTTTGAATGACTATACCCATTTGACAATAAGAATCTAATCACAAGCATGCTAAAAGTGAACAAACAAAAGTAATTACTACAGCTCCGTGAATTGAGATGACAACAAAGATCAAGAAAACATTCTCAGAGAACATAATCCCCGCAGAGGTGTCACTCACTAAACCTCCCCAATGAGTATATGTTAATCCACTAGCAAAGTGATTCCACTCAATCGAGCAATGTTACATCAGCCTCCGAGCAAGAACACTTCATCCCCACCAAGGTATTTATCATCGCAGAATATCTCTCAACACGCCCCTTTCCCAAAGCAGCAGCTCAGACCAAACTCTCGATAGTGCACCGAGAAAATCTACATTCCCTCGAGATTCCAATGGGCCCCAACCCGATCTCCCAAAGAACCATCAAACGCCTCCAACGAGATCTACACTCAAAATCCCCAAGAGCGCCTCCTAATTCTTCCCAACAGATCTACATACAAGATCCCCAATGATTGCCTCCCGCACTCTCCCAAATAGGTCTATGTATGAGATCTCCAACAACAAGTTTCTCAATCTCTACCTTCCTCAATAATATCTAGGCCCAAGACTTGGTCGATAGTGCATCGGAGGATCAAGTTCTTTCTTCGTGATCTCCATCCCCAAATGTAAGTCGAATCCTCAAGCGTAACATCCGCATCTTCTTCAAGATGGATATGTTTTGAAATACCACAACATCTATCATTCATACATTTCTCATAAAGTCATAATATATGCATATGTCGCTCATACACATCATGCATCATACTTTGCATAAAACTAACGATATTCTATCAAAGCTTCTTTGTTTTCCCAAAACAGGTGGAAATCACTTCTGACGCAAACAGGTCCAGGATTAAGCCCCGAATCTCGACGGGAAAACTCTCTGAAAGACCACCCCTAGTTGTCCTCCGACACCGGTCCAGATTAAGCCTCAATCTCGACGGAAAACTATCTCGAACGACCTCATTGTCCTCCGACAACGGATCCGTGATTAATACCGGCTAGACGGAAACCCTATCCGAACGATCACAAGTTATCCTCCGATAACAGGCAGTGGATCAATACCCGATGCACAACAGGGACGATATCCACACTTTGCCAAAATACTATCCCCTCAGAGTAATCAGCACGAAGATCTATTCTGAATCCTTCTTATCATCAATAAAGAACTACAGTAGTCTCAGCGACGACTCGCCTTGCTCGATGGCATCTTAAGCCCATCTCCGACTACTTATCAACATTCCTCCGCTTTCAGAATGATGCATATTTGGTTAAAAATCAATACAAATCAATAACTCCATTCAAAGATGAGCACGAAGTCTAACATACGACTCCCTCCGGATGGCATCTTAAGCCCATCTCCGTGCTCCTTCTAGAAACGTCTACAGAGCCTAGCGTACGGCTCACTCCACAGCATCAACCCTTCCAGGTGGCATCTTAAGCCCATCACCGTCAATTCTCATGTCAGCAACCTCGAGTCTAGCATACGACACAAGTGTTCAATCATCTTCTACCTCCAGGTCACGAAAGACAAGTATGTCAATCTAACCTTCCAGTACAAGAAGATTGAACAGGGCTGTCATACCCCAAAATTTGCCCTCCATCTTCTCAAGACATTCCATACATCCATACTCAAGGATTCTCAAAAGTCGATCGACAAAACTCTCCTAGACAATCAACCCAAACTAGGGTTTGGAAATTCTCACCCAGATGGACTTCCAACATCTCCAATGTTCATCATGACCTCATATGCTTCAAAGATTCTCCATGTCAAGTTTCACCTCACAAGTCAAGATTGCTCGATAATTGCTCGATGGTTGAAAATCAACAGATTGACAAAAGTCAATGTGGTCAACATACAACAAACTTCATGATTTTTGGTCAACATCCTCATTTTGAAGTTACATTCATCATTTGATCAAGGGTTGATCATGATTCATCAAGAAAACTCAAGATTTTCTCAAAAGTCAAACTTTCTAAATTAGGGTTTCTAGTGAAAAGTCAACGAACTTTGACTCGATCATAACTTTCTCATACTTTCTCATAAATTTTTCCACCACCTCTTGTTTTGAAGGAAATTCAATTCTCTACAACTTCATATCTCACAAGAATGTCCAAAAAATGCTTCATTTGAGAGGTATGGCTCAAAACATTACAGGTCATTTTCAAAGTCAACAAAAAGTCAACTTTTTGTTTTGAAGATATATTGAGCATGGAGACTCCAATTGAGATGAGACCAAAACGGTTGGTTAGAGGACTCTTAGAGCTTTCCAAAAAGTCCAAGAACACTAAAAAATGTGGAAAAATGAGCAAGATACACCATTCAAAAGTTGGGCAATTTTGGACAATTGCACAAAAGGACATTTTGGTCAAAATGCAAAATTTTCCAAATGGGCCTATAATCTTTTGATCCAAACTTGTTCATGACATTATTTGTGACCCATAAATGCTTGGCCATGGCAATTTTCTATTTTATTAATTTATTTTTGAATTTTAAACCATTTAATTCAAAATTAAATTATATAAAATATGAAAATAAGGTATTTTTTCAAAAGGAATGGTTTTATATCATGCTTGAGGTCCAAGAAAGCCCATGAATCTTACCAATTTCGTGCTAGCCTCTACATTGATGAGAAAATCAAATTTTTGCCAATATTTGATTTTATTTGAAAAAATATAAATGCACATTGATGATCCAATCTTATTCCTTGGTTTTTCCTCTCACAAATCCTTCTATAAATACCTAGCAAGTACACAGCACAAGGGACGAAACCCTAGCTCAAAGCATAGCCCTTATTCTTTTAAAATTTCTCAAGAAACTTGAAAAATAGAATTTTGTTTTCCACCCGGTTTCAAGGTGTATTAACCATCCAATCTTACTCCTTGACATCCCAAAGAAGCTTAAATCAATCACATTGAAGCCAAGACACCGTAATCGTGCCCTCAAACCGCTCCGATTTGGTACATTTGTGAAATTCAATTTTATTTATCATGCATTGTTAATCGCTTTTGTGTGTTTATTTGTGTTCGTGAGGTTCATTAGAACGCATTAGATGCATCACATGCAAGCATACGCGTAGAAATTGATAGTTGCCATTGCTAGGGCAGTTCGGTCTCTTTTCTTCGAAACTCATTACACAGGCCGATTCAACGCAAATGGACATCACCATTGGATTCAGGAGGTCCAATTTAGGGGGTAGGGTTCTATTTTCTTGTTTATTTCGCATTTTTGCAGTTGGAAAATCAACCCACCGGAGAAGATGACCCGTTAGGTTCCGGTCGACTCGCGTGGACTCCTTGACCGCATGGGCTATCGCCTCTCGATTCGCCATTCCATCCAACGGGACCCCACCAATGACGGGCCTTGACTTTCAAACAATGACGCTGTTGCTCAAGATCACATGTTCCCAATCCACGACATCGATGCAAGGTGGCATAGTGGTAGTGGCAAGTTTAACTCAAGGTTTCACCCTGTGGTCATCCTCGAACCACTTTGGACTTGGTTTTGTTTTCTTTTTCCAAACTCAAACTATTTTCCTATTTTTCCATATTTTCTTATTTATTTAATATTTTGCATCAATTTTAATTTCTTTTCATATTTTTATTTCATGCATTAAAAATCATCAAAATATTTTTTCCTTTTGCATTTATTTTCTGAAAATGTTTATTTAATTTATAAAATTAAAAAAATACAATTTTGCATGCATATTCATTTTTATTCATAATTTAGCATTAAAATCACTTTTTATTAGTTTTTAATAATTAAAATGCATCCAAAAAATCCCAAAAAATTATTTTAGCATATTAATGTTGTTTCCAGCATGTCATATTTTCTCATTCAAAAATTTGCATTTTTACTAATATTTTTCTCTTATTCAATTTCATCAGATTTTCCGATTTTCTTATCTTTTCACAGGTTGTTCCGCTTCGCATTTCTTTTATCGTTTTCATTTTTTCAAATTGTAACTGCTCATGGGATGTAATAGTTTAATTAGGCTTTTATTTTCCGAAGTTTAAATTATGTATCCGCCTAAAGCCATGTAATAGCGATTTATATTTCCGACTTTACCTTTCCGCAATTTAAATTCCGCACCCTATAAACTGCTAGTAATTAGGCGTGTATGGCAAGATAATAATCAATATAGCTCACTAATTTTCAAGATAAAATATCTGAAATCAACACACTTTTCACACATGCACTTTAGGTAATTCTCTCGTGCTTTACGAATACAAATGGTCATGTCCTCGAACGTAGAGGTATTCTAGCACCGCTGTTTCAAAACAAGTCATCATAGTCCCTTCGATACAAAGATCATAGACCCACGATGTCGCCTACGAATACATGATCTTGACCCTCGATTGTCGCCTACGAAAAATGATGATAGTCCCTTCGAATGTGCTAGGATACTTCCTACAAGTTGCTTTCTATGACCATCCGATGTCCCTTCGAATGTCCCGCTTACATCCAATGAATAGAGTTACTTACCAACTAATGGTATGGATAGCGCTATTCTAAAGGAAGGTAAAACAACACGAAAACGACCAATTCTGAGTAGGTAATAAGACTTTTAGTTGCTTGCTCTATCAAATACTTTTTGCACCTCACACTTTTATCAAAGTTCAAACTCTTTTCAAAACGAAACATTTCCAAACACTTTGTATACATTCCTACATGAATCATTACAAAGTCAAAGCGAAATGCCTTTTCAAAGCATTTTGTCAAAACACGTAAAGCACAATTTTAAAGTGATCTAAGAGCAACTAAGATCCCGAGATAACTACGGATGGAAAGGGTGCTAATACCTTCCCTTTCATAACCTTCTCCTTACTCGTAATCTAACGAAGGTCTTTTTCCGTACTTTTACCTTCCCTTAATGGATAAAAATAAAAGTCGGTGGCGACTCTTGCTATCCGCACATTTGCGATACAAAATCCACAAAGTCGGGCTTCACCGTGTTACGTAATCGCATCACTGGGATAACCCTAAAGAGAGAATTGCCTTAGGGATTTCTAGATAACTTTTACGCTTCGCTTGACTTGCTTGCTTTATCTTTAAGGGTTGCTTGGGTATTATATTTATGGGGATCCTACACCGATCCGGTTTCCTTTAGGTAAGTAGCAATAAATCGTCATGACTGCTAGACGATATCAAAACGGTCAACATGATGGCTACGTTAGTGTGACACTTTGGATGTCCCGATACTCTTCATTTCCAAGTCGAGGATAATATTTGGCTTCGTGGTGTCATCAAGCACTAACTAAACTTTTAGAACCTTAATTGACCCATCTTGGCCATTAGAAGGTAGTGAGATGTCCGCTGTGTAGACCGAGGTTGGTTGATACCGATGCTACGCCATTAAGATCGACTTTTGGGATATTTTCGGCCGACCACTTGGTAGTCGTATTGAAATAAACGCCACGAGAAAGATCAATGATGTGAGATTCCTATAACCTAAGTTATTATCATAGGACAGATGAACCAACTCAAACTTTTGGTGGGGTAATCACCTATACCTCATGCAAGCCTTAAACTTAGGCTCATTGTGTGAATTGTTTGTGTGTGCCAAACATGACATCATGACATCATTCGCATTGCATATCATTTATAACTATTTCAAGGACCTAGGATTTATCTTTGCTGCTTTGTAGGGATTATGGCTTCTAGAAAGACTATCCGAATCAACTTCATGGGTATACCTTCTCAACTCAAAGAATTGGTTTCGTAAATTCCGATCATGCTCACTCATCAAAAGACATGGTTATCTACTTGATTTGGTTATTCCCTTTTGAAGAAGATATGATGTATGTCCTATTCCAGCTTCTTCGATCCGAAACACCATTGCTTTACATTCCCAGATTATCGCTTGGTTCCCACCTTGAAGAGTTATCTAAGCTACTGGGATACCTATTCTTGATCAAATGCCATTCACCGGTCTAGAAAAGGTTCCTAAGTACGAAGACATTGCATCTTTACATCTTAAGCGCCGACATTGAAGCCAATTGGGAAACCGTGGAGTTAAGGGTTTACTTTCCAAGTTCCTAATTAAGAAAGCCCGAGAATTCCTCAAAGTTATGAGTTTCCATGCATTCGAAGACATTGTGGCCTTGCTAATCTATGGTTTGGTTCTATTTCCTAACTCAGATCAATTCATAGATGTCAGCGCCATCAAGTTGTTTCTTACCCGCAATCCAATGCCTACTTTACTTGGAGATATCCTACATTCTCTCGACACTCGTACTACCAAGAGACAAGGAACTCTCGTGTGTTGCATACCGTTACTTTCAAGGTGGTTTATTTCGACCTTCCTCCATCAGCTTTGAAGAATGAACAAAGGATGAAGTGGTCTCAAAGATTGATGTCACTCTCTCATTCGATATCCGTTGGAGTCTTTCTCTCAAAAGGACTTCACCTTCATTGAGCCAGGATAATTCCTAATGTACCACTACTTGGTATAAGGGAGGTATTACTTACAACCCTTCTCTAGCTCTACGCCGCTTGGTTTTGCTCAAGAGATGGTCCTCATGATATGCTTCTCCAAGATATTGTGTTCGACTATAATCACGATCTCCGCATCACCGATGAAGGTTTATACACGCTGGGGCATGGTAAAGAAGACGATACCAAGACTTTGGGGCACCGTAACTCCATTCCTTGGGAACCTTACCTCAAATGGGTGCGAGCTCGAGCTCAAAACCTCATGATGCCATTCACTGCTTTACCAAAGAATTATGGAACTCATGCTATAAGTGATGTACCCTAATCGCTCTCCATCCCGACATGCCTACCGATTTTGAAGACTTGAAGAGGTCCTGATTCAACTTAAAGAAGAGAGGATACCTTTGAAGCTCGTTATACAAGTGAGAAGAAAGTGCTAGAGTTGACCAAGCTACTTCACGAGGAGCGAAACATCAACGCCTACCCGGCACCAAGAGGAAGCGCCATGGAGACTTAAAGCTTATATGTTTTTCTTTTATTGTTTTGAACTATCTTTGTACTTAAAAAAAAAAAAAGAATAATGAAAAGAGTACTAATAAATGTTTGTTCATTGCTTGTTTAACAAATTTAAATCTCTAAGGTCCTTGAAAACATTGCATTGCATCCGCATAAACATTGCATATCATAGCATAACATTGCATCACAGTACATCAAGATTGGTTTTCTCATTTGCTCGCTATTTATTTTAGCGTAAATGGCTCTTGAACAAACCCAAAGATCTCCGTGCTCGTAATGCCTGGGCCAGCAGATGTTCACCACTTGGTCCAAGGCCAAGAAGATCCAAGAAGCTCATCAATGGAAGAAGAAGGTTGTTGGCCTTCTCAACATGGGCGACGCTACAAAGGAGGTCCTAGAGTGGTTAGTCGAATTGAGCTCTCAAGGAAGTGTCAAGAAGGAGGATGAGCAAAGTAACAAGGGTGATGGCGAAGGTAGTCAAGATGAGCCCGAAAAAGTCTATGATGATGGCCAATACTGATGAAGATGACAAGTACAAGCAACTTGAAGACCGTCTCGAACGGTGTGGAAAACTCAAGATGTCCGGCTGAATTTTGATGATCTAAGTCTTGTCCTCGTGTTGTGATTCCTCCTAAGTTCAAAGTTCCTACTTTGCCAAGTATGATGGCATGTCTTGCCCTAAGTCGCATTTGAAGTCCTATGTTCGTAAGATCAACCCCACACCGATGATAGAAAGTCAGGATGCACTATTTTCAAGAGAGTTTGTCCGAACTCGCTTGGAGTGGTATTATCACCAGAGAATAACCGTATCCGTACTTGGAATGACTTTCGATGCTTTACGCATGAGATGAATACAATGTCAATTGACACCCACTGCATGCAACTACAAAGCATGTCTATGGATCGTGACGAGAAGTTCAAGGAGTATGCTCGAAATGGAGAGATCTAGCAGTGAGTTCAACCACCCTTGTCCAATAGGGAGTTGGTTGATATGTTCATGGGAACACCGACAGCCCATTCTTCAATCATCCGATTGAAACTCTTCACCGGATTCACCGAGATGATATTGACCGACGAGCGATGAAGCTGGTATCAAGAGTGGAAAGATCGTGTGAGACATCTTCAAATGTCGCAAAGAGATCTTTTGGTGGTAAGAAAGAAGCCAATGTTGTGTATGGTCGAAAAGCCGAGCCAAGACCGACCGCTCAATGTGGGGGCCAGATCTCCAATCCTACATCGGCACAACTCTCGAGACAACGCCAGAGCTTAATGCGCCAAGACAGCTTTACGAAGATCAACATGCCATTGTCGCACGCCTTACAACACATGTTGAAAGCAGAGATTACCTTGAGGGATCCTCCTCAATGTCAACACCTCTCCGAGATACAATCCTAATGCTAAGTGTGCTTACCATTCTAACAGCCTGTGGCATAGTAATCGATGATTGTGGGCCTTGAAGAACAAGATTCAAGACATGATCAAGCTGCGATTGAGTTTGACCCTCCGCTGAGACTCGAATGTGATCAACGCGCCTATGCCTAATCATGACAAGAGTTCCAATGTCTGGTGACGATACTTATGTGTTCAACATAGATGACTTGACCATTCCTCCGATGATTAAGAGGAATTTGCCAAGGTGTCAACCTGTGATGCCCGAGAATTTGCAGCCCATCTCGCACCGATGGTTGTCCTGGTCGAGAAGACGGTTCAATGCATGATGGATAACCGTGAGATACTATTTCGAAACCACCGTGCGTGTCAAGATATGTCTAAGTCAAGATCAAGATGTGAATGAAGCCGCACCATCTGTGGGATACCTTGGGCAGCCAAGTGGAAAGTATGATTACATGGTGAAGTACACTATTCGAGAGCTACAAAATTCCTATTGAAGATGTTAAAGCAACCGGATGGGGTGACGATTTCCGTAAGACTATGCCGATATTAACACTATAAGAATTTCCTCCACGATCCTGTGCCTAGAGTGGCGCTCTCATTATCACTTCTCCAAGGGCCCATATTCCTCTAACAAAGCTATCCCTTGGAATTATGGAGTCGATGTTTACTATCATGGTGTCAAACAAGACCCTCCGACCATTGAAGATATTACAATGAAGCTACCATTCTCGACATTGACAACATCACTGATCAAGTAAGGTGACCGTAACCTAAGGGTTTTCTCCGTAAATCTCTCCTCCAAAAGACACCGCGACTCCAACTCGCATTCCAAATTATTCAATCCATTCCCAAGCTAGAGGAAAGAACCAAGACTCATCCGCGCCGTAGTACCAAAGGAAGTTGTCAAGACACCTCCAAACAACAAATGGAGGAGATTCAAGATCATCAAGAAGAGTGACTACAATGTTGTGGAACAGACAGACACTGGCCCAAGATATCCATGCTTGCTCGCTCTTGTGCTTCGAGGCTCATGCTAATGCCTTGGTGAAGTTTCAAGAATGCTCACGCACCGCAAGACACTACCACCGATCAATTTGAAGTTTGTATTGCTAGTCCGCTGCCAACAACGGCCCGGGCTTCTCGATGTTGATTTGACTCCCGAAGGAACACAACAAAGCCTTGCACATCTCTGAATGCGCTACATTGTCTCATGTTTTGGTGGATACCGCTCGCCTCAATATCCTACCAAGACCGCTTTTGATCGACTTGATATCAAGGGTTGGTTCGAGACCCTGATATAATTGTGAGAGCTTTTGATGGTTCTAAGCTAACAGACTTGAGAGCTCATTTCGCCAAAGTCGGTTCCCGCACTTTTGACTCTACTTTTGTCATGGACATCCGTCCACCTTACTCTTGCCTACTGGACGCCCTTGGATACATGGGGCAAGGCCATACTCTACCTTGCATCGTGTCAAGTACCGGTGAAAGGGAAGGTTGTTACAAGATGGTGAAGAAGAGTATATGGTCACCATCCAGTCATTCCGATACTCGAGATGGAGGGTGAATTCTTCGAGACCGTCAAGCTTTTGAAACAATACCCGTAGTCATACACCGATTCTCCCGACACTGGTTACACAAGCTTCGCTTAGGATGGCCTCACCAAGGATGCTCAAGCCTGAAGAAGGTAGTACTATTTGGGGTCCCCGATCTTCCTTTCAACCGACAAGACCGGTTTAGGCTTCACCATCAAGGGTCAAGATGATACGCCGCGAGCGTGCCGCCAACTTCCTTTCCGATCGCCCGTAGTGGAATCCATGCTATAGAAGACGACAACGACTTCAACATCGCAAGTGGATCTTCCCAACTTCGTATAATGGGCTCAAGAATGGAAGATCAAGACGTTATACCAATCTCCTTCACCAGAGTAATTGCTTTTGTTTTTGTTTTGCTTTTCGATTTCTTTATGTTTTGAACAATACACTTTGAAAGCCTAGTGCCTTGCCCGGGCATCATGGCTCGCTTATGAGGGTTATTATCTGTCGTTTATGATTTTCATTCAATAAATTCGCTGGACTTTTGCATTCAATTGTTTGTTTTCTTTACTTTATCACCCCTTCAAAAGCTATGTGTTTCTTACACACACCCACGTGATACACTGCAGAATCACTCCGAATCTCGTTAATAACAACTATGCTATTGCTAAGTATGACTTCAATAATCCGATCTACCAAGCCAAGACGAAAGTGAGGAAGATTGTGAAGTGCCAGAGAACTTGTCGATCGCTACAACAAGAAGATCGAGTTATACCCACACGAAGAGCAGTCGAGGTTGTGAGTTGGGTACCGACGAAGATGTAAAAGAGATCAAGATAGAGCGGACTTGAGAGCAGTGTTAAAGGAAGATTGGCAGATGGTACGAGACTATATTGAGGTTTTTGCTTGGTCATACGAAGACATGGTTTAGACATTGATATTGTGGTACATCGATTGCCGAAAGAGGGTTTTCTCCCAATGAAATGAAGGTCTGCCGATGCGCCCCGAGATGTCGAGAAAATCAAAGCCAAGTTATGAAGCGCTTAACACCGGTTTCCTAGCCACCTCTTATCCACAATGGTTGTAATGTGGTACCCGTTAAGAAGGATGGCAAGGTACGGATGTGTGTGGATTACGTAGATCCGAACAAAGCGAGTCCGAAAGACGATTTTCCACTTCCTCATATTGATGTTCGTAGACAACACCGCCAAGATAAGGTTTTTCCTTCATGGATGGTTTCTCCTACAACCGATTAAAATGGCTCAAGACATGGAGAAGACTACTACATGGGGCACTTTCGCTACAAGGTTATGCTGCTCGGACGAAGAACGCGGGCGCCACTTATCGCGTTATGGTGACATTATTTCATGACATGATTCATCACGAGATAGAGGTCTACGCCGATTTACATGATAGCTCGATCACGATCAAGAAGAACATCTTGATCATTTGCGTAAACGGTTTGATAGGTCAAGAAGTGCACTAAGACTTAATCCTAACAAGTGCACTTTTGGAGTCGATCCGAAAACTTCTAGGGTTTGTTGTCGCGGTAAAGGTATTGAAGTTGATCCCGCCAAGGTTAAAGCTATTCAAGAGATGCCAGCCCCCGCATCGAGAAGGAAGTCGAGGTTTCGGCCGATTGAACTACATTGCCGTATCATTGCGCACCTAATCGCTACTTGTGAGCCAATCTTCAAGTTACTTAAGAAAGATCAAGTGGTAGAATGGAACGACGATTGCCGATCGCTTTGACAAAATCAAGGATTACCTATGTAATCCTCCCATCTTGATGCCGCCTACCAAGGAAGACCTCTTATCATGTACTTGATGTTAGAGAATTCAATGGGTGTGTTGGGGCAACATGACGAGTCTGGTCGAAAAGAGCATGCAATATACTACCTTAGCAAAAATTTACCGATCGTGAAACAAGATACTCACAATGAGAAAACTTGCAACGCTTTGGCTGTCACGACTAAGACAAGATATGTTGACTCACACTACCTTGTTGATTTCAAGATGGATCCGATAAAATACATATTTGAGAAACCACTCTCCGAAGAATAGCAAGATGGCAAATGATCTTGACCGAGTATGACATCCAAGACACTTCTCGTAAAGTAATCAAGGGAAGTGTAGTAGCCGATCATTTGGCTCATCGTCGTAGATGACTATCGCCTATGCAGTCAATTTCCGCATTTAAGATGTTTTACTAGTTACCGATCATAAGAACTGTGCCTGCATTTAAGGACCCGAACAAGGATCCCGATGGACCATGGTTTTGATGGAGCCTCGAACGCATTTGGCAATGGCATTGGCGCCATCATTACATCCCCCAAAGCGGACATACCCTTTCACCGCCAGATTATGTTTCACTTGCACCAATAACATGGTCGAATACGGCGCATCATGGGTATCAAAGTCGCTATTGACTTAAGAATCAAGTTCTTACAAGTGTATGGAGACTCACTTTAGTGATCACCGATTGGCGAGGGTTACGAAGCACCCAAATCTTATTCCATATCGAGAGCATGTTCGAGTTTGATCCCCTACTCAAGAGATCACTTTCAATCACACCACGAGAAGAGAATCACCATGCATACATTAGCTACTATGTCATCTATGTTCAAGGTTAGATGGGACAACGAGGCTCCCCTGATCATCATTGAGAAGTTTGACGAACCAAAGATATTGTTATGAGCTTGATACAGAAGAGAAACCTTGGTACTATGACGTGAAGAGGTATCTTGAGACTCAGGAATATCCCAGGGGCAAATGGACTCCCACCTATGAGGGACCGTTTGTAGTCAAGATAGTATTTTTCGGTGGAGCTATGATACTTAGCACCATGGATGGCGAAGACTTCCCACACCCCGTGAATGCGCATATAGTCAAAAATACTACGCATGAAAGAGACCCGCTAGGTCGATGGACCTAGGCAAAAATAAGGGCATCCTGGCGAACCAAAAGGGTTTGGGCAAAAGTTAAGGATATATACAAAAGATGTACACCCGGCAAGTCGAAAACCTGAAAAGGCGGCTTGGGCAAAAAAGGGTATCCAGAGACCGAAAACCAAAGGGCGGTCTAGGCAAAGTTAGGGATTTAAGCGCACGACTATGTCTCTTCCAGATCACCGCCTGTGCTACTATCAAGATTCAAGATTCAAATGGCTAAGATCACCACTCACTTTCTAACGACAAGGAGATGAGATAGTTGAAATATATGAGTACTAGCATAGTTGGAACTTAACGAGATTGTTTCGATAGCTTTTACTTTCTTGTGTATAAACTACTGGCCATACGCCACCTTCCAAATAAATGCAGATTCTTTCTTTACAATTTTCACTATTGTCGTTTGCAATAAGTCCAACGTTTGTTTTGAATGACTATACCCATTTGACAATAAGAATCTAATCACAAGCATGCGAAAAGTGAACAAACAAAAGTAATTACTACAGGCTCCAGGAATTGAGATGACAACAAAGATCACCAAAAACATTCCCCCGCAGAATATAATCCCCGCAGAGGTGTCACTCACTAAACCTCCCCCAGCGGAGTATATGTTAATCCACAGCAAGGATTCCACTCAATCGAGCAATGTTACATCAGTCTCCGAGCAGTAACACTTCATCCCCAGCCAAGGTATTTATCATCAGCAGAATATCTCTCAACACGTCCCCTTTTCCCCAGCAGCAGCGTCCATACCTGAAACTCGGTCAGATAGTGCACCGGAGAAAATCTACATTCCCCAGTCAGAGATTCCAACGGGCCCCAACCCGATCTCCCAAGAACCATCAAACGCTCTCCGAGATCTACACTCAAAATCCCCAGAGAGCCCTAATTCTTCCCAACAGATCTACATACAAGATCCCCAACATTGCCTCCTGCACTCTCCCAATAGGTCTATGTGAGATCTCCAACAACAAGTTTCTCAATCTCTACCTTCCTCAACAATATCTAGGCCCAAGACTTGGTCGATAGTGCATCGGAGGATCAAGTTCTTTCTTCTCAAGATCTCCATCCCCAAACAGAAGTCAGGAATCCTCAAGCAGAACATCCGCATCTTCTTCAAGATGGATATGTTTTGAAATACCACAACATCTATCATTCATACATTTCTCTTAAAGTCATAATATATGCATATGTCGTTCATACACATCGTCATGCATCATACTTTGCATAAAACTAACGATATTCTATCAAAGCTTCTTTTGTTTTTCCCAAAACAGGTGGAAATCACTTCTGACGCAAACAGGTCCAGGATTAAGCCCCGAATCTCGATGGGAAAACTATCTGAAAGACCACCCCTAGTTGTCCTCCGACAGCTGGTCCAGGATTAAGCCCCGAATCTCGACGGGAAAACTATCTGAACGACCGCCCTCGTTGTCCTCCGACAACGGATCCAGGATTAATACCTGAAGCTAGACGGGAAACCCTATCCGAATGATCACAAGTTATCCTCCGATAACAGGCAGTGGATCAATTCCCGATGCACAACAGGGACGATATCCACACTTTTCCAAAATACTATCCCCTCAGAGTAATCAGCACGAAGATCTATTCTGAATCCTTCTTATTATCAATAAGAACTACAGAGTCACGACTGTTGCCTCGATGGCATCTTAAGCCCATCTCCGACTACTTATCAACATTCCTCCACTTTCAGAATGCTGCATATTTGGTTAAAAATCAATACAAATCAATAACTTCATTCAAAGATGAGCACGAAGTCTAACATACGACTCCCTCCGGATGGCATCTTAAGCCCATCTCCGTGCTCCTTCCAAACGCTCAGAGCCCAGCGACGCTCACCCATAGCATCGACCCTTCCAGGTGGCATCTTAAGCCCATCACCGTCAATTCTCATGTCAGCAACCTCGAGTCTAGCATACGACTCATCCCGCAGAGAAGTAAGCCCATTCCCAGCAAGTGCAAATTTTCAGGTGTACTCGAGTGTTCAATCATCTTCTACCTCCAGGTCACGAAAGACAAGTATGTCAATCTAACCTTCCAGTACAAGAAGATTGAACATGGGCAGCTATCATACCCCAAAATTTGCCCTCCATCTTCTCAAGACATTCCATACATCCATACTCAAGGATTCCTCAAAAGTTGATCAGACAAAACTCTCTCCTAGACAATCAACCCAAACTAGGGTTTGGCAATTCTCAGCTCCAGATGGACTTCCAACATCTCCAATGTTCATCATGACTCCTCATATGCTTCAAAGATTCTCCATGTCAAGTTTCAAGCCTCACAAGTCAAGATTGCTCGATAATTGCTCGATGGTTGAAAATCACCAGATTGACAAAAGTCAACTGTGGTCAACATACACCAAACTTCATGATTTTTGGTCAACATCCTCATTTTGAAGTTACATTCATCATTTGATCAAGGGTTGATCATGATTCATCAAGAAAACTCAAGATTTGCTCAAAAGTCAAACTTTCTAAATTAGGGTTTCTAGGTGAAAAGTCAACTGAACTTTGACTGATCATAACTTTCTCATACTTTGTCATAAATTTTTCAACCACCTCTTGTTTTGAAGGAAATTCAATTCTCTACAACTTCATGTCTCACAAGAATGTCCAAAAAATGCTTCATTTGAGAGGTATGGCTCAAAACATTACAGGTCATTTTCAAAGTCAACAAAAAGTCAAATTTGTATTTTGAAGATATATTGAGCATGGAAACTCCAATTGAGATGAGACCAAAAAGTTTGGTTAGAGGACTCTTAGAGCTTTCCAAAAAGTCCAAGAACACTAAAAAATGTGGAAAAATGAGCAAGATACACCATTCAGAAGTTGGGCAATTTTGGACAATTGCACAAAAGGACATTTTGGTCAAAATGCAAAATTTTCCAAATGGGCCTATAATCTTTTGATCCAAACTTGTTCGTGACATTATTTGTGACCCATAAATGCTTGGCCATGGCAATTTTCTATTTTATTAATTTATTTTTGAATTTTAAACCATTTAATTCAAAATTAAATTATATAAAATATGAAAATAAGGTATTTTTTCAAAAGGAATGGTTTTATATCATGCTTGAGGTCCAAGAAAGCCCATGAATGTTACCAATTTCGTGCTAGCCTCTACATTGATGAGAAAATCAAATTTTTGCCAATATTTGATTTTATTTGAAAAAATATAAATGCACATTGATGATCCAATCTTTTTCCTTGGTTTTTCCTCTCACAAATCCTTCTATAAATACCCAGCAAGTACACAGCACAAGGGACGAAACCCTAGCTCAAAGCATAGCCCTTATTCTTTTAAAATTTCTCAAGAAACTTGAAAAATAGAATTTTGTTTTCCACCCGGTTTCAAGGTGTATTAACCATCCAATCTTACTCCTTGACATCCCAGCAAGCGAAATCAATCGTTACTTGAAGCCAAGACACCCAGAATCGTGCCCTACAGCCTGCTCCGATTTGGTACATTTGTGAAATTCGGATTTTATTTATCATGCATTGTTAACTATTTTTGTGTGTTTATTTGTGTTCAGGAGGTTCATTAGAATGCATTAGATGCATCACATGCAAGCATACGCGTAGAAATTGATAGTTGCCATTGCTAGGGCAGTTCGGTCTCTTTTCTTTGAAACTCATTACACAGGCCGATTCAACGCAAATGGACATCACCATTGGATTCAGGAGGTCCAATTTAGGGGGGGTAGGGTTCTATTTTCTTGTTTATTTCGCGTATTTTTGCAGGTTGGAAAATCAACCCACCTGAGAAGATGATCGGCGTTAGGTTCCTTCCGACGCGTGGACCTTGACCGCATGCGTAGCGTTATCGCGCTCTCTGATTCGCTCATTCCATCCAACGGGGACCCCACCAGCTGACTGGGCCCTGACTTCACCAAACAGCGACGCGTGTTGCTCAAGATCACATGTTCCCAATCTACGACATCGATGCAAGGTGGCGAGTGGTAGTGGCAAGTTTAACTCAAGGTTTCACCCTGTGGTCATCGCTCGAACCACTGACCGTTTTGTTTTCTTTTTCCAAACTCAAACTATTTTCTTATTTTTCCATATTTTCTTATTTATTTAATATTTTGCATCAATTTTAATTTCTTTTCATATTTTTATTTCATGCATTAAAATCATCAAAATATTTTTTCCTTTTGCATTTATTTTCGAAAATGTTTATTTAATTTATAAAATTAAAAATACAATTTTGCATGCATATTCATTTTTATTCATAATTTAGCATTAAAATCACTTTTATTAGTTTTTAATTATTAAATGCATCCAAAAAATCCCAAAAAATTATTTTAGCATATTAATGTTGTTTCCAGCATGTCATATTTTTCTCATTCAAAAATTTGCATATTTACTAATATTTTTCTCTTATTCAATTTCATCGTATTTTCGGATTTTCTTATCTTTTCACAAAGTTGTTCCGCTTTCGTTTCTTTCGCTTTCATTTTTTCCAATTATGTAACTGTTCATGGGATGTAATAGTTTAATTAGGGCTTTTATTTTCCGCAAGTTTAAATTATGTATCTGCCCCAAAGCCATGTAATAGCGTAGGATTTATATTTCCGCACTTTACCTTTCCGCAATTTAAATTCCGCACCCTATAAACTGCTAGTAATTAGGCGTGTATGGCAAGATAATAATCAACATAGCTCACTAATTTTCAAGATAAAATATCTGAAATCAACACACTCTTTCACACATGCACCCCTTAGGGTAATTCTCTCTCGTTGCCTTACGAATACAAATGGTCATGTCCCTCGAACGTAGAGGTATTCTAGCACCGCTGTTTCAAAACAAGTCATCATAGTCCCTTCGATACAAAGATCATAGACCCACGATGTCGCCACGAATACATGATCTTGACCTCGATTGTCGCCACGAAAATGATGATAGTCCTTCGAATGTGCTAGGATACTTCCTACAAGTTGCTTTCTATGACCATCCGATGTCCCTTCGAATGTCCCGCTTACATCCAACGAATAGAGTTACTTACCAACTAATGGTATGGATAGCGCTATTCTAAAGGAAGGTAAAAAAACACGAAAACGACCAATTCTGAGTAGGTAATAAGACTTTTAGTTGCTTGCTCTATCAAATACTTTTTGCACCTCACACTTTTATCAAAGTTCAAACTCTTTTCAAAACGAAACATTTCCAAACACTTTGTATACATTCCTACATGAATCATTACAAAGTCAAAGCGAAATGCCTTTTCAAAGCATTTTTGTCAAACACGCAGAAAGCACAACTTTAAAGTGATCTAAGAGCAACTAAGAGCCCGTAGATAACTACGGATGGAAAGGGGTGCTAATACCTTCCCTTTTCATAACCTTCTCCCTTACTCAGAATCTAACGAAGGTCTTTTTCTGTACTTTTACCTTCCCTTAATTGGATAAAAATAAAAGTCGGTGGCGACTCTTGCTATCCACACATTTGCGATACAAAAATCCACAAAGTCAGTTCACCGTGTTACACCTTCCAAGCGACAAGGTAAGAGGTGTTTGAATACCAAGCTGGACTAAAAAATTTACACTTTGAATCCCAAAAATTTGTGTCAACAGATAAATGCGAACTTCGGATGTTAAACTAAAAGACGCGAGAGAATTTTTAATTCCAATGAGCCCCACTAGAGAAGGGAATATGTTGTGTCGGAGAACGATTGGGTCACAACAAAAGAGAGCGCAAAATAAATGTTGAATTTTGTGAAAACAAGAACAGGTGAAAACCTGACCCCAAAAGAATTAGACTCAACCCAATTCGACTGTGTTATGCTAGGGAACGACTAAACATGTCACATGAAGTAAAGACTAGATACGCTGACTAGACTAACCACATTACGCCAGGGAATGACTGAGCGAGTTAGTGGAGTAAAGACTAGAAAACATCTAGAATTTACAAACTCAAAACGTTGTACTCTGAGGAGAGAAATAAGGGAGAAACTTGTTCTCGAAGGAACAAGGGGAATGACCTGTCCTATGGGTGTTGTACCAGGGGAAGGATTGGTAGTGCAACAAAACAAAGATTGGAAAAGCTGACCAGACTCCACACATAGTGCAGGGATAGACCACACTAGGTGTATAGGAATGAGTGTGATACTCGAACTTGTTCAAGAATTGGTAGCAACTCAACTCTTGTGCAAAAGAGGATTTTCTCTAAATAAAGCTATATCCTGAGGGGAAAACAAGTATCGGGCTTGCTTTTAAAGAGAGGTACAGGGATAGCCTAACCGAAAGGTGTTGTACCAGGGATAGACTTGTAGTGCAACAATCAAGGAAGAAAAATGGACATATTGTGCCAGGGAATAACTGGAAACACAACAGGTTCCAAAGGGATATAAACATATCAACGAATTCATCCTTGCTGGGATTTTCAGAGAATTGCAAAAACGTCACTAGGGACAAAGATTATGTTACTGGCTTATAATTCCATGCAATGTATGAATTTGCTATGGAGTGATGCAATGCGATGATGCATGTTTGCGAAAAGATAAAAGATGAGTAACCGATGATCATAAATCATAGAACGATCGGGCATTAGGAAACTCCTCTAAGGAAGAATACATGAGAGTATTGTTGAGGCAAGAATACCATTACTAATTCGGTGATCACTACGGAACTTTTGTAAAGGGTTTCCTGGGGATATAATTTCCTGAGAAAACCGACCATTATCAAATGACCACGCTGGGGAAATAACGTCATGGGGAGCCATTTGCTAAACAATGATCCACTAGGGAATAATCAGAAACACTTGAGGAAGAGCTTCCACCGTTACACAACATGACTTCAACTGGGGATGAAAAAAACTGATCACACCTCAATCTGCTGAAAAGTGTACGGTACAAACTTTGTCATATGACAACTCCACCAGAGATTCCCACTTACATGCTTCGATTGGGGAATAAGATGGAATACACCCTCGATCAATGGTTTGAATGCCGTCTCCATAGAGGGTAAGGGTTGCAACCTTCTATCAAAGCATTTTGAATCTCCAATGAGCATTCATTGGGGAATTCCAACTGAAATAGGAACTAACAACTTGCACTGGGGATCTCTCATCAGTGTTCATTGGGGAAGAAAACAAAGAGGGTAAACTTATACCAACTAACTCGGGCATTCCACTCATGAGAGCACTTGTATTGAAGAGACCCACCGGGGACGATGAATAGAGGACACCCATGAAAGAGCAACTCGCTGATGATGAGAGCAACCAATGATCCTCGGCATAAAGCGTTTGTTGATAAACAAATTCACGGATTTAAAACAAGAGAACTCGACAAAGAGGAAGAACGACACTTCCAAACATAGACCTTCCGCACGAGGCGCTTACTGATAAGAAACTTCGCATATCTAAGTGATGAGAACTCTATATGTTCGATCAATCTTGGACACAGGCAGATCTCTGGCAAAAAAACTTGTAGGTAAGTGACTTTACAGATCACAAAGGGAAAACACCTAACGACGGGAAATCCACGGGAGAGAGAAATTCGGGAGAAGATGAACTTTGAAAATAGATCTTTGGCACGAAGAGCTTGTTAACTTCACAGATCGAAACAATGAGAAGACACCTAACAACGATGGACTCACAGGGAGAGAAAACGTCAGGAGAAGACGAACTTTGAAAATAGATCTTTGGCACGAAGAGCTTGTTAACTTCGCAGATCTAAATAATGAGAAGACAAATGACAACAGTGGAATCACAAGGGGAGATAATGTCAGGCGAAGACGAACACAATGGGGAAAGAAAAAATTTATACAAAGATGGACTAATTAGGGGAAGAGACCGGTCGAAGGGACTCTATCAAGTGTTACCAAAACATTGGACTTTAAGAAAGTGCTTGCACAAACAAAAGAACTATAATATCCCTCAGGACAAAGGCAGGGTATAATTCTTCAAGAGTGTCAAATATCTGAATTACCACACACCAAGTATGGATACACAAATACTTGAGAAGGTGAGACAAGAATAAGTAAGATAAATGACAACTTACACAAGCAAGGAAAGTGTGCGACTCACTATGGAAAAGAACCATCAGTACATCAAAGTATGAATCACTAGGAACAAATCAAATCCAAAAGGCCTTTTCAGAGACATTTTTCCTTGGAACCATACTTACTAGGGAGGAACCTAGATTGAGAGGCGTTCTTTGAGGAAGAGGGACCTCATACAGATCAGCAATCAGGTACCTAGGAATTATCAATCGTACTATATCTCCAAGAACTGATTGAATTACAGAGAGACAACTTTCCGCTGCATCTTCGAATTTTGAAGAGACTCTCCTCTGGTCGCAGATTCCTTGAGAGATTGGTCAACCTTGGCACAACTGCCCCAATTTAACTGAACTTTGAGGGATATAATCCCGACTTGAATGCCCTATATTAATCATCACTTGAGAGATTATTTGAATCTCGACGTAACTTCTTCAGATTGATTGACTTTTGAGAATATTCACCTCGAAAGGACTTCCCGAAGATCTGTGTTGACGATCAAAATCCTGACTTCCCTTGGGGATAATGACCCTTGAACTTTTGATGAAGAAAGATCAGCACTATAGACTTGAATTTTCGACAAACTGAGGATAACCATCCTGCCTTACCGACATACTCTTCAAACTCACAAATCATTTTAGCTTGCAAACGAACTTGGCCTGATCAATTATGAAGTGGTGTTGATGCTCCTTGTAGATGCTATCGAAATTTTTTTTATTACAAAACAATGAAGTCGCCATCTAACTTTATTTATGCCTAATGATGAAAGGGAAATTATAGATAAAACCCAAGAGATGAAATGTGAAATGAAATGGTCATTGCAACCAAAAGATGAGGGTTCATGAGTCGGTTATGCAAGGGGAAGGTATTAGCACCCCTCACATCCATCGTACTCGATGGGACCCATTTAGTTCTAAGCATGTTTGTGTCTTTAAAAAGTAAATTTGCAATCTTCTTATTATTATGTGCGAAAAGAGAAAAGAAAGGAAATATGTTTTAATTTTTTGAAAGTGTGCTCGCCAAGATGTTAGAATCTCCAGTGGAGTCGCCAAACTGTTGACGCCATCGAAATTGTTTCGATACAAAATACAATGAAGTCTCCACCTAACTTTATTTATTCCTAAAGAGGAAAGGGAAAATATAGATAAAACCCAAGAAACGAAAATGAAACGGTCATTGCAACCAAGAGATGCGGGATAGGGAGTCGGTTATGCAAGGGGAAGTCAGAGCTTACGTAGTTCTTGGTTGTGAGAACATGTGCCTACGTATTCCCCAAGTGCGACGGGAAAGTCAGAGCTTACGTAGTTCTTGGTTGTGAGAACATTTGTTGGTTGGTTGATTTTATTTATAAAAATAAGAGCTTAATCGTACGTGGATGATAAGACATCACTAGTGCAATTCGCGTGTGAGCGAAAGAAGATCGCTTGTGAGCGATGTGAGTTTCATAAAAGGACTTGAACGTGGGCAAGGTTTTATGAGTTTAAATTTATTTGAATTGTGGATGACAAGTACCAAAACATTAGGCTATCATCTAATGATTAAAATACTCGAAAATGATGAGTGAGCTCGACCAATCATCTCTGATCTAAAAAGTTTATTATGAAAATGGTGAACTGAAACGAGGTTCACCCTTGTTAGGTATTTTGCATGGATGAGAGTATTTAATTTATTGGGCTATCATCCAACAACCTAAAGAGAACTTGTTTTAAACCATTGGGCTATCATCCAACAACTTAAAATAAATACCATCCATGTTTATTTTTGTGAAAAACAATTTTGCAAACAACTCGATATTAGATCGAGGTTTGAGAATTTGATTATGAAAGATCTTGAATGATGAGAAGATAAGATTTGGTTTGGGATATTATTAACCAAGAGAGGTTTATTAATCTTGAGAGAATAGACAAGTGTCTACTCCCTACCATGAGGCCCTTATTGAATGATTGGTATATGGACTAAGGCGTGATAATGGAAATGAAGTGTTAATTGCGAGTATTCGTGAAAGCATAGATAAATCAATAAAAACCCATACAACGTGGCTTGCATAAATGATAAGACAAATTTATATTGTGTAGGTGCATGCACGAAATAAATTTAATCGACTAATTAAACAAAATTTAATCAAGTAATTAGTTTAATAAAATTAATTAGATGGACTAATCAATTTTAAATAAGCTAATTAGATAATTAAATAATGTTGAACTAATCAATCAAAGTTTCATTGTAAGCCCAAGAGCTAGCGTGGTGTTTGCACAAATGTGTGGCTGTTGCGAAGCTTCTAAGCTATGTCGACTCAAGGTAATGAAAATGGCTCGCAATCGAGTATTAGTTTGAAAACATTTGGATTGTGCATTGTGAATGAATAATTAAATACGATAAAGTGATAAAAAATTCACTAATTATTACATCATGTGGGGAATGGGGATACATATTTACAAATGGGAATAACGGAAATAAATTACTAGTTATAAATGTACAACAGTGATTCAACAATTAAACAACGTGAGATTAATTCTAAATCTTCTTAGCAATTGAAAATATTTTGGTTCTTTTGAAATATCTCTAAATAGAAAAGAAATTTAAATTAAACCTATTATATATATATATATATATATATATATATATATATATATATATATATATATATATATATATATATATATATATTTAAACTATAATAATAAAAACAAACTAATAAAAAAATAAAATGTCAGAAGGGGGTGTAATTCCGATCTGAGGGGTGATGGGCTTAAGATTGAAGCAGGGGGAACCAGATCGCTTATAAGGATAAGGCCCATCTTGGGAAATATGCAACAAGACCTAAAATAACCCTAGTGAGGTGCCACCGTTCAACTCTTTGGTTGCCTCAACTAATCCTCATTAATTATATTTTTTATCAAAACAAAAATAGAAAACAATAATACAAAACAAACACAGCCTGCGTTTCTCGCACTCTCACGCGATCTGCTTCTATCTCATACTTCTTTATCTCGCCTTTCAAATAACAAGAAAAACAACACAAACCCTATAACTCAAATCCGACCCCAAACACTCAGATTTCGCTAAGATCAATTTTAAAGCTATAGATTCAAGATTATATGTTCAAACAAGGCAATCGAAAATGAAAGTAGATGAAACGACATTAAAAGAAAATGGTCAAGATCAACAAAACAGATACGTCTTCTCTTTCTCGCTTACTCTTCTTTGTCTCGATCTGCAGGTTTGGATCTATTTCTGTTTGCCTCTGTGTGGAATCTGCATTTCTACTACTGTGTGGTCTATGTATCGGCTGGTTGTCTGTTGAGCGATTTTGGATCTGTGGGTTTCGATCCGTTCTTTTTTTGAGATTTTGTGGTTTCTAAGTTTGAGCGAGTGTTGATGTCAGTTGTATGGTTATACGGTTTAGAGTGAGATGGAGGGAGTAAGGAACAGTGAGGTATGGTTGGTTATGAGGCAAGTGATGACAAAAGGGTGAGCGGTTTGTAGTTGGATGTTGGAAGGTGAGGTTCTGAGTAAAGGATGGAAAGGGTGAAGTTGGTTAGTTGTAGAAGGTTGAGGTTGTTGTTGAGTTATGAGTGAAGGATAAACGTGAACAGAGTCTACTGAGTGGTTTTCTTGTGTAGTATTTTTGAAGGTTCTTTTATAGGAAGAAGAAGTGTGAGGGTAGAATGGAGAAATTGGGGATAAAGATTGAAAAACTTATGGAGGTACAAGTAGTGGAGAAATTTGACTTAGTAGTGGAATTGAAATGGTGAGTGGAATGCTGCAAGATGTACTGATGTTTATATTTATTTTAACTTTTCTGCAAATAGTACAAGAGGTGGTGGTGAAGATTGGGAATGGAAGAGTAGTGGAATGGTTTGAAAGTTTGTACAATTTGTGTGAGTGGATAGGAAGAAACCGAAGGAGAGAGGGAGGCTCTGCTAGCTTTAATATTGGTTTTTGTTTTGTTTGTTATGAAAAAAGTACTAACTAAGAGATATAAAGAAAACAACATTATTTGAAATATCTAATTATTAAAAATAAAAACACTAATTAAGCAAAATTAAATACTAATCAAAATATGAATTTCAATCAGTAATTAAATTGGACAAAAATATTAACAAATTTATATATATATATATATATATATAAACAATTTAAAGTTATAAAAATAATAAACATTATTCCACATATAAAAAAAATTGACATTACAGAAGTTTTGGCCATCAGAAGTTCTGGCCGTTAGAAGTTCTGGCCGTCAGAAGTTCTGGCCATCAGAAGTTCTGACCATCAGAAGTTCTGGCCATCAGAAGTTCTGCCATCAAAAGCAACAAAACTTCTGACCGTTAGGCAAAAATTGAAAAAAAATAAACAATGCAAAGTCAAATGTGCAAAAATTCAAAAAATGATGCAAGTATGACTTAGACTACTTTGATGCAAAATATATTCAATTATAAATTAACAATGCAAAGTGAAAATGCTAACTAAAATTCAAAGACATTATAAAAATGCAAATGTTAGAAAAATGCAAGAGACTAACATAGCTATTAACTAAACATGTGAAGCCAAAATGTAAAAAAATTGATTACTAATGCGGGATGCAAATAAGACAATGTAAAGTGCTGCAAATGAATCAGATGGAAAATTTAGGGTGAAATTTAGGGTGTGACAGCTGCCGGTATTTAATTATATTTTAGCCTGATAACGTGGATCAATGGCTGAAAGTAATTAAATACAAGCAAAGCCTGAATTTCATCCCCGATGCAACACGATGAAATGGTATGTGTAATACGGTGAACTGACTTTGAGATTTTTGTATCGCAAATGTGCGGATAGCAAGAGTCGCCACCGACTTTTCTTTTATCCAATGAAGGGAAGGTAAAAAGTAAAGAAAAAGACCTTCGTTAGATTTTGAGTAAGGGAGAAGGTTATGAAAAGGGAAGGTATTAGCACCCATTTCCATCCGTAGTTATCTACGGGCTCTTAGTTGCTCTTAGATCACTTTAAAATTGTGCTTTCTGTGTGTTTGACAAAAAAATGTTTTGAAAAGGCATTTCGCTTTGACTTTGTAATGATTCATGTAGGAATGTATACAAAGTGTTTGGAAATGTTTTGTTTTTGAAAAGAGTTTGAACTTTGATAAAAAGTGTGAGGTGTGAAAAGTATTTTGATAGAGCAAGCAACTAAAAGTCTTATTACCTACTCAGAATGGTCGTTTTCGTGTTATTTTACGTTCCTCTAGAATAGTGCTATCCATATCATTAGTTGGTAGGTAACCTTATTCGCTGGATGTAAGCGGACATTCAAGGGACATCGATGGTCATAGAAGGCAACTAGGAAGTATCCTAGCACATTCAAGGGACTATCATCATTTTCGTAGGCTACAATCGAGGGTCAAGATCATGTATTCGTGAGGCTTACATCGTGGGTCTATGATCTTTGTATCAAGGGACTATGATGATTTGTTTTGAAGGCAACGGTGCTAGAATACCTCTACGCTCGAGGACTTGACCATTTGTATTCGTGAAGGCAACGAGAGAACTACCTTAAGGGTGTGTGTGTGAAAAGAGTGTGTCAATTCAGATATTTTTATCTTGGAATTATGAGTGATCTATGTCCAATTTTATCTTGCCATACACGCCTAATTACTAGCAGTTTATAGGGTGCGGAAAGTAAATTGCGAAAATGTAAAGTGCGGAAAGTAAATGTCCTACGCCATTACATGGCTTTGGGGCAGATACATAATGAGAGTGCGGAAAATAAAAGCCCTAATTAAACTATTACATCCCATAGGCAATTACATGATTGAAAAAGAAAAGCAAGAAAAATCGTCCGAAACGGTACAACCTGTGAACATATACAAAATCGGAAAATACGAGAAAATTGCATAAGAAGAAAATGTTAGTAAAAATAAATATTTTTTAATGAGGAAAACGTTTTTGTGTTAGTAATGCCATTAATATGATAAAATAAATTTTTGGTAATTTTCTGAATTGATTTGATAATTTAAAAACAATTAAAAGTCTTTTAAACGATTAATTAATAATTAAATTAAATATGCATGCAAAAATAATAATTTTAATGCTAAAAATTAAATAAGTATTTTTCTGGTGATTATGCAAAAAATAAATATTTTTGGAGTTTTTTAGATGCATGATAAAAAATATTAAAGATAAATTAAAATGCATGAAAAAATATTAAAGAAAATAAGAAAAAGTATGTTAGTTTCAAAAGAGCAAAAATATATTGGTCTTGCCAGGATTCGAACTGGAGACCTCTGGGCAACACGTCACGCTTCCATGCCTTAACCACTGGGCCAACGCGCACTTGGTGTCATGTAAATGAAACGAAGCGTTTTTATACAAACTTGATTTCTGGGAACCCAGAACACGCGCGAAGATCTTCATCTTCTTCATTTGAAATTTTGAAAAGTTAGCGTCGGCTTCGTTCGACGCTATGGCCCCTTCAATTTCCAAAACTTCATACAAGAAATATAAATGAGCTATGAATACATGAATCGATTGCAAATAACATTCTAAACACGATGGTGGTGCTAGTTTTGTCCAATTTTTCCGTTTTAAGGAAACCCTAAATCGGTTCAGAAAACCCTAGCAATGGTATATTTCGATTCAGGCCATGAAAATGCAATTGGATTGTCCAGATAGCTTGCAAACTTCAAACTAAACACAAAGCAAACATCAAAACACGTTAATAATGCATGAATGACAGAAATCGAAATTTGAAAAAGTATGAACAAACCAAAATTGGATTTCATGATTCTTGATGTTTTTGAATGATGTAAAGGTCTGGATCGACTCCAGGGACTCCAAGGAATGTAATGGAATGCTCAAAACCAATAGAAACAAGGTGGAACTAGGGCTGCAGGTAGCTTGAATACCACAGTTTTTTTTGCTTTAGGTTAGGGTTCTTTGAGGCAATTTTTCTGTTCTTGTTCATGTGATATGCATTGTACATTTATAGTAGATGGATTTTGGGCTGGTTTGAGGAACAAATAATGATCAATCAATGCAAAAAATATTTGATTTTGTACAAAATCAAATCTTCCTTATTTGATCCAATTTCTTCAATTTCTTGCCAAATCAATGCAAATTTCAAAATTTGCCAGCTTGTGTGAGTTACTTGGATCTCAAGTATGAGAGAAAAATCAATTTTGCATTTAATTTTGATTTTATACCTTATTTCTTAATTTAATTTGTTTTTAAATGAATAAAATTCAAATTAAATATAAAAATAAAGCTAAAATTCGTGGCATTGGGCTTGGATGTTCCAAATCTTCTAAGGAACAAGTTTGAATGAAGAAAAACTAGGCCCACATGCAAAATTTTGGATTTTAACAAGTATCTCTCTTTGTGCACTTCTTCAAAAATACCCAACTTGTGCAAGGTTTAATTTGCCCAATTTTCCACATTTTTGAGTGTTCTTGGACTTTTTAGAAATATCTAAGTGTCCTCTAACCAACCTCTTTGGTTTCATCTCAATTGGAGTTTTCATGCTCAATAAAACTTCAAAACAAAAAGTTGACTTTTTGTTGACTATGAAAAGGACCTATAATGTTTTGATCCATACCTTCCAAATGAAGCATTTTTTGAACATTCTTGTGAGACATGAAGTTGTAGATAATTGAATTTCCTTCAAAATTAGAGGTGGTGGAAAAATTTCTGAGAAAGTATAAAGAAGTTAAGCTCAGTCAAAGTTCAGTTGACTTTTCACTAAAAAACCCTAATTTGGAAAGTTTGAATTTTGTGCAAATCTTGAGTTTTCTTGATGAATCATGATCAACCCTTGATCAAATGATGAATTTGACTTCAAAGGATGTTGACCAAAAATCAGGAAGTTTGACTGTATGTTGACCACAGTTGACTTTTTGTCCAATACAATTGATTTTCAACCATCTGAGCAATTGCCTGAGGAAACTTGACTTGTGAGGCTTGAAACTTGACATGGAGAATCTTTGAAGCATATGAGGAGGCATGATGACCATTGGAGATGTTGGAAGTCCATCTGGATCTAAGAATTGCCAAACCCTAGTTTGGGTTAATTGTCTAGGAGAGGGTTTGTCTGATCAACCCTTGAGGAATCCTTGAGTATGGATGTATGAAATGTATTGAGGAATAGGAGGGCAAATTTTGGGGTATGACAGCTGCCCCTATTCAATTTTCTTGTACTGGAACGGTTAGATTGGCATGCTTGCCTTTCATGACCTGGAGGTAGAAGATGATTGAACACTCGAGTACACCTGAAAATTTGCACTCGTTGTTGATTGATGCAGGAATGGGCTTACAGATGCCATTTGGAGAAGCTGGAGATTTTGCTGGAGAATGAGTCGTACGCTAGACTCGAGATTGTTATTTGAATAGGAGAATCGTCGGAGATGGGCTTAAGATGCCATCTGGAATGATCGATGCTGGGGAGTGAGCCGTACGCTAGGCTCTGTAGATGTTTCTGGAAGTGAAAGGAGCATGGAGATGGGCTTAAGATGCCATCCAGAGGGAGTCGTACGTTAGACCCTGTGCTTGTTTTTGAATGAAGTTATTGGTTTGTATTGGTTTTTTAACCAAATATGCAGCATTCTGCAAGTGGAGATTTGTCAACAAATAATCGGAGATGGGCTTAAGATGCCATCGAAGGCAACTGAGTCGTACGCCAAACTCTATAGTTGCTGTTGATAATAAGAGAGAGTCAGAGTAAATCTTCGTCTTGATTGCTCTGAGGGGATAATAGTTATCGGAGGATAACTTGTGATCGTTCGGATAGGGTTTTCCGTCTAGCTTCGGGTATTAATCCTGGATCTATTGTCGGAGGACAACTTGGGCGGTCGTTCAGATAGTTTTCCCGTCTGGCTTTGGGCATTAATCTTGGACCTGTTGTCGGAGGACAACTAGGGTGGTCTTTTGGATAGGGTTTCCCGTCTGGCTTCGGGCATTAATCCTGGACCTGTTGTCGGAGGACAACTAGGGTGGTCTTGCGGATAGGGTTTCCCGTCTGGCTTCGGGCATTAATCCTGGACCTGTTTGTTTCAGAAGTGATTTTCACATGTTTTGGTAAAAATAAAAGAAACTTTGATAGAATATCGTTAGTCTTATGCAAATTATGATGCATGACAATGTGTATGAATGATATATGCACAAATTATGACTTTTATGAGTAACGTATGAATGATAGATGTTGTGGTATTTCAAAACATATCCATCTTGAAAAAGATGCGGATGTTCTGCTTGGAGATTTCTGTCTTCTGTTTGGGGATGGAGCGGATTGGAAACCCTGAGAAGAAAGATGACCTCGATTCCTCCGATGCACTATCTGACCAAGTCTTGAGCTTTAGATATTGTTGAGGATGGTAGATATCGAGAGATGCGCCGTTGAGGATCTTGTGCATAGACCCTGTTGGGGAGAATCTAGGAGGTACTCTACTAGGGATCTTGCGCATAAATCCTAAAGAGTATTTGATAGTTGCTGGGAGACCGGGTTAGAAGGATCTGGAGCCCGTCGAAATCTCTGGCTGGGGAATAAAAGATGTAGGTTTCCTCCGATGCACTATCTGACCAAGTTTCAAGTCTGGATACCGTTGCTGCCGGGGAGGTGATGATTGCTGAGAGATATTTTGCCGGGGATACCTCTGCTGGTGATAAACCGTTACTTCTTGGAAACCTGTTGTAATCAGGTTAAATTGACTGGAATCGCTGCTCAGGGACTAACGCGATGTTGGAACAAATGGAAAGAAATTTGTACTCCGCTGGGGGAAGGTTTGTAGTGAGCGACATCTCTGTGGGGATCGTGCTCTGTAGGGGAACGTATTGGTGACTTTCGTCGTCATCTCAATTCCTAGAGCCTGTAGTAATTACTTTCGTATGTTTACTTTTCGCAGGTTTGTGAGTATATTCTTATTGTCAAATGCATATAATCATTCAAAACAAACGTTGGACTTTATGCAAGTAACAATAGCAAAAATTGTAAAGAGAAAGAACTCGTATTTATTTGAAATGTGGCATATGGCCAAGTAGTTTATACACAAGAAAGGTAAAAAGCTATGCGGAAACAATCTCGTGAAGTTCCAACTATGCTAGTACCCATATATTTCAACTATCTCATCTCCTTGTTGTCAGTAGAAAGCGAGTGAATTGATTTTCGCCATTTGAATCTTGAATGCTGATAGTAGTCTGGAAGTAGGTGATCTGGAAGAGACATAATCGTACGCTTAAATCCCTAACTTTGCCTAGACCGCCCTTTCGGTTTTCACCATGGATACCTTTTTGCCCAAGCCGCTTTTCGTGTTTTCGACTTGCCGGTGTACATGTTTTACATATATCCTTAACTTTTGCCCGAACCCTTTTGGTTCGCCAGATGCCCTTATTTTTGCCTAGGTCACCGACCTAGCGGGTCACTTTATGCGTAGTATTTTTGACTATGTCTGCGCTCAGGTGTGGGAAGTCTTCACCATCCATGGTGCTAAGTATCATAGCTCCGCCGGAAAATACTGTCTTGACTACAAATGGCCCCTCATAGGTGGGAGTCCATTTTCCCCCGGGATCACCTTGTGGAAGAATGATGCGCTTGACTACTAGATCACCGACTTGGTAGACTCAGTGCTTGACCTTCTTGTTGAATGCTCTGATCATTCGCTTCTGATAGATCTGTCCATGGCAAATGGATGCGAGTCGTTTCTCATCAATCAAATTAATCTGGTCAAGGCGAGTTTGGATCCAATCATCTTCGCCTAACTCTGCGTCCTGGAGGACTCTGGTTGAGGGTATCTGAACCTCGATTGCAGGACTGCTTCCATACCGTACACAAGAGAGAAAGGGGTTGCCCCTGTTGATGTTCATACTGTAGTGCGATAACCATGAAGAGAAAATGGTAACATCTCATGCCAATCTTTGTAAGTCACCTTCATCTTCTGTATAATCTTCTTGATATTCTTATTGGCGGCTTCCACTACGCCATTCATCTTAGGCCGATAAGGAGAAGAATTGTGATGCTTGATCTTGAACTGCGTGCAGAGTTCGGTGATCATCTTATTGTTGAGATTAGAGCCGTTATCTGTGATAATCCTTTCGGGAGTGCCGTACCGACAGATAAGATTATGCTTGATGAATCGAGCCACAACATTCTTGGTAACAGACGCGAACGAGGCTGCTTCTACGCATTTGGTGAAATAATCAATTGCCACAAGGATGAAACGATGTCCGTTGGAAGCTGTGGCCTTAATTTCTCCAATCATGTCAATGCCCCACATTGCGAAACGCCAAGGAGCTGTTAGAATATTCAGAGGTACTTGAGGTATGTGTACTTTGTCTGCATATATCTGGCACTTGTGACAAGATCGAGCGTAGCGGTGACAATCAGCTTCCATGGTGGACCAATAATAACATGTTCTCAAAATCTTCTTAGCCATTGTATGACCACTGGAGTGGGTACCAAATGCGCCTTCGTGTAACTCTTCCATGATATGTTCCGTTGTTTTCCGGTCTACACAGCGGAGTAAGCACAAGTCGTGATTGCGCTTGTATAAGATGTCATTGCTGAGGAAGAACTTGGATGCAAATCTTCTCAAGAACTTCTTATCATTGACAGATGCCCCTGCGGGATATTCCTGAGTCTCAAGATACCTCTTCACGTCATAGTACCAAGGTTTCTCTTCTATATCAAGCTCATAACAATATGCTGGTGCGTCAAACTTCTCAATGATGATCTGGGGAGCCTCGTTGTCCCATCTAACTTTGAACATAGATGACATAGTAGCCAATGCGTCTGCCAACTAATTCTCTTCTCGTGGAATGTGATTGAAAGTGATCTCTTCGAAGTAGGGGATCAAACTCAAAACATGCTCTCGATTTGGAATGAGATTCGGATGCTTCGTATCCCACTCGCCCTTAATCTGACTGACCACGAAAGCTGAGTCTTCGTACACTTGTAAGAACTTGATTCTTAAGTCAATAGCACTTTAATACCCATGATGCACGCTTCGTATTTGGCCATGTTGTTAGTGCAACTGAAACAAAGTCTGGCGGTGAATGGCGTGTGTCCGCCTGTAGGGGGATGTGATGATGGCGCCAATGCCATTGCCATTGCCAAGTGCATTTGAGGCTCCATCAAAGACCATGGTCCATCGGGATCCTTGTTCAGGTCCTTCGTCTGGTCCTGGTTCTTCGCAATCATTAACTAGCAAAACATCTTCATCTGGAAATTCGAACTGCATAAACTGATAGTCATCTACGGCTTGATGAGCCAAATGATCGGCTACTACACTTTCCTTGATCGCTCGAGAAGTGTACCGATGTCATATTCGGTCAAGATCATTTGCCATCTTGCTATTCTTCCGAGAGAGCTGGTTTCTCAAATATGTATTTTATCGGATCTATCTTGGAGATCAACAAGGTAGTGTGAGTCAATATATCGCCTTGGTCGGCGAGCAAGCAAGAGTTTTCTGAGTATCTTGTTTCACCGGTAAACTTTTGCTAAGGTAGTATATTGCATACTCTTTTCGACCGACTCGCCATGTTGCCCCAACACACACCCTATTGAGTTCTCTAACACCGCAAGTACATGATAAGAGGTCTTCCTTCGGCGGCATCGGGATAGGAGGATTGTAGGTACTCCTTGATTTTGTCAAAAGCGATCCGAAATCGTCGTTCCATTCCACTACTTGATCTTTCTTAAGTAACTTGAAGATTGGCTCACAAGTAGCAGTTAGATGTGCAATGAATCTGGCAATGTAGTTCAATCGGCCCAAGAAACCTCTGACTTCCTTCTCGGTGCGGGGAGCTGGCATCTCTTGAATAGCTTTTACCTTGGCGGGGTCAACCTTAATACCTTTTCCACTGACAACAAACCCTAGGAGTTTTCCGGATCTGACTCCAAAGGTGCACTTGTTGGGATTAAGTCTCACTCTGTACTTTTTCAACCTATCAAACAATTTCCATAAATGATCAAGATGTTCTTCTTCAGTCTGTGATCGAGCTATCATGTCGTCGACGTAGACCTCTATCTCGTGATGAATCATGTCATGAAATAATGTCACCATGGCACGCTGATAAGTGGCGCCGCGTTCTTCATCCGAACGGCATAACCTTGTAGCGAAGGTGCCCCACCGTAACAAAAGTAGTCTTCCATGTCTTCGGAGCCATTTTGATCCGATTATAACCGGAGAAACCATCCATGAAGGAGAAAACCTTATGCTGAGCGGTGTTGTCAACCAGAACATCAATATGAGGAAGTGGGAAATCGTCTTTTGGACTCGCTTTGTTCAGGTCTCTATAATCCACACACATTCGTACCTTGCCATCCTTCTTGGGCACGGGTACCACATTTGCAACCCATTTTGGATAGGAAGTAACAGCTAGGAAACCGGCGTTGAACTATTTCATAACTTTGGCTATGATTTTCTCTGACATCTCAGGATGCATGCGACGAACCTTCTATTTTACTGGGAGAAAACCTTCTTTTGTTGGTAACCGGTGTACCACAATATCAATGTCTAAACCCGGCATGTCTTCGTATGACCAAGCAAAAACCTCAATATAATCTCGTAATATCTGAATCAATCTTTCTTTAACACTGTTCTCAAGACCCGCTCCTATCTTGATCTCTTTTCTGTCTTCATCAGTACCCAAATTCACAACCTCCACTTGCTCTTCGTGTGGCTGTATAACTCGATCTTCTTGTTGTAGCAGTCTGACAAGTTCTCCTGGCACTTCACAATCTTCCTCACCTTCGTCTTCGGCTTGGTAGATCGGATTATCGAAGTCATATTTAGCAATAGCATAGCTGTTATCAACGCGATTCGGAGTGATTCTGCAGTGTATCATGTGGGTGTGTGTAAGAAACACATAGCTTTTTGAAGGGGTGATAAAGTAAAAGAAAGAAAGCAACAATTAAATGCAAAAGTCCAACGATTTTATTGAATGAAAATATGCAAATGATGATAATAAACCTCACAACGAACCATGATGCCCCGGCAAGGCAACAGCTTTAGAGTTTATTGTTCAAAACAGAAATACGAAAAGCAAAACAAAACAAGAGCAATTACTCCTGTCTAAAGGAGATTGGTATGACGCCTTCGCCTTCCAATTGTCGAGTCCGTTGTTGGGAGTTGGGAAGACCCACTTGCTGATGTCGACGTCTTTGTCACTGTCTTCTATAGCATGAACTTCATTCGGCCGATGCGAAAGGAAGTTGGCCGCACGCTGGCGTATCTTCTTCTGACCTTTGATGGTGAAGCCTAAACCATTCTTGTCAGATTTGAAAGGGAGATCAGGGAGCTGTCCCCAAATAGTACTACCTCCTTCTTCAACTGCAGCTCGAGCATCTTTCAACGAGGTCATCCTAGGCGGAGCTTGTAACTCAGAGTGACGGAGAGCCAACAGCATGACTGGGATTGTTTCAAAAGCTTGACAGGAGTCTCAAGAATTCACCCTCCATCTCGAGGTATCGGAATGATGTAGATGACTTACCATATATTCTTCTTCACCACATCGTAACAACCTTCCTTTCACCGGTACTTCGATGGTAGGTAATGTACCCCATGTATCCAAGGCGCCCAAGTAGGTAAGAGTAAGTCGGACGGATGTCCATGACAAAGAAAGTGGAGTCGAATGTCGGGAACCGACTTTAAATGGAAGAATGAGTTTCCAATCGCTTAGAACCATCAAAAGCTCTCACAATAATGTCACCGGGTTTCGTAACCATCCTTCAACATCAAGTCGATCAAAAGCCTTCGAAGGATATTCAAAGCGTAACCTGTATCCACTAAAATGAGACAACGTAACGCCCTTGCATTCGATGAGATGTGCAAGGCTTTGTTGTGTTTCCTTCCTAAGGAGTCAATCAAGATCGAGAAGCCTAGGCCGTTGTTGGCAGCCTAGCAATACAAACTTCGAATTGATCAAGAGTAGTGTCTTGCACGTGGGCATTCTTCAGAACCTTCACCAAGGCATTAGCATGAGCCTCAGAGCACAAGAGCAGAGCAAGCATGGAGATCTTGGACGGAGTTTGTCCCAACTGTTCCACAATGTTGTAGTCACTCTTCTTGATGATCTTCAGAATTTCCTCCATTTCTCGTTTGGAGGTGTTCTCGGTAACTTCCTTTGGTACTTCTGGATGAGCAGGGTGAGTCACCGGCTCTTTCCCTCTAGTCTCGGGAACTGGTTGGATAGCTGGAATGCAAGCTGGAGTCGCAGTGTCTTTTGGAGGAGAGATATCTGGAGAGAATACCCTTCCGGTTCTGGTCACCTTGCTTGATCCGGTGATATTGTCGATGTCAGGAATAGTAGCTTCAACTGTAAGGTCCTCAATGGTCAGAGGGTCTTGCTTGACGCCATGATAGTAGACATCAGATCCATAATTCCAAGGAATAGCTTTGTCGGAGGAATATGGAACTGGTCTAGGAGAAGTAATGATGAGAGGTGCCACTCTAGGCACAGAATCAACAGAGGAAATCCTTATAGTGTTAACATCAGCATAGTCTTCTGGGAAATCGTCACCCCATCCGTTTGCCTTAACATCTTCAATAGGAATCTTGTAGCTTTCAGGAACAGTGTACTTCACTATGTAATCAAACTTTCCACTTGGCTGCCCCAAGGTATCCCATGCAGACGGCAGCTTCATTCACATCTTCGATCTTCGCCTTAGACATGTTTTCACAGTGCTCTCCATGTGGTTTTGGAATAGTATTTCACGCTTATCCATCATGCATTGAACACGCCTTCTCAACCAAGCACAACCATCGTGTAGATGGGCACCAACGACAATTCCGGGCATCCTGATTGACATCGCTTGCAGCAAATTTTTCTTAACCATCGAGGAATGGTCAAGTCATCTATGTTGAAAACGTAAGTATCCTCACCAAAGATTGGAACTTTTGTCATGGTTAGGCATAGGCGCTGATCACGCTCGAGTCTCTACGGGAGGGTCAAACTCGATCTGCTTAGCTTCAATCATCTTGAATCTTGTTCTTCAGAGCCCAACAGTTGTCAGTGTCGTGCCCTGGGCTATTGGAGTGGTAAGGGCACTTAGCATTAGGATTGTATCTTGGAGAGGAAGTGTTGACACTCTGAGGAGGATCCTTCAAAGTAATCAGCTCTGCTTTCAACATGTGTTGCAAGGCTTGCGACAACGGCATATTGATCTTCATAAACTGTCTTCGTGGCGCGTTTTGGCTACGCGCGTTGTCTTGCTGAGGTTATGCTGATGTAGGATTGGAGATCACAACTGCCCCCACAGATTGAGCGCGGTCGGTCTTGGCTCGGCTTTTCTGACCATACACAGCATTAGCTTCTTTCTTACCACTAAAAGATCTCTTCGCAGCATTTGAAGAGGTCTCTACCTGAATCTTTCCGCTCTTGATACCAGCTTCAATGCGTTTTCCTGTCAATATCAGCTCGGTGAATCCGGCTGAAGAGTTTCCAATCAGATGATTGAAGAATGGGCCCGTCAGCGTTTCCATAAACATATCGACCAACTCCCTATTAGACAAGGGTGGATGAACTCTGCCTGCTAGATCTCTCCATTTCTGAGCATACTCTTTGAACTTCTCATCACGACCCATAGACATGCTCTGTAGTTGCATGCGAGTGGGTGTCAATTCAACATTGTACTCATACTGTCTGTAGAAAGCATCTGCTTAGTCACTCCAGGTACGGATACAGTCATTCTCTAGCTGATAATACCACTCCAATTGAGTTCCGGACAAACTTTCTTGAAAATAGTTTATCCACAACTTTCTGTCATCAATGTGGGGGTTGATCTTCTAAACATAAGACTTCAAATGTAGCTTCGGACAAGAAATTCCATCATACTTGGCAAAAGTATGAACTTTGAACTTGGGAGGAATCACCACACCAGGGACAAGACTCAGATCATCAAAATTCAACCCGGACATCTTTAGGTTTTCTACAGCATTTAGACGGTCTTCAAGTTGCTTGTACTTATCATCTTCATCAGAATACTGGTCATTATCATAGTGATCTTCTTTGTCTTTCTTAGGCTCACGCTGACTGCCTTCTTCATTGCCCTTGACACTCCCCTCAGTCTTGACACTTCCTTCTGAGAGCTTTATCCGGCTGACCACTTTAGGACCACCTTTGTAACGTCTATCCATGTTGAGAACACCAACGACCCTCTTCTTTCTGTTGATGAGCTTCTTCAGATCTTCTTGGCCTTGGACCAAGCTGGTGAACATCTCCTGAACCGAGCATTCGAGCCGGAGATCTTTGTGATACTGTTCAAGAGCCATTTCTGCTAAAATAAATAGCGAGAAAATGAGAAAACCAATCTTCAATGTACCTGTTATGAGATGTTATGCCATGATATGTGATGTTTATGCAAATGCAATGCAATGTCTTCAAGGACCTTAGAGATTTAAATTTGTTAAACAATCACGAACAAACATTTATTAGTTCTCTTTTTATTCTTTTTCTTTTTAAGTACAAAAGATAGTTCGAAACAATAAGATAAAAGAACAAAAATCCTAGAGCTCTAAGTCTCCCATGGGCGCTTCCTCTTGGTGCCGAGGTAGGCGTTGATGTTTCGCTCCTCGTGAAGTAGCTTGGTCAACTCTAGCACTTTCTTCTCGCTGTAACACGAGCTTCAAATGTATCCCTTTCTTCTTTAAGTGAATCCGGATCTCTTCAAGTCTTCAAAATCAATAGGCATGTCGATGGAGAATAGTATAGGTACGCCACCTATAGCAACAGTTCCATAATTACCGGTAAAACAGTGAATGGCATCATGAGGTTTTGAGCTCGAGCTCTCACCCATTTGAGGTAAGGTTCCCAAGGAATGGAGTTTTGGTGCCCCAAAGTCTTGGTATCGCTTCTTTACCATGCCCCAAGCGTATGAACCTTCGGTGCACTCGAGATCGTGTAGTCGAACACAATATCTTGGAGAAGCATATCATGTGGACCATCTCTTCGAGCAAAACCAAACTGACGTAGAGCTAGAGAAGGATTGTAAGTAATACCTCCCCTTATACCAAGGAGTGGTACATTAGGGAATTCTCCACAACGCTCAATGAATGTGAAGTCTTTTTGAGAGAAAAGACTCCAACGGATATCTGAATGAGAGAGTGACATTAGTCTTTGAGACCACTTCAACCTTTGTTCGTTCTTCAAAACCGATGGAGGAAGGTGTGAAATAAACCACCTGGAAAGTAACGGTGTGCAACACATGAGAGTTCCTTGTCTTTTGCCAGTACGAGTGTGGAGAGAATGTAGGACGTCTCCAAGTAAAGTAGGCACGGGATTGTGAGTAAGAAACAACTTGATGGCGTTGACATCTATGAATTGATCCGAGTTAGGGAATAGAACCAAACCATAGATTAGCAAGGCCACAATGTCTTCGAATGCATGGAAACTCATAGCTTTGAGGAACTCTCGGGCTTTCTTTATGAGGAACATGGCAAGTAAACCCTTAACTCCACTTCTGGTTTCCCAATTGGCTTCAATGTCTGAGCGCTTTAGATGTAATGCTGATGCGATGTCTTTGTACCTAGGAACCTTTTCTAAACCGGTGAATGGCATTTGGTCAAGAATAGGTATCCCAAGTAGCTTAGAGAACTCTTCCAAGGTAGGAACCAACTGATAGTCTGGAAATGTAAAGCAATGGTGTTTCGGATCGAAGAACTGGAATAGGACATGCATCATATCTTCTTCAAAACCAGAGATAACCAAGTCAAGCAGATAACCATGTCTTTTGATGAACTGAGCATGGTCGGGAATCTCCGAAACCAATTCTTTGAGCTGAGAAGGTATACCCATGAAGTTGATTCGGATAGTCTTTCTAGAAGCCATAATTCCCTACAAAACACAGAGCAAAGATAAATCCCCTAGGTCCTTGAAATAGTTAGAAATGATATGCAATGCGATGATGTCATGATGTCATGTTTAGCACACACAAACAATTCACACAATGAGCCTAGGTTTAAGGCTTGCATGAGGTATAGGTGTTTACCCCACCATAGTTTGAGTTGGTTCATCCTGTCCTATAATAGTAACTGGGTTCTAGGAATCTCATATCATTGATCTTTCTCGTAGGCGTTTATTTCAATGTGACTACCAAGTGGTCGACCGAAAATATCCCAAAAGTCTGATCTTAACGAGCGTAGCATCGAGTATCAACCAACCTTAGTCTGCACCAAATCCGGCCATCTCACTACCTTCTAATGGCCAAGATGGGTCAATTAAGGTTCTAAAATTTTAGTTAGTGCTGATGACACCACGCAGAAGCCAAATACTATCCTCAACTTGGAAATGAAGAGTATCAGGACATCCAAAGTGTCACACTAACGTAGCCATCATGTTGACCGTTTCGATATACGTCTAACGATCGCGATGATTTATTGCTACTTACCTAAAAGGAAACCTGGATCCGGGTGTAGGATCCCCCACAAATATAATACCCACGCAACCCTTAGATTAAAGCAATCAAGTCAAATAGAAAACAGTAAAAGATGATCTAAAAATCCCTAAGGCATTCTCTCTTTAAGGGTGTATCCCCAGCAGAGTCGCCAGTTTTGTAATACGGTGAACTGACTTTGAGATTTTTGTATCACAAATGTGCGGATAGCAAGTGTCGCCACCGACTTTTCTTTTATCCAATTAAGGGAAGGTAAAAAGTACAGAAAAAGACCTTCGTTAGATTCTGAGTAAGGGAGAAGGTTATGAAAAGGGAAGGTATTAGCACCCCTTTCCATCCGTAGTTATCTACGGGCTCTTAGATCACTTTAAAATTGTGCTTTCTGTGTGTTTGACAAAAAAATGTTTTGAAAAGGCATTTCGCTTTGACTTTGTAATGATTCATGTAGGAATGTATACAAAGTGTTTGGAAATGTTTTTTTTTTAAAAGAGTTTGAACTTTGATAAAAAGTGTGAGGTGTGAAAAGTATTTTGATAGAGCAAGCAACCAAAAGTCTCATTACCTACTCAGAATGGTCGTTTTCGTGTTATTTTACGTTCCTCTAGAATAGTGCTATCCATACCATTAGTTGGTAGGTAACCTTATTCGTTGGATGTAAGCGGGACATTTGAAGGGACATCGTATGGTCATAGAAGGCAACTTGTAGGAAGTATCCTAGCACATTCGAAGGGACTATCATCATTTTTCGTAGGCGAAAATCGAGGGTCAAGATCATGTATTCGTAGGCGACATCGTGGGTCTATGATCTTTGTATCGAAGGGACTATGATGATTTGTTTTGAAGGCAACGGTGCTAGAATACCTCTATGTTCGAGGGACTTGACCATTTGTATTCGTAAAGGCAATGAGAGAGAACTACCTTAAGGGGTGCGTGTGTGAAAAGAGTGTGTCAATTCAGATATTTTTATCTTGGAATTATGAGTGATCTATGTCCAATTTTATCTTGCCATACACGCCTAATTACTAGCAGTTTATAGGTTGCGGAAAGTAAATTGCGGAAATGTAAAGTGCGGAAAGTAAATGTCCTACGCTATTACATGGCTTTGGTGCAAATACATAATGAGAGTGCGGAAAATAAAAGCCCTAATTAAACTATTACATCCCATAGGCAATTACATGATTGAAAAAGAAAAGCAAGAAAAATCGTCCGAAACGGTACAACTTGTGAACAGATACAAAATCGGAAAATACGAGAAAATTGCATAAGAAGAAAATGTTAGTAAAAATAAATGTTTTTGAATGAGGAAAAAGGTTTTGTGTTAGTAATGGCATTAATATGATAAAATAAATTTTTGGTAATTTTCTGAATTGATTTGATAATGTAAAAACAATTAAAAGTCTTTTAAACGATTAATTAATAATTAAATTAAATATGCATGCAAAAATAATAATTTTAATGCTAAAAATTAAATAAGTATTTTTCTGGTGATTATGCAAAAAAAAATATTTTTGGAGTTTTTTAGATGCATGATAAAAAATATTAAAGATAAATTAAAATGCATGAAAAAATATTAAAGAAAATAAGAAAAAGTATGTTAGTTTCAAAAGAGCAAAAATATATTGGTCTTGCCAGGATTCGAACTGGAGACCTCTGGGCAACACGTCACGCTTCCATACCTTAACCACTGGGCCAAGTTGTGACACCCCGATTTAACTCGAATATTAAATAATAAGGAATTTAATTATTTATTTAATTAAAGACCGAGGTATTAATATTTTCGGATTTAATTGGATTAATTGAAGAAATAAGGGTTGGTGGTGTGAAGAGTAAATAGTGGGTGTGAGGGGTAAATCACTCTACTTTTACTAATTATTAATTTATGTATTTCATTTGGAAATAATAAAGGAATATCACAAGGATTATGAAAAGGAAAAGAAGGAAAAGAAGGTCTTTATTTGGAAAAATCATTTCACGTAGAATTGGAGAAGAGAAGAGAAGAGAGGAAAAAGCCAACACCGGGAAAGTCGAAGATCATCGCGAGGTAAGGGGTGATTTCATTCGATTTTAATGTCTTATGGGTTTTGGGAATCAACCGGGTGATTGGGTATGTTAAGAAATTTGATTTAGGTGATTTATAGGTTTGTAGGATTAAACCCTATTTTGTGTCGGATTATAAAATTTAAGATCAATAGTGTGTCGAACAATTGATAGGCATGACGAAACAATGATATATGATGTTGTAATGATGTATAATGGTTGTATTTTGGTGTTCCTGAAATTATAATTCGTATGGGAATGATTGGGAATGGTTTGAAATGCATAACGCTGTCAAAAATAGCAGAATTTGATTCTGCAGGTCGTGGGAACCGGTTCCCTGTGGGGAGGAACCGGGTTCCCAGTGTAAACTTTCAAAAACTGGGCATTTTGTACGTGGGAACCGGTTCCCAGTAGGGTAGGAACCGGGTTCCCATACAAAATTCCAGGGGCGTGACTTTTTCAAAAAGTGGGAACCGGGTTGTACCAGGGTAGGAACCGGGTTCCACTGTGTAATTTTTCAAAATACTTAAAACTTCAAAAATTCATATTTTCTAAACCGTAACTCCGATTCGAGTGCCGTTTTCGGCATTATTTCTTAAATTAAAAATACTATATTTCAAAAAAAGAAAAATATTATTTTGTGAAAATTATTTTAAAAAGAGTCGAGCTTCCAATTTTTGAAAGGTTAATCGTTTAAGGACAACAGGGATAGGATTTGGATTGTCTGAATTATTGAGTGAGGAATAATGCTTACCATGTTGTGTTTTGATAATCATTGTGATGGAATAGAATACATTGGTGATTGACATTATGTGAATTATGTGATATCATAATCTGTGAATTGATGTTGCATGCTTTTATGATGCATGCATAAGCATTGTTAATTGGTTCATTCCCATTGTGTGGAAGTGAGCTTGCAGAGCCAATAAACTTACCAGGATTGTGAGGTAGTGAGACTAGATTCTTGACTCAGTGTTCTGGGCGAATTATGGATTTCCGCTGTTTCCAAGTGTGATAGAACAGAGGGTGAACTCGGTTCACGTTTGGTACCACATGCATAGAGTCTGCATTGCATATGGGATTGTAACATGCTAAGATGGTTTCCAGTGTTGCAATTTCCATTGATTGTTTAGTTGCATAATGAATTGTGTACAATGCTCTTGTGAATTGAACTATGAATATGTTTTGATAACGGACTAACGCATCGAATTATTCTGTTGTATTTAAAAACGTATAATTCATTTTATATTGAATAGAGATCTCACCCTTACTTTAATGATTTCAGATTCGAAGTGATTAGCTGCTTGGAACTGGTGAGGATAGCTTTTAGAGCTGAGTTCTTTAGTTAAACCGCGTGTCAATGTCGTGCTCTGGTAGATGTAACACTGGGGAAATGTTTGATTGAAATTCTTTATGAATATTGAATAATAGTTTTGGTTAATGTTTCGATTTATTGTCCTGGAATAATTTGAATGATGTATTCAGGATTTGTTATGTTTCATTTCCGCTGTTAAACATAACCTTAAGTATATGTTTTATTTATGATTCTTCTTTAGTGAAAGCATGACAACTGTTCTAGTTAATTTGAAATATTTAAATTGTGACGCCTCTTGATTTGTGACTAAAAACTCTGATTAATATTTATAAACCGCGGGTAATTAGAAGGGGTGTTACACAATGCGCACTTGGTGTCATGTAAATGAAACGAAGCGTTTTTATACAAACTTGATTTCTGGGAACCTAGAACACGCACGAAGATCTTCATCTTCTTCATTTGAAAATTTTGAAAAGTTAGCGTCAGCTTCGTTCGACGCTATGGCCCCTGCAATTTCCAAAACTTCATACAAGCAATATAAATGAGCTATAAATACATGAATCGATTGCAAATAACATTCTAAACACGATGGTGGTGCTAGTTTTGTCCAATTTTTCTGTTTTAAGAAAACCCTAAATCGGTTCAGAAAACCCTAGCAATGGTATATTTCGATTCAGGACATGAAAATGCAATTGGATTGTCCAGATAGCTTGCAAACTTCAAACTAAACACAAAGCAAACATCAAAACACGTTAATAATGCATGAATGACAGAAATCGAAATTTGAAAAAGTATGAACAAACCAAAATTGGATTTCATGATTCTTGATGTTTTTGAATGATGTAAAGGTCTGGATCGACTCCAGGGACTCCAAGGAATGTAATGGAATGCTCAAAACCAATTGAAACAAGCTGGAACTAGGGCTGCAGGTAGCTTGAATACCACGGTTTTTTTTGCTTTAGGTTAGGGTTCTTTGAGGCAATTTTTCTGTTCTTGTTCATGTGATATGCATTGTACATTTATAGTAGATCGATTTTGGGCTGATTTGAGGAACAAATAATGATCAATCAATGCAAAAATACAACTGATTTTCAACCATCTGAGCAATTGCCTGAGGAAACTTGACTTGTGAGGCTTGAAACTTGACATGGAGAATCTTTGAAGCATATGAGGAGGCATGATGACCATTGGAGATGTTGGAAGTCCATCTGGATCTAAGAATTGCCAAACCCTAGTTTGGGTTAATTGTCTAGGAGAGGGTTTGTCTGATCAACCCTTGAGGAATCCTTGAGTATGGATGTATGAAATGTATTGAGGAATAGGAGGGCAAATTTTGGGGTATGACAATATGCCATGAATGTATGGATTTTACTAGGGAAATGAAAATTGAGAGTAAACTATGCGGGAATTAAGATAAATTGCGAAATAACTATCATCAACGCGTGGGTTAATGAAAAAGACACGACAGCCTCAATCAGTGGATTGAGTTCGAAAAACAAGAAATAAAGACCAACATTAATCAATGGATTAATGAAGGTGGACAACTAAGAACTAACATCAATACACTGACTAATGAAAGTAAACAATAAGAATTAACATCAATGCATGGGTTAATGAGAGTAGACAACAAGAGCTAACATCAACACATGGGTTAATGAAAGTAAACAACAAGAACTAATCATCAACGTGTAGGTTAATGAAAGTAAGAACAAAGACTTCCAATCATTGGATTGAAAAAATTAAAGACTGACACCAATACGTGGATTGACGAAAGTCAAAACAAAAATTTGCAATCAGTGGATTGAGAAAAATAAAGACTGACACCAACACGTGGATCAATGAAAGCCAACCAAAAAGAACTAACATTAACACGTGGGTTAATGAAATCAAAACAACAAGAACTTAACATCAACACGTGGGTTAATGAAAGCAAAGAACGAGAATTAACATCAACACGTGGGTTTATGAAAGTAAACAACAAGAACTAACACCAACGCGTGGGTTAACGAAAGTAAACAACAAGAGCTAACATCAACGCGTGGGTTAATGAAAGTAAACACAAATAATTTTCAATCAATGAATTAACAAAAATAAAGACTGACACCAATGCGTGGATTGACGAAAGTCGACACATCATCCTCAACCAGTGGATTCAGCTCAAAAAAACAAGAAATGAAGCCAACATTAACCGGTGAATTAACGAAGGTGGACAACGAACTAACATTAATACGTGGATTAATGAAAGTAAACAACAAGAATAATCATTAACACGTGGGTTAATGAAAGTGAACACAAAGACTTTTCCATCAATGGATTGGAAAAAATAAAGACTGACACCAATGCGTGGATTGACGAAAGTCGATACGTCGTCCTCAACCAGTGGATTGAGCTCAAAAACCAAGATATGAAGACAACATTAACCAGTGGATTAATGAAGGTGGATAACGAACAAACATTAATACGTGAATTAATGAAAGTAAACACAATATCTCAACCAGTGGGTTAAGTTTCAAAAATAAAAAGAAAGTGAACATCAACCTGTGGCTTGACGAAGATGAAAAAAAGGAAAACTACTTTCAACCAGTGGGTTTATTCAAATTGATAAAATCCAACCAGTGGGTTAACAAAGGGGTGATATGATGACGACTTCAATTAGTGGATTGATGCACATGAAATGGTGCATATGATGAGTGATCAATGCAAAAAAGGGTTTTTTGGACGTGGCCAAAGGGAATTGGATTTTTGTATGATAGAGCTAGGTTTTCAATGGAAAATGCCGAGCAAAGTTTTGAGCTTTTTGATGCAATGAGTGGGTGCCCCATGAATGGTATGTGCGGTTTAATGCATGATTAATGAATGCATGCATGAATGTATGATTGAGGAAAATGGTTTCAATATTTGGGCAAGTGCTCCGTTTGAGTGTCACTGGCAAGATGAAATGAGAAAGAATTTTGAAGGTGGTCCTTTGGCAAGATATTGCAAGCATTACTTCCCGACACTTCTTGTGAGATCAGAAATTGCTGACGATTTGAATTGATATCCTTGTGAGTATCTTTGAAGATGGATAGGTCTTGGCCTTGAGTGCCGCAGAATGTTGATTTCTCGAAGATGTTTGGGTCGACAAGGATTGTTGCTCTTTGAAGATGACATGCCCCAATGTTTGGAACTCTTAAAATGGAATACCTCTGATTTAGATTATCTCTTGAAGAGATGGCTTGTCCCTGGTGAGATAACTTTATAAATGATGAATGTTCTTCAATTGTTGAAATTCTCTTGATGTGAAGTGCTAAACTTGCAGATGAAATTATTTTCTTACAATGGTAATTTTAATGAGTATGCAAACTTTTGAAAGTAAATCATTTATTGAAATGAAATTGCGGTAAACAAATGGATACATCTTGATGAGGATGCAATAGAAATTTGAAATTTCAAGATGTGAAAAAACGATGTGACAATGTGGTATCAGCACAAATGGATTTAGCAAACATTGAGGAGTCAGGTTAACGCTACTTTGCGGTAGTATGCTTCCAAAAGAGACCTTGCTTCAATTAGGTCTTTTGAATAATGTAACGTGGCCTGGTTCACGGTTTATGAAACAAAGGATAGAAGGCTCAAATTTTGGTTTGTACCCAACCCATTCTTCGTGATGTTCTCGAATTCCTATGTTCAGTTAATTGATTGATTTGACAACGTGATGGCTTGAGAACCAATGCTCTTTGAGGTGGAAGTAACCTATTTCTTCTTTGGAAGTCACACAATCTTGTTCTTGCTTTGGTCTTTCATCAAAGATCTTTGAGGATCTTTATTTTATTTTTCCTTTTTCTTCTTTTCTATTCTTTTTTGGTTCGTCACTTTTGTATTGAAAAACTTGTGTGACAATTGTTTGATTGATGTGAGAATTTGATGGTTGTAACTGCCATATTCATGGTTCTTTGAGGAACTACCGTTGTAAGCTTTGAATTCTTCACTTCTTTGCCTTTGTGAAGGCATCTGGAATGATCCATGATAACACGATTCTCTTGGAAATCGAATGTATCAAATGCTTTAACTGAACAACTACCCTTCCCCAGGTTAAGATTGAGGGTTTTAACTATATGCAGAAAGAAACTCCTACTTCTAGGCTCGAAGGGGTTAACGAGGGATTATCTTCCTTATATCTCCACTGTTTGGGGATTTGAAGCAACGCCTGTACATCATCAGCAAAGTCTTATTTGAAAGAATACTGTTGCAAATTGGGTATTTGTTTATCATCATCCTCCCTCCAATGTTTGCTTAAACAGAAAGAAAGTGAGGTGGAAGAAGTGTTGTTGTTTTTTTTTGTACTTTTTGAGAGATAGCAAGAAAGTAAAACCAATAAAATGACATGATTAATTCAAAATATGCAACGCTCAATTTATTAAAATTATGATTTTAAGAATGACAAAGTTCAAATGCAGAACAACACATTACAAACAAGAAAATTTGAAAAATAAAATGATATAGGCCCTTGTGACCATCAGCTGCAAGGATGAGCTTTCTCGTCTGATAATTGGCTTTTTGGAATGGTCCTCGTGTCTTGGCACTTGTCAGGGCATGGGCTTGTTGAAGCATCTTCATGATCTTGGGCATGAATCTTTTGAACTCCCTTCACATGCTCTTGTTAGAAGTTCTCCATCTTTCTTCACGTGTCGGGAAATCAACTTGTTTTGTTAACCGCTTGAGTGGAAAGAGGGTAATGAGTATCTGCATGATGAAATGCATGCATAATAATGCAATGCAAATGTAATGAAAATTCATGATTTTATTTTATTTTTGATGTGAAATAATGATGTTCATGGGATGAAATGTCACATGTGGAATGCAACATAATGACAAGAACATGTACATAGAGATGTGAATGATACAGGTAAATGATAATAAAACAGCCTATTTAGGTAAGCTCCTATGATTGGATGGCTCTAAATCTTCTACCCAATAACCCCATACACAGGATTGTACTAGGTTTTTGCTATGTTTCTCAGAGTCTCAGATCCCCTTTTAACAAATATTACCACCACGCGAATGACCTACGTAGTGATACTATTTCCAAAAGTGTACTCCAAGAAATGACTCTTAAAGGGATACTCAAAAATCCTTTATTTGAGTGGACTGTCTCGGTTTGGATATCTTAAAGAAAACCTAGAGTTATAGGCCATTTGTTCAGAAATTGATGTCATGCACTATCATGCGAGGCAACAACCTCCTTAAAATAATCAACTCTAAGTCGGAGTCTTTGCTTCGGTCCACAAGACATTAGAGTCAGGGGGACCTAGGCTACTCAACCCCTCTATTCCTAAAAAGGTTACCTAGAAGCCTGGGTAGTGGGCTTATCTATGAATTAATGATCCCATTCAAAACTCCCACACAATGAATACATCAACAGGATAATAAACAAAGCATAAGGAAATAAATGACGGAAACATAAATATAAGCAAGAAAGCAAAGTAAAATAATAAACACATGAATATGCAAAGAACTAAACTAGGGTTGACTCACTTGAGAAAATTGTCCCTAGTGAAGTCGCCAAACTGTAGACGTCATCGAAATATTTCGATTACAAAATAATGAAGTTGCCATCTAACTTTATTTATTCCTAACGAGGAAAGGGAAATTATAGATAAAACCCAAGAGATGAAATGTGAAATGAAATGGTCATTGCAAATAAAGATGAGGGTTTGGGAGTTGGTTATGCAAGGGGAAGGTATTAGCACCCCTCACATCCATCGTACTCGATGGGACCCGTTTTGTTTTAAGCATGTTTGTGTGTTTAAAAAGTAAATTTGCAATCTTCTTATTATTATGTGTGAAAAGAGAAAAAAAAAAGGAAACATGTTTTAATTTTTTCTAAAAGTGTGCTAGCCAAGATGTTAAAATCTCCAATGGAGTCGCCAAACTATTGACGCCATCGAAATCATTTCGATACAAAATACAATGAAGTCTCCACCTAAATTTATTTATTCCTAAAGAAGAAAGGGAAAATATAGTTAAAACCCAAGAAACGAAAATGAAACAGTCATTGCAACCAAGAGAAGCAGGCTCGGGAGTCGGTTATGCAAGGGGAAAGGATTAGCACCCCTCACATCCATCGTACTCGATGGGAACCATTTATTTCTAAGTGTGTGTGTGTGTGTGTTTAGTGTGTTAATTTTCTACCTTCTAATTATTATACGTGAAAAGAGAAATGGAAAGAGAAACATGTTTTAATGTTTTGAAAGTGTGCTCGCCAAGATGTTAGAATCTCGTGCCTATGTATTTCCTAAGCGCGATGGGAAAGTCAAAGCTTACGTAGTTCTTGGTTGCAAGAACATTTGTTGGTTGGTTGATTTTATTTATGAAAATAGGAGCTTAATCGTACGTGGACGATAAGACATCACTAGTGCAACTCGCGTGTGAGCGAAAGAAGATCGCGTGTGAGCGATGTGAGTTTTGATAAAAGGACTTGCACGTTGGTAAGGTTTGATGAGTTTGAATTGATTTTAATTGTGGATGACAAGTACCTAAACATTAGGCTATCATCTAATGATTCAAATACTCGAAACTGGCGAGTGAGCCCGACCAATCATCTTTCATCCAAAAAGTTTATTATGAAAATGGTAATGTGAAACGAGGTTCACTCTTGTTAGGTATTTTGAACGGATGAGAGTATTTAGTTTATTGGGCTATTATCCAACAACCTAAATACTTTGAACTTATTTTAAACCATTGGGCTATCATCCAACAACTTAAAACAAATACCATCCAAGTTTTTTTTGTGAAAAATAATTTTGCAAACAACTCGACGTTGGATCGAGGTTTGAGCATTTGATTATGAAAGGTCTTGAATGATGAGAAGAGGAGATTTGGTTTGGGCTATGATTAACCAATATAGCTTTATTAATCTTGAGAGAATAGACAAGTGTCTACTCCCTACCATGAGGCCCTTATTGAATGATAGGTATATTGACCAAGGCGCGAAAATGTAAATGAAGTTTTAATTGCGAGTATTCGTGAAAGCATAGATAAATCAATTAAAAGCCCATACAAGGTGGCTTGCATAAATGATAAGACAATTTTATATTGTGTAGGTGCATGCACAAAGTAAATTTAATTGACTAATTAAACAAAATTTAATCAAGTAATTAGTTTAATAAAATTAATTAGATGGACTAATCAATTTTAAATAAGCTAATTAGATAATTAAATAATGTTTAACTAATTATCAATCAAAGTCTCATTGTAAGCCAAAAGAAAGCGTGGTGTGTGCACAAATGTGTGGTCGTTGCGACGCTTCTAAGCTTTATCGACTAAAGGTAATGAAAATGGCTCGCAATCAAGTATTAGTTTGAAAGCATTTGATTTGTGCATTGTGAATGTATAATTAAATACGATAAAGAGATAAAATATTCACTAATTATTACATCATATGGGGAATGAGGATACATATTTACAAATGGGGATGATGGAAATAAATTACAAGTTAGTTATAAATGTCCAACAACGATTCAACAATTAAACAATGTGAGATTAATTCTAAATCTTATAAGAAATAGAAAATATTTTGGTTCTTTTGAAATATCTCTAAATAGAAAAGAAATTTAAATTAAACCCATTATTATATATTTTTTTAGAAACTATAATAATAAAAAACTAATAAAAATATAAAATGTCAGAAGGGGGTGTTATTCAGATCTGGGGGGTGATGGGCTTAAGATTGAAGCGGGGGAACCGGATCGCTTATAAGGATAAGGCCCATCTTGGGAAATATGCAAAAAGACCTAAAATAACCCTATTGAGGTGCCACCGTTCAATTCTTTGGTTGCCTCAACTAATCCTCATTAATTATATTTTTTATTAAAACAAAAATAGAAAACAGTAATACAAAACAAACACAACTTGTGTTTCTCGCACTCTCACGCGTTCTGCTTCTATCTCATACTTCTTTATCTCGCCTTTCAAATAACAAGAAAAACAACACAAATCCTATAACTCAAATCCGACCCCAAACACCCAGATTTCGCTAAGATCGATTTTAAAGTTACAGATTCAAGATTATATGTTCAAACAAGGCAATCGAAAACGAAATTAGATGAAATGACATTAAAAGAAAATGGTGGAGATCAACCAAACAGATACGTCTTCTCTTTCTCGCTTACTCTTCTTCGTCTCAATCTGCTGGTTTGGATTTGTTTCTGTTTCTCTCTGTGTGGAATTTGCGTTTCTGGTACTGTATGGTCTGTGTATCGGCTGGTTGCCTGTTGAGAGATTTTGGATCTGTGGGTTTTGATCCGTTTTGTTTTTGAGATTTTGTGGTTTCTAAGTTTGAGCGAGTGTTGATGTTAGTTGTATGGTTATACGGTTTGGAGTGAGACGGAGGGAGTAAGGAACAGTGAGGTATGGTTGGTTATGAGGCAAGTGATGACGAAAGGGTGAGCGGTTTGTAGTTGGATGTTGGAAGGTAAGGTTCTGAGTAAAGGATGGAAAGGGTGAAGGGGGTTAGTCGTAGAAGGTTAAGGTTGTTGTTGAGTTATGAGTGAAGGATAAACGTGAACAGAGTCTATTGAGTGGTTTTCTTGTGTAGTTTTTGTGAAGGTTCTTTTATAGGAAGAAGGGGTGTGAGGGTAGAATTGAGAAATTGGGGATAAAGATTGAAAAACTTTTGGAGGTACAAGTAGTGGAGAAATTTGAATTAGTAGTGGAATTGAAATGGTGAGTGGAATGGTGCAAGATGTACTGATGTTTATATTTATTTTAACTTTTATGCAAATAGTACAAGAGGTGGTGGTGAAGATTTGGAGTGGAAGAATAGTGGAATGGTTTGAAAGTTTGTACAATTTGTGTGAGTGGAGAGGAAGAAACCGAAGGAGAGAGGGAGGGAGGCTCTACTAGCTGAAATATTGGTTTTAGTTTTGTTTGTTATGAAAAAAAATACTAACTAAGAGATTTAAAGAAAATAACATTATTTGAAACATCTAATTATTAAAAGTAAAAACACTAATTAAGCAAAATTAAATACTAATTAAATATGAATTTCAATCAATAATTAAATTGGACAAAAATATTAACAAATATATATATATATATATATATATATATATATATATATATATATATATATATATAAAACAATTGAAAGTTATAAAAGTAATAAACATTATTCTACATATAAAGCAAACATTTTGACATTAGAGAAGTTCTGGCAGTCAGAAGTTCTGGCCGTCAGAAGTTCTGGCCATCAGAAGTTCTGGCCATCAGAAGCAACAGAACTTCTGACCATTAGGCAAAAATTGAAAAGAAATAAACAATGCAAAGTCAAATGTGCAAAAATTCAAAAAATGATGCAAGTATGACTAAGACTACTTTGATGCAAAATATATTCAATTATAAGCTAACAATGCAAAGTGAAAATGTTAACTAAAATTCAAAGACATTATAAAAATGCAAATGCTAGAAAAATGCAAAAGATTAACATAGGTATTAACTAAAGATGTGAAGCCAAAATGTAAAAACATTGATTACTAATGCGGGATGCAAATAAGACAATGTAAAGTGATGCAAATGAATCAGATGGTAAATTTAGGGTGAAATATAGGGTGTGACACTTCTGCATAACGCCTTTCCCCAGTCTGTAGGGACCTTGAAGAAGTTTAATTCAAGAGGGCATTCTGAGATCTATACCATCAAGACAACTCGCCCCAAATTGGTGGAATTTTGAGATTGACCAATGTAATCGCCTCAGATCGATGAAACTACAGCGTCTACTCAACTTGACTGCCCAGATTGACCTAGATCTTGCTCGACAAAGTATCTGCATGCTTCTTCCCTTCAGGGTAATCAGATTCGAATACTTCATCTTTCTGCTCAACGGAACACTGTCATTGAATTAACTGCACATGCTCGATGGAGTCTCGGCAAACGATTCTTTACCACATGTTCATAGGAAAATGAAAAGTCAACAGAGTCTTTAGATGACAACATCTTCTCAATGCAATTGACCTACATCCTGTCAGTAGGTTAGCACGCAACCATGCTTCTCAACCTAAAGTGCTTCGTCAGAGATTTCTGGGCAATCAAAACTCCTACACAATTTGTTTTAGATCATCTTTTACGCAATAGAGTCACTATACGGCATGCTCCAGATTAAGATGATTCTTCAAAAGGCCATTCAACAGATTCTTAGAGTAATTTTCCCCTCGGGACAATCAAGATGTTCATCTAATGCTCATTATGAAAGCTTACTTGATATTTAAGCACCTGCTCATATGCAAGAATGTTTTATCCTAAGAATGATAATTCTAATGCAAATCCTATGCTTATCTCGTTACGATTTTGCTTTCGAATTAACCCTGCCTCAGTTAGGACTTTAAGGGTTGTAACGTGGTCTGGTTCACGGTTTTAAGAAGAAAGGATTTTTAGGCTCAAAATATTTGGTGCCCACCCCCTTCATGATGTCCACCAACCCTAAGTTCAGTTAACTCGATACGAGCAATCATTTCTCACAAGAGGAATTTGCTGGTAGTGGAACCACTGCGATTTCTTCGGCACACAACTTTAATTTTGCAGAGGACGAGGTTTCTTGGACACGATAGTCACTCACCCTTTGCTTGGTGTCTGATCACACGACTTTGTTCTTCATTGAGGATCTTATTTGATTATCCTCGCCTTTCTGGCTTTCCAATTTTCTTTGCCAACATTTGCCCTTTAGTTTTTTCCCTAAGCGACTTATTACCAAGTTCGACTTAGAGGGCTTTTTGTTACTTTTTTTACTTTTTTTTTCAATTTCGCTGAACAATTCGTTAATCTCCACGGCATCTTTGATTTGCTAGCATTGTAACTGTGTGAGTCCTTTGCAGACGAGGAATACCCATTAGGATATTGTCTTCCTTTGATGCACATTATTGATAGACGAAGCTTGACTACTATAGTTTCTCATCCGTTTGGAGGATAGCCATTGTTGTATCCTTTGATGCACACTCTTGATGAGTTTTGAACGCTTAATCAGATTAACTGAACACTACCCTACCCCAGGTTAAAATGAAGGTTTTTTCTAAAAAGAAAAGAAACTCCTACTTCAAGGCTCATAGGGGTTGACGAGGGTCTAACTCCCTTATATCTCCAGTGTTTGGGAATTTGAAACTAGGTCTATACATTGTCAGCAAGGTTTTTATTCTAAAGCAATACCGTTTGAGATCCTTGGTATATTGTTCGTCATCCTCCCTATAGAGGTTTTTTCATTATTAACAAGAGTTGAGTATCAAAAACATAGTAAAATAATTAAGAGTGAATACGAATGGATTAGTTCAAGACAAACATATTCAATGAATTATGATTAACATTCAGAAGATGAAAATTTTTTGCATACAAGAAAGTATAGAACAAACAAGAAAATCTACAAATAAGAATGAAAATGAACTTTGAAATTTCCATGTTGAGGAGGCTTGACTCCGTATGGACTTGACGCTTTTCATGATGTATTTTGTAGTTTGGATACCACTAAGGAAGAGATCCCCCTCTTTAGCCTGATGTGAACACAACAATCTCTGAGGTGATCAAGTCTTGGACTTTGTCTCTAGATAGGATACTATTTTCAACTGAATGACCAAGTTCCCTTTCATGGTAATCACACTAGAATAGAGATCAAATTCCTCATATTGAAGAAATATGGCATGATCTATATTCTTGGTTTACTTTGACGAAAGCTCGAGTAAGAGAGGGAAGACCTGATTCAGAGCGGTAGGCACTGCATCAAACTACTTTTATGATTCCCTTGGCTCTTGATGGCCTGACTGAGCATACAGATGATACTCATCTTGATTAATCTTCTAATTATCAAGACTTGGAAACATCCAACAATTGTTGGAAACGATCTTTTGGATGCACTGGTCTCACGAGGTTTGAAAGATACTCCTTGAGAATAGATAATCAGACCTGCGGCTGGACATGGAATGAGATTGACTCTTAGGTCAACCGCATTTGGAGTAACCACAAATTCCCTTGTATTGAGAGAGTCATGGATCCTGGCCTTCGACGCTTTCCAAATTCTGAAAATAAGACCGGAGTGCTCCTGAACGATATCTGCAGGTGATTCTCAAAAGATGAGATGAACGCTCTAGCAAGCGAACTGCATACTGAATTGCCAAGCATTGTCTGCCTCTCAAAAGAGATATTCAGTTGGGAGAAAATAGTGTTGAAGCAATTTTCCAAACATGAATTAGACTTTTGACAAAGACGTCAGACGGGTGCTGGACTCTGAACTTCAACCTCTTGCAATCTTAGACATCACGGCCAAGTGCCTTAGAGTGAGAGACACATCAAGAATTTGCACCAAAATAAGAAGAGAGATTTGTTGGTGGAGGACTCAAACCGTGAAGCTTAAACACTAAACTTCCAACAGGAGGGAAAGTAATTGGGCGCAAGGAATTGGAAATGAGTCCATACGCTTATCGGGATTCTTCAATATTTGTTGGCGAGTTTTTCCCTACAGATTCACTTGGAGATTAGAAACTAGTTGTTGATGAGCAAACTCAAGAACCCAACATTGCGGAAGAGATCCACTAATTTCTCTATTACTCGTATGAGATCCCATGTGATGGGGAGAAGTAACAACTTTTGTCGCAAGCAACATGTATCGGCTAACTCTCCTTTATTGGCACTGTTCTCGGAATCCTCATAACCAAACTCAACTGAGTCTTCTACTAATGATTTCCCAAGAGTCTGTGATCACAGATCAAGTTTTGTAGGTTGTATGTCCCCAATAAACAACCCCGTCTAATTTTTTAAACCATCTAATTCCCCATGAAGTTGCTCCATCTGATCAAGGAGCAGTGAGAAGTCAAGACTTGCAGTTCTGAACAGAAAATAGCAGGTCTGAGTATAAGAGAATTCCCTGAGTTTCAAGTTCCTATTATGAATGCATGAAATGAATGAATATGCATGTTAGATATATACACATGTATTTTTCTGACATTTCTTTTTTGGAAAATAAACTTGCTACGATGCAAGTGCAATTATGCCTTAATCATGGGTTTACGACTTCCATGATATCTCCTATATATTCAACCACTGCTGTACTGATAACATAATCCTCGGTCAAATGTAATAGGATTAAAGTTTCGACCCAAATCCGAATATCACAGATAATACTAGAAAACCAGAAAATACCATGCATCTAGAAAATATTGAAGGTCACGAAACACATAACCAAGTATCAAGGAATCAGCATCAGCAACATTGTACCTGTGATAATGATTTTTCCCATCCCACTTTACAGGTAATTCTAAATAAAATAGGTGGTCCCTACGTGGCATCCAGAGTCGACAATCCTCCGTTTAAATACCTTTCCCATGCATAAGGGATGCAGAACAATGGCAGTATCGGGAGAACCTCGACTAAATGTGGTACTTCATGTGTCCTCACACGCGTCAAAGGAACGCGGGATTTCACATGAACATCCTTCTATCCTATATGTATTTGGCTTGGGTAATGGGCCTTTTACCTCTTGAAACTCTCACCCCAAATATCACAACACAACAGCAGACAATGTACATGATATATGAAAGCGATAAAATGTCACATAGGATGCAATGCAAACATACAAAGGATGGCACAATAAAGCAAGTAAATAGATAAACACCTAATAGACAAGAAAATAAAAGTTGGGATCCACTCCTGAACGGACTAACAATAGGTCAACTGTCCCTAGTGAAGTCGCCAGTTGAAACCACTTGGCTGATTATCGATTGATATGATATATCAATGAAGTTTCCATCGAAAGTTTTTTATCTAGTGAAGGAGAAAGGAAAACATCAAGTAAACCTGAAAGGGAAGAAATCACGGTCTTACGACCGAGAGATCTGGGTAAGGGAGTCTGTTACGCGAGGGGAAGGGATTAGCACCCCACACGCCCATAGTACTCTATGATATCCGCTTCTATTTTCCAGCTAATGGGTGTGTTATATCTATCTATCACTTATGAAAAATAAAGAAAACACAGGGAAAAGAAGGAAGTATTTACAAATTTTTGCTCGATCGAGCCCCGTAACAAGATACCTATGTATTCCCTCGTTCAGCGGGAAAGACAGAGCGTCGTAGTTCGGCTCACTTGTTTTGGTGGGTTTTGTGTTTTTTACTTATGAAAATGGTTTTAAACACAAAAGAAAAAACGCTCGTAGGCGAAAAAGAGTTTGCATTGGTTGATTGCTTTTACCTTTAAGAAAGGAGTTTTAAACCATTATTAAGTGTTTTAGTTTTCAAAAGAAAAAGAAAGCAAGTTTTAGTTTTAATTACATGCAAGGATGCAAAGTAAACAAGCAAAACAAAAGGGAGACTAACTTTTACTAGCCCTAATGTTGTCATGCAAATATTGGATCTAAGGTTGAGTATGAAGGGGAATCTCTACCTATGTTGACATTTAAAGGATGTATACCCTAATGTCTAGGCTCGAGATCTATCCCAACCGAGCGATCCTAAGGGAAAGCTATCTTATATCCGTCTTGGTTGTAGAACCAAGCGATGCAAAGGGATGAAGAAATTAAGTGTTTTGGAAGAAGAACACATCGGTAACGAATATACCAGAGTTAAACAAGAGCCGACACATCTGATTCCTGAGAAGGGTATCACTGCATGACATGAATTGTAAAGTGTGAAGAGCAAATGATGCGAGTTCGATAGTAAATACGAACCCCAGGAAACCATGGAGAGTCAGAATAGGGAAGTCTTACCACTTTTATTAGTTGACTCGATAAAGGAAGCAACACGATTCGCGTGTGCTGAGCTGACACAGACTAGAACTGTGCAGGGGTCAATTGTGGACCCTTTTCGTGTTCCCATCATATCATCATATATATATATATATATATATATATATATATATATATATATATATATCAATAAGTATCACGACGGGACTTTGCTTGGTGTTGCCACTCTGGGTTGCCTAACCACTCTGACCTATGCAAGCACAAATGTAAACACTTGCTGAGAGTCACCTCCCTATGCATGGTGGAGGATTTTAAACAAACCAAACACAATTAGAACACAATTTGTGGAATGCCAAGCTACAGGTCTTTAAACAACGAATTTAAGCCCAACGCTCCTATCCTAATCATGGAAAAGAAAATAGTAAAACCATACTTCTCATAATGTCTAGGAAAGTTGTAAGAGAATGCGATAAACAAGGGATAGCTAATACCAAACGGATAACAAATCCGAAGAGCACTGCGAGCTAAAAATACTCCGAAAAACTTCAAGTACTACAACCAAGCAATAAGAGTAAACCGATGAGAAATGCACGGAGGCATCAAAGCATATGCGAAGTGTGCATTTGTATGCATCCGTAATAATAATCATGCAAAAGATAATGATCCATACAAAGCAGACAAAGTATTGCACGTTCGTACGCAAAACAAGTATCAAATTGTGCGTTCATGTATAATTGATACACAGACACCTATGTGAAAGGAGTAAAACCAAATAAGCTGACAATAGGATGCGCGTTATTATGCAAACAAGGATTAGAATGCATGTTCGTACACATTCAAATTAAAAGTACCTGTAGGAAAAGAGTAAAACCAATCAAGAAGACAATAGGATGCGCATTCGTACGCAACCAAGAATTAGAATGTGCGTTCGTACGCATTTAAATCAAAAGGTACTTGTAATAAACCCACAATAACCAGACAACAGAATGTACAGTATGTGCACAAGCGATGAATGAGCGTTCGTACGCATTCAAACAAAAGCACCTGCAAGAAAAGAGTAAAACCCATCAAGCGGACAATAGAATGTACACGTATGTGTACAACAGGTAGAATGTGCATTCGTACGCATTCAAACAAAAACACCTGCAAGAAAAGAGTAAAACCAAACAAGCAGACAATAGAATATACATCTATGTGTACAAGCAGTAGAATACGCGTTCATACGCATACAATGATTAGAATGCGCGTTCGTACGCATTCAAACAAAAGCACCTGCAAGAAAGGAGTAAAACCTAACAAGCTGACAAAAGAATGTACACATATGTGTACAAGCAGTAGAATGCACGTTCGTACGCATTCCAACAAAAGCACCTGCAAGAATGGAGTTAAACCAAACGAGAAGACAATAGAATGTACACGCATGTGTACAAGCAGTAGAATGTGTGTTCGTACGCATTCAAACAAAAGTACATGCAATAATGGAGTAAAACAAAACAAGCAGACAATAGAATGTACATATATGTGTACAAGCGGTGGAATACGCATTCGTACGCATTCAAATAAGCGGATAACCTGCAAGAAGGTGTCAATCCAAACAATATGCAAATAGTATGCGCGTTCGTATGCATTCAAGATTGGATAACCTGCAAGGAGGTGTCAATCCAAGCAAACAGACAATAGAATGCACACGCATGTGTGCAAACGCAAAATAAGGATGCTAGAAGTCCATGTCTCATGTAAAAGAGGTCAAAATACCTTTCACATGAAATAAAGTGTCAAAATTAACAAAGCAAGTGCTAGAAATAAAGCACCTAATGCAAAACCGATTGCAAATATGATTATAATCTAGTATAAGCATGTAAGAAGTGAAATAAAATCACAAAAATCAGAACGGAAAGACGGTTTTCTGAAATCGGAGCGAAAAAGTCAACTTCTCGGAATCCATTAAGAATCGCATGGTTGCTTGTAAAAGCGTCAAAGGATTAAAAAACGTAAGCGGTTTTAATTAATTCTTAGTGGAAGTAGTATTTTTCGGATCTTAAAGTGATGGGGCAGCCATTTCGTTTTGGCAGCCATATCCGTGCGGAATTTGAAGTCGAAATCTAAACAAAAAATGTCCGTAACGCGATTTTGCTTGTGTTAGTTAAACTTTCGACTCGACCGAGTGAACGGTCAAAGCGATACAAATTTTTCTGTTTTCATGTGCATACGTGAATCCCACTCTGCTTTTGCTGTAGCTGAGAATTTATGCCTGTTAGGAATAGAAACATGCGCATGTCACTTTTTGCTTGTTGAGTATTTAAATGCTTTTATTCACGTTGTCTTTTTACGATATTTGACAAATCCTATTTCAAAGAGAATGAGACGTTGTGATTATGTTTTAATAGTTACAACTGGTGGATATTGGCTTGCAAAAATCGTAAAATCTTCATGACTCAAACTCTTCATTTTTTCATTATCAAAGTTGCTTTGATTAACCATGTATTGTTGTTTATGTTAGGAGGAATGAGATATGGTGGAAGAGGGAATCGTAGCATAGAGGCAAGATGGGACTTTGAACATTTAGCCTTTAAATTACGGCAGCTGGAAGCAGTTGGTACTTCTCCGAAGTTGAAGGTGGTAAGCAATACTTTGTGAATCCTGGTTAAATCATGTATCTAATAATGCTTCTCTTGAAAAAAGTAACATGCATATTTTGTTTCTGCATTTGAGAAACTGCCATATTTCGACACTTCTACTTAAGAGCATGTGTTCTAAAAAATGAGCTAACTCTTATGCTTAGTTTAGGTCATAGAAGCTGCCAATAGGAAATGCCTAGTGCAGATACATTGAAGTTCTGCTTGTAACAGGGCATAAATGTAGCTTGAATTGGGTTGAAGTTGTAAATTGACGGTAAAGAAAAAGGACCACAGCGAGGAGCACTTGAATTGGAATCGTGGCATGGTGAAAAGACAATTTGGAAGCAACTTTGAAACTTGAAGAGGAACGAGTCTTCCAATTTAGGACAACTTGTAATTTTTGCTTTGATCTTGAAATCCAAGTTAGGCCTATGCGTGACCTTTCACTTTAATGTCACAAAACTTTGGATATGTTATTTGTAAATGATATTGACTAAGAACCTTGTACCAAGAGGAGATTGAATGATAATGGTGGTGACTTGGGAGTTCCAAAAATCAATTTATTGTCAATTTTTGTAACATCCCAATATTTATATTACTAAATGAGAATGGATGTAACTATAATTGGAATTAATTAAGAGAAGTAATTGGTTTGGTAGAAATCTAGAGTTAAGAACGGACCGAATGGCATTTTTGTAATTGTGGCATGGTTGAAGGATATTATAGCTATTGAATACTAAGTGCATGGAATCTAAGAGCATTCACATCCATACCACTCAATTTAGTGGTATAAATGGGACCTACATAATATATTATATTTTTTCACATTTTTCAATTATTTAAACAACTAAACTATATTTTTCAAATATCCATACTACCTATTTAAAATTCTAAAGTGGGTCCTATTAATGTTACAATATACTCCATATCACAATATTATTGGTTAAAACTGAAACAAGTTTTCAAACCTTGCCAAAGCATCGTAGCCACAGAAGGCACCGGTGCCATATAAAAAGCATTGTAATTTCATTAAAATAATAATATTTTCTGACATTGGTAGCTTTAAAAACATAAGCCACTCCCGATAATGGTGCTCTAAAAGGCATGTTTGGTAAATGACATTCACCAAATCAGATTTTTGGTAAGAGAATAGAGAGAGAAACAAGAAGTCATATTTCTTATCTTCCAAAACTCCACTTTTCGTATTTCTTGTGCAGATCCCACTAAAAAGGTAATAACTTCCTACGCGTAACTTCGTTTAAGTTAATTCCAGACTTTTTGGAAAGCTAACGAAATTCTCTTTAATTTGATATATGATTTTATGATCATAGCTTCTGTATTGAAGGAGAAAAACGAGTATGAAGTTGGATCCGGTTTGCTGAAAATAGAAGAAAAGGGCATTATGGGATTGTTGATGATGAAGGTGAAATCTTGACCAAGATGGAAGTTCTTTTGCTGCAAGGATAACATCCAAACCTCTATTAAACCAAGGTGAGTTCCATTAGTTAGAAACTTGGGGTAGGAATTTAGGTTCTGTGATTTTGTATGAATTTGGGGATAAGGGTTTAGTGAGATACCTTGATGCGTGTTTGATTTTCATGATGTATAACACATGTATAGTATAAATTCATACTGGTATGTTGTTGGTACTTGGATTAGAAGGTGAAATTGGGTTTTGGGACTCTATGGTAAATTTGTCCTTAAATTGGTTTTTCTAAAACTCGCAGGCTGCGCTTAGCGTGGTGGACCGCGCTCAACGCACTCCCCTGAAAACTAAAAAAGATAAAAGTCCCAAATCATGCTTAGTGCAATCGAGACTGGGCTTAGCGTGAAATATTATGTCCATCTCCTCTATTCCTCACCCATAGGAAATAGTTTTGAAGCATAATCCTAACTAACTATGTCATTAGTCTTAGGAAACGTCCATGAACGTAGAATGAGAAAAAAAAATCATATTTTTTGGAACCTTATTCTGAATCGATCTTTGAGGACGATATTTTGGAAAATTCATGTTAGACACTTTTCATTCTAGACTAAGCTATTAGTAGTACACATGAAAGGTATCTAATTTTTCGCGTATTGAAGAATTATTCATAAAGTCTTGAATAGTTGATTATGATCAAATTGTCTATGACATGCATGTATGGTTGACATAAGAATGTTATGACATTTAATATGTTGATTTTGGTTCAATGTACATATGATATGGATGTGTCATTTGATGTGTTACGATGTTATGTGAACATTGTGGTATTCTTCCGTTCGAATTGAACGTTCAAATATGTGTATGATACGGTATGAACAATTTGTGATTTGTTGGAAGCATCGTGTGTTAACCAAGTGATAGTTTTCCCGTCGTTCGGCCAGACGTTCGGATGATTCACTTGACGACATGATGTGTTTATGAATATGTTTGAATCGGAGTAGAACCTGACTACTAGGTGGTAATTCCTATTTTAACTTGATGTGTTACACCATTGGTAGCCCGTGGGGCAGTTTCATCTTATGTACCCTTGGTTGCCTTTTTGGCTATTATGCCTAATATATTTTACGCACCTGAGCTACCATTGCAGTATGCTTGCGGGGGTCTTTCATGGCATTTCTCCACTTTCCGTAACACATTGGTGTGCTTGATATGATAAACATGTGATGCCACGTAAGAAATATCACCAGAGACTTACCTCTAGCAACATCAAGTAGACAATGTTGTTAGGCTTTTACTTGGCGGGCTTGTGTAGTCATTACGGCGTATTTGCACTTGCTATAACACACCTACGTTTATGGATGAATACCATTGCAATGTGCCCGTGGGGGTCTTTCATGGAGTTTCTCCACTTGCCGTAACATATTGGCGTGCTTGGTGATGGGGTTGTGATGCCACTTAGGCAATGTCACAACGGTAACTCATTTCAGATGAAATTCCATGTAGGAATGATTCGAATTTATCATACAGTGTGCTTGTGCAAGCCTCTTGACGATTAGACACTTGGGGACTCACCGACGATGTGTGGCAGAGGTAGCATAGATAGATAGGTATAACTCCTGGATTCCTCGCACACAGGTGTGAGTCTGCATATCATTGTGTTTGATTCTTTTATGTTGTCACCTTATTGGGTAGTTATGAGACTCATAATGGTGATGTTACCCTTTTGTGTACTTGTACCGAGCCGTGAGATACAAACCCGGATCCTTGGCGGATCTGTTTTGTTGCATGTACCCTGTAGTACCGAGCGAACTCATAAGATAGGGGAATTCACTAAGATTTAGTAATCTCACCCCAATCCTCTTATTATTTTCAAGAACAGGTTATAAATGGTAGAATCATTACATGATCGGTTATCAAGACTGCAAATGAGCAGATGACAGGAAGACTTTCGTAGACGTTATCTTTCTGTTGTGCGATGTTGAAGACAAGCTTATCAAATGCATTCGGATTGTGGAGTTGTATTGTATTCTTTTTTTTATATATATATATATATATATATATATATATATATATATATATATATATATATATATATATATATATATATATATATATATATATATATATATATATATTTTATATATATATAATTTTTTTATATTATTCTAGACATATATGTATGGGTGTTATAATTTTTATTTCCACTCCAAAGTCTTGACTTAGGACTCCCATCTTGTAGAAACTTGCATTTATGGTAAAATGGAACTCGTAATTGCAACTTGAAGTTGCAAGGTTCAAAGCATCATTTCCATAGGAACTTCGAATGAAGTTCTCATCTTCTGCCAACTTCCAATTATATTTGAATCTCAAAACAAATTAAGTTGTCTTTCCTTGTATGAAATGGTGATCAAATTCAAATGAAGCTTCAACTTGAACATTAAGCTTCAACTTGAACCTTTAATTAAATAGTAAAATTTTAAGCTAGTTCGTGTTGTAGATGACATTTTATAATGAGAAGATATGGTTCTTATATAATTGTGTAACATTGCTTTTCTCAAATTTGAATATGTTAAATTTGAATATGTTGACTTTTATATTTTTGTACCGTCCTTATATTTCAAGTAAATGAAACAAATTTCGTCAATCAGTCTTGACCCCAAGAAAAACACCAAAGGAAAAAATGACCAAAGAAAAAGTTGACTTAACCAAGAATCAAAACTTTTCCACATGCCCTTTCAAATTCTTGAAATTATCCACAAAACCGACTAATGCTTCAATCCTTACTTAATTCAAGTGAAACCTTAATTTTAAGATATGTTGCCTCAATTTCTTCATCCAAAGGAGAGATAGTCAAGTGAGTGATGATCAAATGAAATCAATAAGTAGTTAGGATAAAAAGGATAAACTTTGGAGTGTGACAACATTATTATTATGTTAAAAAAATTTAGAATGATTAACTACATGGTTTATAAAATAAAATTTTCTTTTATAATAAAAAAATATTTATTGCAACGGTTATTAAGTGTTTATGAGTACAGAAACCGTTGTCATAGCCTTTTATAACTGTTTTAATTGTTGTACAACTAAAATCCATTTTAATATTTCATAAAATAACCGTTCTATAAAAAGTCAAATTGAAACGGTTTTTCTTTGAAAACGAAATTCAATTGTTCTACTTAGAGACCGTTCTTTAAAGAAAATTACAAGAGCTGTTATGTACAAAGGCGTTGTCGTTGAATAAAAATATGTTTCTAAAGGTTAAAGCAACGCCTCGATTTAGTACGGCCTAAAAATCATTCTCATAGGTAAGGCAATAATTTTTAAATATTTTGCTACGCTTTTCTTGGTTTGTAATATAGTTAAAATGTTGCAGTGTCACAGTGAGAACACAAAAGTAATAGTTCCTTATGATTTTCTTTGATCATGGAAAAATATTGGGAGTTATAAAGTACAATCGAGTTGTTGTTTGTGTGAAACTTGGTGATGCATCAATGGTTAAGATTATCGAGCTGATTAAAATGAATTAATCCAATAATTTAATTTCATAATTGATGTTTGGGAGACTAAATTATGGTTAGATTAGAATCAATATATAATTGTATATCTCATACATTTGTTTTATACTATCTTAACATTCTTCTAAGGAAATGAGAGACTAAATTATGGTTAGATTAGAATCAATATATAATTGTATACCTCATACATTTGTTTTATACTATCTTAACATTCTTCTAAGGAAATGAATGCAATTCTATCTTGTATCAAGTTCACAAATGAGTCATGTGACCCATTATATATGTCTATATGTATATGTTTGGTGTCGTGTTGTGACAAATTATGGAGCTTGAATGGTTAAAGTTAATATCTTTGAATTATTTGCTATATTTGCAGTTCACGACAAAGTAATTCTCCTTGAAAATTAAATAGAGTTTCTATATCAATGCAAAGTGTTTTTCTTTTACTCGAAAATATAAGAAATTTGTTTCACTTAATGCGGTAGTGTTTCTTCATGTCTATATTTGTGCAGAGCTTGTTATATAAAATGTTATTTAAAGCTCTTGTATATAAAGAAAAGTTCTTCAAATTTGTTATTTTCATTTGCAATGAGAAACATCAAACATTACAAGCGAATTATATGTAGTTGGTTTGAATATTTGAACTTTTTGCTATTACTTTTTATCTAGACAATGTTTATCATCTAATTCTTTTTATTTGTTTTGCATATTTGAGAATTGATATTTTAAATTTGACTCTCTATATTTTTGGCACTTTAATTTTACGTCATTTACGAAATTAATCTTTTACTAATGTCATTTTTACATTTAAAAATAAAATAAGAGACATGCCCATTTTCTTATAATAAAATAAGAGACATGTGCCCATTGTCAATTATAAGTTTAAAATCTGACAGAATTATAAATTGACATTAGAAGATTTAATTGTGAAATTTAAGATTGATAAATTTATGAGTAACAAAAAAATTGAGAATTTACCAATATATAAATTTAAGTGTTAAAAAATTTTCCTTTCAAAAAAGTGTTACAAAATTTTATTAAACAAATGGGTGAAAACACAAATAATATATTGTTAATCATGATTAAAATTTTAAATAATATAAATCAAACACAATAAATATATTTTACATTTTCGTTTATTGAATATGACTTTTCAAGTCATTAATATCAATCACCAAAAAGTATACATGCATGACCAAACAATCCCACTGATTTATTTAGACTTTCGAACTTACAAATATTTCTATAATAATTTATCATCTATAGTTATTTATGTATTAAGGATGATTCATGAAGTACTGCATATCTAGTACTAAAAAATATCATACATGTTAAAGATACAAACTTTGTAAATTTAAACTTCTATTTATTTTTTTATATCGATAAACTCATATAACATCTACGTATTACGTATCTGTTATAAATCAATAAATCCAATTTTTTATCCAAATATTAGCATACAATTTTGTAATGTGTTATATTATTACTTTGTGACAATTTTAGTAGTTATTATAACTTTGAATTTATATTCAAAATATCATAAAATTTATTATATATTTGATTTTTTATTTCTTTTTGTCAATTTTTTTTAATCTTTTGCACACATGTATAAATTAAAATGATATTTATAAAAATGATATGTTTATAGAAGCTTAAGTATTTACAATAAGAATATAAATAAGTAAAATTAACTTTTCTGACTTATTTATTAAAAAATTATTTCATTTAAGTCTTCTTTTAAAAATTAAAAAATAACTTTTCAAAGAGAAAATAAATAAATATAACATATATTTAATTTTGATGATTTTTTTATTGTTACCGATATGAATTTTTTTATATGGATCATATTATTGTCAAATATATAGATCAAATTCTTCAACCTACACGGTCATATCGTAAATTAGTTACTATGTACGTAAAAGATTTTAGACACTTTTAACATAAACACAACCAACAAAAATTAGATATTTCCACTCTCTTATATGAATTCTCATTCCTCTTCTTTCCATGTATCCAAATAGTTCTAATGATCATTTAAATTTTATATTATAGATGCAAATCCTAAATCAAACTCTTCAAAACTATCACTGTCGATTTTATTTATTATTGAGTTTTGAATTTCAATTAGAACGAATAGAGACTTTTTTAAATGAGTATATAATATGAGGTTTAATATTATTTTTTATTTATTATGTATGTCCTATTTCCTATATTTATATGACTCATATTGTACTTTAAAAACACACTAAAAAAGAGAACAAAATGTGTATGTTATGTATCAAAAGTATTGTTGATCTTGAAAGATTACAAAATATGTTTGTTATGTAGTTCATGAAGAACAACTATCAAATGAGGTGTTGATCTTGATGGATTACAAAATAAGTATGTTATGTAGTTCACGAAGAACACAAAAAAAATAATTTGTCATATAGGTATGAATTTGGAAGCTTTGTCATATAAGGGAAATGTATAGTCGATATCCACCAATTTGCGGATCATACATTGTTGGTGGGAGAAGGACCTGGAAGCACATGTGCGCAATTTAGATAGCTTTGAGAGATTTCGAGCTTGTATCGGGTCTTGGAATCAATTACCACAAAAATAAGTTGATTGACATTATTTCTAATAATATTTTTTTGGAAGCATCCTCTTTTGCTCTCTCTTGTAAAGTTGAAGATAGAAAAATCTCCTTTCTCGGTATTTCTATTGGTTTCAATTCAAGGAATTTCTCCACTTGGAGTTCTCTTTTGTTGAAGATGAATAAACGATTATCGGGTTGGAAAAATTGTTTTCTCAATCTTGGTTGTAGAATTATTCTCTTAAAGTCTATTTTATGTTCTCTAACCTTTTTCACTATGTCTTTCTACAAAATATCGATGAAAGTAGTTAAAGAGTTCATGAAGATCAAAATCAATTTTTTATGGGGTAGGGTGGAGAAAAAGAGGAATATTCATTGGATAAGTTGGAAGGATGTCTACTTGCCATTGGAGAAAGGAGGTTTAGGAATAAAAAACATGGTGAATTTTAATTTAGGCCTCCTTAATAAATAGAGAGGGAGAACCCTTCAAATTCATAAAGCCCTTTGGTATAACTTTTTGAGAACTTGTTATGGTGATATATCTACTAATATATTTTACGGTGAATATTCTAAAAAAGGCTCTTCTCATTCTTCTTGGTGGAGGGGCATCACTTTGATTGGGAAAATTACTTCAATGATCATATCGTTTCGAATTGTAGTTTCAAGGTTGGAAGTGGGTTCACCACTCCTTTTTGGGAAGCTAAGTGGTTGGAGGAAAAAACTTTGAATGATACTTTTCCGGCCTTATTGACGACTTCTTGCTTGAAGAGAGTCTTGTTAGCGGGCATGGGGTTGGTGTGAAGGAAGGTGGAAATAGGGGAGATTTTGGCTTAATATGGGCACTGGTGCAAGACCCGTCTCTCTCGATCGAGATGGACTCCTTGAAGGAACGTCTTGTTAACCATGGCATTAAGGAGGAATGCATAGAATGCGTAGTGTAACACCCCAATATTACCCAAGGTTTTATAAGTAAAATCAGAGTAATTAAAAATTTTATAAATTCAATACTGAGGCGTCACACCTTCAAAATCAAATCACTTTAAATAGTTTGCTTTAAAGTATAAATCTTGGATACATAACATCGTCGGAAATCATAAATTGATTCTTAAAAATCAAAACATCTTCTTTATTAAACTTCCTCATCAAATCATGTTTTCATAAAGTATGATTCTTATTCACAAAAGCAATAACAACAAAAGAACAACAACAAGACAACATAAATATTTCCCCCCGAGTGCTACGTATCAAAGCGGCACCGACTCGACTAATAGCAGCTATAATCTCTGTCTTCATAACCTGCACGTTACCAATATAAAGGTAACAACGAAACAAGTAAAGGGTGAGATACTCCAAAACATATAATTAAAGGCAGGATAACATATATATATATATATATATATATATATATATATATATATATATAGCTTTGGAATCATAAAAGATATAGGTTAATAAGTGCATTCCAACGCATATCCAAATCTCACTCACTTAAATCGTCATTCTAATGTGTATAATCAACACTTTATCGTCATAACCTCATCGACATAAATCATCACAACGGCACATAAACTTTCATCACTACGAACTCATCACAAGTGAATATGTCACTAATCAACACGACAATCATAAACAACAACATCAAACAATGCTAATAACGTAAGCAAATCATCACAAATTGGCTAAAGCCCATCGTCGCTTTGGCATAAAAGCCCATCGTCACAAACATCATCACATCATATTTGCATTAATCATTTCATCAAAGTCAAATCATCGCAAAACTCATCATTTATATTCATTGCATAGTTATCATAAAATTATCACGTCATATTCATTTCATGTTCATCATAAAGATCATCACCAAACAAAACATCATATATCATCGCAATTCCACATAATCCATCAATTAAAACCCAACGCCAAATAACTCAATCATAAACATAACCGACTCCATGAGACACGACTATGTTATGCATGTGGTACCCGTCGCTTTGTCCATACTTAGGAACATTTGGCATAAGCCCATCGTCGCTTGGCATAAAAGCCCTCGTCGCCAATGCAATGTATGTGACTCGACAATAAAAACAACATAACAAAAAAATCATCATCGCTCATCAAAATTGGCATAAAGCCCACATCGCCATTATTTATCCACATCAAGATAAATATATCATCGCGTCACATTTGCATTATGCAAAACGTCACCAATAATTCATCATCGTCAAAAGTCATGCATTCACAAATCGGAAGCATTTATTAACAACATCAATATAATCATCACATCATCATGTACAAAGACATATATCATCATTATCAACAAAGTCATTTAATCATGAACAAATCGTTGCAAAAGTCATGTATAATCATGTAGCATCATCATCAAATAAATCACTCCATTCTAAACATGGAAAAATAATCGAACATCAATAATCGTTGCAAAAGTCATTCCTAATAACCGACATTAATCATAATCGTCAACATCGCAATCGGGTTGTCCATACGTGTCTTAAATCGACTAAAACGCAATCCGATTCAATTTAACAGTAATTTGGCCTATTTCGGGTCGTTTCGTAAAAACTCGTAATTTCGAAAGACTAACCTCACCACTACGTTCTACACGTCGAACTTAGCTAGCACTTCAATTTTCGTTGAATTCGGAGGAACTTGCTTCGTCGTCGAATTTACCGAAATCGGAGAATCGAAACATAATTGGGTTCTAAATTTAATCGGCAAACTTATGTCCTAATTACATTTTATTAATACTAACTAGTAGTATGTTGAATTAGGAAATTGAAGAGAAACAGAAGCTAGCAAGGAAATTAAGCAGGAAATAAGTTCTGTAGAAAATAGAAAAATAGCATACAGCAAAACAGAAACTACAATAAAAAATCTGTTTCTTTCCCTGCATGAAGATGCACGCCCCAACCTTGTTTTATTGATGGATGCGGGTGCCTTGGAATGGGGGACGACCGCCCCTCAGCTTGAGGTGGGCGCCTCCCCCTTGTTTCATTGCACAACCCATTTTCTTCTTCCACGTTTTGAAAACAGACAGTGTTATTTCTTGTTTTTCTCACAGTTTTTCATTTCCATTGATATACTTCTAGTTCCTACAAGCTAGCAATGAAATACCCCCATAATCCATACTCCTAACTCAACCTTTCTAAGTTATTTCAACAATCAACCAACCAAACTCATGAATCAACCTATTAATTTTTCCTAAATCCAAAATATATCAACCAAAACCCTAACTATATGAGATGGAGAATCAAACCCCTTACCTCAAATGCTTGGATGATTCTTGATGATTCAACAACTCCAACGTCAAGCTCTTGCTCTTGCTCTTCTTCTTCTTCTTCCAAACCCTCTATTTCTCTCTATGTTCTAAGTTTGGCTTTGGTGTTTTTGAATGGAAAGAAAATGAGGAAAATTGGTTTATATAAAGGTGTACTCTTACTAGCCAAGGGTGTAAACCCAATTCTTCAAAATTACTCCTCACACCCCTATCTATTCTTATTAATTAATACCTTAATAATATCTAATAATATTATTAACTCAATTAATTAAAATAACTCCGGGGAATTAAATATCGGTCCGAATAATATTTTACCGAACCGAACAGAATAAAAACCGGACCGAATCGAAACGTCGCCAAATATATTAACAGATATGTCGATTAATATAAATATTCTCGTCGCAAAATAAATATCGATCGGTAACTCGAAAATATTAATATAAATATAATATTAATTAAAACTTGGCGTTACACGTAGCAAGGGATCTCGACTTGGAAGAAAAATTCTCAGTGGCTTCTTGTTATGGTTCTTATGTTTTTTCGTATTCCTTTTGGCCCTTTTAACAGGTATGATGTGACATTGGGCTTGATTTGGAAAATGGGAGTGCCCTTCAAGATAAAGGATTTTGGTTGGAGACTTCTTATTAATAGACTTCAAACAAAAGACCTTTTGGTGAATAGAGGTATTAACTTCCATATAGATTCTTTGAAGTGCATTTTTTGTGGGATAAAATTGGAAAATAGGAATCATTCTTTTTTTTTTTATAAGTTTAGTGTGGTTATGACAATATAGAGGGTAATATCTACTTGCTTAGGTAAATTGGAAGAGATGGAGAAAGAGTGCCTTCCAAATTTTATTTGTTGGTACTTATTTTTTCGTGCATAATAGGTCAAAGAGGGAAAATAAAGGGTTGTTTGGCTAGCCTCTACTTGGATTCTATGGTTATTAAGGAATGATGTTTGTGTTCGAAATGAGGAGCAGAATATTAACAATACATTGCGGTGTATAAAAAAATTTATTTGGAATTGTTTCTTTTATATAGATATTACTCACTCCAATTGTAGTTTTTATGAGTTTAGAAAAGACCCTTTATTATTCCTCTCGTTAGCCAAATTGGTTTGTAATCTCTCCTCTTTTTGTCGGGTTGGTCCTGTTTTAGGATTAACTAGGTTGGAGAACTCTCATTTCTCCCTTTTATAATATATTGCTTACACCACAAAATATAGCCCTAGTAAATTCCACAAAATCAACCAATCCATTAAGCACCCTAGAAAAAGAGAACTTTGTGAATTTAACGAGTTTACCATACTTTGCAGTAATTAGAGATCTTCCATGAAACTCTGCTCTAAATATTCAATTTGGTCTTGAGTACACAATAATCTTGACATATACAACTCATTTATGCCTTTCACTTTTCTCTCAACCTTTCCAGGAGTGGCGTTCTTGGTTCAAGTGGTCCTATGAGAAGTCATTGGTGGGTTTTTGGAGGAACCAAGGCTTTTTTAGGATTCGGTGATTTTGAGATGGAGAGAAAATATAATAATGTGAGATTTAGGATAAGGTTATTTGATGATGTTGAAGTGTGTTTGAATTAAGGTATGAAGAAAAATTAGAATCTCTTGATATTAAAATGTAGAGCTTTTGTGATGGAGAAGAATGTGGGTTCATTGTGCTTATGAGTAAAAGTGAGTGAAACGACATATGAAGCTGAAAAAATAAATATATAGAAAAAAAATCATGTTAGTCCATTATCATACGTGTTTAATAAATTAACACAAGGGCTACATCAAAAGATATTATGGTTTTCTACCACTACGCCATAAAAGACCTACGAAAGCGCTTTTTTGGGTTTTAAAAGCGCTTTCGTAGGTGGCGCTGCTATAGGTTTTAGTAGCGCTTTTTGTTTAGGAAAAAGCGCTTTCGGGGTCTACCTAAGGCAGTGCTTTTTCCTAAAAAGCGCTTTGTTAAGTAGACTTTTAGCAGTGTTTTTTTCTGGAAAAACGCTTTCTTAGGCCTACTTTAGCATGCCTTTTATGCTTTCTGTAGGCACACTAAGAAAGCACTTTTTCAGTAAAAGCGCTGCCTTAGGCCACTTATGAAAGGTTTTTTGATAAAAAGCGATGCCTTAGGCCTACCTATGAAAGCGCTTTTAAAAGCACTTTCTTATGTATACCTTAGGCAGCGTTTTTACTCAAAAAACGCTTTCATAGGTGGCCTAAGGCAGCGCTTTTACTGAAAAACGAAAAATTTATATAATTTTTAAACCTGCATTTTTTGCAGCATTATTTCATAAACCTGTAATTCATAAACCTGTAGTTCATATACCTGTAATTCATAAACCGATAATTTATAATCCTAATCCCATTATTTCAAATAAGAGATTATATACAAATACTATTATATACCATTGTTATCCAAAATATATATACACCATTGTAATTCAATTCACATATTTTTAACATTACCAAAATCAACCCTAACAAAATCAGCTATAACAATAACTAAATCAGTCCTAATGTATGAACAAAACACGGTCAATTATATATTCAAGGTCCTGGTCCTGCAAGATATGAACATAATAACACAGTCAGAATTATATTCACACAACAATGTATTCATAACCATTTTCACACAATAATGTATTCATACCTTATAGGATTATTTGCTCAATAAAACATTGACACAATTCCTCTTTGAGTTCTTCCAACTGAAGTTTCGTGTAATATGCACACTTGTGTTCATCGAAGTACTACATAACAAAACAAATAATATGCATGATTTAGTTAAAAATAATAAAACAAATCCTAAGTTATAAATCCATACCGTGACTGGAATCTCTATTTGATTCATTTGAAGGATTTCTTTGATAAACTTCAAAACAAAGTATCTGCAATCTATGTCATTTTGTTGAGGTCACTACATAGAAAAACAAATAAGAATATATAGTTGTCTTGTTTTATCAAGTAGCATAAATATTATAAGCAAAATTGTGAAAATTAATATACCTGCACTTTGATCCAATTATTGTTGTTTGATTTAGACCGTGGTACCCGAGCTTCTCTTTGACATCAGAATACTTGTATTGCTCTAACAAAATAAAAATATATATTTAGAACAATGTCACAGAAATAATTAAATATATAAATACACACGAATATTTAGAATAATCTCACTTACGTATCAATCATTAACTTCATATCCGGATAATTTGTCCAATCAACGTCAACCGAATTCAGATAATAGACCACTTCTTTTATAGGATCAATAGAAACCAACAACCAGTGAGATCTATAAATTAAAACAACAATTTAGATGAAAATTTTCATGCAATAAATACAAATATTAAAATGAACTTAGAATGAAAATCTAACCTTGTAGGAATAGTATTATACGCCCAAAGATACAAGCTTTATGTACTTCCAGTTGTCATGAATCTCTCGGCTAAGTGCTCTCTTGCTGACTCCGGTTCCCTAACAATTGTCGCTCCGCTGACACGGGAGGAAGACACGAAATGGAATCTATTTGACAATTGATTCCCGCGCATCAATTTGTCCTATAACGACCTTAAATAAAAACATAATTAATATTAGACTATTTTCATTAAAATGTTTTAAAAAATTGTTCAACCAATTAAATAATATATTGATCGGACTACCGGACGTATGCGTACATAACACTGACGCCTAATTCTCTATGAAAAAAATTTGTTTCATGTCCTCTTGTCCAATTGTTTCGGTGCAAGGAAAACCAAAGATACCTTCATCCATATCCATTTGATGAATACCACCATTCACCAAATCTGATATTCCCACTAGTGTTTCAAGACATTGTCGGAATCTAGGCACAAATTTTCTGACAGGAACCCTTTTCTTGGGTGGTACCCTACGAACTTTGTGGCTCACTTGTTGTGACCCTTGAAAATGTACCTAAAAATCATATAGACTTAGGTAAACTATAAAGTTATGAAGTTTTTTATTCGGATCATATAATTAAAACTTTAAACGTACCTCTTTTTGTGATGCTATAGACTCGCCGTGCTGCAAAATCCCTTTATTCTTAGATGCGGGTTTTGTAGGAGTCTAAAATTACCACGTAAAGAAATGAGGTCAAAACTATCAGTTGAATACTTAAAGATTCATAATGGCTTTCAACATACCTGACCATCTATGAAAATGAGGTCTGATGGCCATGCAACAAAAGATCTGCATCTCAAACAATGTGGTCTCAACAATGTCGTCGGTAGCAACCCATCCAGATCTAAAGCAACATCAACTGATACTTTTATGTGTCCATCCGGGAGAGGTCTACGGTGAAGTGAATCTCCCAAAGTTTTGTGCATTATTCCCTTGCCAACTAGCTGATAAGTCAGTGACGATAGGTATAGTTGACAAGATGAAATACCCTAAACCAATAATAACCGTTAGAAGTGACTAAAAAAATCATGTAATAATAAACAGATCTATATTGTTCAGTTCACTTCCTTTATAAATTGAAATTAAACTTTCTCCAATGGATTATCATCTTAATTACCTCAGGATATTTATGTTGACAGTTGATACTAGATTTGTCACTAGTTTCTTTCAACTGTAAACTGCTCTTTTCCGCCATATATCTCTCTTTATCCTTATGCAACTCACGAACTTGTGCTTGTAATTCCTGCAATGTTTGCATCACTTCTGCATTGCTAGGATTTTTTTCCTTGGATTCTTGTAAAAAGAGGTTGGAGTCACACCATGACCTTTACCCCTCACCCGACCCGGATACTCAGCAACATTTAGTGCTCAACTGAGTACGCTCCTGATATCCTGCTCCTCACCTGTGGATAACGATTGCGATAGGGTCTCCTGTAACTCATTTACATATCGAAAGTTATTAGTGGAGATAAAAAATTAATTATATATTAATAAACATTTAATATAATTTAATTAAAGATACAGTGTTATACTTACACATTCATCATAAACATGTTGAAGATCAGGATTAACAACTCGATCTTTGCCAATATGAGCTTCCTTTCATAACACATGTGCGGGTAGTGATGTTTCGTCACTTTTCATCTCTTCTAACTACGCATTGACACTTTTCGTCTCTTATAACATATTGAGAGAATTAATAAGATCGTAGAATTTATATTTACTTACCATTTTTTCCTGTAAGCGTGCATATCCCAAACGCCCGTTTTTATATGGATATGTGGGTTTTGACGCTCTCTTGCAATTTATGGCATTCACTTTCTTGAAATTCTCGTCTCTTCTTTGGCATACAAAAGCAACCCATTCTTTAGGTGTAATGAAGCTCTCATACTTCTTTGGACGTTCTAGATCCTCTTCAACAAAATTTCCTTCCTCATCCTTAAGATACTTGTTTGTTAAAAAAGTTCTCCACCCTCTGTGTCTTTTTCCGGCCAAACCCATTATATACTTTTTACGGGTATCTTCAATGTTAAAAGACCTATGCAAAAAAAAAGCGCATAGAGTATGTTAGTATAAGTAATTTAAACACATTATCGTCAAAATAAAGAAAATAACAACAACTATATATGGTACCTTTATCTTAGTCCAAATTTTTTCTTTACCCTCATCCAATTCTCCTCTTTTCCATCTAGGAGTGGTGATCGGAATGTGCATACGAACAAGTATACCAATGTAGCTTGTCAACTTTGCAGAATTGGACCCAATTAGTTGGTCCTCATTATTCTAATCTATATTATATATAACTCCTCTATCTTTATCACAGATGATTCCCCTCATAATAGTTATGCCTCATGTAATATCTTTTTCTGAAGTATCTTCTAGAACATTTGCATCTTGTGATTTTTCTTGATTACTAGCCATTTGACCTATAATAAAGAAAAATAAAATAAAACGAAATGACAACTATAAAAATCCATAATCATATATTTAAAATCTATAAAGAAAATTATGAAATGACATATATTTAAATTTTATTGAATGATATAGGCTATAATTATATATACTATTACCTTTTTCACTAACGTCTCTTTCTTTTCTTGGTAGGAATATGCTATACTCGTCTCTTAACAACACGGACGGTTTGATTGATCCAAATACCCTCATTATGATCATTTCTAACACATGATTCGTTCTCATTTTAATCATTTCTGTAAAAGATTCAATGTCAACACCAATATCGCCTTGATCTCCAATGTTTTCATCAATTACTTTGTTAGATAAAAGCACTATAGACCATTTCGTACTTGTCGGATCAGTGACATAGAACACTTGTTTAGCTTGAGAGGCTATAATGAAAGGCTCATCTTTCTACCCCACCCTGTTAAGATCCACTTTAAAAAATCCTGACTTATCCATTTGTATGCCATTATTATTTTCAACCCACTTGCAACCAAATATAGGAATGTGAAATTTCTCGTAATCAAACACCCAAATGCGCTCGATAACCCCAAAATATGACAGATTTACAAATTTCGGGTTTAAGTCCTTCACACTTGATATCTGCATTGCTTCAGCTACCAAGGTGACACCACTATTTTGCATAGTACTTTTTGTTAGAACATAGTTTGGTTCTACACCAATCTTAGATGTTTTGATGATAACAAGTATTGTTGATGATAATCATGTTCTGACTCTAATAAACAAATATTTTGTATTAAACATTGTTGGCTTCTAAGTTTGTTTAAAAGTATGCAGATAAAATTCTAATTATCAAAAGAAAAGAAGTTTTTTTTAATCTTATCTACCAGAAGTTCTGATGAAAGTAGAAGAGCAGAAGTTCTGACGACAGTAGAAGAACATAAGTTCTGATGACTGTAGAAGAATAGAAGTTTTGATGATAGTAGAAGAACAGAAGTTCTGATAAAAGTAGAAGAACAAAAGTTCTGATGTCCTTTAGAAGACTTTGATCAAAGCGAAGTTATAATAGAGTTAGAAGACTCTGATCCAAGCGAAGTTCTAATAGCGTTAGAAGACTCTGATCCAACCGAAGTTCTAATAGCATTAGAAGACTATGATCTAAGAGAAGTTCTAATGTCAGAAGAAGACTCTGAACTAAACATACAGAAATTCTGACATGTTAGAAGATGTTAAAAGATTCACGCTCTAAACAAAGTTCTGATAAACTTCTAAAAAGCACCAGACCGCTCTACAAACTCTGATATCCATGTTCTGGCAGAAATGCTCTGAAGCGTTGTCATTCATTAAATGAACATTCAAAGTAACGGTTAACTTCCAACAGGATCTCGCTTTTATGGAAAGAATAATCAACTCAAGTTATCATCATTCCATATACAGCTTAAGATGTCTCCAACAGATATTTTCCATGAAAGTCCACATAAGGATTCATCTATGATAAAACGATAACAGATCAACACACCCATAAACAAAAGAAAATTCAAATCGTTCATTAATTCATAATTGCTGAAATATTCTTGTGTAAAAATCACAGTTGTGATATAGCTTTCTAGAAGCATCATTTAACACATTTTTTGTAATTGTCTGAGAATTATATTCCTTGAGAAACCAAGTTGTGGTGTTCTTGAGAAGACTAAAACAGTTGTTTTAGTGAATTGTAATTCCTTGAGAAACCAAGTTATGGTGTTCATAAGAAGACTAAGGCAGTGGTCTTAGTGGATTGTAATCAAGTTCTGATTAGTGGATTAAGACCTCGTTGAGAAAGGAAAATCACCTTGATGGGTGGAATGGAGTAGTTTGAGTTCAAACGAACCTGGATAAAAATAATCGTGTCTATTTGAATTTGATTTCAAAACCCCAATTCAAACCCCCCCCCTTTCTTGTGTTTTTCTTCCTTCAATTGGCATCAGAGCGCCTGGTTCTGGGTGCTAACACTTAACCGTGTTAGAAAAATATCCACCTTGAAAAACACTATGGCAGAAAAGGTTCAGAACAACTATGACAACAATGACAGAGTCAGCGTCAGACCTTAAATGTTTGATGGATAAAACTTTGATTACCGGAAGGACAAAATTGAAAGTTTCTTTCTGGCTCATGACGGTGACCTCTGCGCATAGTAACAAATGGCTATACTCATCCTGCTAACGTAAGTGGTTAGAAGATTGAAAGGAAGAAAATGTTAGATCAGCAGAAGAAGGAATTCAAAAATCACCACAAGGCCATAAGCATCCTTCTAAGCGCTATTTCATACACAGAGTATGAGAAGATCACAAATAGAGACTCAACTAAGAACATCTTTGATTCCGTAAGAATGACGCATGAAGGCAACACGCGGGTCAAAGAAAATATAGCTCATTCCCTCATTCAGAAGTACGAAGCATTCAAAATGGAAGAAGATGAAACTGTTGAAGCAATGTTCTCTGGGTTTCAAATTCTGGTAGATGGCTTAAAGGTTCTGGGTAAGGGATAATCTATTGTTGACCATGTAAAGAAAATCATCAGAAGTCTTCCCAAGAAATGAAGACACATGATGACAGCGCTCAAGCTTGCAAAAGATCTCAACAATATCTCTCTGGAAGAACTCATCAGCTCATTAAGAAGTCACAAGATTGAATTAGAAGAAGATGATCCCCAGAAGAAAAGTAAGACTATTGCTCTTAAATCTAACAAAAAATATGACTCTAAAGATGATGAGCTATCTTTGCTCTCCAGAAGAGTTCAACAACTCTGGAAGTATAGACAGAGGAAGTTCAAAAATTCCAGAAGATATAGCAACTTCTCTAATCCATCCTCTGGACCCAGAAAGTCCAGAAGCAAAGATGTTGTTTGCTACGAATGTAAGGAACCTGGTCACTATAAAAATGATTGTCCCAAACATCTTAAATAAAAGCCAAAGAAGAGGTTTGGTAAAGAAAAGAATAAAAGTCTTATGGAAACATGGGATGACTCAGATTCTTCTGAAGCTTCGTCAGACTCAGAAGATGAAAGAGCAAACATAGCGTTAATGGCCAACATAGCTAACAGCTCAGACTCCTCTGAATCTGAATCCGACACTGAAGAGGTATTTCCAAATTTTGCTGTTAATTTTTCTAGAGATGAATTAGAAGAAAGCTTTTCTGAAATACTTGAAAACTATCAGAAGCTTAAAATCAAATACAAGAATCTGAAACAGAATCCTGTATCTGATTCAAAAGATACTAAGAAACTTGAAATAGAAAATTCTGAGCTTAAGAAAATTATTTCAGAACTAAAAATTGAAAACTCTATTTTTAAATAAAATCTTCAAAAAGCTCAAGAAAAACCTGTTTCAGAAGTTCTAAGTAACACTGATAATATTCTGAAAGAATATGATATTGGATTTCAAGAGTTTCTTGCTAAGAGCATAGACAGAAGCAAAATGGCTTCAATGATCTATAAAGTAAGTAGAAATAGAAGAAAAGGCTTAGGGTATGTGCCTTCTAAAGATGATAAACCATATTCCGCAATAGATGATATGGTTATTAAATACACACCTCTAAAATCACACTTCACCTATGGTCACCCACATGACATAAAATATACTAATGAATCATATTGTCCTAAATCTTATGATAAACCTAAGTTCAAATAGAACTTTGAAAAATCTAACCAAAAAGGACCCAAAAAGATTTGGGTACCTATGGATAAAATAGTATATGTTGCAAACGTCTTTGACAACAAAGTTGAAACACCAGTGATGGTACCTGGACTCTGGATACTCTCGACACATGACAGGAAGAAAGCATATGTTCCAAAGTCTGGAACTTAAAGCTGGAGGTTACGTAGGTTTAGGAGGCAACCAGAAGGGTAAAATCATTGGCTCTGGAACTATTGGTAACGGTTCTTTACCTTCTATTACAAATGTTCTTTTAGTAGATGGATTAATGTATAATTTGTTATCCATAAGTCAATTAAGTGATAATGATTATGATATTATCTTTAATCAAAAGTCTTGTAAAGAAGTTAGTCAGAAAGATGGAACAATTCTCTTTAATGGCAAAAGGAAAAACAACATTTATAAAATCAAACTTTCTGAACTTAAAATTCAGAATGTTAAATGTCTTATGTCAGTGGACAATGAGCAATGGGCCTGGCACAGACGATTGGGGCATGCTAGTATGAGAATAATATCTTAGATTAACAAACTCAATCTAGTCAGAGGACTTCCAAATTTGAAGTTCAACTCAGATGCTCTGTGTGAAGCTTGTCAAAAAGGCAAATTTTCAAAAACTTCTTTTAAATCAAAAAATGTTGTTTCTACCTCTAGGCCATTAGAACTTTTGCATATTGATCTATTTGGACTAGTGAAAACTGCATCCATCAGTGGCAAGAAGTATGGGTTGGTGATCGTAGATGACTATAGCAGATGGACATGGGTAAAATTCTTAAGGCACAAGGATGAGTCACACACTGTGTTTGCTAACTTCTGCAATATAGTCCAAAATGAAAAAGAGTTGAGAATAGTAAAAGTCAGAAGTGATCATGGTGGAAAATTTGAAAACAAAGACTTTGAAAATTTCTTTAATAAAAATGGTATTTCACATGATTTGTCGTGTCCTAGAACTCCACAACAAAATGGAGTTGTAGAACGTAAAAACAGAACTTTATAAGAAATGGCCAAAACCATGATCAATGAGACTAATATTTCTAAACATTTATGGGAAAAAGTAGTGAACATAGCGTGTTACATTCAGAATATAATCTCTTTAAGACCTATTCTAGAAAAGACTCCTTATGAATTGTGGAAGAATAGAAAGCCCAACATTTCTTATTTCCATCCTTTTGGATGTACTTGTTTTATTCTGAATACCAAAGATTATCTGAATAAATTTGATTCTAAGGCACACAAGTGTTTAATGTTTGGATATTCTGAACGCTCAAAAGGCTATAGAGTATATAGCACTGAAACACGTATTGTAGAAGAATCCATTAATGTCAGATTTGATGATAAGCTTGACCATCAAAAGTCAAAGCAAAAAGACTCTCTTGCAGGAATAGAAATTCAATTTACAAGATTAGAAGATGGCCCTGAAAGAAGTTCTGAAGAAGCAACCAAAGACAGAAGTTCTGAAGAAGCAACCAAAGATAGAACTTCTAACAGAAGTGCTGAATCAGTGACCAAAGACAGAACTTCTGAAGAACTCATCCAAAGAAAGCCATCCAGAAGTAGCTTAGCTCATCCTGAAGAAATGATTCTAGGAAAGAAAGATGATCCAATCAGAACCAGATCTACATTCAGAAACTCTGAAGAATCTCTCACGGGTCTTGTATCCTTGATTGAACCAACTTATGTAGATGAAGCTCTTCAAGATAATAATTGGATTATTATAATGCAAGAAGAACTAAATCAATTCACTAGAAATGACATATGGTATCTTATTCCCAAATCAAAAGGTTTCAACATTATTGGAACCAAGTGGGTCTTCAGAAACACGCTGAGTGAACAAGGAAAAGTAGTCAGAAACAAAGCTCGATTAGTAGCACAAGGTTATAGTCAGCAAGAAGGAATAGACTATACAGAAACCTTTGCTCCATTAACCATGTTAGAATCTATTAGACTTTTAATTTCATATGCTGTTAATCATAATATCACACTTTATCAGATAAATTTAAAAGTGAATTCTTAAATGGTTACATTGATGAAGAAGTTTATGTCCATCAACCCCTGGTTTTGAAAACTCAAAACATCTAGAATTTGTTTACAAACTGAAAAAATATTTGTATGGTCTTAAACAAGCTCCTAGAGCTTGGTATGAAAGACTAAGTAATTTTTTATTACAAAAAGATTTTACCAGAGGGAAAGTCGACACAACCTTATTTTGTAAGACATTTAAAAATAATATTCTGATATGTCAAATTTATGTTGATGACATAATTTTTGGTTCTACTAAATCCTCCCTTGGGAGAGAGTTTTCTAAGTCTATGCAGGCAAAGTTTGAAATGAGTCTCATGGGCAAACTCAAATTCTTTCTGGGAATTGAAATACATCAGACCTCAAAAGCAACTTACATACATCAGAGTAAGTATGTTAAAGAACTCCTGAAGAAATTTGACATGTCAGATAGCAAACCCTCTAAAACCCCATCCCACGTGTATTTTGGAGAAGGAAGAGGTAAGTAAGAAAGTAGATCAGAAGATCTACAAAGGTACGATTGGCTCTCTCTTATATCTAACTGCCTCAAGACCTGATATTTTACACAGTGTCTATCTATGTGCCAGATTCCAATCAGATCCTAGAGAAACTCACTTAACTGCTGTTAAGTGAATTCTCAAGTATTTGAAAGGTACTACTAATCTTGGTCTATGTTACAGAAAATCCAGAGAATACAAACTTGTAGGATACTGTGATGCTAACTTTGCTGGAGACATAATAGAAAAGAAAAGCACTTCTGGAAGCTGCCAGTTTCTGGGAGAAAATCTGATATCTTGGTACAGAAAAAGACAATCCACTATTGCACTATCAACTGCATAAGCAAAATATATAGCAGCAGCTGGATGTAGTACTCAAATGCTCTGGATGAAAAGTAAACTTGAGGACTTTCAGATATTTGAGAGTAACATTCCTATCCTCTGTGATAACACTTCTGCTATTTGTCTATCTAAAAATCCTATTTTGCATTCTAGAGCTAAGCATATAGAAATTAAACATCATTTCATTATGGACTATATTCAGAAGGTGATTCTTTCTTTAAAATTTATTGATACAGACCATCAATGGGATGATATATTTACAAAACCCATTGCTGAAGATAGGTTCAATTTCATTCTGAAACATCTCAATATGGAATTATGCCAAGAATGAAAAGATTAATTTTGCTTAACTGGTAGAATACTATTCTCTATGAACCTGTGATCAATTGTCCTTCAGAAGTGAGAATGGTAAATGAATCAGAATCTAACAGAAGATATGAGAGATGAATCAAATCAAGATTGAAGCATGTAGTTCACTAGAACACAACCTGTCAATCTTAATTGTTAAAACACTCTCAGAAGATGAACACATGTTCAAACTCTGATAAAGTGAAACATTTGAGTTGCTAACTTGAGGCACTGGTCACTTTGGTAACTGTTCATCATATCTTCTCCTACCTCCCTTACAAGAAATCATCATGTTTTCATTACTTTATGCATTAAAATATCTAAATTGCATGATTTCAAGAAATTATTCCTCTCTTTAAACTCTCATCTCTTCAAATTCATTTGTCAACTTCTGTGCTAAATTTCTTTTTGATTTATGACAAAATGGGGGAGAACGTAAGATATTTTGAACATCATAGTTACTAATAGACTAAGTCTCGAACATTTTAATATCAACCTTGATTTCATTTGTGTCTAAATATTAAAACAGGAAATCAACTTCTGAAAATCAACTTCTAGAAATCAACTTGGACCGTCATCATACTCTAGATGAAACTTTAGGGAAGTACAATTTTCTCCAAATTTATATGAATAAAAAATTCATGGGGAGACCTCTTTGTGTCAAAATATTTGTGTTTTGTCATCATCAAAAAGGGGGAGATTGTTAGAACATAGTTTGGTTCTACACCAATCTTAGATGTTTTGATGATAACAAGTACTGTTGATGACAATCATGTTCTGACTCTAATAAAAAAATATTTTGTATTAAACATTGTTGGCTTCTAAGTTTGTTTAAATGTATGCAGATAAAATTCTAATCGCCAAAAGAAAAGAAGTTTTTTTTAATCTTATCTACCAGAAGTTCTGATGAAAGTAGAAGAACAGAAGTTCTGATGACAATAGAAGAACAGAAGTTCTGATGATTGTAGAAGAATAGAAGTTCTAATGACAGTAGAAGAACATAAGTTCTGATGAAAGTAGAAGAACAAAAGTTCTGATGTCCGTTAGAAGACTCTGATCCAAGTGAAGTTTTGATGAAAGTAGAAGAACAAAAGTTCTGATGTCCGTTTGAAGACTCTAATCCAAGTGAAGTTCCAATAGCGTTAGAAGACTCTGATCCAAGGAAAGTTCTAATAGTGTTAGAAGACTCTGATCCAAGCAAAGTTCTAATAGCGTTAGAAGACTCTGATCTAAGAGAAGTTCTGATGTTAGAAGAAGACTATGAACTGAACATACAGAAGTTTTGACATGTTAGAAGATGTTAAAAGATTCATGCTCTAAACGAAGTTATGATAAACTTCTAAAAATCACCAGACCGCTCTACAAACTCTGATATCCATGTTCTGGCAGAAATGCTCTGAAGCGTTGCCCTTCATTAAATGAACATTCGAAGCAACGGTTAACTTCCAATAGGATCTCGCTTTTAAGGAAAGAATAATCAACTCAAATTATCATCATTCCATATATAGCTTAAGATGTCTCCAACAGATATTTTCCATGAACGTCTATATAAGGATTCATCTATGAATAGAACGATAACAGATCAACACACGCATAAACAAAAGAAAATTCAAATCGTTCATTAGTTCATAAGTGCTGAAATATTCTTGTGTAAAAATCACAGTTGTTTCTAGAAGCATCATTTAACACATTTTTTGTAATTGTTTGAGAATTGTATTACTTGAGAAACCAAGATGTGGTGTCCTTGAGAAGACTAAAACAGTTGTTTTAGTGAATTATAATTCCTTGAGAAACCAAGTTGTGGTGTTCTTGAGAAGACTAAGGCAGTGGTCTTAGTGGATTGTAATCAGGTTCTGATTAGTGGATTAAGACCTCGTTGAGAGAGGCAAATCACCTTGACGGGTGGACTGGAGTAGTTTGAGTTCAAATGAACCAGGATAAAAATAATCGTGTCTATTTTAATTTGATTTTAAAACCCCAATTCAAATCCCCTCTTTCTTGTGTTTTTCATCCTTCACTTTTATCATCCTGTTATTTGGTATAAAATGTGTATCCATTAATTGCGTATGCACTATAAGAAAACACAACCAAACTTGGACCATATGCTAAACATCTCAACCTTTCTGTTACTGAAGTGGGATCTGAACGATACTTTGAATAAATGTGTTCCTTAAACCATGGTATAAAACTTTGATTATGGTCTCGTACAATCCAATTCTCATTTCTATTCAGATTTAAACCTCGAAGAACACCCTTGTGCATTTCAACATACAGCTCAACCTCAACCTTATTGTGCAGAACATACAAATTCACTTGATCCCGTTCGACCCTTGATACTGTCACAACTTTATTTCCAATTAGCTTCTTACCTTCTTTTTTTTTCAACAATATGAGATTTGGGGAGTCCAATTGATTGAACATTTGACAGATATTCAGTACAAAATTCAACCGCTTCTTAAACAATGTATCATTCGGCAATATAACCCTCTGGTCGACTTCAGTTTTTCACATACCCTTTTAATATTTTCATATAACGTTCAGCAGGGTACATCCATCTCATATAAGATGGTCTGCACAATTGTGTCTCTTTCACAAGATGAACGACAAGATGAACCATTATGTCAAAAAACGAGGGAGGAAATTACATTTCAAGCTCACACAAAGGAACAACTATTTCTTTTTGCAATGTTGGTAAGATCTCAAGATCGATCACCTTACTGCAAATTGACTTGAAGAAAAAACACAATTTAGTTATTGCGCTTCTTACTTTTTCTGGCAGAATAGAACATATACCTATCGGTAGAAAATGTTCCATCATAACATGGAAATCATGCGTCTTTAAAGTCTTTAACTTGAGGTCTTTCATTGACACAAGTCTTCTAATATCTGATGAGTAGCCTTCTGGAACATTAACTTCACTTAGGAACTTACACAATATTTTTTCTCCTTTCTATATAGAGTGTAAACAGCAGGTGGTAGATATGTCCGTCTTCCTTTCTTCACGGGTCCCAATTCAGTTCTTATTCCCATCTGTACCATGTCCTCCCTTGCGTTAAGGACATCCTTAGACTTCCCTTTTATATTGAGTAACGTACCAATAACACTGTCAAATACATTTTTTCAATATGCGTCACATCAAGAAAATGTGTTACGTACAAAGATTTCCAATATGGCAATTAAAAAAAAATGACCTCTTCTTCCACCCACCTGTGACAACTTTATGTGCAAAAGGCTTGCCAAACTGAATAATCACATTTTTCACCTTTTCAAAAATTTGATCACCTCTCAATCTAGGCAGAGCTCTACGTTGTTCGGTATCTCCATTGAACGCTTTTTCACCTTTAATGCTATACCCAGATAGATTTTCGTATGCTGGAAAATTGATAATTGTTCCAAACAACATCAGCCTCAAGTTGAAACTTGCTTTCCTATACTCATCATAAACCTCCACACCGTTCTCTCACAAGATCTTCAAATCTTCGATTAAAGGTTCCAAGTATACGTCTATGTCATTTCATGGTTGTTTAGGCCCAGAAATTAACATAGATAACATCATGTACTTACTCTTCATACATAGCCACAGAGGTATGTTATAAATCATAAGAATCACAGGCCATGTGTTATGCGAGATACTTTGAATACCGTGTGGGTTCATTCCATCAGTAGACAATGTCAAGCGAATGTTTCTTGCTTCTTTTCCAAATTCAGGATAATCATTATATATTTTCATCCACTGTGGTGAATCTGCCAGATGTTGAAATTTTCCATCAACAATTCTTTCATCTTTATGCCAAGTCAAGTGTCTTGAATCGGTTTCACTACGATACATCCGTCTAAATCTCGGGATTATAGGAAAATACCATAAGAATTTTGCCGAAGACAACTTTTTCTTATATCGAGGTGCACCGCATTTAGGACACTCATTTAAAGATGCATACTCGTTTCAAAACAAAACGCAATCTTTTGGACAGGCATATATCTTATAATAGCTCATGCCAATAGAGTACAACATCTTTTTGGCCTCATACATTCGATCGGGAAGAACTTTATCCTCTGGTAGCATATCTTTCATAAGGGCTAATAACTATGTGAAACTTTTATCCGACCATCCATTGCCCACCTTTAAGTTGTACAACTTTAATACCGCAGACAATCTTATGAATTTTGTTCAACCATTATACAATGATTTCTCTACATTGCTTACCAACCTCTCGAACATTTTGGGACAACCATTAAGATCTTCTTCAAGTGCTTATGCAATCTCTTCAACTCGATCACAATCGTATGTATTTGTTTAATTGTCGTTTTTAGCATAGGTCCTATTATCCCCCGATTCAACATTCTCGTTACTTTTCTCACCATGCATATTCCAACACGTATAACTTCTACCAATTCCATACCGTATTAAATGTGATTCCAACTGAACCGCGTCAACCCCACTTCCATAACAACAACTCAAGCAAGGACATGTCATTCGATTGGGGTCATGCCAATGCTAAATAAATGTCCGATTAAACTCATTCATGCAATATTGAAGAATTAAAACTAAGATACGTTTCCATTTACAAATCTCAGACAACAACACATCATATCATGAACCAAGAAAAAAGTCAATTCAAAACCATCAAAACTCGACATAAATATCATTTAAACATCAAAGCAACCTAACTTGTGCATTAAACATCAATTAAATCACACATTTGCACCAACTTACCATGTCCAGGAAGCACTACACCATATCATAAAGTTATAATTTAAATTGAACTAAAATTTTATGATAAATACAAGTTAACTTCTAAAATCCACAAAACAAAAATTTAACCAGGTTTCTAACTTCTTTGCAGTATTCGGGAAGCAACACACATGAACATATATGCCTCAAAATACCAATTCAAACATGTTTGAATAACTCAACACCAACAAAGCTTCAATATTTAAATTAACAAACAACTCCATGAGTTCAATACAAACTTCCAATCAAAACATACTCAAATAACATCAAGAAACAAACCACACACCGCTAGAAATAAATTTTAACAACCATAAGAAAATATCAAAAAGAGCACATAACATCCCCTTGAGCATATCATCAAGAAGATAATTTAAATGCTAACTACACAGTCCATTTTAATGGCAGATTGGAATTTAAGAAATACTTGAGTAGAACGCCTGAGAGCAAATACGGCGAGCAGTGACAGGCGGAGTAAAAATACGGCGAGTTTCCGGTGAGATGCTTGGGATGAGACGGAGTAGAATGGCGAGTCTTGAAACGAGACAGAGGTGGAACGACGAGTCTAGAGACGAGACAAAGGTGGAAAGGCGAGTTTTGGGAAGAAACAGGGAAGAAACAGCAAGAAACAACAGGAACGGCGAGAAGAAGAAGTTGAACTGAGAATGAAAGAATGAAAGCGTATTTAGGGTCTATTAATTTTAATTATAAAATTATCTATGAAAGTGCTTTTAAAAGCGCTTTCTAAAGGCCAGCTATAAGAGCGCTTTTCCTTAAAAAGCGCTTTCGTATCATAGGCCTGTAGCAGCGCTTTTAAAAGCGCTTTCTAAAGGCCAAATATAAGAGTGCTTTTGAAAAGTGCTTTCTAAAGTTAACCTTTAGCAGCACTTTTCGAAAGCGCTTTCCAAGATGGGGTCTTTCTAAGACCTTTAGCAACAGTGCTTGAAAAGCGTTTTCTTAGGGTACCCTTTGAAAGCGCTTTTTTTAAGTGAATTTTTTTTAAACCTATGAAAGCGCTTTCTCTTAAACGCGCTTTCGTTGAGGTGCTGCCAAAACTTATTTTTGGCGTAGTGTACACTGATATTCAATTACAACTATTGGGTTACTGATTACCACCTCCAATTTATTTAAATTTTGTTTTTGACATAGTTTTGGTAATTTTGCATATATTTTATATACATAAACTTACGATAACATGATACATATGTTTCATTTCGGAACCAAAAATGGATGTGGTTGGAGAACTGATGAACTTGAAATGTTGGTGTTGATCTTTGTCACGAAAGTGTAAGGTGGATTTGTATGGTTAGAACTCCAACGTCCAAGTTAGTCCAAGATTCAATACTAGTGTAGTGTAAAGTCAAAATCAAAGAATGACCTTGCATTTTTTATGAACTAGTTTTTACCTTGGATCAAGTGAAGTGGATTTGAGATGAATTAGGTCTTAGTCAATTGGACATTTGCTTGACCTATAATTGATGTCCCAAGTCTTTGACATACATTGAAGGAGTCAAAGAAAGCCTTAAGCAATGTTAGTTGGCCTCTAGGATGTTGTATGATATGATATAAAAATGAGACGTCTATAATTGGTTGAAAAGTAGTAGGGAACAAGTTCATTAAAATGTAGTCTCATCATCAAAACCTTTCATAGTCTCCTTATTACATGCATGTTGACGCGAATGACCATGCCACGACATGGTTTGTATTACACTCGAGTATGCTCGTGTTTGTGAGTATCCAAAAGAGTATATCTGTCATACCTCAAAATTGCCCTCCCTTCATATGTTTTTTAATGCCTTTTAACTTCGAATGAATGAAGTAGCACAATTGGCAGTGGAGTGGATTTGACATGAATTAGGTCTTAGTTATTTGGACATTTGGTTGACCCATAATTTATGCCCGAATGCTTTGTCATACACTGAAGGAGTCGGAGAAATTCTTAAGTGATGTTGGTTGGCCTCTCTGATGTTATCTGATGAGAGACCAAAATTAGACGTTTAAGATGGGTTTAAAAGTAGTGGGGAACAAGTTCACTAAATACAGTCTCATCATCAACATGTTTCATAGTCTCTTTATTACATGCGTGTTGACGAGAATGACCATGCAAAAACATGGTTTGTATTGCACTCGAGTATACTCAAGTTTGCCCTGAGAATGTAAATAGAGTTTCTATATCAATGCAAAAGGTTTCTCTTTCACTCGAAAATATAAGAAATTTGTTTAACTTAATGTGGTAGTGTTTCTTCATGTCTCATATTTGTGCAGAGCTTGTTATATAAAATGTTTTTCAGAGCTCTTGTAAATAAAGAAAAGTTCTTGAAATTTGTAATTTTCATTTGCAATGAGAAACATCAAAAGCTACAAGTGAATTATATGTAGTTCGTTTGAATATTTAAACTTTTTATTATTACTTTTTATGTAAATAATATTTACTATCTAATTCTTTTTACTTGTTTTGCATACTTGAGAATTGATATTCTAAATTTAACTTTCTAAATTTTTGGGCGTTTTATTTTACCTCATTTACCAAATAATCTTTTATTTCAAATACAAACAATTTCTCTCCTTATTTTACCTCATATAAGTTTTTTTTTAAACTAAAAAATAACTTTTTATAGAAAAAATAAATAAATAAAACAAATATCTAATTTTTGATGATTTTTTATTATTACCGATATGAATTTTCTTATATGAATCATATTATTTTCAAACGATATAGATCAAATTCTTCAACATACATGGTCATATCGTGAATTAGTTATTACGTACGTAAAAGTTTTTAGTCACTTTTTACATAAACACAACCAACAAAAATTAGATATTTCCACTCTATCCTATATGAATTCTCATTCCTCTTTCCATGTATCCAAATAGTTCTAATGATCATTTAAATTTTATATCATATGCAAATTCTAAATATAACTCTTCAAAACTATCATTGTCGATTTTATTTATTTTTGAGTTTTGAAATTTCAATGAGAACAAATAGAGGTTTTTTAAAATGAGCATATAATATGAGGTTTAATATTATCTTTTATTTGTTATGTATGTGTTACCTTAAAAAATCTTAAGGTATATTCGTTTCTTATAGCTAGGGCAATCCTTTGATATAAGGGTATTTAAAGAAATTAAAAGTTTAGTCGAGGTTTGACTTTGTCAAACTAAAGAATTCAATGTTCAATGAGAATATCAAGCCAAAATATCAAAGTCTGGCCTTGTCAGCCAAAAGTAGAGAAATTGGTAAAAATGACAAGATAGTTGAAAATCGGTCTAGTCGACCAAAGGATGAAGAATGAGTATATAGTCGAAATTGGTGTTGTCTACCAAAGGGAATTCAAGACTTAGAAGAATTTTTTGATGATTGAGTCTTGCCAGTAAATAACGTCGAAGCAAGCCAGAAGCGGGAAGATTCGAATTTTGAAGTCACCAGCAGTTTGAGTTCTAATTGAGCGTCAAATAGGTGGTGAAAGCTGGAGAAGCAATTATTTTAGGCTAAGATACATGTTAGTAGATTATATGTATAGACAGTTACGTCGTAATCACTATAAATAAGAAGGTTCGGTGTAGAATTTTGGGTGTTTACTTGTACTAAAATCACTTATCAAGCTCGATTATTCAAAGCGTAAGGAAGCAAAGAGTGCAGAAGTGTTTGATGTACGTGAATCACCATTTATATTTCAATGCAAATTACTTTTCAATTGTCATCTTTGAATATTTTACTTGTTTGCTATTTACTTTTGAGTAATCTCTGTAGGTTATTTTCTACTTTTGAGTAATCTCTGTAGTTCGTGATGACTAATCCTACCCCAACTAAAATACCTCATGTGCCTCATTTTGGCACTGCAAGTCCTGTTTATAGAATGTCATATTCTATGATGCCAAGATATCAGTCAACATGAAATGCAGTTGTAGTGTCAAATAATATTCAAAATTTAAATTCTCCTTTACAAGGGTCTGCACCAGGAGGAAATAAAGGCAACCAAAATAGAGGAATACCTTCTCAGCCAGTAGTACCGCCTCTTACTAACATGTCAATGGCGGTGTTAAGTTAACAAATGGATGATAGTAACCATGTGTTAGTTATTATGTTAATTAATCAAATAGTTAATGTATTTAACCCTAAAGTACAAGAGTCGGATAAGACTAATAGACAGTCTGCCGAAACAAATCGACAAGTGATTTCCCAATTAACACGTTTGTGTAATTTCTTGGGTGCTCCCCCAGCGCCTGTTCGAGAGGCGCCACCTATTGTTCGATTAGATGCCCCTATTCCACCAGACATGGAGGCAATAGAGGATAAAACTGTCCATCAGGGACAAGTGATAGTACCTTATAAAAAGCTTGTATTCGATCCACCTAGGGTATTGATAAATAGACAACAAGAGGTTGATCAAATTGTTGATCAAATTCGACAGGAAGATTTAGCCGTAGAAAATAATTTAACTATTGTTTTCGAACGAATTATGGCTAGGAATGGTATGAATACCATACTTCAGAGGCCAACATATTCTTCCCTTTTGTATGAGTATATCTTACAGACTAAAACCCCTAGAGGATGGAAGATTCCTAAGTATACAAAATTTGGGGGTGAATCTGGTGAGTTGTCAATTAAACATATTGTTGGATACTTAACTGAGTCGCGGGATATGGCGAATAATGTAAACTTAATGGTAAAAAACTGTACCTCATCCCTTACTAAGGCAACCTTCACATGGTTTACTACTTTGCCTCCAAATTTAATCGACTCATGGACTAAGTTAGAGAAACTTTTTCATGAGCAATTTTATGAGGGGCATTCGAAAATTAGTTTAGTCGAATTATCGAATATTAAAAGAAGGTTTGCTAAAAGCATTGATGCTCTATCTGAATAGATTTAGGTCATTGAAAGCAAGATGTTTTACTCAAGTGCTAGAACACGAGCTTGTTCAAATGGCTGCTGGGAGTTTAGATTATTCCATTAGGAAGAAAATAGATCTGACCTTTGTGAAAAGTATGTCACAGTTAGCTGATAGAGTTTGAAATCTTGAGCGTTTAAGATTAGAAAAGGTCAGACATATTAATGCTAAGAAAGAAAAAGTAGCCTTCATAGATTATGATGATACAAATCCCATTTATGAGGCCGACTATACTTCAACACAGAGGTAGAAATCGACGTGGCTGAAATGAAGCTAGGGCCTTCATATGAATGCAAATCACTATTTCCTGCTAAAGGGAAAAATATTGTCGAAAAAAATTCAAAGTTTCCTGCAAAAACTTATACCTTTGATGTCACTAAGTGTGAAGAAATCTTTGATTTGTTAGTTAAAGATGGTCAAATTTTAGTACCTCCAAGTGCTAAGTTACCACTATAAGAACAACGACAAAAAAGAGTTTTTGTAAATTTCATAATTATCTTGGTCAAACAACCTCTCAATGTTTTCTTTTCAGGGATCTTGTGCAGAAGTCATTGCAAGAGGGCAGGTTAAAATTTCCTGCAAGAAAGATGAAGATTGATGCTGACTCTCTTAGGCAAGAAGAGGCCTTGTTTCTCGACCCTGTCGACATTAATATGGTTGAAATTACTGAGTTTCCTAATGATGACATGGTTGAGGGCACTGGTAAAAGCCCTGATGTCGACTTGGCTGATGTTTACCCAAGGCTTGAGGAAGACCTGTTGTACTTTCTCTACCGCTGCAAGAACAAGGGTTCACAAGGTTGCTTGTGTCCCAGATGTGGCTCTTTGACCGACAAAATAGATGCTGAGAATTTCCAGAAGCTGCAGTTACAAAAAGCTAAGGGTAAGCGTTATAATCAAAGTTTCCCCACTCCAAGAGAGGGAACTTCAAAGAAGACTGTAGGAAAATCCCAGGCAAGGTCAAGGAGTTATATTTCATCAGCAAAAGTTCCTATAGGCACTTGGATCCAGCCTCAGGGGAAAATGGAGGGGCCAAGGGGTGGCATCATGAATAAATACAAAGCAAAGTCCACTATTAGTTACCAACATGAGTTCAATACGGAGACGAAAATCCATATTTCTGAAAACTACATGAGTAACAATCCCATGACCAGAACTTAATTGAGGTGTTTCCAACACCGTAAGCAGGCTGAAAGGCAAGCCGTTGTTGCTTCTGAGAAAATTGATGTAGGTAAGGCAGGCTTTAAGAAGGAATATAAGGTGAAGGTTGATACGTCTATGAAAGAAAAAATAAGAGAATTTGTGAGCCGACCAAATGTCAAAACATATGAGGAAGTCACTGATGATTTCCAATCAGATTCTGAGGCCAGTTCCGACATTTTGGTTAATATCGTATCAATTTTACCTGCTGAGTATGATTGCCTCATTGAGGTGGAAGAGTCGGCAGATGCTGATGCTGAGGAGATGGCGTTACATAAGCCAACATGTTATTTTGTGATGAACAGTGGTTCTGTTGAAAACTAAGATGCTTTCTTCGAGAGGCCAACTATGACTATGAGGAACCACTTGAAGCCTCTTCTAATAAGGGTTAAAGTCAAAGGAGTAACTATCAACCAGGTGTTGGTAGACTGTGGCGTTACTGTGAACATTATACCACATCATATGCTCAAGAAAATCGGTAAATAGGATACCGACATAAGATCTCACAACATAGTCTTGTCAGACTACGGAGGAAAATCTGGAAGCACAATGGGTGTTATCTGTAACACCCCAATTCTACCCCTCGTAATTAATAATAAAATCAGAGTTTCAAAATTTCATCCAACATAAATTAAGGTATCACATAATCGCGTTTTCATCGCTTTGCATTATAATGCACATCACAAAAAACAAAAGTCAGATATACCGATTCATATCATAAATCATCATATAAACATATGACTATTCACAACACAGCGGATGTGTTCACAAAATATACATATCATCATGTTATCATCGATGCATAAAGTTATAACATCATAAGATAGTATACATAAACTATCCTATCAAAATAATAATGTCGCCCAAAACCCAAGTGTTACTACGATCAGAGCAGAGCGACTCAAAATAAAGAGACTCGAGCTAATCCTCATCATCCTCGTGGATCACCTGCACGTTACCAATATAAAGGCAACGGCGAAACAAGTAAAGGGTGAGATACTCCAAAACATATAATTAAAGGCATGATAAAATATATAAATAGTTTTGGAATTATAAATGATATAAGTTGATAAGAGTATGTCAACATGTATCAAAATAAAGCATCATATAACGTCGCAATTCAACATAAGCCATCAATTAAAACCCAATGCCAAACAGTTCAAACATAAACATAACCGACTCCATGAGACACGACTGTGTTATGCATGTGGTACCCGTCGCTTTGTCCATAATTATGAACATTCGGCATAAAGCCCATCGTCGCTTGGCATAAAAGCCCTCGTCGCCTATGCAATGTATGTGACTCGACAATACAACATCACAAACACGACACAACAAAAACATCATCATCGCTCATCAAAATTGACATAAAGTCCACATCGCCATATTTATCCACATCAAGATAAACATATCATCGCATCGCATATCATCAAGTATTCGTTATAAATAAACCGTCGCAAATATAATGTTTGATCACCTCACATCATAATCAATTTATTCACCAAATTCAAAATACGGAAAAATAGTCAAAACACCAATAATCGTCGCGAAAGTCATTCCTAATAACTGGCATTAATCATAATCGTCAACATCGCAATCGGATTGTCCATACGTGTCTTAAATCGACTAAAACGAAATCCGATTCAATTTAACCGTAATTTGGCCTATTTCGGGTCGTTTCGTAAAAACTCGAAATTTCGAAAAACTAACCTCACCACTACGTTCTACACGTCGAAATTAGCTGGTACGTCAATTTTCGTTGAATTCGGAGCAACTTGCTCCATCGCCGAAATTACCGAAATCGGGAAATCGGAACATAATTGGGTTCCAAATTTAATTGGCTAACTTATGTCCTAATTATATTTTATTAGTACCAACTAGTAGTATATGGAATTAAGGAAATTAAAACAAACAAAAGCAAAATGGAAATTATGCAGAAAACAGATTATGCAGAAAACGGAATACAGAATACAGAAAAACCAGCAAATCACAATTTTCGTTGCTGCTCCGTACAACAAGAGGGACGAACGTCCCAAGGTGAAAAAACGGGGGAGGCGGTCGCCATAAGGGGGGGGGGACGGTCTCCCTCCATGGGAGGTGGGCGCCTCCCTTGCCCCATGGTCTTCAACTAATCTTCTTCCACGGTTTACTGCATGCTTAGGTTTTTCTAGTTTTTTCACAGTTTCTTCATTTCCATTTTTACACCTCCTAGTTCCTACTAGTTAGCAATGAAAACCAACAATCCATACTCCTAACTCAACCTTTCTAAGTTATTTCAACAATCACTCAACCAAAACTCATGAATCAAAATATCAATTTTTCCTAAATCCACAACATATCTATCAAACCCTAACTATATGAAATGAAAGATCAAACCCCTTACCTCAAGTGCTTGGATGATTGCAAGATGCTCCAACCAATCCAAACTCCTAGCTTGCTCATGCTCTTCTTCTTCCTCCAACACTTTCTCTAGTTTCTTTCTAAGTTAGGTTTTTGTGTTGTAATGAAAGAAAAGAGGAAAAATGGTGTTTTATGTTGGATTCTAGTACTAGCCAAGGGTGTACACCCAATTCTCAACAATTAGTCCTCATACCCCTTACTTGTCTTATTAATTAACATATTAATAATATCTAATAATATTATTAACCCAATTAATTAAAATAACTCTGGGAAATTAAATATCGGTCCGAATAATATTTTACCGAACCGAACGAAATAAAAACCGGACCGAACGAAACGTCGCCAAATATATTAACAGATATATCGATTAATATAAATATTCCCGTCGCCAAAACAATCGTCTAACGGTAACTCAAAAGTATTAATATAATATAATATTAAATAAAACGGGGCTTTACAACTCTCCCCCACTTAAAAAGTTTCGTCCTCGAAATTACCTGACTCGAAAAGCCCGGTATAGGAATTCCGCATCTTGCTTTCTAACTCCCACATCGCGCTTTCACCAGCTGCTCCTATCCAAACAACTTTGACCAAGGAAATCTCTTTTCCACGAAGTGACTTTATCTCACAATCTTCAATCCTTAAAGGCATCGTTTCCACCATAAGATTGTCTCGAACTTGAATATCATCCATCTCAATCATATGCGAAGGATCCGGAACATACTTCTGAAGTTGTGACACATGGAATACATCGTGCAAATTCAAATGATTTGGCGGTAATGCCACTCTATAAGCCACGTTTCCCACTTTACTAGTAATTTGGTAAGGACCAATAAAGCGAGGAGTTAGCTTCTTCGACTTCAATGCTCGCCCAACGCCGGTTGTAGGAGTAACTCTCAAAAATACATGATCACCATCTTGAAATTCCAAGTCTTTTCTCCTTTTATCATGATAACTCTTTTGTCGACATTGAGAAATTCTCATCTTTTCTCAATTCATCTTCACCGCCTCAGTAGTCTCTCTAACCAATTCGGATCCAAGCACCACACTTTCACCCAACTCGTGCCAACACAAAGGAGTTCTACACCTCCGACCATACAAAGCCTCAAACGGCGCCATTCCAATACTAGCATGAAAATTGTTGTTACAAGTAAACTCAATCAAAGGAAGATATGTATCCCATGAACCACTATGTTCAAGAATACACGCTCGTAACAAGTCTTCCAACGATTGAATCGTCCTTTCCGTCTGACCATCAATTTGAGGATGATAGGCCGAACTCAACCTCAACTTTGAACCCAAGGCCTCTTGCAAGATTTTCCAAAATTCAGAAGTGAACCTCGGATCTCTATCTGAAACAATACACAAAGGAATACCATGTAATCTAACAATTGTCATATCCCAAAATTTTCCCTCCTACTTCTCAAGACATTTCACATATCCATACTCAAGGATTCCTCAAGGGTTGATCAGACAAACCCTCTCTTAGACAATCAACCCAAACTAGGGTTTGGCAATTCTCAGATCAAAATGGATTTCCAACATCTCCAATGGTCATCATGCCTCCTCATATGCTTCAAAGAATTTCCATGTCAAGTTTCAAGCCTTACAAGTCAAGTTTCCTCAGACAATTGCTCATCAAGAAATTTTTCCACCACCTCTCATTTTGAAGAGAATTCAATTCTCTACAACTTCATATCTCACAAGCATGGTCAAAAAATGCTTCATTTTGAAGATATGGATAAAAACATTACAGGTCCTTTTCAAAGTCAACAAAAAGTCAACTTTTTGTAAAGAAGTGTTATTGAGCATGGAAACTCCAATTGCGATGAAACCAAAGAGGTTGTTTAGAGGACATCTAGAGTTTTCCAAAAATTCCAAGAGCACTCAAAAATGTTAAAAATTGAGCAAGATACACCTTGTACAAGTTGGGCATTTTTGAAGAATTGCACAAAGGAAGATATCTAACAAAATCCAATTTTTTCCAAATGGGCCTATAATTTTATGATCCAAACTTGATCATAATATTATTTGTGACCTCTTGATGCCTTGCCATGACCCCTTTCTATTTTTTTGATTTATTTTTGAATTTAAAAGCATTTAATTCAAATTTAAATTAAATAAAATATGAAAACAAGGTATAATTTAAGTTGGGTTGGTTTTTTTATCAAGCTTGAGGACCAAGGAAGCCCACACAACTTGCCAAATTCGTGCTAGCTCATGCAAGGAAGGAAAAATCAAATTTTGAAAAGATTTGATTTGAATTAAAAGAGAAAATATTTTTGCATTGAAGAGTGTATCTTTTTTCATTCTTTTTGCTTCAATCTTTCACTCTATAAATACCTATCACATTCACAAGGACCAAGGACGAAACCCTAGCCTCTTGAAGCAATGCTAAAATTCCAAAAAATTTCTCAAAGTTGGCAAATTCGAGTTTGAGTTTTCAGCCACTTCCAGCCATTCTCAAGCATCCCATTGTGTTCCTGAGGTAAGTTTGAGTAAGTACAGATCAAAAACCATGGTTAAACATGCTTGAATCGAGCCATACATGAACATACATATTCATACTTTTCTTGAATTTGTGTTTTATTATTCTGTGTGTTTTAATCAAAACCAACCATTCTAATGTGATCATGAGACATCATAGACAAGATCTGGGCCATCGTTCATGAGCTTGAACGTCCAAAACTCGAATTGCCATAGTTAGGGTTTTCTGAACTATTTTCTTCGAACCGGTCGATACAGGTGTTTTCAGGGCAAGCGGACACCAACATCGTGTTTGCAGCCCTCGATTTAGGGGGGTAGGGTCCTCCTTTGTTCTTTATTTGGCTTATTTTGCAGGTTTGAAGATTTGGCTAGCCGGAGAAGACGACCGGAGCTAGGGCTCTGGCGTCGCTGACCCAGTTGACTCCGGCGTGGTATGCATGGCGTAATGGCTTCATCTGATTGGCTTGCATGTTCCAACTGGGGTCCACGAGTGTTGACTGTGTTTGAATTATAATTCATGACACGTTTTCCCTTTTAAACCACTGATTGCAATTTCATGACACCAAGGCAGCCTAGCTCAGTTGGCAACGTGTTGATGGATTCCTTCAAACGGCGTGAGTTCGATCCCGGGCTGTGACACTTTCTTTTTACCAGCTTTGAAAACTAACCTTTTTCTAATTCTTATTTTTCTTAATATTTTCATCTCAATTTAATTAATCTTCAAACATTTTTTTCATGCATTTAAAAATCACCAAAAATATTTTTCTTTTGCATATTAATCAGAAAAATGTTAATTTAATTTTTAACATTAAAATTAATATTTTTGCATGCATATTTTAATTAATTGCTAATTAACCATTAAATTGACTTTTAATGGTTTTTAATTATCGAAATCGATTCAGAAAATTACCAAAAAATTATCTTATCATCTTATTGTCATTACTAACCCAAAACATTTTTCCTCATTCAAAAATCATATTTTTTACTAACATTTTTCTCTTATGCAATTTCCTCGTATTTTTCGATTATGTATCTGCTTACAGGTTGTAACGTTTCGGACGATTTTTCTCGCTTTTCTTTTCAATATTATGTAACTGCCTATGGGATGTAATAGACTAATTAGGACTTTTACTTTCCGCACTGCTATTATGTAACTGCCCCAAAGCCATGTAATAGCGTAGGACTTTATTTTTCCGTACTTTACTTTCCGCAATTTACTTTCTGCACCTTATAAACTGCTAGTAATTAGGCGTGTATGGCAAGATAAAAACGGACATAGATCACTTATAATTTGCAAGATAACATATCTGAATTCAACACACTCTTTTCACACATGCACCCTTAGGGCTATTCTCTCTCGTTGCCTTTCGATTAAATGGTCAAGTCCCTCGAACGTAGAGGTATCCTAGCACTGTTGCCTACGAAATATATCATCATAGTCCCTTCGATACAAAGATCATAGACCCACGATGTCGCCTACGAATATGTGATCTCGTCCCTCGATTGTTGCCTACGAAAAGTGATGATCGTCCCTTCGAATGTGCTAGGATACTCCTACAAGTTGCCTTCTATGACCATCCGATGTCCCTTCGAATGTCCCTTTACATCCAACGAATATGGTTACCTACCAACCAATGGTATGGATAGCACTATTCTAAGGAACGTAAAACAACACGAAAACGACCATTGTGAGTAGGTAATAAGACTTTTAGTTGCTTGCTCAAACAAAATACTTTTCACAGCACACACTTTTGTCAAAGCGAAATGCCTTTTCAAAACATTTTTGTCAAACACACAGAAAGCACTTTTTGAAAGATGATCTAAGAGCAACTAAGAGCCTGTAGATAACTATGGATGGAAAGGGGTGCTAATACCTTCCCTTTTCATAACCTTCTCCCTTACTCAGAATCTAACGAAGGTCTTTTCCTGTTCTTTTCACCTTCCCTTAATTGGATAACATAAAAGTCGGTGGCGACTCTTGCTATCCGCAACATTTGCGATAAAAAGCAAAACAAATTCTCAAAGTCAATTCACCGTATTACAGAACTGGCGACTCTGCTGGGGAGACACCCTAAAAGAGAGAATGCCTTAGGGATTTTTAGATCACCTTTACTGCTTTCTGTTTGACTTGTATGCTTTACTTTAAGGGTTGCTTGGGTATTATACTTGTGGGGGATCCTACACCCGGATCCAGGTTTCCTTTAGGTAAGTAGCATTAGATCGTCGCGACCGTTAGGCGTGCACTGAAATGGTCAACATGATGGCTACGTTAGTGTGACACTTTGGATGTCCTGATACTCTTCATTTCCAAGTTGAGGATAGTATTTGGCTTCTGCGTGGTGTCATCAGCACTAACTCAATTTTTATAACCTTAATTGACCCATCTTGGCCATTAGAAGGTAGTGAGATGGCCGACTTTGGTGCAGACTAAGGTTGGCTGATACTCGATGCTACGCTCATTAAGATCAGACTTTTGGGATATTTTCGGTCGACCACTTGGTAGTCGTATTGAAATAAACGCCTACGAGAAAGATCAATGATATGAGATTCCTAGAACCTGGTTACTATTATAGGACAAGATGAACCAACTCAAACTTTTGGTGGGGTAAACACCTATACCTCATGCAAGCCTTGAACCTAGGGCTATTGTGCGAATTGTTTGTGCTTGCTAAACATGACATCATGACATCATCGCATTGCATATCTTCTCTAACTATTTCAAGGACCTAGGGATTTATTTTTTCTTTGTTTTGTAGGGATTATGGCTTCTAGAAAGACTATCCGAATCAACTTCATGAGTGTACCTTCTCAGCTCAAAGAATTGGTTTCAGAAATTCCCGATCATGCTCAGTTCATTAAAAGACATGGTTATCTACTTGACTTGGTTATCTCCGGTTTTGAGGAAGATATGATGCACGTCCTATTCCAGTTCTTCGATCCGAAACACCATTGCTTTACATTCCCAGATTATCAGTTGGTTCCTACCTTGGAAGGTTTCTCTAAGCTTCTTGGGATACCTATTCTTGATCAAATGCCATTCACCGGTTTAGAAAAGGTTCCTAGATACGAAGACATTGCATCAACACTACACCTAAAGCCCTCAAACATTGAAGCCAATTGGGAAACCAGAAGTGGAGTTAAGGGTTTACTTACTAAGTTCCTAATTAAGAAAGCCCGAGAATTCCTCAAAGCTATGAGTTTCCATGCATTTGAAGACATTGTTGCCTTGCTAATCTATGGTTTGGTTCTATTTCCTAACTCGGATCAATTCATTGATGTCAACACCATCAAGATATTCCTTACTCGCAATCCTGTGCCTACTTTACTTGGAGACATTCTACATTCTCTCCACACTCGTACTATCAAAAGACAAGGAACTCTCATGTGTTGTGTACCGTTGCTTTCCAGGTGGTTTATTTCGCACCTTCCTCAATCAATTTTGAAGAACGAACAAAGATTGAAGTGGTCTCAAAGACTAATGTCACTCTCTCATTCAGATATCCGTTGGAGTCTTTTCTCTCAAAAGGACTTCACATACATTGAGGGTTGTGGAGAATTCCCTAATGTACCACTCCTTGGTATAAGGGGAGGTATCACTTACAACGCTTCTCTAGCTCTACGTCAGTTTGGTTATGCACGAAGAGATGGTCCACATGATATGCTTCTCCAAGATATTGTGTTCGACTACAACCACGATCTCCAGAATTACCGACGAAGGTTCATACACGCTTGGGGCATGGTAAAGAAGACTAATACCAAGACTTTGGGGCACCAAAACTCCATTCCTTGGGAACCTTACCTCAAATGGGTGCGAGCTCGAGCTCAAAACTTCATGATGCCATTTACACCCGTGTTACCAGTAATTGTGGAACCTGTTGCTATAGGTGACGAATCCTATACTGTTCTCCATCCTGACATGCCTACTGATTTTGAATACTTGAAGAGATCCTGGATTCAACTTAAAGAAGAAAGGGATACATTTGAAGCTCAGTGCTATGCATGCGAGAAGAAGGTACTAGAGTTGACAAAACTACTTCACGAGGAGCGGAACATCAACACCTACCTCGACACCAAAAGGAAGCGCCCATGGGAGACTTAGAGCTTTAGGATTTTTGTTCTTTTATTTTTCTGAACTATCTTTTGTACTTAAAAAGAAAAAGAATAAAAAGGGAACTAATAAATGTTTGTTCATGTTTGTTTAACAAATTTAAATCCTTAAGGTCCTTGAAAACATTGCATTGCATTTGCATAAACATTGCATATCATGGCATAACATTTCATAACAGGTACATTGAAGATTGGTTTTCTCATTTTCTCGTTATTTATTTTAGCAGAAATGGCTCTTGAACAGACTGTCAAAGATCTCTAGGCTCAAAATGCTCAGTTTCAGGAAATGTTCACTAGCTTGTTCCAAGGACAAGAAGATCTGAAGAAGCTCATCAACAAAAAGATGAAGGTCATTGGTCTTCTCAACATGGGAAGACGTGACAAAGGTGGTCCTAAGGTGGTTAGACATATAGAGTTCTCAAAAGGGAGTGTCAAGACTGAGGGAAGTGTCAAGGGCAACGAAGATGACCAGCGTGAGCCTGAGAAGAAGGAAGAAGATTATGAGAATGATCAGTACTCTTATGAGGATGACAAGTACAAGCAACTTGAAGATCGTCTGAATGCTGTGGAAATTTTGAAGATGTCAGGGCTGAATTTTGACGATCTGAGTCTTGTCCCCGGTGTGGTGATTCCTCCCAAGTTCAAAGTTCCTACTTTTGCCAAATATGATGGCATTTCTTGTCCGAAGCTGCATTTAAAGTCCTATGTTCAGAAGATCAACCCCCACACTGATGACAGAAAGTTGTGGATTCATTATTTCCAAGAGAGTTTGACCAAAACTCAATTGGAGTGGTATTATCAGCTAGAGAGTGACCATATCCGTACTTGGAGTGACTTAGCAGATGCTTTCTACAAGCAATATGAGTACAATGCTGAATTGGCACCCACTCACATGCAACTACAGAGCATGTCTATGGGTCGTGATGAGAAGTTCAAAGAGTATGCTCAGAAATGGAGAGATCTAGCAGGCAGAGTTCAACCACCCTTATCTAATAGGGAGTTGGTTGATATGTTTATGGGAACACTGACAGACCCGTTCTTCAATCATATGATTGGAAACTCTTCAACCGGGTTCACCGAGCTGATATTGACAGGAGAACGTATTGAAGCTGGAATCAAGAGCGAAAAGATTCAGGTAGAATCATCATCAAATGCTGCAAAGAGATCTTTTGGTGGTAAGAAAGAAGCCAATATTGTGTATGGTCAGAAAAGCCGAGCCAAAACCGACCACGCTCAATCTGTGGGGGCAGTTGTGATCTCCAATCCCGCGTCAGCACAACCTCAGCGAGACAACGCGTGTAACCAGAACACACCACGAAGACAGTTTACAAAGATCAACATGCCATTGTCGCAAGCCTTGGAACACATGTTGAAAGCCGAGCTGATTACCTTGAGGGATCCTCCTCAAAACATCAACACTTCCTCCCCGAGATATAATCCCAATGCTAAGTGTTCTTACCACTCCAACAGCCCAGGGCACAACACTGATGATTGTTGGGCTCTGAAGAACAAGATTCAAGATATGATTGAAGCTAAATAGATTGAGTTTGATCCTCCTGTCGAGACTCCGAATGTGATCAACGTACCTATGCCTAACCATGACAAAAGTTCCAATTCTATTGACAAGAACTCTTATGTTTTCAACATAGATGACTTGACCATTCCTCTGATGACTGTTAAGAAGAATCTGCTGCAAGCCGGTGTCAATCTAGGATGCCCAGAGAATTGTCGTTGGTGCCCATCTGCACCTGATGGTTGTGCTTGGTTGAGAAGACGTATTCAGTGCATAATGGATAACCGCGAAGTGCTATTTCTGAAGCCATCGCCAGTGGAGAATTTGTGCGAAGACATGTCTAAGAAACTGAAGATCGAAGACGTGAGCGAAGCTGTACCAGAGACATGGGATACCTTGGGGCAGCCAAGTGGGAAGTTCGATTACATGGTGAAGTACACTGTTCCTGAAAGCTACAAGATTCCTATTGAAGATGTTAAGGCAACCGGATGGGGAGACGATTTCCCAGAAGACTATGATGATGTTAACACAATAAGGATTTCCTCTGCTGATCCTGTGCCTAGAGTGGCACCTCTCATCATTACTTCTCCCAGACCAGTTCCGTACTCCTCTGACAAAGCTATACCTTGGAACTATGGAGCTGAGGTTTATTATCATGGCGTCAAACAATACCCTCTAACCATTGAAGATCTTACAGTTGAAGCTACCATTTCTGACATTGACAACATCAGCAGATCAAGTAAGGTGACCAGAACCGGAAGGGTATTCTCTCCAGAGATCTCTTCTCCAAAAGACACTGCGACTCCAGCTCGCATTCTAGCTATTGAACCAGTTCCCGAGACTAGAGGGAAAGAACCAGTGACTCATCCTGCTCTTACAGAAGTACCAAAGGAAGTTGCTGAAGACACCTCCAAACAAGAAATGGAGGAAATTTTGAAGATTATCAAGAAGAGTGACTACAATGTTGTGGAACAGTTGGGACAGACTCCGTCCAAGATCTCTATGCATGCTCTGCTCTTGTGCTCTAAGGCTAATGCTAAAGCCTTAGTGAAGTTTCTGAAGAATGCTCACGTACCGCAAGACACTACTACTGATCAATTTGAAGTTTGTATTGCTAGCCTGGCTACCAACAACGGCCTAGGCTTCTCTGATGCTGATTTGACTCCTGCCGGAAAGAAACACAACAAAGCCTTACACATCTCTGTTGAATGCAAGGGCATTACATTGTCTCATGTTTTCGTAGATACCGGTTCTGCTCTGAATATCCTGCCGAAGAGTGCTTTCGACCGACTTGATGTTGAAGGATTGGTCTTGAAGCCCAGTGACATAGTTGTAAGAGCTTTTGATGGTTCTAAGCGAACAGTACTTGGAGAGCTCATTGTGGCTGTTAAAGTCGGTTCCCAGACTTTTGACTCCACCTTCTTTGTCATGGACATCCGTCCAGCTTACTCTTACCTACTTGGACGCCCTTGGATACATGGGGCAGGCGCTGTTACCTCTACCTTGCATCGTCAAGTACCCAGTGAAAGGGAAGGTTGTTACAGTATGTGGTGAGGAGGAATACATGGTCAGTCATCTACAGTCTTTCCGATATCTCGAGATGGAAGGTGAATTCTTCGAAACTCCCTGTCAAGCTTTTGAAATAGTTCCAAGAGTCATTCCTGTTGACTCTCCTGTCACTCCTGAAGTTACACAAGTTCCGCCTAGGATGGCCTCACTGAAGGGTGCTCAAGCTGCAGTCGAAGAAGGAGGTAGTACTATTTGGGGTCAGCTCCCCGATCTTCCTTTCAAATCTGACAAGACTGGTTTAGGCTTCACCATTAAAGGTCAGAGGATGATGCACCGCGAACGTGCCGGTCAACTTCCCTTTAGCATTAGCCAGAATAGAGTCCATGCTATAGAAGACAGCGACAACGACTTCGACATCAGCAAGTGGATCTTCCCAACTCCCGACAACAGACTCAGCAATTGGAAGACTGAAGACGTCATACCAATCTCCTTTAGACAGGAGTAATTGCTTTTGTTTTCTGTTTTGCTTTTCGTATTTTCTACGCTTTGAACAATAAACTTTAAAGCCTAGTGCCTTGGTCGGGGCATCATGGCTAGTTTGTGAGGGTTATTATCTGTCATTTGCATATTTTCATTCAATAAAATCGTTGGACTTTTGCATTTAAATGTTGTTTCCTTTCTTTTACTTTATCACCCCTTCAAAAAGCTATGTGTTTCTTACACACACCCACGTGATCCACTGCAGAATCACTCCGAATCTCGTTGACAACAACTATGCTATTGCTAAATATGACTTCAATAATCCGATCTACAAAGCCGAAGACGAAGGTGAGGAAGATTGTGAAGTGCCAGGAGAACTTGTCAGACTGCTACAGCAAGAAGAACGAGCTATACAGGCACACGAAGAGTCAGTTGAGGTTGTGAATTTGGGTACTGATGAAGACAGAAAAGAGATCAAAATAGGAGCGGGTCTTGAGAACAGTGTCAAAGGAAGATTGGTTCAGATGCTACGAGACTATATCGAGGTTTTTGCTTGGTCATACGAAGACATGCCAGGTTTAGACATTGACATTGTGGTACACCAATTGCCGACAAAAGAAGGTTTTCTCCCAGTGAAACAGAAGGTTCGTCGCATGCGCCCTGAGATGTCTGAGAAAATCAAAGCTGAAGTTATGAAGAAGTTCAATGCCGGTTTCCTAGCTGTTACTTCTTATCCACAGTGGGTTGCTAACGTGGTACCCGTACCTAAGAAGGATGGTAAAGTACGAATGTGTGTGGATTATAGAGATTTGAACAAAGCGAGTCCGAAAGACGATTTCCCACTTCCTCATATTGATGTTCTGGTTGACAACACTGCCCAACATAAGGTTTTCTCCTTCATGGATGGTTTTTCCGGTTACAATTAGATCAAAATGGCTCCTGAAGGCATGGATAAGACTACTTTTGTTACACAATGGGGCACTTTCTGCTACAAAGTCATGTCGTTCGGACTGAAGAACGCTGGCGCCACTTATCAGCGTGCTATGGTGGCATTATTTCATGACATGATACATCACGAGATAGAGGTCTACGTCGACGACATGATAGCTCGATCACAGACAGAGGAAGAACATCTCGATCATCTACGGAAACTATTTAATAGACTGAAGAAGTACAGACTAAGACTTAATCCCAACAAGTGCACCTTCGGAGTCAGATCCGGTAAGCTCCTAGGGTTTGTTGTCAGTGGTAAAGGTATTGAGGTTGATCCCGCCAAGGTTAAAGCTATTCAAGAGATGCCATCTCCCCGCACCGAGAAGGAAGTCAGAGGTTTCTTGGGAAGTTTAAATTACATTGCCAGATTCATTGCACATCTAACTGCTACTTGTGAGCCAATCTTCAAGTTAGTGAAGAAAGATCAAGTAGTGGAATGGAACGATGATTGCCAGATCGCTTTTGACAAAATCAAGGAATACTTACAGAATCCTCCTATCCTGATGCCGCCTGCCGAAGGAAGACCTCTTATCATGTACTTGACAATATTAGAGAACTCAATGGGGTGTGTGTTGGGGAAATATGACAAGTCTGGTCGAAAAGAGTATGCAATATACTACCTTAGCAAAAAGTTTACCGACTGTGAAACAAGATTCTCACAGCTCGAGAAAACTTGCAGCGCTTTGGCTTGGGCTACTCGCCGACTAAGATAGTATATGTTGACTCACACTACCTTGTTGATCTCCAGGATGGATCCGATAAAATACATATTCGAGAAACCAGTTCTCTCCAGAAGAATAGCAAGATGGCAAATGATCTTGAGCGAATACAACATCCAGTATACTTCTCAAAAAGCGATCAAAGGAAGTGTAGTAGTTGATCATTTGGCTCATCAAGCCGTAGATGACTATCAGTCTATGCAGTTCGAATTTCCAGACGAAGATGTTTTACTAGTTACTGATTGTGAAGAACCAGGACCAGACGAAGGACCTGAACAAGGATCCCGATGGACTATGGTTTTTGACGGAGCCTCAAACACACTTGGCAATGGAATTGGCGCCATCATTACATCTCCTACAGGCGGACATACGCCTTTCACCGCCAGATTATGTTTCAGCTGCACTAACAACATGGCCGAATATGAAGCATGCATCATGGGTATTAAAGCTGCCATTGACTTAAAAATCAAATTCTTGCAAGTGTACGGAGACTCAGCTTTAGTGATCAGTCAGATTAAAGGCGAGTGCGATACGAAGCATCCGAATCTCATTCCGTATCGAGAGCATGTTCTAAGTTTGATCCCCTACTTCGAAGAAATTACTTTTGATCATATTCCACGAAAAGAGAATCAGTTGGCAGACGCATTGGCTACTATGTCGTCTATGTTCAAGGTTAGATGGGACAACGAGGCTCCCCAAATCATCACAGAGAAGTTTGACGAACCAGCATACTGTTATGAACTTGATACAGAAGAGAAACCTTGGTTCTACGAAGTGAAGAGGTATCTTGAGACTCAGGAATATCCCGCAGGGGAATCTGTCAATGATAAGAAGTTCTTGAGAAGATTTGCATCCAAATTCTTCCTCAGCAACGACATCTTATACAAGCGCAATCACGACTTGTGCTTACTCCGCTGTGTGGACCAGAAAACAGCAGAACGTATCATGGAAGAGTTACACGAAGGCGCATTTGGTACCCACTCCAGTGGACATACAATGGCTAAGAAGATTTTGAGAACATGTTACTATTGGTCCACCATGGAAGCTGATTGTCACCGCTATGCTCGATCTTGTCACAAATGCCAAATTTATGCAGACAAAGTGCACGTACCCCCAGTACCATTGAATGTTCTAAACGCTCCTTGGCCTTTTGCAATGTGGGGCATTGACATGATTGGGGAAATCAAGCCCACCGCTTCCAACGGACATCGTTTCATCCTTGTGGAAATTGACTATTTCACCAAGTGGGTAGAAGCAGCCTCGTTTGCATCTGTTACCAAGAATGTTGTGTCTCGATTCATCAAACATAATCTTATATGTCGGTATGGCACTCCTAAAAGGGTTATCACAGATAACGGTTCTAACCTCAACAACAAGATGATCACCGAACTCTGCACGCAGTTCAAGATCAAGCATCACAACTCTTCTCCATATCTGCCTAAGATGAATGACGCAGCGGAAGCCGCCAACAAGAAGATCATACAGAAGATGACAGTGACTTACAAAGATTGGCATGAGATGTTTCCATTTGCTCTCCATGGTTATCGCACTACAGTACGGACCTCAACAGGGGAAATTCCCTTCTCTCTTGTATATGGTATGGAAGCGGTCCTACTGATCGAGGTTCAGATACCCTCAACCAGAGTCCTCCAGGACGCAGAGCTAGGCGAAGACGATTGGATCCAGACTCGCCTCGACCAGATTAACTTGATTGATGAGAAACGACTCGCGTCCATCTGCCATGGACAGATCTATTAGAAACGAATGATCAGAGCATTTAACAAGAAAGTCAAGCACCGAGTTTACCAAGTGGGTGATCTAGTAGTCAAGCGCATCATTCTTCCACAAGGTGATCCTAGGGGCAAATGGACTCCCACATACGAGGGACCATTTGAAGTCAAAACAGTATTTTCCGACGAAGCTATGATACTTAGCACAATGGATGGAGAAGACTTCCCACACCATGTGAACACAGACATAGTCAAAAAATACTACGCATAAACGAGACCCGCTAGGTCAACTGACCTAGGCAAAAGTAAGGGCATCCTGGCAAACCAAAAGGGTTCGGGAAAAAGTTAAGGATATATACAAAACATGTGCACCCGACAAGTCGAAAACCTGCAAAGGCGACTTGGGCAAAAAAGGGTATCCTGGTAGACTGAAAACCCGAAAGGGCGGTCTAGGCAAAAAATAGGGATTTAAGCGTACGGCTATGTCTCGTTCAGATCACCTATCTACAGACTACTACTATCGGCATTCAAGATTCAAATGGCAAAAATCAATTCACTCACTTTCTACTGACAACAAGGAGATCAGATAGTCAAAATATATGAGTACTAGCATAGTTGGAACTTAACGAGATTGTTTCCGCATAGCTTTTTACTTTTCTTGTGTACAAACTACTTGGCCATACGCCACCTTCCAAATTAATACAAGTTCTTTCTCTTTACAATTTTCACTATTGTTGTTTGCATAAAGTCCAGCGTTTGCTTTGAATGATTATATGCATCTGACAATAAAAATCTATTTACAAACATGCGAAAAGTGAACGAACAAAGATAATTACTACCGGCTCTAGGAATTGAGATGACGACAAAAGTCACCAATACGTTCCCCTGCAAAGTACAATCCCCCAGAGGTGTCACTCACTGCAAACATTCCCCAGCAGAGTACAAATTTCTTTACACTTGTTCCAACATCGTGTTAGTCCCCAAGCAGCGATCCCAGTCAACTTAACTTGATTATACCAGTCTTCAAGCAGTAACGTTTCATCTCCAGAAGAGATATTTAACCCCAGCAGAATATCTCTCAACAATCATCATTTCCCCCGGCAGCAGCAATATCCAGACTTGAAACTTGGTCAAATAGTGCATCGGAGGAAACCTACATCTTTTATTCCCCAGCCAGAGGTTTCAGCGGGCTCCAGATCCTTCTAGCCCTGTCTCCCATCAACAATCAAATATTCTCCAGCAAGATCTACGCACAAGATCCTCAACAGAGTGTTTCCCAGTTTCCATTTTCCCCAGCAGGGTCTACGCACAAGATCCCCCAGCAGTGTATCTCTTGGTTTCTACTATCCTCAGTAGCATAGGCATCTAGGCTCGAAACTTGGTCAGATAGTGCATCAGAGGAATCAAGGATATCTTTCTTCTCTTTCAAAAGCAGGATGTTCATCCGTTTCGTCCCCAAGCAGAAGCCAGAAATCCCTAAGCAGAGCATCCACATCTTCTTCAAGATGGATATGTTTTGAAATACCACAACATTTATCATTCATACATTATTCATAAAAGTCATAATTTGTGCATATATCCTTCATACACATTACGTCATGCATCATAATCTGCATAAGACTAACCATATTCTATCAGAGTTTCTTTTGTTTTTTCCCAAAACAGGTGAAAATCACTTCTAAACGACAGGTCCCGGATTAATACCCAAAGCAAGACGGGAAAACTATCCGAACGACCGCCCTAGTTGTCCTCCGACAACAGATCCAGGATTAATACCCTAAGCCAGACGGGAAACCCTATCCAAACGATCACCCAGGTTGTCCTCCGACAACAGGCATTGGATCAACACCCGAAGCACAACATGGAAACTATCTACTTTCTGCCGACTATTATCCCTCATTGTAACCAGAACAAAGTTTTATTCTGACTCTCTTATCAACAGCAACTACAGAGTCTGGCGTACGACTCAGTTGCCCTGGATGGCATCTTAAGCCCATCTCCGACTATTTGTCGACGTCTCTCCACTTTCAGAATGCTGCATATTTGGTTAAAAAACCAATACAAACCAATAACTTCATTCAAAGACGAGCACAAAGTCTAACGTATGACTCTCTCCGAATGGCATCTTAATCCCATCTCCGTGCTCCCTTCTACTTTTAGGAATATCTAAAGAGCCTAGCGTACGGCTCGATCCTCAGCATCAATCTCTCCGAATGGCATCTGAAGCCCATCTCCGACAATTCTCCTATCCAGGCGACGTTCTTGAGTCTAGCGTACGACTCATCCCCCAGTGAAGTCTCCAGCTTCTCCAAATGGCATCTGTAAGCCCATTCCCGCATCATCAATCAACGGCGAGTGCAAATTTTCAAGTGTACTCGAGTGTTCAATCATCTTCTACCTCCAGGTCACGAAAGGCACGCATGCCAATCTAACCCTTCCAGTATAAGAAGATTGAACAGGGGCAGCTGTCATACCCCAAAATTTTCCCTCCTACTTCTCAAGACATTTCACATATCCATACTCAAGGATTCCTCAAGGGTTGATCAGACAAACCCTCTCCTAGACAATCAACCCAAACTAGGGTTTGGCAATTCTCAGATCAAAATGCATTTCCAACATCTCCAATGGTCATCATGCCTCCTCATATGCTTCAAAGAATCTCCATGTCAAGTTTCAAGCCTTACAAGTCAAGTTTCCTCAGACAATTGCTCAGATGGTTGAAAATCAGTTGTATTGGACAAAAAGTCAACTGTAGTCAACGTATAGTCAAACTTCATAATTTTTGGTCAACATCCATATTTTGAAGTAACATTCATCATTTAATCAAGGTTTGATCATGATTCATCAAGAAAACTCAAGATTTGATCAAAAGTCAAACTTTCCAAATTAGGATTTTCTAGCGAAAAGTCAATTGAACTTTGACTGAGCATAAATTTCTCATACTTTATCAGAAATTTTTCCACCACCTCTCATTTTGAAGAGAATTCAATTCTCTACAACTTCATGTCTCACAAGCATGGTCAAAAAATGCTTCATTTTGAAGATATGGATCAAAACATTACAGGTCCATTTCAAAGTCAACAAAAAGTCAACTTTTTGTAAAGAAGTGTTATTGAGCATGGAAACTCCAATTGAGATGAAACCAAAGAGGTTGTTTATAGGACATCTACAGATTTCCAAAAAGTTGAAGAGCACTCTAAAATGTTAAAAATTAAGCAAGATACACCTTGTACAAGTTGGGCATTTTTGAAGAATTGCACAAAGGAAGATATCTAACAAAATCCAATTTTTTTCCAAATGGGCCTATAATTTTATGATCCAAACTTGATCGTAATATTATTTGTGACCTCTTGATGCCTTGCCACGACCCCTTTCTATTTTTTTGATTTATTTTTGAATTTAAAAGCATTTAATTCAAATTTAAATTAAATAAAATATGAAAACAAGGTATAATTTAAGTTGGGTTGGTTTTTTTATCAAGATTGAGGACCAAGGAAGCCCACACAACTTGCCAAATTCTTGCTAGCTCATGCAAGGAAGGAAAAATCAAATTTTGAAAAGATTTGATTTGAATTAAAAGAGAAAATATTTTTGCATTGAAGAGTGTATCTTTTTTCATTCTTTTTGCTTCAATCTTTCACTCTATAAATACCTATCACATTCACAAGGATCAAGGACGAAACCCTAGCCTCTTGAAGCAACGCTAAAATTCCAAAAATTTTCTCAAAGTTGGCAAATTCGAGTTTGAGTTTTCAGCCACTTCCAGCCACTCTCAAGCATCCCATTGTGTTCCTGAGGTAAGTTTGAGTAAGTACACATCAAAAACCATGGTTAAACATGCTTGAATCGAGCCCTACATGAACATACATATTCATACTTTTCTTGAATTCGTGTTTTATTATTCTGTGTGTTTTAATCAAAACTAACCATTCTAATGTGATCATGAGACATCATAGACAGGATCTGGGCCATCGTTCATGAGCTTGAACGTCCAAAACTCGAATTGCCATAGTTAGGGTTTTCTGAACTGTTTTCTTCGAACCGGTCGATACAGGTGTTTTTCAGGGCAAACGGACACCACCATTGTGTTTGCAGCCCTCGATTTAGGGGGATAGGGTCCTCCTTTGTTCTTTATTTGGCTTATTTTGCAGGTTTGAAGATTTGGCTAGCCGGAGAAGACGACCGGAGCTAGGGCTCCGACGTCGCTGACCTAGTTGACTCCGGTGTGATATGCGTGGCGTAATGGCTTCGTTTGATTCGCTTGCACGTTCCAACTAGGGTCCACGCGTGTTGACTGTGTTTGAATTATAATTCATGACACGTTTTCCCTTTTAAACCACTGATTGCAATTTCATGACGCCAAGGCAGCCTAGCTCAGTTGGCAACGTGTTGATGGATTCCTTCAAAGGGCGCGAGTTCGATCCCTGGCTGTGACACTTTCTTTTTACCATCTTTGAAAACTAACTTTTTTCTATTTCTTATTTTTCTTAATATTTTCATCTCAATTTAATTAATCTTCAAACTTTTTTTCATGCATTTAAAATCACCAAAAATATTTTCCTTTTGCATATTAATCAGAAAAATGTTTATTTAATTTTTAACATTAAAATTAATATTTTTGCATGCATATTTTAATTAATTGCTAATTAACCATTAAATTGACTTTTAATTATTTTTAATTATCGAAATCGATTCAGAAAATTACCAAAAAATTATGTTATCATCTTATTGTCATTACTAACCCAAAACATTTTTCCTCATTTAAAAATCATATTTTTTACTAACATTTTTCTCTTATGCAATTTCCTCGTATTTTTCGATTATGTATCTGCTTATAGGTTGTAACGTTTCGGACGATTTTTCTCGCTTTTCTTTTCAAACAAAATACTTTTCACACCACACACTTTTGTCAAAGTTCAAACTCTTTTCAAAAATGAAACATTTCCGAACACTTTGTATACATTCCTACATGAATCATTACAAAGTCAAAGCGAAATGCCTTTTCAAAACATTTTTGTCAAACACACAGAAAGCACTTTTTGAAAGATGATCTAAGAGCTCGTAGATAACTACGGATGGAAAGGGGTGCTAATACCTTCCCTTTTCATAACCTTCTCCCTTACTCAGAATCTAACGAAGGTCTTTTCCTGTTCTTTTCACCTTCCCTTAATTGGATAAAAGAAAAGTCGGTGGCGACTCTTGCTATCCGCAACATTTGCGATAAAAAGCAAAAAAAATTCTCAAAGTCAGTTCACCGTATTACAACAATCACATGCGTATAAATTTCCGCCAACTTCGATACGGGATAAGTGATGTTAATAGGAATAACGTGAGTCGACTTCGTAAGCCTATCAACAATCACCCAAATCGCATCGTGTTCTCTTGGTGTATTCGGTAACGCCGTTATGAAATCCATAGAATTGCTATCCCATTTCCATTCCGGGATCTCTAATGGTTGCATGAACCCTGCGGGTTTTTGATGCTCCACTTTAGACTTCTGACAAGTCAAACAAGCATAAACAAACTGGGCCACCTCTCTTCTCATGCCCGACCACCAAAATAATTTCCTTAAATCTTGATACATTTTGGTCGCTCCGAGATGAATACTCAAATTGCTTCTATGACTTTCCTCCAAGATCATTCTCTTTAAATCCACATCATCGGGGATACAAATCCTATCTCGGAACCTTAAAACACCTTGAGCATCCAACTTGAAATCTTCATTTTCAGTTTGTCCAACACCAACCAACAAATCAATAAGTTTCACATCAAGCTTCTGAGCTTCTCTAATGCTAAGAAGGAAATCATTATTGATCTTCAACATTCCCAAGATAACACTCTTCGGCGTCACTTCTATCACAAGACTCATATCTCTAAATTGCTCAATCATTTCCAACTCTTTCATCATCAAAAGTGACATATGCAAAGTCTTTCGACTTAAAGCATCGGCCACCATATTAGCTTTACCAGGATGGTAATTCAATCCTTAATCATAATTTTTCAACAATTCAAGCCACCGCCTTTGCCTCATATTAAGCTCTTTTTGATCGAACAAGTATTTTAGGCTTTTATGGTCACTAAATACTTCAAATCTAGAACCATAAAGATAATGCCTCCAAATCTTAAGCACAAAAATAACCGTTGCAAGTTCCAAATCGTGAGTAGGATAGTTCTTCTCATGAATCTTCAATTTCCTAGAAGCATAAGCAACCACCTTGCCATTTTGCATAAGTGCACTGCCTAAACCCATCTTAGAAGCATCACAATAATAAACAAACCGTTCTTTGGGATTAGGTAGAATCAAGATCGGAGCCGTTGTTAACCTTTTCTTCAACTCAACAAAACTTTCTTCACACTTGACATCCCACACAAAAGCAACTCCTTTACAAGTCAACTCTGTCAAAGGAAGTGCCAATTAAGAAAAACCTTCAATGAACCTTCTGTAGTAACCAGCCAAACCTAAGAAACTTCTAATCTCAGTAACAGACTTAGGAGTTTCCCATCTTAACACGACATCAACCTTAGAAGGATCAACCGTAATGCCATCACCAGAAATGACATGCCCCAAAAAACTCACTTCACTTAACCAGAATTTGCACTTTGATAACTTAGCATAAAGCTTCTTCTCTTTCAGAACTTCTAACACAATGCACAAATGTTCTGCGTGCTCTTCTTCCGATTTAGAAAAAACCAAAATATCATCAATGAAAATAACTATGAAACGATCCAAGTAAGGATGGAAAAATACGATTCATGTGCTCCATGAATACTCCCGGTGCATTAGTGAACCCGAAAGGCATCACCGAATACTCGTAATGTCCATACCTTGTTCTGAAAGCAATTTTCTGAACATCTTCTTCTTTCACCCTTATTTGATGGTAACTCGATCTCAAATCAATCTTGCTAAACATGCGAGCACCAACCAATCGGTCCATCAAATCATCAATTCTAGGAAGTGGATACCTATTCTTGATAGTCACTTTATTCAACTGAAGATAATTAATACAAAGTCTCATGCTACCGTCTTTCTTCTTCACCAATAACACAGGAGCTCCCCACGGTGACACACTTGGTCTAACAAACTTCTTCTCGAGCAAATCTTCTAATTGGCTCTTCAATTCTGCTAACTCAGATGCGGACATCCTGTATGGTGCCATAGAGATAGGTTTGGTACCAGGGACAAGATCCACAGAAAATTCAACTTCTCTTTCTGGAGGTGCACTAGGAATCTCATCAGGGAATACTTCGGGAAATTCACACACCACCAGAAAGTTTGCAATCACATATTGACTCTCCACAGAAAGAGTCGCCATCAACAAGAAAACCAATGCTTCACATCAACATAGTTTGATCTTCTTCCACTAAGGAAGAAAACCTCACAGTGTTGTCATAACAATTGATATGGACATAATTAGATCTCACCCAATCCATACCCAGAACCACGTCCAACCCAACAAGCGGTAAACAAACAAGATCCACCATAAAGTCTCTATCAAAGATTGATAAAGGGCAACTTGCACACACAAAAGAAGTAGTAACTGTTCCCTTAGCCAGAACTTCCACCACCATATCTCTATCTAGAGATGACAAAGTGAGACCCAATCTCTTAACACAATCAGTAGCAATAAAACAGTGAGTAGCACCACTATCAATAATAGTAATAAGAGTAATGCTATTAATGAAACTAGTACCTCGAACAAGACCATCTTCGTTTGCCGTCGGAGCACCCGACAAGGCAAACACCTTTCCTGCTCCTTGAGTTCTCTTAGGCTTCTTACATTGAGAACTAATGTGACCTCCCTCGCCACGATTAAAACAGACCATATCCTTATGCTTGCAATCACGAGTCACATGACCCACTTCTCCACATCGGAAACATCTCACCTCATTCTCCTTAGCCCTCACATCACTTCGACAAACATTACTTTTGTGGCCAGGTTTCCCACACTTGTAACAAGCAATACTAGCAGGAGCATCTCCCCCACTAGTCCTTCGCCCTTGAAACGCTTTTTGTTTCCCTTTACCAGCCGGAGTATCATATGGTTTCCCACGGCTCTGTTGACCCTTGTTTCTCTTATAAGACATAATCTTATAGTGTGCATTACTATCTTCCTCGAAGATTCTACAACTATCTATCAAATCCGCAAAGACACGGATTTTTTGATATCCAATCGCCTTTTTAATCTCAGGACGCAAGCCACTCTCAAATTTAATGCACTTAGAAAACTCGACATTCTCTCCATCATAGTGAGGATAGAACTTAGCCAGCTCGGTAAACTTTGCAGCATAATCAGTGATAGACATATTCCCTTGTTTCAGCTCAAGGAACTCTATCTCCTTCTTTCCACGAACATCCTCCAGGTAATACTTCCTCATGAATTCCATACGGAAAACTTCCCACGTCACTTCCTCACCAGCAACCTCAATCCTCTGACGGGTGTCAACCCACCAGTCATCAGCCTCATCACTTAACTTATGAGTACCATAACGAATCTTTTGCACAGGAGTGCAATCCATCACACGGAAGATTCTTTCAATCTCCTTCAACCACGTTAAAGCACCTTCGGGATCATACTTTCCTTGGAAAGTAGGGGGATTCTCTCTTTGGAAGGTTGCCAAACTACGAGACCCAGCGTTCTCGTCAGCATTCGGCGGGTGTTGGAAAGCTTGAGCTATTGCCTGCATAGCAGCAGCATGTTCACAGTGATTTCTGGTGAAACAACCGCTAGTCTTCCAAACTATCGAATAAGCGTTATAACTGTTATGTTATTCAATCCCTCTGGTAACTTGCAGGATCGACTAGATTGATCCTATGGGGTATCGGCCGTTGGTATGAACTTAAGATAAAGATCCATATTTGAGACTTGTTTTTGGATGTTTTGTATAGGTTCAAGTACGTTTCGATTACTTAGTGATATGATCAAGTAAATAATGTATATTTGGTTCAAACAAACAAGAACACTCAAATTCGAAATGACAAGAAAGTATATAAATGCAGCAATATTCAAATAAACTCTTAAAATGTAAAAGATTTTCAAAGTAACTGCGCGAAACGTAAAAGACAGGAATGTAAACAAATGTATAAAAGCTTTACGGGAAATAACACGTTAATGTAAAAGTTTTGGAAAAGTAAAGAACTTGACAATGGTAGAAAAACATTTAAATGAAATGACTTTGAAAGTAAAGAAACTTAAAAGACATTGATGCAAGATAAAGTTAAACTGGAAAGATAAAGATACATTGTTGAATAATAAAGCTTTGGTGCAATCATACGTACATCATTCGTGCATTCGTTTCCCTAGCCATGTGGTATTTTGAATGTGGCTGAATTTTAGTACAATAGATATGACACACGAAATCCTAACATTAAGACTCCTATTTATACTAATTCGACCATAATGGTCTGACCCATAAGATCTTGCCACGTTTAGAACATGCAGCACACCATGCTTCTCTTGCTTCCACGTTTTCGAACCGTTTCTTCAGTGCGCGTTTCAACTCCCTTTTATCCCGCTCGCGTTTTGAATTTCAAATGTATCACTCACTTCGATTTCGAACCCATTTCCTCTGATACAATTCTATTGCCCGATCGAAGCTTGTTTTACACATATCACCATTATTTCCGTTCGACACTCCGAAACTCAATACATCCATTCAAAGGACTAATTCTTTTTTTCCAAACTATGACATTCATTATGTTCCCCTGAATACTTTAACATCATCTCATCTCGAGCTCCATGATCCTTCTTCGAATCACAAGATATCAAAATCTTCAGCTAACAAAATGCCCCTTTAAAATATGTATTTGAATCCTTTTTAAGAAATACTTATTTTAAATATATCCTAAGATTTTGATGTGACCACGAGCAATTATGACCTGTACAAGATTTCCATCATGTCAATCACGATGACCCACAGGTTTCGAACCGCTTTCACCACGTAACCACGGTATGGTGCATTTATTAAGAGCAATGATCACCTTTAATCATGCTTATTACCAATACTGACTTTACGCCACCTCACCGTGTATCCAACCCACGTCTCCCACGTAACTTGGCATTAGTTGATGAGTGTTTCCACTTCCTCACTATACAACCAAACAAATTTTAGTCTTTTCACTTTTTCCACACTCTGAATCTTCTTTTTCCTCTCTTTCTCGTAAAGAACCCTAATCTCTTTAATCAAAAACCCCAACAATGTCTTCATCAACATCCCAGGTAAAAAAGATTTCTAAGAAGAAGAATAAGAACACCGGAACAATTTTGGAAAGCAAGATTGGCACTCACCAAGGTCAATCTGTACTTATACCCCAGGGAATCTCCAAAGAGCAAGAGCTCTTATACTCCTCTCAGGTATTAATCCCTACTAACGCTTCTGGAAAGAGATTTGCCCTAATGGGTCCTCTTACGGTTTTTGAGATTCTTAAAGATACACGAACCATATTTCCTGTTTGTTATGATTTCAAACCTTTATTCAATACAATGGAAACCCTAGGGTAGGGCTGATAATGTCAATGATCCTGTTGCTCCAAAGGAAGTAGAAACTCCTATGACTATCCCAAAAGATCCTTTCATTACGGACTATGTTAAAACAACTTTAAACCATTTCGATCTGTCCAACTGCGATGTAGCATATCGCGGTTCGCCAAAGTGGAAGTTAAGAAGTCACATCGATGGGAGGAATTAGGTATCTATAATCTCTGAAATTATCCAAACCAGGCTTCACATATAGTCATCCTCATTATTCGCATCCGTATTTACGGGATAGCACCTATAATACCTTCCACCTCCCGGAGGGATGATCACACCACATTCTTGACATAGCGCCATCATGGACTAACACAGTAGAGGAAACATATGTTCCTGATGCTGAGGAACATTCAAGTATTATTGATTTCGATATCAAACTAGCCAGCTTCTCCAAATTCATTAGTCATTACCATACGGAAGGTGATAGTGTCTCCGATGTTGAACACATTGCCTTCCTTACTCTTTGGCTATCAAGATACGTTTTCTGCAGCAGGTCACTTCAGGTAGCTAGTAGGTTCATTCCTCTAGCAAGAGATTTGCATGAGAACAGGAGGATTAACTTAAGTGAACTCCGCTAGTTGACCTTTACGAGCACGAGATCACCGTTTCGAGCTTGAAATCTCATACTTCCAAGAACATCTTGTTAGCTGGTCCCTTCTGGTTGCTCCAGTTATGGCTGAATGCTATGTTCGAGTCTTCGCTCTCCACTGCAGATACTATTAATGAGCAAGATCCGGAGATAGTTGATCGAAGCGTTGAGGGCACGAGGTGAGGAGGACCGACTCTAGTGATGACAAGGCCGATTTCCGGTTTCATTTTCAAAGTACATTATGCTTCTCTCCAAACAAAATGAATTTAACAAAACTATGGCGCCTTTTGCTTGAGAACTCATGGACCATCATGGTTCACTATGTCTCTTCGGAGCTGCTAAATGCAAGGAAATCCAAGATATCTGGAAGGCCTTTTTATTACCAAGACTAATCTCCTCAAGAATTACTCCGACCAAGAACCAGATCCTCTTATTTGCCTATCAACCTAACTTCGTTTCGAGACAATTTGGTTTGTGTCAATTAATACCTGAACCCTTGTTCCAAACTCAAGGCGCCATTACCTCTGGTCGAACTTTTAAAGCCAGAGATGCCAAGCTTCAACAAGAACAATATCAAGAGTTCGCCCAATTCAACTTAATCCCTTTCGAACCAGCTCCCTTATCTTCAAAGAGTTTTCTAGATTGGTGGATTAAATTCTATCAATCTTATATGTTTGACACTCTTACCATTCAAGCTAAACTGACTGCTGCGTTCGATGTGCAGGTACATAAAAAGAAAGGTATGTTGACCCACGCTCAAGAGATTAAAGCTTTTCAGACTTACTTCGAAACTACTTATGATCCCAGCGCTGCAAACCCTTTGTATATCGGCGGCTCAAACCTTGAGGGAAAAATTTAAAGAAAAAATTTCTAAGTTCCAACTTCCTTCAGGGTTGTCACCTGAAGATAGGTATAGGTTGGCACTCGAAATGCATCCACCTAGATTTCCAAAACTACCTACTTCAGAATTGGCTCTGGCTTGGTTTCCTCCATATCCTTGGTGGTTAATTTGCAGTGAAATGCTCAAATATAAATCCCACAAGAAACCAAAGCCATCGAGGCTGTGACATGGGCTCGATACTGGCTTCATAATTTCCCAGGACATCTTCGCTATGACCTTTCCGCCATGTTGATTCTTTCGAATGAGGGCGCAGGTGCGAATGATTGGGAAATCCCAAATATTTGTTACTTTCTTTGTTTTAACTTTCGTTTTAATTGCTTCGATTTCCAGCCCTCAGGATCAAGACTACCGCATCGAAGACCAAGGCGGGAAACAGTTCTCAACAATCCCACGAGACAAATGATGGTGTACCTGAAGTGACTCCAACAATCAATCCTGCAACTACAACAACGAACACCGCTGCACCCACTCCAACAACTACTCAAATCACACCACCCACAACAACTGCTCCGATTCCGAAGGTAAACAGCTTACCCTAGTATTTCGAAATAGGTCTGTTTTTTTTTGTAACTTAAGTCTAAATTGCGTTTTGTACCATTTCAGACGAGTAAACTTCCTCCAACCACTCCAAAAAAGAGAAAAACTAGCACCATTGGGAGGACTCTTAAAGCTGGAGAAAGTTCTCCAACGGCTTTGAAGAAGAAACAGAAGAAAAACGTACCAAAGGATCGGCGTCTCGGACTTGACTCAAGAGATGTTGCTCCCTCACACCAATCCAAAATTCCACCTTCGACCTCCAACGTAATGTTGGAACATATAGACAGTAACATATCTACGGATAACCCACATGTGAGTTTACTTCGAATTCTTAAAATGATTATTCGTACCTTAGTTATTAGTTTCTAATCTTTCTTTATCTATGTAGGATGATTCGACCCAGATCCCAACCACTTCGACTCCTCCTCCGCAAGCATCCGCTCCGATTCACTCTTCTCCTCATGGGGATTCGAATAATCCGGCAAAGCAGGCTCTTCTAACATGGCACTCCCATGGAGCTTCGATTGACCGATGATCAAGGCACTTCGCCTCCTCTCAAGGAGACCCATGCAACAATGCCTGAAGACGCTACAGAAGTGCCCCCAGAGGCTCTTCACCCAAAATCCCCTCCAGGAATCCCTCAAGAGTGTGAACAAATACCTCCAACTGAAGAGGAAAGAACCACTGCCTCTCAAGAGAGTGAAGATTCTAGCGAGGGAAGGTCTGAGGATGAAGAAGGAGAAGACGCTCAAGAAGGTTCGAGCGAAAGGACAGGGTCTGATGCTGATGGTGATCAGAATGATGACATTGAGGTGGTGGATTTGTCTGATGATGAACAAGATGATGGGAACGTCAATAATGACGGTGATGGTCTTCGTACTAATGAGCAAATGGACTTCGAAATGGATGTTACTCCATTACGTATGGAACTTCCTGGGTCTTCTCAGCCCCAAACAGCTGAAGAAGAATTAGCCAATTTGAAAAGAAATGACCCTATTGGGTACATGAAGGCTAAGTTGGCTCAAAGGGATATTCCACTTTCTACAACTGGTGTTGGTTCGACCTCTAATGCAATGCCCTATGATGATAGGGTTGTACTTCTTCATAGAATTAGAAAAACAATCCTTGATGTGGATCTATTCGAAGTGCTTAAACAAGATAGTACCGCCTGTTTCATCATGAAGGGATTACTGAACCAAGTTGACCTCACTACCTGCTCTCTGGAAGTTAGTACCATCATGTTCGAACTTCGTCTTTGTTGGATAATGTGACTGGATGCCTCCTCTAGGATGAATCTGCTGCAAATAAAGTCCAAGAGAAAAGAGCTTCAATGGATGCTGCTTATGAACATGCTTCGAAGCTTTCGAAAGAAGCTGAAGAGGAAGCCACGCATATTAAGCAAGCTAGAGCTGACTATGAGCTTCGATCTCAATCCATCCTCCTCTAGGAGAAACAGATTCAAGAACTTCAGGCTAAGATCAAAGAGGCCCAGCAGCAACAAATTGCCTACGAGTCCAACACCTTTGAGAATCGATTCGAAGAACTTCTTAACAAGGGCCTTCTTTGAAGCGAGCAACTCAAAGGTGAAGTTGCCATCCTCGAAGGTGCCAGGCGTTTTACCCAACAAAGACTTGAGTCTTTCAAGAATATCTTCGACCGGCTGAGGAACAATCCCCATTTCTGAATCTTGTTTATTTTGTAACTCTTATATTTTGATTACATGTTTATTCGTAACGCTTGAACAATGCCATTTTGGCAATTATGTTACCATTTTGGCACTTCATTATAATATTATGACTACATCGTTAGTATTCGAATCTCCTGCAGACATGGTTTATACTTCTTTAAATATTTCCCATTTACCTTTAGGATTCGTTTATCATCTGCCAGTTCTTCTATTTCATACGCATTGCTCGAAAACTTTTTTGCTATTCGAAAAGGGCCTTCCCAATGAGGTGACCATTTACCCAATGCTTTATTCTTTTTGTCCATGGGCAATATGACTTTCCATACTAAGTCATTAACGTTGAATGTCTTACCTTTTACTCTTTTGTTATATGCCCTGGCCACTCTTTCCTTTTGCCTCATCAAGATTTCCAATGCATGTAGTCTGACTTCGTCTAACTCAACTAACTCATTCACCATCATTTCCCAATATAATGACGAGGGGAGTTCATGTTGTCTTTGGATTCGAACTGACTGTAGATGAATTTCTACAGGCAAGACTGCATCATGGCCAAATGTTAGTTGGAAAGGTGTAGTATTGGTAGCTTCTTTAGGAGATGTTCTACAGGCCCATAGTACTTGGTCTAAAGTTTTATGCCAATTCTTTGGCTTTTTACCAATGTGTTTTTTGATCAAACCAATTATTACTTTGTTGGCTGCTTCGACCTGACCATTTGCTTGAGCATAATATGGTGTTGATGTCAATAGTCTAAATCCCATCTCCTGAGCGAACTCTTGCATCTTTCTACGAAAATCAGACCCTTGGTGCGTAGTTATGCTACGGCAATCCGAACCTATAGATTATTTGTTTCTGTATGAATTCAATAATAGCTTCTTGATCTGCAGCTACTAGTGGTATCGCTTCGATCCACTTAGTAAAATAATCTATTCCTACCAAGATGTACTTCTGACCTTTAGACGAGGCGATTGATTTCTCCTATTAAATCTAACGCCCATCCTCTAAAGGGCCATGGTTTAATGATCGAATGCAGCTCACTCGCGGGAGCATGTTGAATCCGCATGTTTCGACATTCTTCACATCCTTTAGCGAAGTCTATACAATCTTTGAGCATGCTAGGCCGACATACCATATCGAAATAGCAACCACTTCATCTTGTGGCGCTTGATGTGCCCCACATGCCCCATTATGAACTTCGATAATGCTAGATCGCCTCACTTTCTCCTAGGCATTTGAGCAATACATCTTCTTGGGTCTTCTTGAACAATTCATTTCCCATAAGGACATATGATAATGCTCTATATTTCGTTTTCTATCTGTTTAAGGTTGGATCCTTTAGATAGCTTACAATTGGGCGCTAATCTGCATCGATACGGTGTTTATGGCTAACACTTGAATCTATCTTTACCACTACAACCTAACTTAATATTTTCTAAATCGATGGTGTTAGTCGGTAGCCATAACCCTACCTCTTATTTCGATCAACTCTTTAAAGTTTTTGTAGAGACTTTATAACAAGCCAACTGTGCTAGGTCATTTGCTTCTTGATTCTCTATTCTTGGTATATGTTGGATATTCATGTATTGAATTTTTGATCAATCTTAGCTATGACGAAGTATGTCATCAAATTTTCCTTTATGCATTTATATTCCTTTGTTATTTGTTTGACCACTAACTCGAGTCCCCTTTAATTTCGACTTGATTGCCCCAATTTCAACAAAGCTTCAAGTCCAACAATAAGCGCTTCAGTATTGACTTCATTGTTTGAGCAACGAGCCATCCAATTTATACTTGAATTTTGTTGGAATTCCTTCAGGAGAAATTATAAGAACCTCAACACCACTACCCTCTTTGTGAGTCGAACCATCAAAGTATAATTTCCAAGGTTGCGTCCCAACATAACCCATAATGGTCTTTTGACCAGGGTGATCCACAATGAAGTCAAGAATTACTTGGCCTTTCACGACTCTCAAGGCATGAAGGTTAAAGAATATTCTGTTAGGGCTAAAGCCCATTTACCCACTCTACTATGCATAATTGGTTTTGACAGCATGTGTTTGATAACATCGAAATGAGATGAGACATAAACATCAACAGGCTTTATATAATATTTAAGTTTCATACAAGAGAAGTATAAACATAGGCATAACTTTTCTATGTTACTATATCTAGTTTCTGCATCATTTAGCACCCTACTTAAATAGTATATAGCTCTTTCGATGCCATTACTATCTTCTTGTGCTAACATACTACCTATAGTAAATTCAGAAGCAGATATGTACAGTCTCATGGGCTTTCCCCATGAAGGTGAAGACAAGATAGGAGGTTGAGAGAGGTATCTTTTAATTTCGTCGAAGGCCTCCTGATGTACTTGACTCCACTCGAAGGCTTGGCCTTGTTTTAAGCGAAGTAGTGGAGAGAATGCTTGAGTCTTTCCACTTAGATTCGAGATGAATCTTCTAAGAAAATTTATCTTCCCCAGCAGAGACTGCAACTCTCTTTTTGATGTGGGTGCTTTAGTCTCCATGATGGCTTTTGTCTTATTTTGGTTGATTTCGATTCCCTTTTTATGAACCACAAAGCCTAGGAAGTCTCCTGCCTGCATAAAAAATGCACATTTAAGGGGATTCATTTTCAAGCCATGTTTTCTCATTCTTTCGAATGATTGGCTCGAGATGGTGCGATGAGTTTCGAAGAGCAGACTTGATGACTATGTCATCAATATACACGCATAAAAGTCTCAATAAAATCGTGAAAAATGGAATCCATTGCTCGTTGGTAAGTGGCCCCAGCATTTTTCAAGCCAAAAGGCATCACTACCCACTCATAGGTGCCTAAGGCTCCTTGACAACGAAATGCTGTCTTGGCAACATCCTCTTGATAAAAATCGGTTATAACCGAATATCCATCTAGCATGCTTAAGTATTGAACCACGCAGAGTCTATTAACATTTACGCTACAGGCATGAGTATTGGTCTTTGGGGTTGCCGATTTAAATCCCTAAAGTCTATGCATATTCTCGGGAACCATTTTTCTTAATAACGGGCACTATATTAGCTAACCATTCGACATACCTTGTGGTTACGATGAACTTGCAACGCGCAACCTTTCGACCTCGACTTTAATCTTCGTGAGCACTGGCGCGAACCTCCTAGGAGTTTGCTTGATGGGCTTCTTGCCATCCTTAATTGGAAGTCGTGCTCTACTAACTCTCTTTTCAAACCGGGCATTTCGTCGTAGTCCCACGAAGCAATCTTTATTTTGCTTGAGGATTTCGATCACCTCTTGCTTGAGACTTGGACCCATCGCACTTATATAAGTTATTCTTTTGTGTTGTCATCCCCAAATTTACCTCTTGAGTTGATCCTGGCCAACATCTTAGCACCTATGTTTGTAGGATCCTTCTCGAAGCCGGGTTCATATCATATATGGCATCTAGCCTTTGTTCTATTTCATTTTCTTGGTGAGTCTTTCGAACCAGCCCTTTCATGTTATTTTCTTCAACTATCTGTCTATTTCACCTCTGAAGTTATCCATTTGTTCTCGACCATGTAGGCGAAATCCTTTCAAGAAGGAGGACTCGATCATGAGCACTGTTGTCGAGCTCCCACCTTGGCCGTCTTCTCAAGTACCTTGAGTCCTTCGTCTCCTTTAATTATTTTTCTATCCCAATACATGCCATCATGGCGAAGGGTCATATAATATTGTGCATCTCGGCCGTTCATCTCCTCATTTGGAGCACAAGGGCTATTCGTGCTAGATACTTGTCATAGTTTCTTTTGTTGACTAGGTTGTTGTAGTCATGAAGTAACTCTGATCTGCCTCAATATTCTCCACTATCCCATCTTCTCTCCATAGCACTAACCTTTGGTGCATTGACGAAGGAACTGCCCCCACGCCATGAATCCATTCTCTTCCTAACAACAGGTTGTAGTTGGCCTTGGCTTCGATTACCATGAACATGGTGGGCTGCGCTCGAACCACGGTTAACTCCACTTGCACCACTCCCAATGTTTGACCAATTTTCCTTCATAATTTGATAGAACCATGTTATGCGGTTTGACATCACTTTCTTGTATTCCAGCTTTTTAACATAAAATGAGGCATTAGATTAACTGCGCCTCCATCTACGGGACCTTATTCACACCATGGGCATTAACCTTTGCTCGAATGAACAATGGCTTGGATGATTCTTCATTGTTGGCTGGGTGTTCAAGAATGCATTCGCTCTTCGACGGCGCCATTATCCATGACATAATAGCAAACGGCCTATGTTTCATCATATCAATGGTATCATCCTCTTCATGTTCTTCGATTTGGTTTCTTGCCCGAATTCGAAGGTAGTACAGACACTACGTTGCGGTTTAGGTTGAGTGAGGATTCTCCCTCTGATTCGAAGTTATCTGTCAGCATATCCTCATCTTCCTCTGGCCCTGGAGTATATTCTTTTGATTCATCTGGTTTCGTGTCAGCAAAAAGTCTCCTACTAACTGGAGGTTTGTTTTCGGGCTGCTTGCTTGTCGTTGGTTTGTTAGTGCTGGACATCTCTTTCTTTGGTCGAAACTACCTCTTCAATGCCAGATTTCCTTCTCGACCTTCGAACACGTTGTTGCCTTCGCCATTGGGATCTTGACATGGGATTCTTCCTTTATAGTTTTCGACCTCAACTCTTCTTTTTTTTGTTGAACTGTCTCAGACACCATGGCGTGCGCATTTCGCTCATTGCTTCTCCAATTATCTCTCCCTTATTGGTTTTGACGTGCGACCATCTATCGGTTGGCACTTGAGGATTCAATGTTACTCTTGAGCACCTTTGGGGTAAGGACTATCGCTTTCTTTGATTATGATTGCCGTGGAGGTGCCGACTCTTGACCCATCTCCTTGTGATTCCGGCATGGCGCGAAGGAATAGTTTGAATGCCCCGCCATGTTTTGGTCATATGCTGCTGAACACCTTGGGCAAATCAAACATTTCGTTGCCCCTTTATGGCAGCGTACTAAGAATTCCAACACACTTTCTCCAGGTCGAGGATAGCATCTAAACAATTGATTGTCTTGGCGCCAGTTCGAGCCCTTTGGCTCCTTTCGAACTCTGCAACAATCCTCTCGTTGTAGATGATGCTGCATCTGGGGCAAAGCATCATCTCAGCGTTTCCTTTGTGGCACACCATGAGGTAATTTTTTAAACTGGTATCTGCAGCATATCCTTCCTCCATTTTGTATTTTTCCTTCTCAAGATATTTCTCCATTTCTTGCATCTCAGAACAAGGTTTCTCCATGTCCACCATATTAACATCCACCTCTCCATCTTTTTCATCATCTCCCCAACCTGACGGTTCGATGTCTTTGAGTTGTATTTTCGAACTCTCTGGGGCAGAGTGTTTCACCAGGTAGTCGAATTTGCCACTAGGCTCCCCCAGAGTGTCCCAAACTTCCTTCTTGGGCTTGTGTTCTTCTACCCCTCCATCTTTTGTATCCTCATCTCCCCAACCTGATGGTTTGATGGCTTCGATTGGGATTTTTGCACTCTCTGGCGCAGAATATTTTACCAGATAGTCGAATCTTCCGCTGGGTTCTCCCAAAGTATCCTAGATCTCTTTCTCAGGGGAAAGTTGCTTTGTAATTTGGATCTTTTCTAATTGGCTCCTCAGACCTTGAGAGCTTTGTACCAATTTCATCACGACTCTCCCGGCCCTCGAGCTGGATGTCCTTCGAAACCAATGACTGGCTTAGTCGAAGCCTCTGGTTGTTGGTGGATGTCTTCAGTGACTCCATTATTGACTCCGATCAGTTCCTAACTCTCATTCTCAGTGTTTTCATCTTTCAATGTATTGACCCCTTGGTCTGTTTCCACCATATTTATTTCTCCCATGCCTGCAGGCTCGGAGTAGTTGGTGTCTGCAATATCCAGAGGATCCTCGTCTACCTTCATCTTTGGCTTATCAGCAAACTTTAGTCTGCCTTCTTTGATTGCATTCTGAATTAAGTCCCTGAAAAGAAAACACTGTGAGGTTTTGTGGCCTAAGAAGCTATGATATTTACAAAATCCTCTTTTCTTTCTTTGATCTAAAGGAGGTATTTTAACATTCGATGGCACAATCAGTTGACCATCTTTGACAAGCAGGTCAAAAATCTCATCACACTTTGTCACATCAAAGGTGTACACCTTCTTTGGGAATTTGTCGTTTTTTTCATTTTCAACAATTTCTTTCCCTTTTGTGGGAACCAATAGTTTACAAGAGTAGGGTGGGGCCTGTTTTAACTCTGCTAGGTCCACTTCGACCTCCTCGAAATCGGGACAGTCTTCGACTTCCTCGGTTTCGACATAGGAAATTCTTTCTTTCTTATTACTTTTGAAAGCCCTGGCCTTCTCGGCCTTTAGTCTTTCGACTTGTCGAACCCTATCTGCCAACTGAGCCATATCTCTCAGGTATTGCGTATCTAATTTCTTTCGAATCGAATAGTCAAGGCCACCATTTCGACTAATTCATGTTCGGGACTCTTGTGAAACATCTGGATTTCAATAGTGCGAACCTATTTAAGTATTCGTCTATGGGTTGATAAACTTCCTCTTAACACTAGCTAGTTCCTTCAGACTTATCTTGGATTGTCCCATGTAGAATTGTTCATGGAACAATCTTTCTAAAAGGGCCCAGGTATCTATGGATCCAGGTGGTAATGTGGTGAACCAGGTGAAAGCATTTTTCGTGAGGGAACTCGGGAAATACTTAATCCTAAGGTTCTCATTATTGGCTATGTCTCCTGCTTCGGTGAGATACCTGGCTATGTGTTCAACTGTTGATTCGTTAGTATCTCCAGCGAACTTTGTAAACTTAGGGATCTTGTGTCCCCTTGGTAAGTCCGTATGCATCACATAATCTGCTATGGGAGAAGCATAATTTGGCCTCCTAATCCCTGTATTAATACCGTTTTGGGCCATTATTCTCTATCATGGTGGTTAGGTTATTTTACGCCAAGATATTATCATTTCAATTCTATGGACCACCATCAAGATCTTGGTTTCTACCTACCATAACTACTCCTCTAGGTGGTTCTTCTCGAAACTGGGGCCTCTTGCCTTCGAGCCTGGCCCTGGTTCCCCAACTCCCTCGTGGTTCCTCTCGAATCAGAGCATCATATCTTCGATCCTCGCCACTGGTTCTACAACTTCCCTAAGTGGTTCTTCTCGAATCACTGGGGCACTTCCTCTTTGTGCCCTTGCCCTCAGGTCGAATTCTTCTCTAACTGGCCTATAGGGTGGGTCAATGGCTTGTTCGATGATAGGTGCGTTCGCTCGAACCATAGCCTGGTTCTGTCTACGCCTCTCTGGTGGAGCAAAGAAATCTGCTATTCGACTCATATTATCTGCATTTTCTCTATTCGTCACCGTCACGTTCTGAATTATTGGGGCAAAGATTTCTTGCATAGTTTGTGCTAACACCCCTATCATGTTATGGTTACTATCATCCATCAATTGCCTAAAAGCCATTTGGTTTTCTGTGGTTAAGGTGGGTAAGGCGCTATAACCCCCCAGACCTTGGTTATTCGTAGGAAATTGATTAACCCCAGATCCAGATCCTAATTGGGGTGATGCATTTGACGTCGAAGTTTGCAAGCCTGCCATAAAAGATGTTGGCATCCCATAAGAAGGGTTTCTGGGTCTATTACCCTCGAAACCAGGTGGTCTAGTTTGTAGTGGGGTGGCGAAATGGGCTTGTGTCCCTGGTTGTGGGACGGATCCCTGTGGTAACCGGTGGTTCCTGTATTGCCCAAGATCGAATTGTTTGTTGACATGCCACTTGTTCCATTCGTGGCTATATTACTAGTCGAAGATGCAACTGACTGTGCATTCGAAGGGATCGCACTGGACGTTGCAGTCGAAACAGACGCATTAGTGCCTGTTCCATGTGGGGCATTTTGTTCCCCTTGTTGATTATTTGGATTAGACATTCTATTATTTCGATTTCTTCTGGGTAAAGGTTGGTTACTATTAGTTATTCTACCACTCCTAAGGTTCATATACCAATGAACTTTGTTTACTCAGAAAGAATTTTTATATAATAATTATGGTTATAATTTTCTTAATTTATAACGGCCAAACTCTATCCCACCAGGTGTGCCATTTTGTTCACAGTGATTTCTGGTGAAACAACCGCTAGTCTTCCAAACTATCGAATAAGCGTTATAACTATTATGTTATTCAATCCCTCTAGTAACTTGCAGGATCGACTAGATTGATCCTATGGGGTATCGGCCGTTGGTATGAACTTAAGATAAAGATCCATATTTGAGACTTGTTTTTGGATGTTTTGTATAGGTTCAAGTACGTTTCGATTACTTAGTGATATGATCAAGTAAATAATGTATATTTGGTTCAAACAAACAAGAACACTCAAATTCGAAATGACAAGAAAGTATATAAATGCAGCAATATTCAAATAAACTCTTAAAGTGTAAAAGATTTTCAAAGTAACTGCGCGAAACGTAAAAGACAGGAATGTAAACAAATGTATAAAAGCTTTCTGGGAAATAACAGCGTTAATGTAAAAGTTTTTGGAAAAGTAAAGAACTTCAGCAATGGTAGAAAAAACATTTAAATGAAATGACTTTGAAAGTAAAGAAACTTAAAAGACATTGATGCAAGATAAAGTTAAACTGGAAAGATAAAGATACATTGTTGAATAATAAAGCTTTGGTGCAATCATACGTACATCATTCGTGCATTCGTTTCCCTAGCCATGTGGTATTTTGAATGTGACTGAATTTTAGTACAATAGATATGACACACGAAATCCTAACATTAAGACTCCTATTTATACTAATTCGACCGTAACGGTCGACCCATAAGATCTTGCCACGTTTAGAACATGCAAGACACCATGCTTCTCTTGCTTCCACGTTTGAACCGTTTCTTCAAGCGTTTCAACTCCCTTTATCCCGCTCGCGTTTTGAATTTCAAATGTATCACTCACCGATTTCAACCCATTTCCTCGATACAATTCTATTGTCCGATCAAGCTTGTTTTACACATATCACCATTATTTCCGTTCGACACTCCGAAACTCAATACATCCATTCGAAGGACTAATTCTTTTTTTCCAAACTATGACATTCATTATGTTCCCCTGAATACTTTAACATCATCTCATCTCGAGCTCCATGATCCTTCTTCGAATCACAAGATATCAAAATCTTCAGCTAACACAGCAAGAGCCTCATCATTCCTACCAGCGTTCCTTCCATCCATAACAACTTCTGCTCACAACAAAATAAGGATTAGAATCAACAAATAACAATACTTTATTGTTAGACAACAACAAACTCAACAACTTGGTCGGACAGACCGACTTCCTCTGATACCACTAATGTAACACCCCAATTCTACCCCTCGTAATTAATAATAAAATCAGAGTTTCAAAATTTCATCCAACATAAATTGAGGTATCACATATTCGCGTTTTCATCACTTTGCATTATAATGCACATCACAAAAATCAAAAGTCGATATACCGATTCATATCATAAATCAGCATATAAACGTATGACTATTCACAACACAACAGATGTGTTCACAAAATATACATATCATCATGTTATCATCGATACATAAAGTTATAACATCATAAGATAGTATACATAAACTATCCTATCAAAATAATAACGTCGCCCAAAACCCGAGTGTTACTACGATCAGAGCAGAGTGTTACTACGATCAGAGCAGAGCGACTCAAAATAAAGAGACTCGAGCTAATCCTCATCATCCTCGTGGATCACCTGCACGTTACCAATATAAAGGCAACGGAGAAATAAGTAAAGGGTGAGATACTCCAAAACATATAATTAAAGGCATGATAAAATATATAAATAGTTTTGGAATTATAAATGATATAAGTTGATAAGAGTATGTCAACATGTATCAAAACAAAGCATCATATAACATCGCAATTCAACATAAGCCATCAATTAAAACCCAACGCCAAACTGTTCAAACATAAACATAACCGACTCCATGAGACACGACTATGTTATGCATGTGGTACCCATCGCTTTGTCCATAATTAGGAACATTCAGCATAAAGCCCATTGTCGCTTGGCATAAAAGCCCTCGTCGCCTATGCAATGTATGTGACTCGACAATACAACATCACAAACACGACACAACAAAAACATCATCATCGCTCATCAAAATTGACATAAAGTCCACATCGCCATATTTATCCACATCAAGATAAACATATCATAGCATCGCATATCATCAAGTATTCGTTATAAATAAACCGTCGCAAATATAATGTTTGATCACCTCACATCATTATCAATTTATTCACCAAATTCCAAATACGGAAAAATAGTCAAAACACCAATAATCGTCGCGAAAGTCATTCCTAATAACTGGCATTAATCATAATCGTCAACATCGCAATCGGATTGTGCATACATGTCTTAAATCGACTAAAACGAAATCCGATTCAATTTAACCGTAATTTGGCCTATTTCGGGTCGTTTCGTAAAAACTCGAAATTTAGAAAAACTAACCTCACCACTATGTTCTACACGTCGAAATTAGCTAGTACGTCAATTTTGAATTGAGCAACTTTCTGTCACGAAATTACCGAAATCGGGAAATCGGAACATAATCGGGTTCCAAATTTAATCGGCTAACTTATGTCCTAATTATATTTTATTAATACCAACTAGTAGTATATGGAATTAAGGAAATTAAAACAAACAGAAACAAAATGAAAATTATGCAGAAAACAGATTATGCAGAAAACGAAATACAGAATACAGAAAAAACAGCAAATCACAATTTTCGTTGTTGCTCCCTTCAACAAGAGGGATGAACAACCCAAGGTGAACAAAGGGGGGAGGCGGGCGCCATAAGGGGGGACGGTCGCCCTCCATGGGAGGTGGGCGCCTCCCTTGCCCCATGGTCTTCAACTCATCTTCTTCCACGGTTTACTGCATGCTTAGGTTTTTCTAGTTTTTTCATAGTTTCTTCATTTCCTTTTTTACACCTCCTAGTTCCTACTAGTTAGCAATGAACACCAATAATCCATAATCCTAACTCAATTTTTCTAAGTTATTTCAACAATCACTCAACCAAAAATCATGAATCAAAATATCAAATTTTCCTAAATCCACAACATATCTATCAAACCCTAACTATATGAAATGGAAGATCAAACCCCTTACCTCAAGTTCTTGGAAGATTGCAAGATTCTCCAACCAATCCAAACTCCTAGGTTGCTCTTGCTCTTCTTCTTCCTCCAACATTTTCTCTAGTTTCTTTCTAAGTTAGGTTTTTGTGTTGTAATGAAAGAAAAGAGGAAAAATGGTGTTTTATGTTGGATTCTAGTACTAGCCAAGGGTGTACACCCAATTCTCAACAATTAGTCCTCACACCCTAACTTGTCTTATACCGATTAATATAAATATTCTCGTCGCCAAAACTATCATCTAACGGTAACTCAAAAGTATTAATATAATATAATATTAAATAAAACGAGGTGTTACATTATCCAAGTGGACATAATAGTCGGCATAATCACTAGGCCGACAATCTTAATGGTGATTAATGCTAGGCCAAGTTATAACCTCCTAATAGGAAGAGATTGGCTTCATGGCGTGGGGGTTGTGCCATCTTCCATGCACCAGTGCTTGGTGATTTGGAGTGAAGATGGTATAGTAGAAAATATTGAGGCTGACCAGGGGTATTTCATGGCTGATGTTAATAATATCGGCAAGAAACAATTTGATAGGAAATTAGCCAACATTTCCCCTTGTTAACCTGTTGAGGATGTCTATTCCAATATGGATGAGGTATTTGTTTCTTTGAAGCTACATGAGACCCATAGTTTTGTGTGGGATCTGGAACCTCATAAGGATCCATACTATGAAGGAGTCTGGCCGACAGGCTGGGGAGACGCCATTGATGATGATGTCTGAGCTAGAAGCTCTAGATAGGATTTCGGCATATATTGCCGGAAATAAGTTAAATTCGTCTTTGGAAGATGAAGAAAATATGGATGTCGAAGCTAGTAAAATTCAAATCTCATAAGAGGTTATTTTGGCTATTGAGCCAAAACCACCAGATAAGTTGAAAATATTTGCAAAAAACGTCGATGAGCAGCGTCTGGACTGCATATATGATGATGAGCCCTTAGGCTTCAAGAAGGATCCAATGGCGCCAAAAAATATGAAGCCACATGACCCTTTGGAAGAAGTAGATCTTGGCAAAAATGGAGATGAAAGACCAACATATATCAGCGCCAATATCGACCAGCGTTTGAAGTCTGAGGTAATATCTTTATTAAAAGAATTTAAAGATTGTTTTGCTTGGGACTATAATGAAATGTCAGGTTTAAGCAGGGATTTGGTAGAAGTAAAGTTGCCAATAAAAGATGGGAAAAGCCAGTAAAGCAAATGCCTAGACGCTTCGCTCCAGCAATAATGTCAAAAATCAAGGAGGAGATAGAAAGACTCCTCAAAAGCAAGTTCATAAGAACTGTAAGGTATGTCGACTGGTTGGCAAATATAGTGCCAGTGATTAATAAAAATGGAACTTTAAGAGTGTGCATTGACTTTAGAGATTTAAATATTGTCACTCCTAAATATGAATATGCCATGCCTGTGGAAGAGATGTTGGTCCACTCGGCTGCTGGTTTTGAATACTTAAGAATGCTTGATAGTTATTGTGGTTATAACTAAATTTTCATTGCAGATGAAGATGTGCCAAAGATGGTGTTTCGTTTCCCAGGAGCACTAGGAACCTATGAATGCGTTGTCATGTCATTCAACTTGAAAAATGCCGGAGTGACATATCAAAGGGTAATAATTTCTATGTTCCATGATTTTATTGAAGATTTCATGCAAAGTTATATTGATGATATTGTGATAAAATCGAACAGTGAAACGACTCATTTGAAACACCTTCGAAAGGCTTTCGAAAGGATGAGGAGATATGAATCCATTAAAATGTGCTTTTTGTGTGCAGGCATGTGATTTCCTTGGTTTTGTGGTGCATAAAAAGGGCATAGAAGTAAATCAAAGCAAGACCGAGGCCATCATGGACGTAAAGCCTCCATCGGCCAATAAAGAACTTCAGTCTTTGTTGGGTAAATTAATTTCTTAAGAAGGTTCATATCCAATTTAAGTGGAAAAACTAATGTTTTTTCACCACTGCTTTGACTGAAGAATGAAGATTTCGTCTGGCAAGGGGAACATCAAGAGGCTTTCGATAATATCAAACAATACTTGGTGAAGCCTCCAATATTGGCGCCTCTTGTTAGACATAGGCCTATGAGGTTATATATTGCAGCCTCATTCGACTATAGGAAGTATGTTAGTCCAAGAGGATGAAAAAGGTGTTGAAAAACCTGTGTATTATCTTAGTCAAATGCTTAATGATCCTGAAACTAGGTGTAGTTATATAGGAACACTATGCCTATGCTTGTATTTATCTTGTATCAAATTAAAGAAATATATAAAACCTGTTGATGTGTATGTGTCTTCTCATTTTAATGTTATTAAACACATATTGTCCAAACCAATTTTGCATAGTCGAATTTGTAAATAGGCTTTAGCATTAACAGAGTACTCTCTGACTTATGTGTCCTTAAAAGCAATGAAAGGGAAAATAGTGGTTGATTTCCTTGTCGACCATTCAATGGTTGGTATAACTACATAGATTTAGTGCCATGGAAATTATACTTTGATGGTTCTAGCCATAAAAATGGAGCTAGGATAAGAGGAATTGTAATTTCTCCCAATGGAATTTTAATAGAGTTCAAGTATAGAATTAACGACATATGTACAAATGATGAAGCAGAATACGAGTCTCTAATAACAGGACTTGAACTACTACTGGAATTGGGGGCAAGGAGCGTCAAAATTATGGGAGATTCTGAATTGGTAATTAAACAAGTATCAAAGGAATATAGATGTGTTAAAGAGAACTTAATCATGTACTTTATGATCACCATTAGATTGCTCAAGCAATTTGAACAAGTGATTATTTGACACATACCGCAACGAGAGAATCAAGAGGCTGATGACTTGGCACAAGAAGCTTCAGGATACAAACCTTTGAAAGACCAAAATGAAGAACCTATTTAGGTAAGAAAAAGGTTCGAGCAACTTTGTTATCTCCTTCAGACTTGTCAATTATAAAGTTAGGGGCTGTAGATGCTAAAAATTTTGAAATCCTAACTATTGACAATGAGCAAGAGAATAACTGGCAAAAGCCATTGGCCGACTATCTGCGATTTCCTACGAGGTCGACAGATTGAAAGATCAAATATCGTGCCCTCAATTATGTCTTGATAGAGAACGAATTATTAGAGAAGACAATTGAAGGAGTATTGATTAAATTCCTTGGAGAAAGTGAGGCATATATAGTTGTGTCAAGTGTACATAGTGGAGCGTGTGGGGCATATTAGGCTGGACACAAAATGAAATGGCTTTTTGTGTGTTCAGGTGTCTATTGGCCTTCAATGTTGAAAGATTGCATTGAGTTTGCTAAAGGTGCCAAGAATGCCAAATGCAAGGGGGCATACAACATGTTCCTGCAAGTGAGCTACATGAAATTGTAAAACCTTGAACATTTAGAGGATGGGCATTGGATATGATTGGAGAAATAAAGCCAGCTTCATCAAAACAACAAAGGTATATTCTAATCGACATTGATTATTTTACAAAATGGGTGGAGACTGTAGCCTTAGTAAATGTTGACCAAGAAGCTGTTATAGATTTTATACGAAATCACATCATGTGTCAGTTTGGGATTCCAGAGACAATTACAACCGACCAAGGATTAGTGTTTACTGGGCTAAAAAAGCAAGAATTTACGCAAGAAGTTGGAATTAAGTTGTTAACTTCTACTCCTTACTATGCTCAAGCAAATGGCCAAGTCGAAGCTGCCAATAAAGTAATAATTAGCTTGATCAAGAAGCATGTAGGAAAGAATCCAAAGAATTGGCATAAAACACCAGATCAAGCCTTATGGGCATGTAGAACTTCTCCAAAAGAAGCAACAAGGACTACTCCATTTCGACTCACGTATGGGCATGATGCAGTGCTACCCTTGGAGATACAAGTTCAATCAGTAAGAATCCAAAGAATGCATGAAATACCATCTGAAGATTACTGGAGTATGATGGTAGACGAGCTTGTCGACTTAGATGAAGAAAGAATGTTGGCCCTTGATTCGTTAAGAAGACATAAAGAAAGAGTTGTCAGAGCTTATAATAAAAAGGTAAAAGATAAAGTATTTGCTGCCGATAACTTAGTTTGGAAAGTTATATTACCTATGGACAAAAATGATAGAGTCTTAGGAAAATGGTCCCCAAATTAGGAAGGACCTTTTAAGGTGATACAAGTTTTTTTTCCAATAATGCCTATGAACTTGAAGAGTTAGCCCCATATCAACGGATCTTAAGGGTAAATGGAAAGTACTTGAAGAAGTACAAGCCTATTCTTCAAGAAGTCAAAATTTTGACAAAATAAACATTTGTCGAACAAATAAGATGGAGAAAATTATGTTTGAAACTAGCAAATTAAAAAGCATGCATAAAGTGTGTACAATAGGGAGAGATATATAAGGCAATAAAAGAAAGGTACTATGTTAAAATTTGGGTTAAAGCCATTGTTCAAATATTACATAAAGAAAGGTACTACAGCTTGATTATCAAAGTCTTCTGCTTGAACCCTATCCAATCACTATTACGACAGAAGAAATTGCTTCACCTACGGCCACATTATCCATAGAAATTTGGTCGACCTTCACTTGAGTTGGATCAATAATTTTATTAATCTCCTCCTCTTGTATGGCAATCGATTCCAATTCCTTGTTAAGAGCAGAAATCTGGTCACGTATTTCACCAGCTCTTTTCTGTTTAGGACTCAGCTCTTTCTCTTTCTCTTCAATCATTGCTAGTATCTCAGTGACTTCTTTGTTGGCATGTTCAAACATATCCCAACTCATCTTCACAAAAGCCCTTTTCGACTCGACTGACTGTTCATATTCCTTAATATTTTCAACATTGTGGAGCATGTGAACAAAGAATTTCTCACAGGCTATCATCGTGTACCTGCATGATTCAGATATGTTGAGATCTTTTAATTGAGTGAGCTCATCTAAAATTTCTGGGCCAATAGTTGGATCATAATGAAGCAAATGAGGAAAGTCAGGATTTAAGGCATGAGTCCGAATTTGAGTCGTTATATTCTTGACTTTGGTTTCCTCAAGTCCTAACTTTTCGTTATGAATTTGAGATTGGTCGGAGTCGGAAGAAAGAGTACAAGAACTCACTAAGCTACGTAGCCTAGCAATTGATTCCATAGCAAGAGGCTTGACCACCATTTGTTTCGACATGGTAGGTGAATCGACCCTTTTTCTCTCAGAGGAAATGTGGGGCGTGCCTTCAGGAGGGGGCAGAAGTTGAGAAGTGATAAGGGGAAGAAGCCTCTGACAGTGGAGTATAGTCGGCCACACTTTGTTGTTGTTGACCATAGGCATCAACCTAGAGAAAACAAGAAGAGATATTAATGAAACAAATCCAACAAGTTAAAAAGAAATTAAAGTAGAATCAACAAATACCTGTGTCGACGGGCTACGGTCGACAATTGTATATTTCTCAGTAGAAGCAACAATAGTGGCTCCAACAAGATCTTGTACTTTAGCAACACTGGGGGCAGGAGTTAGAGTGACAATGGTTGTGTTCACCACTATGGTGGCAGCACCTGAATCTAGGTCAGCTTTAGGGTCTTCATCCAAAATCATTTCGCTTCCCTTTATGGCTTTTGCATTTGTGGAAATGTTGAGGGGACTGAACATCAGGTGATGGCTAAGTTCATAAAGGAAGATATAAGTTGAAGTCATTATTTTAGTCGAGAAAAGGAAATTAAGTCGACAAAAAATACCCCAGTCCTCCCAGTAGTTTGTTGCTTGTCCTTCTTGGACCTTTTGGATTTACCAGAGGGAGCTGTCAAATCCTCCAAGCGTTTTTTACTCTGGTAGATCAGAGAAACGTTCGCAACATTTTAAGCCATAAATAGAAGAAATAGAAAGTATAAAAGTAAACCTACAGAAGAATCAGTTTTCTTGAGTGCATTAGAAATGGTGTCATCATCAGAAGGAGTGTGGTAAGGAACAATCTGCAAAAATATTGGCCAAGTTAGAAGTGCCAAATCAGGAAAGATAATTGGTAAAAGTTTGAGCCTAAACCTTTTTTGTCGAAGGACCAATTTGGTCGACACGAGCTTCCTTTGGTTCTATCTGAATAGGGAAGGGTAAAAGAAAACATTGCAAAGGGTTAAACAAATAGAAAAGTCGAAATGGAAAAGAAACTAAGCATTTTAGAAGTTGTTACCATATGGTACGATAGCAAGCTCTCTGACATATTAAGGGTCAATATGTAGAAAACCTGGGTATTTATCTAACCAATACTTTGTCGACACCACCCTTTCAGCCTTTTTCTTATAATCATTTTGCACGTTTAACCAAGAGCTATACCACCAGCCCAAGATAGGTGGGAGAAAAGCCAAAGCCAAGGGGCTAGTTGGTAAAGGAGGAAATATAATTTTTCCAAAGTGAAGTAGGTAAATATATTTTTCTTTCGCATAACCAAGAATCTTAATTTTTGGAATCCTATCGGTTACCTTCTCCTTTAGCTCCTGGCCTGCATCAAAAATTGTCCAACGAAGGTTATTGGATAGATACGAAGTATTGCTGGAAAGCTTAGATTTGTTTAATGTTAGTAATCTTACATTTGGTCGATTTTCCTTACGAATGATCAAAAGATGCAGTTAGTTCAGCCACTTTTATTTCAGGATCACTAATAAATTCATTAAAATATGACTGCCACCAAGTTTCAAGTTCTTTGGTGCAGTAGAATGCTGATTAAAAAAGAGTAAGAGTAAGCTTATGTCTTTTTGCCCAGAGGATTCCGACATCTTCTTTTATGACCTCAAAAGCTTAGTCAGTTGTAACATCGATCAACAATTCATAAGAAAGGAAAAAAGACTTAGTTATAAGTTGACATAGCCCAAACTGTTGAGCCACCAAGTTAGGTTAATGAGAAACCAAGCCTGGATTTGAGCCAACAATAACAGTCGACAAGAGTTGGGGAGTCAAAAAACGCCTCCAGATAACTAAAGAACTATTCTTATCTTCATTATTTGTAGGAGGGAAAGCCCTAGTGAACCATTAAGGGCCATCATGTCTATCATATAATATGTCCATAGAAGGTTCGAAACCATCCTGTGTCAACATAATGTTGACCAATAATTTAAACCCTTCGACATTTGGGGAGGTCTTGTCGTTAGGAGTCAGTGGGAGTAGGTGCTTCCAAACAACGTTGTTCTGAGATGGAGGGCATGCTATATTTCTATTTCTGTATGGCCTAATATCTTGAGAGAAAGTGGAATTTAACCACAACTGTAAAAACCAAAAAGGGCCATGAGCCAGGACATTTTCTTTGTCGAGTTGCTGGGGTCGAAAGTCTTTATCTGACTAGCAACGTTAGTGAGCGATTCATAGAGAGAGGCCAAAATTAGCTGGCCCAAAGCAACATTTCTACCCTGATGCAGTTGGGTAGCCAGATAAGAGAATTGTTTGGCCACCTGCATAGACCTAGAGCAGAAAATGAAGCGAGACAACCACAAAGTCAGAAATTCTACGTGCTCCTCATCAGTAACAGGACTAGAAGTTTTGGTGTGATGGTCGATAAAATTGTTGTAGGTTGGTTTACGGGTCTCGCTCACCTCGAACTTCAAGGGAACATGTTTAGCGTCCCTATAATTAAACACTTGGCCAGACGGCTTCAGTCCTGTAATAGCAGCAATGTCGAACAAGGTAGGCTTGATTATACCAAATTTTGTGTGGAAGGTGTTGGTCGACCCCTAATAGAAATGAATAGCAGCCAGCATCATGCCACAAGAATAAGGTTGACCACAACGAGAAAGTTATATCAAGGTATAAATACCTAAGTCTTTCCATTGAGCAAGTTTTTCTAGTTCCAAAGGTTCCATCCAAGCACTAAATTTAGGGTAATTTCGTGGTAGGGCAGTTCTAAAATTCCTATCTACGTATTAAAGCGAAATGGGTTCTGAGAGAGAAACTATTGGTTTGGTGAAAATACTAGTGGTAAAAAATGTTTCTTTGTCATCTACAAAAATTTCTAGAGGTGGTTCTGCAGGAAGAGGACCCAGAAATGCCAAAGGCTTATCTTCAAGGGAAAAAGGAATAAGTACCTGAGATTTCCATATCTTGTCTTTCTCTTCGGCAAAGGGAGGTTCCGGAACATACTCCTTGTATTCTATGAGGTGTGGTCGAAGGACTGTTGTAGAAAAGGAAACTTTGTTATCAACGCCTGCCATTGGAGAGGATGAAAGAGGTTGAAGACGATGAATAGTAAAGAACTTATGATTTTCGCTTTCTGAAAAACAAGTGGAGTTGAGAGTGAGAATGAAGAAGAAAGTGAAAAATTAGGGGGAAAGGGTTTTTAAAGACCCTGAAAAGAGAGAAGAAATAATGGGAAAAACTTGTGATTTCCTAGGTCAAATCATGTCAATTCAACAGACATGTGGAGAGAGAGGGAAGCGAGTTAGTGGGCCAGTTCTTCCACTAAAAAGTATACTGATGGCGAGAATTAATGTTGCACGTCTCGAGAATCAAAAGTGTGATACGCTACCATGATGGCATGACGTCACGGTAATAGCGGAATAGTAACTTCAACTGAGGAGGAAGTGGAAATGATTTGGTCGGTGAGTGAAAGTCGACGCTTCAAAGATGTCATTGTCTCGTATGATTCAAACTCGAAAATGGCATCTAATGGGGGCATTTTGTTACGGTTATACCCTAAAATTTTCCCTCCTACTTCTCAAGACAATTCACATCTCCATACTTAAGAATTTCACAAGGGTTGACCAGACAAACCATCTTCTAAGCAATCAATCCAAACTAGGGTTTTGATTCTCTCAAGTCAGAATGAATTTCCAAGGCTCCAAGGGGTCATCATACCTCATCATATGCTTCAAGGGATCACCATGTCAAGTTTCAAGCCTTATAAGTCAAATTTGCTCCTCCAATTGCTCAGATAGTTGAAAATCAGTTGTATTGGACAGAAAGTCAATTGTGGTCAACGTACAGCCAAACTTCATAATTTTTGGTCAACATCAATATTTTGAAGTAATATTCATCATTTGATCCAGGGTTGACCATGATTCCTCAAGGAAAGTAAAGATTTGATCAAAAGTCAGTTTCTAAATTAGGGTTTTTTAGACAGAAGTCAACAGAACTTTGACCAGGAATAACTTTCACATACTTTATCAGAAATTTTTCCAACAAATATCATTTTGAAGGGAATTAAATTCTCTACAACTTCATGTCTCGCAGGCTTTGGCCAAAAATGCTTCATTTGGAAGTTATGGATCAAAACATTACAGGTCCTTTTAAAAGTCAACAAAAAGTCATCTTTTTGCTAAGAAGTGTTCATGAACATGGAAACTTCAATGAAGATGAAACTAAAAATAGTGTTTAAAGGACATCTTGAGCTTTCTAAAAAGTCCAAGAACACTCAAAATATTGAAAATTGAGAAAGATACAAGTTGTGAAAGTTGGGCAGTTTTGAGGAGGTGCATGAAGAGAAATACTTGAAAAAATCAATTTTTTTCTAAATGGGCCTAACTTTTCTTGGTTCAAACTTATTTCTTATCTGAATTAGAGCCTCCAAGCCCAAGGCCACGCCTTTTATCTTTTATTTTTATTTATTTTGTATTTTTATTCATTTAAATTCAATTTAATTAAAATAAAAGATATAAAATCCAAACATTAAGTGCAAGGATTGTTTTTCAACATTCTTGATGTCCAAGCAAGTCAATTAATCCGAATATTTCAAATTTATGAAGATTGACAAGATATTGGATTGAAATTGGCTCAAAAAAGGAAAAATATGGTTTGATTCCAATGAAATATTTTACATTGATGAGAATATATTTTCTCATTGATTATTGATCTGAATCCATTCACTATATATAAGTTATGATCCCAGCAACTTGGAGAACGAAAAAAGTGATGTTCCAAGAACCCTAACTTAGCTCCAAAAAACATTTTCATTCAATAAACTTGGAGGCAAGGTTTTGCATCAATTCAAGCCAAACAAAGTGTTCCAAAACGTTCTTGGACATCCTCTGAATCGTTCCAAACACTCGCAAGCCATCAAAACATCCAGAATCACGAATTCACGATCACGATTTGCATTATCTAATTTCAAATTCGATTTTGTACATACACGCATATTTAACATGTTTTGATTGCATATTTGTGTTTATAATGAAGCTTCGAAGCTTTCTGCATAGTTTAATCTGAGTTTGAGTGCAAGAATATGAATCCACCATGGCTAGGGTTCGTAACTCATAATTAGGGATTTTTGTTTCAGGAAAAATTAGGCGAAACAATGACCACTATCATGCTCAGGAGATCGATTCCAATCAATCTATGGTCTTACAATTTCCATTGCGTATTTTAAATTGTATGATTTGCAAGAACTTTGGCTACGGGAAAAAAAACTATCGTTATAGGCTATAGTAACAGACACAAACCGTTGGTATAGGTCTGTGTCTCAAGGAAGAAGATGAAAGCCAGCGCGCGTTTTTCGTTTTAAATAATCTTCAAATTCTTGTTTTCGCTTATATACATATTATTTCATTATACTAACAGCAAAACATCACATCTCAGTTGGCAGGAGGCACGCACGTGTAATCTCAGGGGCAGGGGTTCGATCCCTGGCTACCCCAACTATTTTTTTGGCATTTGTTTTACTAACCGTTTTTCTATTTTTTTTCATATTTTCTTATTTTATTTAATTACTTTCCAAACATTTTTTAAATACAATAAAAAATCATAAAACTATTTCTTTTCATAATTAGGTTAGAAAAACTTTACTTTAATTTTTTTATCAAAAAAATATTATTTTTCACTCTTATTTTAATTAATTGTTAATTAATCAAAAATTAACTTTTAATTACTTTTTCCATGTCAAAATTAATCCAGAAAATTCCCTAAAATATTTTCTTCATTTAATTAGGTTTACTAACCCTAAAACTTTTTTCTAACATAAAAAAAATCTTTTTTTACTAACATTATTTTCTCTTATTTACAATGCAATCCTTCCCGCGATATCTTTTTCTGATTATTATAAATTGCCCACAGGTTGGAACAACTATGGTTTAAATTCCTCACATTTTTTATTATCATATAAATGCTCATGGGATGTAATAGTTTAATTAGGGTTTACTTTCCGCACTCCTATATTATGTATCTGTCCTAAAGCAATGTAATAGTCTAGGGTTTACTTTCCCGCACTTTTACTTTCTGCACCTCTATTATTATGTACATATATTAACTGCTAGTAACTAGGCATGTATGGCAAGACTAATTCAATCAATATTAATCACAAGATAAATATCTGAATACAACACACTCTTTGCACTCACTCACACCTTAGGGTATCCTCTCTTATTGCCTTTCGAATGCATGGTCATGTCCCTCGAACGTAGGGATATCTTAGCACAGTTGCCTACAAACAATATCATCACAGTCCCTTCGAATCAAAGATCATAGTCCCTCAATGACCCTGGATTCTTGCCTACGAATACATGATCTCGTCCCTCGGTTGTTGCCTACGAAAAGTGATGATCGTCCCTACGGATATGCTAAGGTGTCCCTACATGTTGCCTTCGATGACCATACGATGACCCTTCGAATGTCCCTTTACATCCAACGAATAAGATTACCTACCAACTAATGGTATGAATAGAATTATTCTAAAGGAAGCAAAATAACATGGAAATGACCATTATGAGTAGGTAATAAGACTCTTTTGCTTGCTCTAATCAATTCCAAAATACTTTTCACACCTCACACTATTTTCAAAACTTTTCAAACACTTTGTATACATTCCAGCGTGAATAATTACAAAGTTAAATACTTTTCTAAAACAAAACATTTCCAAACACTTCGTATACATTCCAGCGAGAATGATTATGAAGTCATAGAGAAATGCACATCAAAAAACATCTTTTCAAACACACACACAGAAAGCAAATTTCAAAGTGAGCTAAGCAATTAAGAGCCCGTAGATAATTACGGATGGAAAGGGTGCTAATACCTTCCCTTTTCATAACTGCCTCCCGTACTCAAAATCTAACGAAGGTCTTTTCCTGTTCTTTTCGCCTTCCCTTAATTGGATAAAGTAAAAGTCGGTGGCGACTCTTGCTATCCGCAACATTTGCAATAAAACGCAAAACGAACAAGTCAGTTCTCCCACCGTGTTACAGTTACCTTAAAAAATCTTAAGGAAAATTCGTTTCTTATAGCTAAGGGAAATCCTTTGATATAAGGGTATTTAAAGAAATTAAAAGCTTGGTCGAGGTTTGGCTTTGTAAAAATAAATAATTTAATGTCCAATGGGAATATCAAGCCAAAATGTCAAAGTCTGGCCTTGTCAGCCAAAAGGAGAGAAATTGGTATAAATGACAAGATAGTTGAAAATCGGTCTAGTCGACTAGAGGATGAAGAGTGAGTATATAGTCGAAATTGGTCTTGTCGATCAAAGGGAATTCAAGACTTAGAAGATTTTTTTGAAGATTCAGTCTTTCCAGTAAATAACGTCGAAGCAAGCCAGAAGCGGGAAGATTCAAATTTTGAAGTCACCAGCAGTTTAAGTTCTGATTGAGCGCCAAATAGGTGGAGAAAGCTGGAGAATCAGTTATTTTAGGCTAAGATACGTGTTAGTAGATAATGTGTATAGGAAGTTACATTGAAATCACTATAAATAAGAAGGTTCAGTGTAGAATTTGGGTGTTCACTTGTACTAAAATCACTTGTCAAACTTGATTATTCCAAGCGTAAGGAAGTAAAGAGTGCAGAAGTGTTAGATGTACATTAATCACCATTTCTATTTCAATTCAAATCCTTTACTTTTCAATTGTCTTCTTTGAATATTTTACTTGTTTGATATTTACTTTTGATAAATCTCTTTATGTTATTATCTACTTCGCGTAAACAATTAAATACCTTTTTTTGGTCACGAGTTACCAGTCAGTCGGTCTATTGATTCTTGAAAATTCCTTTACGTTGTTTATTTCGTATAAACATTTCTGTTGGTCACAAGTGACCAGTCACTCGGTCAAATCATAGTGTAGAAAAATTCTATTATAATTGTTCCCTTATTCATAGAAAATTATTTCTCATAGTAAGGATTTCGGCAGAATAAGTGTATTTTCAAACTCTTAGCACATGTCTTAAGATCAACTGGTCGATCTTGCGAGTATATCTTAATTTTTAGGGCTTTGGGAGGACCAGTGGTTGTTTACCATTTTCCACAGTAAACAGTATGTCATATTTCCTATAAATATGACTCATATTGTACTTTAAAAACTCACTCAAAAATAGAATAATATAATTAATCTCCTATTCTCTTTTCTCTCTCCCATTGTTTTATTATTTTCATAACACATTATTAGCATGTAGCTCTAACTATCAAAAGTAATGTTGATCTTGAAAGATTACAAAATGTGTATGTTATGTATCAAAAGTATTGTTGATCTTGAAAGATTACAAAATATGTTTGTTATGTAGTTCATGAAGAACAACTATCAAATGTATTGTTGATCTTGATGAATTAAAAAATGAGTATGTTATGTAGTTCATGAAGTACGCAAAAATAATAATTTGTCATATAGTTCTGAATTTGGAAGCTTTTTCATAGAAGGGAAATGCATAGTCGATATCCACCAATTTGCGGATAATACATTGTTGGTAGGAGAAGGAACCTGGAAGCACGTGTGGGAAATTAAGACAGTTTTGAGGGTTTTCGAGCTTGTATCGGGTCTTGGAATCAATTAAAACAAAAGTAAATTGATTGAAAATATTTATAATAACAATTTTTTGGAATCATCCTCTTTTTCTCTCTCTTGTAAAGTTGAAGATAGAAAAATATCTTTTCTTGGTATTCCTATTGGTTTCAATCCAAGGAATTTCTCCACTTGGAATTCTCTTTTGTTGAAGATGAATAAACAGTTACCGGGTTGGAAAAATTATTTTTTCAATCTTGGTGGTAGAATTACTCTCTTCAAGTCTATTTTATGTTCTTTAACTTTATTAACTATGTCTTTTTACAAAGTACCGAGGAATGTAGTTAAAGAGTTCATGAAGATGAAAATCAATTTTTTGTGGGGTAGTGTAGAGGAAAAGAGAAATATTCATTGTGTAAGTTGGATGGATGTTTGCTTACCATTGGAGAAAGGAGGTTTAGGAATAAAAAACATGGTGGATTTTAATTTAGGTCTCCTTAATAAATAGAGTGAGAACCCTTCAAATTCATAAAGCCCTTTGGTATAACTTTTTGAGATCCCGCTATGGTTATATTTCTACTAATATATTTTGCGGTGAAGATTCTAAAAAAGGCTCTTATTCTCATTCTTCTTGGTGGAGCGACATCACTTTGATTGGGAAAAATTCCTTCAATGATCATATCGTTTTGAATTGTAGGTTCAAGGTTGGAAGTGGTTTCACCACTCCTTTTTGGGAAGCTAAGTGGTTGGAGGAAAAAACTTGGAATGATAATTTTTTGGCCTTATATACGACTTCTTGCTTGAAGAGAGTCTTGTTAGACGGCATGGGGTTAATGTGAAGGAAGGTGGAAATGGGGGAGATTTTGGCTTAACAGGGGCACTAGTGCAAGACCCGTCTCTCTCGATTGAGATGGACTCCTTGAAGGAACGTCTTGTTGACCATGGTATTAAGGAGGAAGGCATAAAATTTGTAGCAAGGGATCTCAACTCGAAAGACAAATTCTTGGTGGCTTCTTGTTATAGTTCTTATGTTTTTTTCGTATTCCTTTTGGCCCTTTTAATAGGTACAATGCGACATTGGGCTTGATTTGGAAAATGGGAGTGCCCTTAAAGATAAAGGCTTTTAGTTGGAGACTTATTATTAATATACTTCCAACAAAATACCTTTTGGTGTATAGAGGTATTATCTTTCGCATAGATTCTTTGAAGTGCATTTTTTGTGGGATAGAATTGGAAAATAAGAATCATTCTTTTTTTACGTTTAGTGTGGTTATGATGATATCGAGGGTATTATCTACTTGCTTAGGTAAATCAGAAGAGATGCAGGAAGAGTGTCATCCAAATTTTATTGGTTGGTACTTATTTTATCGTGTAAAATAGGTCAAAGAGGGAAAATTAAGGGTTATTTAGCTAGCCTCTACTTGGATTCTATGGTGATCTGAACGGGTGATCAGAATCGGAGATGGTCGAAATTGTTGAAGATCCTTCGAGCAAGGTTGATGTTGAGGAGGGGTGGTGTACCTGCAAGGCACTCTGATTCTAAAGTAACAAATGTTTAAGATGAGTATAGTGAATATTAGGGTTTTGAGAGTAAGAATGTGATACCTTTCCCTGAAGGATATGAGGGCTTATATAATGATTTTAGGAGGATTCCCATTGGTTGCTATATTTGGGCCTGGATATGCGGATCCGCGAATATAGCTATCTGAGCAGACTAGGTCAGACTGGGCGTTGATGCTCGTAACTAGCCATTATATCAAGTAGAGGAGACACAACGGGTATAGTCCTTAGCGAGATAAACTGCGGATCTGCTCGGCATATGTCGAGTGAAGGACACCGTGTAGCACAAGAAATGGGCAGATGGGAGCCCCCAATGTGTTATTGGATCTCAGCAGATTATTGTGGCTCGAGATGGACTAACCCCCCGACAGGTATTCGGGTAGTCCAAAACTATAGCCCCCTAAGTCGTTGCGTTTGTCTGTGGAGACGATACTTGATTTCGAAGGGTGTAGTCGAGGTCGTTTTATCTGGGGAGATTAGGAGTTGTCAAGGAAATGAAAGGTTGGAGAATTTAGAGGGTTCATGTCCATGTGGCCTCGAGCCTTGTGCAATTAAGACCTAGGGACTAGGGTGTAATGATGAGTCCCCTAGGTTCCCTAGGCGCGTGCAGATGCACATGCAGAGTGGGGACCTATAAAAGGGATGAAGACCCATCATTTGGTGACTTTTCTTCGTCGGATCTTGCTCGCGTGTGCTCGACTTAAATACTCATCAATTTGAGGAACCTAAACTATCGTGTTCAGAACCATCTTCGGCTTCTGCCACCGTGTCAGTGGTCTAATAATTCATTACAAATGTCTCAGTCACTTTTGAAATGGTATGTTTCGAAACTCTTGTTCAAGTTTGTCAGATTAACTTTGAAAATCCCGTTTGTTCATAGGATGGCATGTGGTTAGGGTTTGGGATAGTAGGAATCCCTTTTGGTGGTGAACGGTTGCTCCGCCTCCCTCTGGTGTTTCACGCTGATGGGGCCTCATGTGTGTTTTTCCCTTTGAATTGAGGGGATTCGAATTTGAGTGTTAGCTGTCCGAGAGAGGGCTGTTGACTAGTGGTGGAATGGTGGATTTGGAATTTCTGTCGAGCTCATTGATATTCTCTGCTTTTCAGGTACTCGTGATAGACGTTAGTGAGGGAGATAATGAAGGCTCTAGGGGTTTCGAGCAATAATATTCTGATTTCTCATCCGATGGAGAAAGTTCCTCGATGAAGGTCTTAGAGGAGGAACCCCTTCCGGTTGAGGATGCGGCCCCCTTCGTCGCTCCGATTAGTGGGGAGGATCTGATAGTTTAGGTGGCCCCAGATGCTAGATTGAGGATGTCTTATTTTACTGATCGTTAAGACGAGATCTTCGACAAGGTATATTAGTACGGTCCCGAGGAAGAAGATGCGGGCGCATAAGGAAGTCGAAGGGATTGGATCGTGTACATACCCACACCAGGGCATCAGATATGCTTGATATATAAAGTTGATCACATCCCTGTATTCTACATTTGGTTTAGGGAACTAGGGTTCCATCTTCCTTTCACTGATCTACAAGTGGAGGTGTTCGACCACCTTCGCTTGGCTCTGTCTGAACTTCATCCCAACGCGATAGCTTTTATCAGGGCGTTTGAGATCATATATAAATTTTTGGAAATAGATGCTACCCTCTCCTTGTTTTTTCATATCTTCTGCCTTCATAGGGGTTTGGCTAAGGAGAATGGGGTAGTTCGACTGAGCTGGGTATCCTTTAGGCAGCAGAACGGTATCTGAGTGGGCCCTATTTAATGTGTTCACGAGGACTCCCGCTGTTAAGGAGGATGGTTCTCCTAAGATGAATAAGAAGGGGGGAGCGTGTGTATCAGCTCGTGTCTAAGTTCAATTTTCACTAGAAGGAGGAGCATTTCAAACAGAATACAGACCAATACATGTGGGCGAAAGAGGAGTTGGATGCGGAAGATTTAGCCAGCCTTGGCGTATTATCGTCCTATGTCGAGGGTCTTCCCCAAGTCCGTTGAACGGGAAAAGGGGAAAAGTGCTCGTAGGAGAAAATGGGGGTTATGTAATTGAACCTCCGATCATCAATGTCAGGTATCTCCTCCTTAGTGGGGATCCTAAGGCTTATTTAGGTAGATGATTTGTTATTTAATATTCTTGCATCATTTTCCTTCTATGTTATTGCGGAATGTTTTTAGATTTTTCTGATTTTAATCTGAATTCTTTTTGTTGCAGCAAGGATGAATCCCGTGCAGGAATGCATCGCACGACTGACACTGCATAGTTAAAAGTGGAAAGGAACCGGGTCACCAAATGAACCGTGGGTTACCCCCAAAATTGGTCCGGGGAATTTGTCGACGAGTCAAGCGGTCGGAGCTCTATCCCCTCAGCAGACTCCTTCAAGGAATAAGAGGGTTCAAGTTGACAGAACGGTGGATCTGATTGGGGAGATAGGTAAAGGGAAATTTGATCTCCCCCCTTGCTGGCCCGACCGAACTTATTTTGAGAATACGGGCGTGAATTTTCCCCGAGCAGAATCCCTCCCATTGGAGGAAATAGACCGGTCGTCTAAAAAGGCAGTTGTTGCTAAGGATGCGGGCGCGTGGGTGCGCATTTTTGAGATGGCATTTGCTTATTCCGAAGTCAGTCAATCTTTTGAGGTTGAGCTCCGAGAGCTAAGGACCAAGTTGCAGGAGATAGAGGAGGTCTCTAAAAATCGGTAGGAAGCTCGAGAGAAACTATTCGTCGACCTCAAACGGATTGTCGAGGAGCATGATGTGGCTAGAAAGGACAAACAGCTGTTAGCCGAAGAGGTCGCCCAGTTAAAGGCTGACTTTGCTTTGATCGAGGGAGAGCCTAAAGATTTCACGGGGTTGAGGACCCAGGCAGATTTAATCGGACCTATACAGCTAGCTTATGATGATGCGGTGGCTGCTTCGATGAGGAGTTTCTAGAACGCCTTGGCCCAGATACGGGTTCTGAACCCGGGCATGGAATTGGTGACCAAGGGGATGAGAGTTCATCATTATGTCGAGGATGGTATGATAAAGAGGCCTACTTTCCTCGACGATATGATTGTGGATGAAACTCCCTTGCACGTGACCCTTGAAGAGGATTCGACTCTGCCTGCCGAGCGATCGCCTGTTCTGCCGTGATTCTAAGTTTTTCTCTGGATGTACTTAATTTGTTCGGGCATGGCCCATTTTATGTAAGGATAATTTTTGTCCTCGTGGCCGTTTTGATCTTTTTTTTTGTTAGGGTGGAATCCCCGTTTTAACTCCAGGACAAATTCGACTTTCATGGTTGTGAATGTAATCCTAATATTTTATGTTCATTGCTTGTTGTATGCTTGTGATATTCGTCGATTGGGGCATGCTTGTTTGATGCGATATTAATATTTTGGGAGGAATTCTCGTTAGTTATGTATGATCATCGCTAGTGTGCGGTAACTAACCGAAGGGGACCAACTCGTTGGCTGGGCTTGGTTCGGAACTCAAGCAATGATTAAAGGCCTGAGATTAGTGGCGTGAACGTCTTATCGCGATCTGGGTCTTTCGCCAGGCGAGGTACTTAGACAACAAGGATCGTTTGGGTCCCCTACGTTGGGGCGGAGATCTAGCTCGTTATATAATTAGAGCAAATATCTCTTAAGTGCCATGATATTACGCATCACTGATACCGGGCCGTGGCTTTGATGTCGAGCTACAAGCATCTGGGTGGTTTATGGAGGTGTGTCGACAGTATGTGCTTTAAATGTAGTATTGTTTAAGTTTTTCGGCGTTCCATGATTGAGCAAGTTGTTCCCTTTAAAGATTTTCTAAGTAGTAGGCCCTCGTTCCTATTTTGGCGTAAACACGGTAGGGGCCTTCCCAGTTTGCTGCGAGCTTCCCTTTGGTGGAGCTCTTAAGGTTTCATTTAAGGACTAAGCTTCCGACGTCGAATTTGCGAGGAATGAATTTCGGGTTATAACGGAGGGCTATTCTTTGTTTGAGTGATGCTTCTCTAAGGGAAACCCTCATTCTTATCTCTTCGACCATGTCGAGTTCCTCTCTCAAGGATTGTTCGTTCATATCCATGTCGAGGGGAGATTCGATTCTTCTTGAAGGTTCGGCAATCTCTATTGGAATGACGGCCTCGGTTCCATAAGCTAGCCGCAATAGGGTTTCCCCGATGGACGAATGGGAAGTAGTTCGATAGGCCCATAGTGCGATGTGTAGTTCTTCGACCCATTTCTTCTTTGATTCGTCTAGTCTTTGTCTAAGTCCGTGCAGTATGACTCTGTTTGCGGATTCGGCTTGCCCATTCGTTTGTGGGTGTTCGACCGAGGCAAAGTGTTGCACGGTTCCCAAATGAGCAACGAAGTCTTGGAAATTTATGTCCGTGAATTATGTCCCGTTGTCGCTGATTATGGCTTGTGGTATGCCAAATTGGGTGAGTATGTTTCTCTTGTAGAAACATTGGATGTTTTGAGCAGTGATTTTGGCCAATGCTTCAACCTCTATCTATTTGGTGAAGTAGTCGGCGCCTACTATTAGATACTTGTTTTGATAGGCCCCATGATGAACGGATCGACAATATCTAGCCCCCACCACGAGAAGGTCCAAGGGGATGATAGAGATTTAAGCTCACTCGGGTGAGCCAAGTGCAAGCGTCAGTGTCGTTGGCATTTATCGCATTTCTTCACGTGTTCCTTGGCATTGAGCTGCATGGTCGGCCAATAGTAACCTGCCCGAAGGGCTTTTCTAGCAAGTGATTTTCCTTATATGTGTTGGGCGCTAATGCTTTCATGTATCTCTTTCAATATATTTGGTACTCTAGCTTCTTCGACGCATTTGAGGAGATGGATGGAGAATCCCCTTCTTTAGAGTTTATCTTTGAGGATGACATACAAACATGCCCTCCATTTGACGATGCTAACTTCTTTGGGATCATCCAGGAGGTTCCCTCTTCGATAACAAGCACGTTGTGGATAAGGTGTTTTTCTCGATGCTTGGTCGAGGCAATATTTCTTGGATTAGTGATTTGTTTCCTCCCTTTGCCCTTGTATTGGCGAGCTTGGATAGAACACCTGCGCAAGAATTGTGTTCTCGAGGGATGTGTTGTATGTCAATGGAAGAGGGCCCAATATTTGGCTAATTGGTAGTTCTTAACCAGATATTCTCCTCGAACTTGGGAGGCCACGAGTTGTGAGTCTGTGAGGATCTTGACCTCTGTTGCTCCCATATCCTCAGCGAGAGAGAGACCGACGAGGAAAGCCTCATACTCTGCTTGGTTGTTGGAAGTGGGAAATGAGAGGGCGAGGGATACTTCGATGATGATCCCTTCTTTGTTTACGGAATAATACTTATTTCGCTTCCCGTCGAGCTGGAGGCACCCTCGACGAATATTGTCCATTTCTTCCATGAAATTGATGAGGACCTGGACTTTGAGATCCTTTCTGATTTCGTATCTGATATCGAACTCAGATAGATCTAGGGACCATTTGAGCATTCGTTCAGCCATATTTGGACGACCTAACAACTGTTTGATGGGTTTATCTGTTCGAACTACGATGGTGTGTGCCAAGAAATAGTGGTGGAGTCGTCTCGTAGTGTTGACTAGTGTGAGGGATATCCTTTTCAATCTGTTGTATCTTAGTTCAGTTCCTTGTAAGGCTTTGCTCGTGAATTGGTTTCTGCCCCTCTACGGTCTCTCGAAAGAGGGTCGCACTAACGGACTCGGATGTTATGGCCATATATAGATATAAAATCTCTTCATTCTCTAGTCGTGATAATACGGGGGGTTGGGGTAGAGTTTGTTTGAGATGAAGTAGGGCCTGTTCGTACTCCTCGTTCCAGTCGAACACAGCCTCCTTTCTTAGTAGTTTGAATAATAGGAGTGCGTGTTGTGTCGACCTCGCGAAGAATCGTGATAACGAGGAGAGAATCCCATTGAGGACTTGAATGGATTTTTTGGAATTCGAAGTGGGTAATTCTGAGAATTCCTGACATTTGTCGAGGTTAGCTTCTATCCCGCATTCGGTGAGGTAGAAGTCGAGGAACTTCCAGGCCCAGACCCCGAAAGTGCATTTCTTGGGGTTGAACCTCATTTTGACTCTCCTGGCTTGATCGAAGACTTTCCTGAGGTGTATGGCGTGATTGACTTCCTCTTGGGACTTTACGATCATGTCGTCCATGTACACTTCGAGCATGTCTCCAATTTCTCCCTTGAAAACTTTGTTCATCATTCTTTGATATATTGCTCCAACGTTCTTCAGACCGAAGCGATCACATTATAGTCGTAGTTTCCCGATTCGATCATGAAGGCCGTGTAAATTTTGTCCGTTTTAGCCATGGGAATATGGTTATAGCTTGAATACGAATCCATGAACTTGAAAGTAATTTAAATCCTGCATAATTATTAACGAGTTTATCAATGTTAAGCGGGGATAGGCGTTCTTAGGACATGCCTTATTGAGATCAGAGTAATCAATGCACATGCGCCATTTTCCATTGTTCTTTTTCACAAGTACATGGTTGGCCAACCAAGTAGTATATTGGGCTTCCGAAAAAAAATTGGACTCTAGAAGGTCCCTAACAGCTTGCTCTGAAGCCTCGGTACTGCCTTCGCCTGCGCTGTGCTACGGCCTTAAGGGTAGGATCGATAGTGACATGATGACATGTGAATTCTGGGTCGAGATCGGGCATTTGCATTGCACTCCAAGCAAAGAGGTCCACATTGTCCTTCAATCATGGTTTGAGCTGGTTTCGTGCTAGCTCTGGGAGATCTGCTCGGATCTTGACTCCTTTGCTGGGGTCGTTGCCGAGCGGTACGAGCTCAAATTCACCATCTGAGATCGGTCGCATGTGTTGCTTAGAGGATCCTTGCGAGCTACTCGGAGCAGGTGCATCTTCCTTGATCATTGGAGCTTTACCTTTCTTTCTTCTCTCTGCCAAGTCCTCGGGCTCCAAGCAGCTGTCGAGGTCGATGACATCGACTCGAGGCAAGGATACTTCCTCCATAGAGATGATTCATGTCTCATCTATGAGGAGAATGTTTTGTTTTATTTGGGGATGCTTTTAAGAAACCCGTGGGTCCTTGTATTGTAAGCCCAAGAGGAGGTTATCTGAGGTACATCGAGGGTCCTTATATTGTGATCCCAAGAGGAGGCTATCCGAGGTACATCGAGGGTTCTTGTATGAATCCTATGAGGAGGCTATAGGGTATAGCTGACTTAGTTTTAAGAGTGACTACACCGGGAAATCATAATCTTTGATTCTATCCTAGCTAAGGATATTCTTTGTATTAAGCCCAATATGAGGCTGTTTGAGATTTCCTGATATCTTTATTGTATGAGGCCCAAGAGGAGGCCAACTTAAAAGGGGGAGTTCTTTTGTACAAATCCCAAGATGAGGCTATGGGGAACATAGTTGTTATATGTTATACCCCAAAATTTTCCCTCCTACTTCTCAGGACAATCCACCACTCCATTCTCAAAGACTCCACAAGGGTTGATCAAACAAACCCTCTCCTAAGCAATCAATCCAAACTAGGGTTTTGCTCTTCTCAAGTCAAGATGGACTTCCAATGCTTCAAGTGGTTATAAAACCTCATCATATGCCTCAAGGGATCACCATGTCAAATTTCAAGCCTTATAAGTCAAGATTGCTCACCCAATTGCTCAGATGGTTGAAAATCAGTTGTATTGGACAAAAAGTCAATTGTGGTCAACATACAGTCAAACTTCATAATTTTTGGTCAACATTAATATTTTGAAGTAATATTCATCATTTGATCAAGGTTTGACCATGATTCATCAAGAAAAGTCAAGATTTGATTAAAAGTCAAAGTTTCTAAATTAGGGTTTTTCAAACAAAAGTCAACAGAACTTTGACCAGGCATAACTTTCACATACTTTATCAAATTTTTTTCCACCAAAGCTCATTTTGAAGAGAATTCAATTCTCTACAACTTCATGTCTCACAGGTTTGGGCTGGAAATGCTTCATTTGGATGTTATGGATCAAAACATTATAGGTCCTTTTAAAAAGTCAACAAAAAGTCATCTTTTTGCGAGGAAGTGTTCAGGAGCATGGAAACTTCAATGAAGATGAAACCAAAAGGGCTGTTTAAAGACATCTTGAGCTTTCTAAAAAGTCCAAGAACACCCAAAAATGTTAAAAATTAAGCAAGATACAAGTTGTGCAAGTTGAGCATTTTTGAGGAGGTGTATGAAGGAAAATACCTAGCAAAAGCAAATATTTTTCAAATGGGCCTAAGATTTTATGATCCAAACTTGATTATAAGATTATCCATGACCTCTATGCTGCATGCCATGCCTCTTAACTTTTTATTTATTTATTTTTTGAATTAAATGGCTTAAATTCAAATTTAATTAAATAAAATACAAAGATAATTATTAATGCAAGATGGGCTTGATTTGTGCATGTCTTGAGGACCAAGGAAGCCCAAAAGAGCTGTCAATTTCGTGCAAGAAGATTAAGGGAAAGATTAAGCCAAATTTTGAAAGATTTCATGCAAATTTCCAATCAAATATTTTTCATTTAAAGAAAATATTTTCTCTTAAAGCCTTGATCTATTTCCACTCCTCTATATATACTTAACATCTTCACAAGACAAAGGGGGATTTTGGCCAGCTTCTTACACGAAACCCTTGCCTCCACAAAAACCCTTAAAATTCTCAAAAATTCAAGAAGTTGGAAAAATCGTGTTTCAAGTTGCATCCACTTTCCAGCCGTTTCATTCATTCATTCGTGTTCCTGAAGTTCCCAAGAGTCCATACCAATACTCACACGAGTTCAAAGCATCCAGAACTATCCTCATAAGGTTGCTTCGGTTTGGTAAAGTCTTGGATTTCAAATCCTTGATTTACACGATATAAATTGTATTCATGCATTCATACATGTTTATTATGTTATCTTGAATCGATTTCATGCATTAGTTTCAAAGTTTGATGCAGGAACAAAAGAACACCATGGCTAAGGCACAAAGCTCTCAAGCTTTTGTATTCATAGTTGTAGGACATTACAGGCCAAAATAACGTCAGATTCAGATTCAGGGGATGATTTTATGTTTGTCTGGGTTATTCTCTTTCGTTTTTGATTTAATTTTGCAGGTTTTGGATATTTGGATGACCGGAGAAGATGACCGGGGTTTCCCTTTCGGTGTCATCTCTAAAAGCTCTAACTTCTGGATCTCCAAAAGAGTTATCTCCAGAAGATATCTCGGAAGGATCCCCAAGCTCCGACACGGACCTCCCAACACGGATCCCGGAAGATCCGACACGGGCGTCCCCACACTAGATCTCCTAGGGCTCCACACGGATGCCCGACACTAGATCCCCAGGGCTCCGACCGGGCGTCCCCAGCCGAAATCCTAGAAGCTCGACTTGGACCCTTCAAATCAGAATCTCCAAAAGCTCTAGCTTCTGGACCCTTCCAGATGCAGAATCTCTAAAAGCCCCAACTTCTAGACCCTTCCAGATGCAGAATCTCCAGAAGCTCCAACTTCTGGACCCTTTCAGAAGTTTCACCTCCTCCAGAAGCTGAAACCCTCAAAAGGATCCTCTCCAGAAACTCTAGTTTCTGGATGCCCAAGGCGCGCCACTCACAGAAGGCTTGGCTTTTGTGCCAGCTTCCGTCAGAAGCTCTGATGGAAATTCCTTTCTTATTATTTTATTTTTCTGCTGATTATTTTCTTTTCTTTAATTAATTCAACTAATTAATTAATTAGTAATTAGGTTAAACAATTAGCTTGATTAGGGTTAATTTCACAAATAATTTCCTCCATGATTTTTTTAATTAATTAATTTAATTAGTTTAATTTAGGCTAATAATTTAATTTTTTTTATTAATTAAAATCAATTAGAGCTAGGATCTTTTTACATTAATATCAATCTTCAAAAAAACAACAAAAATCTTTTTCCTTTTGCAATTAGGATTTAGGTATTCACTTAGACCATTTTTCTTCTATTTTATTTCTTTTTTGCATTTAAATTCTAGAAAGGATGTATAGGTTGCAAGTTTTGTTTTTTCATGTAATAGCGTAGATTTATATTTCTGCTTTTACTTTCTGCACCTCCTATTATGTATCTTCCCCAAAGCCATGTAATAGCGTAGGATTTACTTTCCCGCACTTTACATTTCCGCAATTTATTTTCCGCACCTATTAAACTGCTAGTAACTAGGCGTGTATGGCAAGATAAAAATCAATCTAGATCACTAAATACAAGATAAAATATCATAATACAACACATATTTCACACATGCACCCCCTTAGGGTATCCTCTCTTGTTGCCTTCCAAAAATGGTCATGTCCCTCGAACGTGGGGGTATCTTAGCACAAATATCATCATAGTCCCTTTAAATTAAAGATCATAGTCCCTCGATGACCCTCGATGTTGCCTACGAATACATGATCTAGTCCCTCGATTGTTGCCTACGAAAAGTGATGATCGTCCCTACAAATATGCTAGGATATCCCTATATGTTGCCTTCTATGACCATCCGATGTTCCTTCGAATGTCCCTTTTACATCCAACGAATAAGGTTACCTATCAACCAATGGTATGGATAGCCTTATTCTAAAGGAAAGCAAAATAACATGGAAACGACCGTTCTGAGTGGGTAAAAATAAGTCTCTTTTGCTTGCTCAATCAAAACATTTTTTCACACCTCACACTTTCAAAAAACCTTTTTCAAAGCACTTTGTATACATTCCGGCGTGAATCATTACAATGTCTTTCCCAAAATAAAACATTTCCAAACACTTCGTATACATTCCAGCGTGAATCATTACGAAGTCAAAGCGAAATGCCTTTTCAAACACAAACAAAAAGCAATTAAAGTGAGCTAAGCAATTAAGAGCCCGTAGATAACTACGGATGGAAAGGGTGCTAACACCTTCCCTTTTCATAACCACCTCCCGTACTCAAAATCTAACGAAGGTATTTTCCTGTTCTTTTCGCCTTCTCTTAATTGGATAAAAGAAAAGTCGTGGCGAATCTTGCTATCTGCAACATTTGTGATCAAACGCAAATAAACAAGTCAGTTCTCCCACCGTGTTACATTATACTAGTCGTAATGATATAAATAAACACGAACAAGTATATGAACAAGTATATATATGACAAAGTGTGTATGTGCATTCATAAGAGTTTACCAAGGAGATATATAAACAAGTGTATAAAACAGGCAAATAAAGCTAGTGATACTTGGATATATACAAGGGAGTGGGACTTACACCTTAAGGGAGGCCCACTGGAATAAGAGCAGTTTCACCGAGAATAATGCTCCTCTTAGTACCAGTGGAATTGGTGAAAGAAATGTATAAACAAGTAGATAAAACAAGCGAACAAAGCTAGCAATACTTGAATATGTACAAAGGGGGTTGGGACTTACATCTTAAGGGAGGCCCATGATCAATTTCCAACTTTTAAAAACAATTTTCCGGTTTCAATTTCCAAATTTAATAACTAAACTGTTTTGTTACGAGAGTAAAATACAGATAGAAGTTAAGATCAATAAAACGAGAGTTTGAGATAATAACTAGACAATGGTAATTGTGCATTAACTTAAAATACAGTGAGAGCGCTTTTAAGTTAATTAGTTTTTATTCGTTTTCAAAAACTATTTTTAAAATTCAAATGATATAGCGAAAGTGTTCTTAGGTTTAATTATAGGATCTAAATCAATAAACACGAGAGTGTGAGGAGAGGGTTTTCAAACCAATATTTTCTACTGAAAGTTGTTTTAACAATCTGAGTTGTGTCAATAAATTGCTAAATCCTTGAAGTCCAAACATTACATATCGGTATCTCCCCTTGAATCTAAGTTAGACCATAGTTCACTTAAGTTCCCTAAAACCCAAGTCAACTAAATCATTAGCCTTAGATTTACGTAGTAACATAAGATAGCGATAGTTTGACACTTTAGTTTCTTGGGATTCGATAATCTTTAAAGCTACATGCGATAGGACTGTATACTTGCATTCTAGATTCCATAAGACCCACAAAGTCGCATTCACAGATCAATGAACTCACAAGCGGTGAAGACAAGAGTTTCATGGTTGGGAGGAGAAGAAGCCTCTGATAGTGGAGTATAATCAACCATACTTGGTTGTTGTCGACCAGAGGTCTCATCCTAGAGAAAATAAGGAGACACATTAACAAAGTGAATCCAACAAGTTAAATGAAAAATGGAATGAACAAGTACCTTTGTCGACAAGTCAGGATCGGTGTTTGCATTTTTCTCAACAGAGGCAACCGCGGTGGTCCCAGCTGGACCTGGAGCTCCAACAGTGTTGGGAGTAGGAAGTGGATTGACAGTGGTTGGGTCCACCACTATGGCTGTAGCGCTTGAACCAGGGTTAATTTCAAGGTCTTTGGACACAGGCACCTTGATTTTCTTCTTCTTTTTTGCCACATTATCCTTAGCAGGAGAATCCTTTTTCCTCTTGTGGTTTTTGGATTTTTGGGAGTGTTGAGGGGACTGAGCATCAAGAAGTGGCTAAATACGAAAAAGAGAATATTAGTTGGTGTTTCAATTGGGAAAAGGGAGTTAAGTCGACAAGAAATACCTCTATCCTCGTAGTATAATGGTGTTTGTCCTTCTTGGACCTTTTGGATTTGTTAGAGGGAGCAGTCAAATCTGTCGAGGGTTTCTTAGTCTGTAGATAAAAGAAATGTTAGCGATAGTTAAGATCATAAAAGGAGTCGAAGGAAAAAACATACAAGTGCACCTACTGAAGAATTAGTTTTTTTGAGCATATTTGAAATAGTGTCATCATCAGAGGGGGTGTTGTCAGAAATAACCTGCAAAATTTTGGCTAAGTTAGATGTGCCAAATCAAGAATAATAATCAGCAGAAGTTTAAGCCTAAACCTTTTCTATCGAGGGACCAGTCTGGTTGACATGAGCATCTTTTTGTTCTATCTGAATGGGAATGGCTAGAATAAAAAATAAACGATTAAACAAGTGGGAAAGTCGAAATGGAAAAGAAGTCAAGCTTTCCAGAAACTGTTACCAGTTTGTATGGTAGAGCATTCTCTAACATTTTAAGGGTCAATATGTAGAGGACTTAAGTAGTTGTGTAAGTAATGCTTCGTCGGCATACTCTTTTGGCTTTTTTATTATAAGCAATTTCCATATTTTACCAAGAGAAATACCACCAGTCTGGGATAGGCGGGCCAAAGGGCTAGATGGCAAAGGAGGAAATTTAATTTTTTTCCAGAATGAAATGCGTTAAGATATTTATCTTTTGCGTAACCAGGAATTTTAAGTTTTGGAATCCTGTCAGTTACCTTCTTCTTTAACTCTTTGGCTGCCTCAAAAATGGTCCGACGAAGATCATTAGGTTGATACACTACTCGAAAATATTCTTGGAAAGCTTGAATTTGTTTGATGTGAGTAACCTTGCATTTGGTCGTTTTCGCATGCAAATGGCTAAAAGCTTCAGTCTGTTCAGCTAGCTTTATCTCAGGAGCACCAATATATGGTTGTCACCAAGTTTCAAATTCCTTGGTGCAGTAAAATGCTGGTTGGAAAGAGATAGAATCAAGCTTGAGCTTTCCCAAAAAAAATCGACATCCGCTTTGAAGATATCATAAGGTTGATCACTGGTGATATTAAATAGTAATTCAAGGGAGGAAAATAAAGACTTGGGAATAAACTAATACAGCCCAAACTGTCGAGACACTAAATTAGGTTGGTAAGAGACCAAGCCTGGAGTGGTGCCAAAAATCATAACTGATAGAAATTGAGGAACCAAAAAGCGCCTCCAGATGGCTAAAGAGTTGTTTTTGTCTTCACTTCTTGAAGGAGGAAAAGCTCTAGTAAACCACTTAGGGCCATCAGGTCTATTGCAAAATAGGGCCAAAGAGGGTTCGAAATCAACACGAGTCAACATAATGTTGAACAAGAGTTGAAATACTTCGATATTGGGAGAGTTTTTGTCAATAGGAGTCATATGGATTAAGCGTTGCCAAACTATGTGACGCTCAGCTGGAGGACACGCCACTTTTCGCATCTTATATGGCTTGATATCCTTGGAAAAAGTGGCATTTATCCACAATTGTAGGAACCAAAATCCATGGGCCAAGACGTTCTTTTTTCTGGAGTTGGTGGGATCAAAAGTTTTGATATGACTAAAGAAGTTAGTTAATGATTCATAAAGTGAAGCCAATATCAGCTGGCCCAAAGCGATATCACAACCTTGATGTAATTGGGTAGCCAAGTATGAAAATTGTTTGGCTATTTGCATAGACCTAGAATAAAAAATAAAGCGAGACAACCATAAGGTCAGAAACGCTACATGTTCTTCAGCAATAACAGGTCCTGATGTTTTGACGTGATGGTCGATGAAGTTGTTATATGTAGGTTTACCAGTATCACCTATATCAAACTTCAAAGGTATAGGATCTACCTCCCCATGGTTGAATACACGACCAGTCAGTTTCAAACCCGTGATGGCAGCAATGTCCAAAAAAGTGGGAGTGATCATGCCACACCTTGTATGAAAAGTGTTGGTCAAACCCTCCCAGAAGTGTATTGCAGCCAGCAGCATGCCACAGGAATAGGGTGGACCACAACAAGAGATTTGTAAAAGGGTATAAATACCTAAATTCTTCAAGTGGTCGAGTTTTTATCCTTCTAAGCGTGCCATCCAAGCACTAAACATAGGGCAATTTCTTGGAGGAGCGGTCCTAAAGTTTCTATCCACATAGTGGAGTGAACAGGGTTCTTCAAGCGAAATCAATGATTTGGTAAGATAACTGGTTGGGAAGAATGCATGTTCATCTATAGAGATTACTGATTGGTGTTCTTCAGGGAGAGGGACTAAAAATACCAGGGGTTTATCATCAAGAGAGAAAGGGATTAATACCTTAGATTGCCATATTTTTGTCTTCTCTTTGGAATAAGAAAGTTCAGGGACGTACTCTTTGCCATTAATGAGGAGTGGACGAGGAAGTTTTGCAGAAGAAGGAATCTTGTTACTAGAACCTATCATTGAGGAAGACAGAAAAGCTTGAAGAAGATGAATAGTGAAAGAGAAAAGGTTTTGTTCTCTGAAAACTGGACGGGCTGAAAGTTAAGTTGAAGAAGAGAGACAAAATGGGGAAGAAATGGGTTTATAAATATAAGCCCTAAGAAAAAAAAGATAAATAGTAAAGAATAACGATTAAGTTTTCTTTTTCTTCAATATCGTGTCACCTGATCTATAGACACGTGGTGAGAGAGGGTAACGAGATGGTGAGCCACGTTTTCCACTAAGAGAAGAAATTATGGAGAATTAATAGTTAGGCGTCTTGAGGAGAACATGTTTTACGTTATCATGATGGTGTAAAGTCATGAGTATGAGTGGAACAATTGTGCCAACTAAGGGAGAAGTGGAAACTAACGAGTCGATAAACCATGCCATTGTCTCATATGGGTCGAAACTCGAAAATGACATCTCTGAGGGGCATTTTGTTACCTTAAAAAATCTTTAAGGTATATTTATTACGCGATGAATGAGGGTAGTCCCATGAGCCAAAGTTAGTCCTAATAAATAAAGATTGTAATAGGATTAAAGCCAAGAATCGAAATGGTTGGAAAAAAGCTTTTGTAAAGCTAAGAGTTAGCGGAAGGGGAGGTCAACGCAAATGGAAAACGAGATAGTCGAAGTTTGATCTAGTCGACCAAAAGAAGTCCAACACTTAGGGAAGTTTGGATTATTTATTTATGCTAATAGATAGTGTCGAAACAAGTGTTGAAGCAGGAAGATTTTGAATTTTGAAGACACCAGCAATTGCAAAACAATTTGTTCTAATCAAGCGCCAATTATGAGGCGAAATCTAGAGAGGCAGTTACCTTAGGCCAAATATGTTTCAAGTCGATAGTATATTTTAATACGCAGGTAGTTATATTGTAACTACTATAAATAAGAGGGTCCAATGTAGGATTCAGGGTGTTCATTTGTACTAAAATCACTTATCAAACTCCATATTTCCAAGCGCGAGGAAGCAGACAGTTCAAAAGTGTTTGATGTACGTGAATCACCACCTTTATTTCAATGAAAATTCTTTACTTTTTCAGTTGTTCCTTTTGAACCTTATGCTTGCATTTTATTTACTTTTGAGCAATCTCTTTACATTATCATTTACGTTATTGAGTCCCGTTCTGTTACAATTCTCGAGTTGACAAAGATTCATTTAACAATTTACATCGTTTAAACCAATCATAACCTTCAGTCGGTCACGAGTTACCTTTAGTCGGTCGAAGTCATATCGTTGTGGAAACTATTACTTGTTCCCTTATTTGGAGAAAAACGTTTCTCATAGTAAGGATCATTTCGACATAACAAGTTATTTCATTCTTTAGCACATGTCTTAATATCAGCTAGTCAATCTTGCAAGTAACCCTTAGTTTTTTAGACTTTGGGAAGACTAGTGGTTGTTTACCATTTTCCATAGTAAATAGCAGGCAAGTTACAATTGGTGAAAACATCGTCTTCTCGATAGCTAACTACTAGATGCATATTTGTCTGACGCGTTGTGATACGGTGAACTGACTTCGTAGGATTTTTGTATCCAAATGTGCGGATAGCAAGAGTCGCCACCGACTTTTATTTTTATCCAATTAAGGGAAGGTAAAAGTAGCAGAAAAATACCTTCGTTAGATTACGAGTTCGGGAGAATGGTTATGAAAAGGAAGGTATTAGCACCCTTTCCATCCGTAGTTATCTACGGGCTCTTAGTTGCTCTAGATCACTTTTTAAAATTGCTTTCTGTGTGTTTGACAAAGATGTTTTGAAAAAGGCATTTCGCTTTGACTTTGTAATGATTCATGTAGGAGTGTATACAAAGTGTTCGGAAATGTTTGTTTTGAAAAGAAATTTGAACTTTGAAAGGAGTGTGTGGTGTGAAAAGCATTTGTTTTAGAGCAAGCAACTAAGAGACTTATTTACCCACTCAGAGTTGGTCGTTTTTGTACTTCTACATTCCTTTAGAATAGCGCTAGCCGTACCATTAGTTAGTAGGTAGCTCCATTCGTTGGATGTAAGCGGGACATTCGAAGGGACATCGGATGGTCATAGAAGGCAACTTGTAGGAAGTATCCTAGCACATTCGAAGGGACTATCATCATTTTCGTGGCGACAATCGAGGTCAAGATCATGTATTCGGGCGACATCGTGGGTCTTATGATCTTTGTATCGAAGGGACTATGATGATTTGTTTGGAAGGCAACGGTGCTAGAATACCTCTACGTTCGAGGACATGACCATTTTGAATTCGCAAAGGCAACGAGAGAATTACCCTAAGGTGCGTGTGTGAAGAAGTGTGTTGATTTCAGAATATGTTATCTTGAAGGTTAGTGGGCTATGTTCAATTTATTATCTTGCCATACACGCCTAATTACTAGCAATTGATAAGGGTGCGGAAAGTAAAATGCGGAATGTAAAAGCGGAAATGTAAAGGTGCGGAAAGTAAAACCTACGCTATTACATGGCTTTGGGGCAGATACATAATTAAAAAAATGCGGAAAATAAAGTCCTAATTAAAACTATTACAACCCATATGCAATTACATTATTGAAAAATAAAATAAAAACGGAAGAGTCGTCTGAATCGGATTAACCTGTGAAACAAACGAGAAATCGGAAAATATGATGGAATCAAAATAAGAGAAAATGTTAGAAAAAATGCAAATTTTAATATGAGAAAATTATTATATGCTGGAAATAAGATAAATATGCTACAATAATTTTTTGGGATTTTTTTAATGCAATTTAATAATTTAAAATGAATTTACAATGATTTAAATGCTAAATTATAAATAAAAATAAATATGCATGCAAAAAGATATTTTTAAATTTATTAAATTAAATAAAGATTTTTGTGACAATAATGCAAAAGAATAAAATATTTTGGTAGTTTTTTAATGCAGAATAAAAATTATGAAAACAATTAAAATAGGATGCAAATATTAAAATAAAATAAAAATATAGAGAATATTGAAAAGTGAAAGTTTGAGAAAAAGAAAAGCAAAACCGGCGCTGGGAAGGATCGAACTGATGTCCTTTGAGAGTATCCACGCACAGCAAACGCTTTAACCACTGAGCCACATGACACTTGGTGTTTGAATGGTTGAAAACAATAGCATAAGAGTGATGGCGTCTGGATTGAGTTTGAAACACGGTCGTGCGTGGACCCGGTCGTGTGGAGCGAATCAACAAGCCATTATGCCACGCCCGTGTGAAGTCACCGGTCAGCGGCCGAGCCCTAGCTCGGTCGTCTTCTCCGGCGACTATGATTTTAGAACACGCAAAACACGAAATTTCAAAGCAAAAGAAAGGTCCATCCACCTATTTCGACCCTTCCGAATTCAATGGAAGCATCAGTTTATTGAATCGGCTGTCTGGTGGTTCGAAGCTTCTCAAGTTTCTAACCCTAACAATGGCTAACGGTTTTCCCGTTCAAGCTCACATGTAATGGTTCAAACATGATCGATATGCATCACAATTCAAATAAACACACAAAAATTGTTAGCAATGCATGTATTTATAAATTCGATTTCATGAAAAATACCCAATCGGAATTGATGTAGAGCCCGATTCTGGATGGATTGGCTTCGAGCAAGAGTTGATTCTGAATCCTGGGAACCTCCTGAGCACGATGGAATGGCTGGAAGAGGTTGGGAAAGGCTGGGATTTGAAATTCGAATTTCAAGTTTCTTGGAAAAAATTTGCAAGAGTTTGGGTGGTTTTTAGGGTTAGGTTCTCCTCCTCGGCTTGTGTATTGCTTGATATTTATAGGAGGAAATTGGATGGCAAAAGCAAGCAAAAAAAGATCCATTCATCAATGTGCAAATATTTTCCAATAAATAAAATCAAATTTCTTTAAAAACTTGATTTTTTCTTTCCATATGCAAGCTATCACGATTTGGCAAGAGTGGTGGGCTTTCTTGGTCATTAAGAAAGATATAAATCTAACTTAATTGAAAAAATAACTTAATTTTCATATTTTACATAATTTATTTTTGAATTAAATGTTATAAAATTCAAATATAAATCACAAAAATAGAAAATTACCAATGCCAAGCATTTATGGGTCAAGAATCATGTCATGAATAAGTTTGGATCAAAAGATTATAGGCCCATTTGGAAAATTTTGCATTTTGACCAAAATGTCCTTTTGTGCAATTGTCCAAAATTTCCCAACTTCTGAATGGTGTATCTTGCTCAATTTTCCACATTTTTGAGTGTTCTTGGACTTTTTGGAAAGCTCTAAGAGTCCTCTAAACAATGTCTTTGGTCTCATATCAATTGGAGTTACCATGCTCAATATATCTTCAAAACAAAAGTTGACTTTTGTTGACTTTGAAAATGACCGTAATGTTTTGAGCTATACCTCTCAAATGAAGCATTTTTTGGACATTCTTGTGAGACATGAAGTTGTAGAGAATTGAATTTCCTTCAAAATGAGCTTTGGTGGGAAAATTTCTGAGAAAGTTATGATCAGTCAAAGTTCAGTTGACTTTTCACCTAGAAACCCTAATTTAGAAAGTTTGACTTTTGAGCAAATCTTGAGTTTTCTTGATGAATCATGATCAACCCTTGATCAAGTGATGAATGTAACTTCAAAATGAGGATGTTGACCAAAAATTATGAAGTTTGACTGTATGTTGACCACAGTTGACTTTTTGTCCAATACATCCGATTTTCAATCATCTGAGCAATTGCTTGAGGAAACTTGACTTGTGAGGCTTGAAACTTGACATGGAGAATATTTGAAGCATATGAGGAGGCATGAGGATCATTGGAGATGTTGGAAATCCATCTTGACTTGAGAGATACCAAACCCTAGTTTGGGTTGATTGTCTAGGAGAGAGTTTGTCTGATCAACTCTTGAGGAATCTTTGAGTAGGGGTGTATGAAATCTCTTGAATAGATGGAGGGCAAATTTTGGGGTATGACAGCTGCCCCTGGTCAATCGTCTTGTACTGGAAGGTTAGATTTACATGCTTGTCTTTCGTGACCTGAAGGTAGAAGATGATTGAACACTCGAGTACACCTGAAAATTTGCACTCGCGGTTGGCTGATGATGCGGGCAGACTTACGGATGCCGGTTGGAGAAAGTGAAAGAGTCGCTAGACTCGAGATTATTGATAGGAGGCGGGGATGGGCTTAAGATGCCATCTGGAAAGGTCAATGCTGGGGAATGAGCCGTACGCCAGGCTCGGGATTATTGATAGGAGGAGTGCTGGAAAGTGAGCCGTACGCTAGGCTCTGTAGATGTTTATGGAAAGATTATGGAGATGGGCTTAAGATGCCATCCGAGGGGAGTCGTACGTTAGACTTCGTGTTCACTTTGAATGAAGTTATTGGTCTGTATTGATTTTTAACCATATATGCAGCATTCTGAAAGTGAAGAAATGTTGACAAGTAGTCGGAGATGGGCTTAAGAGGCCATCAAGGCAATCGAGTCGTCGCTAGACTCTGTATCATTGATAATAAGGGATCAGAATAAATCTTCGTGCTGATTACTCTGAGGGAGATTGTAGTTGGCAAGAATGTGGATAGCTTCCCTGTTGTGCATCGGGTGTTGATCCATTGCCATTATCGGAGGATAACTGGCGGTCTTTGGATAGTTTTCCGTCGATTGGGGCTTAATCTGGACGATCGTCGGAGGACAACAAAGGCGGTCTTTCGAGATAGTTTTCCGTCGGTTCGGGGCTTAATCTGGACCCGTCGTCGGAGGACACCAAAGGCGGTCTTCGGATAGTTTTCCGTCGGTTCGGGGCTTAATCTGGACCGATCGTCGGAGGACAACCAAGGCGGTCTTTGGATAGTTTTCCGTCGATTCGGGGCTTAATCTGGACTGTTTGCATCAGTGTATTACTGTTTGGAGAAAACAAGAGGAACTTTGATAGAATATTCGTTAGTTTTATGGAAAGTATGATGCATGATAGTGTATATGAATGACATATGCATATATTGTGACTTTATGAGTAATGTATGAATGATGAATGTTGTGATATTTCAAAACATATCCATCTTGAGGAAGATCTGGTTACATTTGAAGATTTCGACTTACGCTTGGGGAGGAGTAGGTGAGAACCCCGCTTTTGAAGGAAAAGAAAGATATCCTGGATTCCTCCGATGCACTATCTGACCAAGTCTTGGGTCTAGTAATTGTTGAGGAAGGTAGAGATTGAGAAACTCGTTGTTGGAGGTCTCATAGACCCTGCTGAGGAGAGTCTGGGAGGCGATCTGTTGGGGACCTTGTATGTAGACCCTGTTGAGGATTTTTAGGAGGTGCTCTGCTGGGGATTCTGAGTGTAGATCTCGCTGGAGAGCATTTGATGGTTGCTGAGAGACCGGGCTAGAAGAGTCTGGAGCCCGTTGTAATCTCTGGCTGGGGAATAAAAGGTGTATGTTTCCTCCGATGCACTATCTGACCAAGTTTCGAGTCTGGATACCACTGCTGGGGAAAAGGGGAAGGACCGAGAGGTATCCGTTGGGGATAGACGCCTTGACTGGGGATGAGGTGTTACTGCTTGGAGACTGATGTAACATTGCTCGGTTGAGTGGAATTACTGCTCGGGGACTTAACGTACATTCCGCTGGGGAAGGTGTGTTGTGAGTGACACCTTTGTGGGGATCATGCTCTGTGGGGAACTGTGTTGATGATTTTCGTCGTCATCCCAACTCCTGGAGCCTATAGTAAGTACTTTTGCATGTTCACTTTTCGTATGTTTGCGGTTAGATTCTTATTGTCAAATGCATATGATCATTCAAGGCAAATGCTGGACTTATTGCAAACGACAACAGTGAAAATTGTAAAGAGAAAGAACTCGCATTTATTTGCAATGTGGCGTATGGCCAAGTAGTTTGTACACAAGAAGGTAAAAGCTATGGAAACAATCTCGTTAAGTTCCAACTATGCTAGTACTCATATATTTCAACTATCTCATCTCCTTTTGTCGGTAGAAAGTGAGTGAATTGATCTCGCCATTTGAATCTTGAATGCGATAGTAGTGCAGGCGGTGATCGGAAGAGACATAGTCGTCGCTTGAATCCCTAACTTTTGCCTAGACCGCCCTTTCGGGTTTTCGATCTCTGGGATACCCTTTTTGCCCGCCTTTTCGAGTTTTCGACTTGCGGTGTACATGTTTTGTATATATCCTTAATTTTGCCCGAACCTTTTGGTTCGGGGATGCCCTTATTTTTGCCTAGGCGATCGACCTAGCGGGTCTCTTTTATCGTAGTATTTTTGACTATGTCTGCGTTCACGGTGTGGGAAGTCTTCGCCATCCATGGTGCTAAGTATCATAGCTCCGCGGAAAATCTGTCTTGACTACAAATGGTCCCTCATAGGTGGGAGTCCATTTGCCCCAGGATCACCTTGTGGAAGAATGATGCGCTTGACTACTAGATCACCGACTTGGTAGACTCGGTGCTTGACCTTCTTGTTAAATGCTCGATCATTCACGATAGATCTGTCCATGACGGATGGGCGATCGTTTCTCATCAATCAAGTTAATCGGTCAGTCGGACCCGATCGTCTTCCTAACTCGCCTCTGGAGGACTCGGTTGAGGTATCCGAACCTCGATGGGTAAGGCGGCTTCCATACCGTATCGAGAGAAGGGGTTGCCCAGTGGATGTTCGTCTTTGTAGTGCGATAACCATGAAGAGCAAACGGTAACATCTCATGCCAATCTTTGTAAGTCCTTTGTCATCTTACGTATAATCTTCTTAATGTTCTTGTTGGCGGCTTCCACTGCGCCATTCATCTTAGGCCGATATGGAGAAGAATTGTGATGCTTGATCTTGAACTGCGTGCAGAGTTCGGTGATCATTTTATTGTTGAGATTGGAGCCATTATCTGTGATAATCCTTTCGGGAGTGCCATACCGACAGATAAGATTATGTTTGATGAATCGAGCCACAACATTCTTGGTAACAGATGCATACGAGGCTGCTTCTACCCACTTGGTAAAGTAATCAATTGCCACAAGGATGAAGCGATGTCCGTTGGAGCGTGGGCTTGATTTCCAATCATGTCAATGCCCACATTGCAAAGGCCAAGGAGAAGTTAAAACATTGAGTCTTGGAGTGCGTGTACTTTGTCGTAAATCTTGCACTTGTGACAAGATCGAGCATAGCGGTGACAATCGGCTTCCATGGTGGACCAATAGTAACTGTTCTCAAAATCTTCTTAGCCATGGTGTGTCCGAGTGGGTACCAAATCGCCTTCGTGTAACTCTTCCATGATCGCCTTCTGTTTTCGGTCTACGGTAGATAAGCACAAGTCGTGGTTGCTTGTATAAGATGTCGTTCTTTGAGAAAGAATTTGGAAGCAAATCTTCTCATGAACTTCTTATCATTAATAGATGCCCTGGGATATTCACGAGTCTCGAGATACCTCTTCACGTCATAGTACCAGGGTTTCTCTTCTGCGTCAAGCTCATAACAATATGCTGGTTCGTCAAACTTCTCAATGATGATCTGGGGAGCCTCGTTGTCCCACCTAACCTTGAACATAGACGACATAGTAGCCAATGCGTCTGCCAATTGATTCTCTTCTCGCGGAATATGATCAAAAGTAATCTCTTCGATGTAGGGGATCAAACTTAGAACATGCTCTCGGTACGGAATGAGATTCGGATGCTTTGTATCCCACTCGCCCTTAATCTGACTGATCACTAAAGCTGAGTCTCCATACACTTGTAAGAACTCGATTCTTAAGTCAATAGCAGCTTTGATACCCATGATGCACGCTTCATATTCAGCCATGTTGTTAGTGCAACTGAAACATAATCTGGCGGTGAAAGGAGTATGTCGCTTTGTAGGGATGTAATGTGGCGCCAATGCCATTGCCAAGGCGTTTGAGGCTCCATCAAAGACCATAGTCCATCGGGATCCTTGTTCAGTCCTTCGGCAGGTTCTTCTTCAATAACTAGTAAAACATCTTCATCGGAAATTGAGCATAGGCGATAGTCATCGACGGCTTGATGAGCCAAGCGATCGGCTACTACACTTCCTTTGATCGCTTCGAGAAGTGTCTTTGGATGTCGATTCGGTCAAGATCATCGCCATCTTGCAATTCTTCCGGAGAGCTGGTTTCTCAAATATGTATTTTATCGGATCCATCTTGAAATCAACAAGGTAGTGTGAGTCAACATATCTGTCTTAGTCGTGAGCAGCCCAAGCAAGCGTTGCAAGTTTTCTCGGTGTGAGTATCTTGTTTCACGTCGGTAAACTTTTGCTAAGGTAGTATATTGCATGCTCTTTTCGACCGGACTCGTCATGTTGCCCCAACACACACCCCATTGAGTTCTCTAACTTTGTCAAGTACATGATAAGAGGTCTTCCTTGTGGCGGCATCGGGATAGGAGGGTTAGGGTACTCCTTGATTTTGTCAAAAGCGATCTGGCAATCGTCGTTCCATTCCACTACTTGATCTTTCTTAAGTAACTTAAAGATTGGCTCACAAGTAGCAGTCAGGTGTGCAATGAATCTGGCAATATAGTTCAATCGGCCCAAGAAACCTCTGACTTCCTTCTCTGTGCGAGGTGCTGGCATCTCTTGAATGGCTCTAACTTTGGCGGGGTCAACCTCAATACCTTTATTACTGACGACAAACCCTAGGAGTTTTCCGGATCTGACTCCAAAGGTGCACTTGTTGGGATTCAGTCTCAACCTGTACTTCTTCAACCTATCAAACAGTTTTTATAGATGATGGAGATGTTCTTCCTCAGTCTGTGATCTAGCTATCATGTCGTCGACGTAGACCTCTATCTCGTGATGAATCATGTCATGGAATAGTGTCACCATAGCACGCTGATAAGTGGCGCGCGTTCTTCATCCGAGCGGCTTGTAGCGAAAGTGCCTCTGTGTAACAAAGTAGTCTTCTCCATGTCTTCGGAGCCATTTTGATCGATTAACCGGAGAAACCATCCATGAAGGAGAAAACCTTGTCTTTGGCGGTGTTGTCAACCAAAACATCAATATGAGGAAGTGGGAAATCGTCTTTCGGACTCGCTTTGTTCGGATCTCGTAATCCACACACATTACCTTGCCATCCTTCTTGAGTACGGGTACCACATTGCAACCAGGGATAAGAGGTGTGAGCTAAGAAACCGCGTTGAGCGCTTCATAACTCGCTTTGATCTCTCGACATCTCGGGACGCATGCGACAGACCTTCTATTTCAGGAGAAAACCTTCTTTCGCAATCGGTGTACCACAATATCAATGTCTAAACCGCCATGTCTTCGTATGACCAAGCAAAACCTCAATGTAGTCTCGTAGCATCCGAATCAACCTTTCTTTAACACTATTCTCAAGACCCGCTCTATCTTGATCTCTTTTCATCTTCGTCGGTACCAAAATTCACAACCTCAACTTGCTCTTAGTGTGGGTATAACTCGCTCTTCTTGTATGTGATCTGGCAAGTTCTCGCACTTCACAATCTTCCTCACTTTCGTCTTGGCTTGGTAGATCGGATTATCGAAGTCATATTTAGCACTAGCATTATTGAGATTCGGAGTGATTGCGGTGTATCACGTGGGTGTGTGTAAGAACACATAGCCTTTTGAAGGGGTGATAAAGTAAAGAAAGAAAGCAAGCGATTGAATGCAAAGTCCAACGATTTATTGAATGAAAATACGCAAACGACGGATAATAACCCTACAAGCGAGCCATGATGCCGGGCAAGGCATTAGGCTTTCAAAGTTTATTGTTCAAAACATAAAGAAATACGAAAAGCAAAACAAAACAAGAGCAATTACTCGACTAAAGGAGATTGGTATGGCGTCTTGATCTTCAATTCTTGAGCCCATGATGCAGGTTGGAAAGATCCACTTGCGATGTCGAAGCCGTTGTCGTTGTCTTCTATAGCATGGATTCCACTCGGCGTGCGGAAGGGAAGTTGGCGGCACGTTCGCGTATCATCTTGACCCTTGATGGTGAAGCCTAAACCGGTCTTGTCGGTTTGAAGGAAGATCGGGCTGTCCCCAAATAGCACTACCTCCTTCTTCAAGCAGCTTGAGCATCTTTCAACGAGGCCATCCTAGGCGGAGCTTGTGTAACCGGGAGTGAGAGTCAGGCATGACTCGGGTATTGTTTCAAAAGCTTGAAGTCTCAAAGAATTCATTCTCCATCTCGAGATATCGGAATGATGTAGTGGTGACCATATACTCCTCTTCACCACTGTAACAACCTTCCCTTTCACCGGTATTTTAGTTTCGATGTAAGGTAGAGTATGAGCTTTGCCCCATGTATCCAAGGGCGTCGAGTAGGCAAGAGTAGGTCGGACGGATGTCCATGACAAAGAAAGTAGAATCAAAAGTCGGGAACCGACTTTATGAGTGATGAGCTCTCCAATCTGTTAAGCAGAGCCATCAAAAGCCCTCACAATAATGTCACGGGCCTCGGAACCAAACTTTCGACATCAAGCCGATCAAAAGAAGTTTTCAGTAGGATATTCAGAGCGGAACCGGTATCTATCAAGACATGAGATAATGTAGTGCCCTTGCATTCAACAGAGATGTGCAAGGCTTTGTTGTGTTTCTTTCCGGAGTCAAATCGACATCGAGAAGCCTAGGCCGTTGTTGGCGCTAGCAATACAAACTTGAGCGGTCGGTGGTAGTGTCTTGCGGTACGTGAGCATTCTTCAGAAACTTTACCAAGGCGTTAGCATGAGCCTCGGAGCACAAGAGCAGAGCAAGCATGAAGATCTTGGACGGAGTCTGTCCCAACTGTTCCACAACATTGTAGTCACTCTTCTTGATAATTTTCAGAATTTCCTCCATTTCTCGTTTGGAGGTGTCTTGACAACTTCCTTTGGTACTACGGTTGAGCGGGATGAGTCGGTTCTTTCCTCTAGTGGGGATATTGATTGAGTAGGCTGGAATGCGAGTTGGAGTCGTAGTGTCTTTTGGAGGAGAGATCTCGGAGAATACCCTTGGTTCGGTCACCTTGCTTGATCCGGTGATGTTGTCAATGTCGGGAATAGAAGCTTGATAAGATCTTCAATGGTCGAGGATCTTGTTTGACACCATGATAGTAAACCTCAGATCCATAATTCCAAGGGATAGCCTTGTCAGAGGAATATGGGGCCTTGGAGAAGTGATAATGAGAGGTGCCACCCTAGGCACGGGATCGTGAGGAAATCCTTATTGTGTTAACATCGGCATAGTCTTACGGGAAATCGTCACCCCATCCGGTCGCCTTAACATCTTCAATAGGAATCTTGTAACTATCGGGACGATGTACTTCACCATGTAATCATACTTTCCACTTGGCTGCCCCAAGGTATCCCACAATGGTGCGGCTTCATTCATATCTTGATCTTCAACTTAGACATATCTTCACACACGCCGGTGGCTTGAAATATCTCACGGTTGTCCATCATACATCGAACACGTCTTCTCAACCAAGCACAACCATCAGCGCGGATGGGCACCAACGACAATCCTCTGGGCATCTGGATTGACAGCTGCGCAAGTTCCTCTTACGGTCATCGGAGGAATGGTCAAGTCATCTATGTTGAAAATATAAGTATCGTCACCAAACATTGGAACTCTTGTCATGGTTAGGCATGGGAGCGTTGATCACATTCGGTCTCAAGGAGGATCAAACTCAATCTGCTTAGATTCTATCATATCTTGAATTTTGTTCTTGAGCCCAACAATCATCGATACTATGTCGGGGCTATTGGAATGGTAAGCACACTTAGCATTAGGATTGTACCGAGAGGAAGTGTTGACATTCGAGGAGGATCCTCAAGGTTATCACTCTGCGTTCAACATGTGTTGCAAGGCTTGCGACAAAGGCATGTTGATCTTAAACTGTCTTCGTGGCGCGTTGCTCTGGCGTTGTCTGCGAGGTTGTCTTGATGTAGGATTGGAGATCACAACGCCCCCACATTGAGCACGGTCGGTCTTGGCTCGGCCTTTCGACCATACAGCATTGGCTTCTTTCTTAGCACCAAAAGATCTCTTGCGACATTTGAAGATGACTCTACATGGATCTTCCCACTCTTGATACCAGCTTCAATACGCTCTTTGTAAGTATCAGCTCGGTGAATCCAGATGAAGAATTTCCAATCAGATGATTGAAGAATGGGCCTGTCAATGTCCCCATGAACATATCAACCAACTCCCTATTGGACAAGGGTGGCTGAACTACGCGCTAAATCTCTCCATACGAGCATACTCCTTGAACTTCTCATCACGACCCATAGACATGCTTTGTAGTTGCATGCGAGTGGGTGTCAATTCACATTGTACTCATCATGCAGAAAGCATCGCTAAGTCACTCCAAGTACGGATACGGTCATTCTCTAGCGATAATACCAACCGAGTTCGGACAAGCTCTCTTGAAATAGTGCATCCACAACTTTACTCATCGGTGTGGGGTTGATCTTGAACATAGGACTTCAAATGCAGCTTAGGGCAAGACATGCCATCATACTTAGCAAAAGTAGGAACTTTGAACTTGGGAGGAATCACAACACCAGGAACAAGATTCAGATTATCAAAATTCAACCCAGACATCTTCAGGTTTTTCACAGTATTCAGACGGTCTTCAAGTTTCTTGTACTTGTCATCTTCATCAGAGTATTGGCCATCATCATAGTTCTTCTCAGACTCATGCTGGCTGCCTTCGTCATCACCCTTGTTACTTTGCTCATCCTCCTTCTTGAAACTTCCTTCTGAGAGCTCAATTCGACTGACCCTCTTAGGACCACCCTTGTAGCGTCTGCCCTTGTTGAGGAGACCAACAACCTTCTTCTTCTTGTTGATGAGCTTCTTCAAATCTTCTTGGCCTTGGACCAAGTTGGTGAACATCTGCTGAAACTGAGCATTCTGAGCTTGGAGATCTTTGACAGTCTGTTCAAGAGCCATTTCTGCTAAAATAAATAGCGAGCAAATGAGAAAACCAATCTCCAATGTACCTGTGATGCAATGTTTATGCTATGCTATGCAATGTTTATGCGAATGCAATGCAATGTTTTCAAGGACCTTAGAGATTTAAATTTGTTAAACAAGCAAAAACAAACATTTATTAGTACTCTTTTTATTATTCTTTTTTCTTTTTAAGTACAAGAGATAGTTCAAAACAATAATAAAAGAAAAGCATAAAAATCCTAAAGCTCTAAGTCTCCCACGGGCGCTTCCTCTTGGTGCCGAGGTAGGCGTTGATGCTTCGCTCCCCATGAAGTAGCTTGGTCAACTCTAGCACTTTCTTCTTACTTGCATAGCATTGAGCTTCAAAGGTATCCCTTTCTTCTTTTAGTTGAATCCAGGATCTCTTCAAGTCTTCAAAATCAGTAGGCATGTCAAGATGGAGAACAGCATAGGGTACGTCACCTATAGCAGGTTCCATAATTCGGTAAAGCAGTGAATGGCATCATGAGGTTTTGAGCTCGAGCTCGCACCCATTTGAGGTAAGGTTCCCAAGGAATGGAATTTTGGTGCCCCAAAGTCTTGGTATCAGTCTTCTTTACCATGCCCCAAGCGTGTATAAACCTTCGTCGGTAATTCTGGAGATCGTGATTGTAATCGAACACAATATCTTGGAGAAGCATATCATGTGGACCATCTCTTGAGCAAAACCAAGCGGACGAGAGCTAGAGAAGGGTTGTAAGTAATACCTCCCCTTATACCAAGTAGTGGTACATTAGGGAATTCTCCACAACGCTCAATGAATGTGAAGTCCTTTTGAGAGAAAAGATTCCAACGGATATCGGAATGAAAGAGTGACATCAATCTTTGAGACCATCTCAACCTTTGTTCATTCTTCAAAACTGATGGAGGAAGGTGCGAAATAAACCACCTTGAAAGTAACGGTATACAACACATGAGAGTTCCTTGTCTCTTAGTAGTACGAGTGTGGAGAGAATGCAGGATGTCTCCAAGTAAGGTAGGCACAGGATTGCGGGTAAGAAATAATTTGATGGCATTGATATCAATGAACTGATCCGAGTTAGGGAATAGAATCAAACCATAGATTAACAAGGCCATAATGTCTTCAAATGCATGGAAACTCATAACTTTGAGGAATTCTCGGGCTTTCTTAATTAGAAACTTAGCAAGTAAACCCTTAACTCCACTTCTAGTTTCCCAATTGGCTTCAATGTCTGAGCGCTTAAGATGTAAGGCGGATGCGATGTCTTGAACTTAGGAACCTTTTCCAAACCGGTGAATGGCATTTGGTCAAACGTATCCCAAGTAGCAGAGAACTCTTCTAAGGTAGGAACCAACGATAATGGGAATGTAAAGCAATGGTGTTTGGATCAAAGAACTGAAATAGGACATGCATCATATCTTCTTCAAACCGGAGATAACCAAGTCAAGTAGATAACCATGTCTTTTGATGAGCATGGTCGGAATTTGAAACCAATTCTTTGAGTGAGAAGGGATACCCATGAAGTTGATTCGGATAGTCTTTCTAGAAGCCATAATACCCTACAAAACAGAGCAAAGATAAATCCCTAGGTCCTTGAAATAGTTAGAAATGATATGCAATGCGGATGATGTCATGATGTCATGTTTAGCACACACAAACAATTCACACAATGAGCATAGGTTTAAGGCTTGCATGAGGTATAGGTGATTACCCTACCAAAGGTTTGAGTTGGTTCATCCTGTCCTATAATAGTAACCGGGTTCTAGGAATCTCACATCATAGATCTTTCTCGTAGGCGCTTATTTCAATACGACGGCCAAGTGGTCGATCGAAAATGTCCCAAAAGTCGGATCTCAATGAGTGTAGCATCGAGTATCAACCAACCTTAGTCTGCACCAAAGCCGGCCATCTCACTACCTTCTAATGGCCAAGATGGGTCAATTAAGGTTCTAAAAGTTTAGTTAGCGCTTGATGACACCACGCAGAAGCCAAATACTATCTTCAACTTGGGAATGAAGAGTATCAGGACAACCAAAGTGTCACGCTAATGTAGCCATCATGTTGACCGCGTAGTTATACGTCTAGCGGTCGCAATGATCTAATGCTACTTACCTAAAAGGAAACCCGGATCCGGTGTAGGATCCCCAACAATATAATACCCAAGCAACCCTTAAAGATAAAGCATACAAGTCAAACAAAAAGCAATAAAAGTTATCTAGAAATCCTAAGGCAATTCTCTCTTTAGGGTGATTCCCAGTAGTCGCTTGTGATACGGTGAACGACTTCGTAGGATTTTGTATCCAAATGTGCGGATAGCAAGAGTCGCCACCGACTTTTATTTTTATCCAATTAAGGGAAGGTAAAAGTAATGAAAAATACCTTCGTTAGATTACGAGTTCGGAGAATGGTTATGAAAAGGAAGGTATTAGCACCCTTTCCATCCGTAGTTATCTGGGCTCTTAGTTACTCTAGATCACTTTTAAAATTGCTTTCGTGTGTTTGACAAAGATGTTTTGAAAAGGCATTTCGCTTTGACTTTGTAATGATTCATGTAGGAGTGTATACAAAGTGTTCGGAAATGTTTGTTTTGAAAAGAAATTTGAACTTTGAAAGGAGTGTGTGGTGTGAAAAGCATTTGTTTTAGAGCAAGCAACTAAGAGACTTATTTACCCACTCAGAGTTGGTCGTTTTTGTACTTCTACATTCCTTTAGAATAGCGCTAGCCGTACCATTAGTTAGTAGGTAGCTCCATTCGTTGGATGTAAGCGGGACATTCGAAGGGACATCGGATGGTCATAGAAGGCAACTTGTAGGAAGTATCCTAGCACATTCGAAGGGACTATCATCATTTTTCGTAGGCGACAATCGAGGGTCAAGATCATGTATTCGGAAGCGACATCGTGGGTCTTATGATCTTTGTATCGAAGGGACTATGATGATTTGTTTGGAAGGCAACGGTGCTAGAATACCTCTACGTTCGAGGGACATGACCATTTTGAATTCGCAAAGGCAACGAGAGAGAATTACCCTAAGGGGTGCGTGTGTGAAAGAAGTGTGTTGATTTCAGAATATGTTATCTTGAAGATTAGTGGGCTATGTTCAATTTATTATCTTGCCATACACGCCTAATTACTAGCAATTGATAAGGGTGCGGAAAGTAAAATGCGGAATGTAAAAGCGGAAATGTAAAGGTGCGGAAAGTAAAACCTACGCTATTACATGGCTTTGGGGCAGATACATAATTAAAAAAATGCGGAAAATAAAGTCCTAATTAAAACTATTACAACCCATATGCAATTACATTATTGAAAAATAAAATAAAAACGGAAGAGTCGTCTGAATCGGATTAACCTGTGAAACAAACGAGAAATCGGAAAATATGATGGAATCAAAATAAGAGAAAATGTTAGAAAAAATGCAAATTTTAATATGAGAAAATTATTATATGCTGGAAATAAGATAAATATGCTACAATAATTTTTTGGGATTTTTTTAATGCAATTTAATAATTTAAAATGAATTTACAATGATTTAAATGCTAAATTATAAATAAAAATAAATATGCATGCAAAAAGATATTTTTAAATTTATTAAATTAAATAAAGATTTTGTGACAATAATGCAAAAGAATAAAATATTTTGGTAGTTTTTAATGCAGAATAAAAATTATGAAAACAATTAAAATAGGATGCAAATATTAAAATAAAATAAAAATATAGAGAATATTGAAAAGTGAAAGTTTGAGAAAAAGAAAAGCAAAACCGGCGCTGGGAAGGATCGAACTGATGTCCTTTGAGAGTATCCACAGACAAGCGCTTTAACCAACGAGCCACATGACACTTGGTGTTTGAATGGTTGAAAACAATAGCATAAGAGTGATGGCGTCTGGATTGAGTTTGAAACACGGTCGTCGTGGACCCCGTCGGTAGCGAAGGCGAATCAACGCAAGCCATTATGCCACGCCAGCCCGTGCCGAAGTCAGCCAGGTCAACGACGCCGGAGCCCTAGCTCCGGTCGTCTTCTCCGGCGACTATGATTTTAGAACCTGCAAAACACGAAATTTCAAAGCAAAAGAAAGGTCCTGTCCACCTATTTCGACCCTTCCGAATTCAATGGAAGCATCAGTTTCGACTGAATCGGCCTGTACAGGCTGGTTCGAAGCTTCTCAAGTTTCTAACCCTAACAATGGCTAACCAGTTTTCCCACGTTCAAGCTCACATGTAATGGTTCAAACATGATCAGATATGCATCCTGAATTCAAATAAACACACAAAAATTGTTAGCAATGCATGTATTTATAAATTCGATTTCATGAAAAATACCCAATCGGAATTGATGTAGAGCCCGATTCTGGATGGATTGGCTTGAGCAAAGTTGATTACGAATCACAGGAACCTCGAGCACGATGGAATGGCTGGAAGAGGTTGGGAAAGGCTGGGATTTGAAATTCGAATTTCAAGTTTCTTGGAAAAAATTTGCAAGAGTTTGGGTGGTTTTTAGGGTTAGGTTCTCCCTCCTCTGGCTTGTGTGTATTGCTTGATATTTATAGGAGGAAATTGGATGGCAAAAGCAAGCAAAAAAAGATCCATTCATCAATGTGCAAATATTTTCCAATAAATAAAATCAAATTTCTTTAAAAACTTGATTTTTTTCTTTCCATATGCAAGCTATCACGATTTGGCAAGAGTGGTGGGCTTTCTTGGTCATTAAGAAAGATATAAATCTAACTTAATTGAAAAAATAACTTAATTTTCATATTTTACATAATTTATTTTTGAATTAAATGTTATAAAATTCAAATATAAATCACAAAAATAGAAAATTACCAATTCCAAGCATTTATGGGTCAAGAATCATGTCATGAATAAGTTTGGATCAAAAGATTATAGGCCCATTTGGAAAATTTTGCATTTTGACCAAAATGTCCTTTTGTGCAATTGTCCAAAATTTCCCAACTTCTGAATGGTGTATCTTGCTCAATTTTCCACATTTTTGAGGGTTCTTGGACTTTTTGGAAAGCTCTAAGAGTCCTCTAAACAATGTCTTTGGTCTCATATCAATTGGAGTTACCATGCTCAATATATCTTCAAAACAAAAAGTTGACTTTTTGTTGACTTTGAAAATGACCTGTAATGTTTTGAGCTATACCTCTCAAATGAAGCATTTTTTGGACATTCTTGTGAGACATGAAGTTGTAGAGAATTGAATTTCCTTCAAAATGAGCTTTGGTGGGAAAATTTCTGAGAAAGTTATGATCAGTCAAAGTTCAGTTGACTTTTCACCTAGAAACCCTAATTTAGAAAGTTTGACTTTTGAGCAAATCTTGAGTTTTCTTGATGAATCATGATCAACCCTTGATCAAGTGATGAATGTAACTTCAAAATGAGGATGTTGACCAAAAATTATGAAGTTTGACTGTATGTTGACCACAGTTGACTTTTTGTCCAATACATCCGATTTTCAATCATCTGAGCAATTGCCTGAGGAAACTTGACTTGTGAGGCTTGAAACTTGACATGGAGAATCTTTGAAGCATATGAGGAGGCATGAGGATCATTGGAGATGTTGGAAATCCATCTTGACTTGAGAGATACCAAACCCTAGTTTGGGTTGATTGTCTAGGAGAGAGTTTGTCTGATCAACTCTTGAGGAATCTTTGAGTAGGGGTGTATGAAATCTCTCGCTGCTTGGGAATATTTTCCTGATCCAATCTTTGCAGGAAGACCGAACCTTATTCATCTGTGTGGCTGGAATAAAGCTAATATCATTAAAGTTCTTTGGAATGTTCGTGCCAAGAAAGATAATTTGTGGATTAATTTGATTCATATGTATTATCTAAAGCAACAACGTATGTTTCGGGTGTACAATGTTGGTGGATTATTTAAGCTATGTTTTTACATCATATTGCTCTCATGAATTCTGAGGAATGGGGTATGGACAGGTATGACACCAAGAAGATATACCAAATGTTGAGGGGAGAAAAACCAAATGTTACTTGGAGAATGCTTTTCTATGGAAATGTTGTGAGACCTAGAGCATCTTTTACTCTATGGTTAGCTTGCCAAAGGAGACTGCTCACAAAAGATCATTTACTTCGTTTTGGAGTTAGTTCAGATGAAAAGTGTGTTTATTGTGGTTTTATTAAGAGTTGTAATCATATTTTCTTTGAATGTGAAAGGACCAACGAAGTTTGGGATCACATATTTGCTTGGTTGAACATTAATCATAAGCTGGGAAGATGAGACACAGAGATTACCATAATTTGTAGTCTGACTCATGGTAAAGGTTGCAGGAAAATACTCTTGAAAATGACTCTTACTAAAACTGTTTATGTTGTTTGGACTTCTCGGAACGAAATCATTTTTCAACAACACACCCAGATTGCCTTTGTAGTAGAGACATCTTTGACAAAATCCTATGTAGAATGAGAACTAGCAAAAAAATTAGTTAAGTTATGTAATAGGTTTTAAGTTTTTACTTCATGAGGTTTGTTGGTTGCTTATGTGACACCCCAAATTAATTCAATTATTAAATAATTATTAATTTAATTAAAGGTTTAATTATTGGAATTTTTGAATTAAAGGATTTAATTGATTAATTAAATAATGGAAATGTTGGGGGTGTGAAGTTGAATTGTAGGGTGTATGTGTTCGCGTTAAAAAGTGACGCGCGAGGGAATCGAATCTGAATTCGGATTCTCTGGCTCGAAACGATTTACTCTTTTGATTTGTTTATAAAGATGCCGCGAGCATCAAGCTTTATTATTTTCAACACAAGAAAAAATGATTATGAAAAAGGGGAAAGCTGTTAATACCCTTAATTGATTATGATATGCATTACGAGTAGCGTAAACTAGACGTAACGCATTGGGGAGATTCCGGGTAAGGGGGGTTTGTTATATAAAGGGAATAGATGGAGCACCCTAAATATATATAGTTATCTATAGCTTTATATATGAATATGTTTGATATGTTTGTGTGTTTTAATTGCTATTTCTATGATTGGGAAAGTTTCTCCTTTGGACTTTAAGAAGGATAGATTATGTGGGATCCTAGGTTTTGTTATTATTGTGCTCGCAAAGATCATTGGGATCTTCTGCATACATATCCCTTAATGGGAATCAGAGCACTTGTAGCTCGGATCTAAAGGGATCTATGGTTTGTTTGGTTTGAGGGAGAAAGAAATTTCCTCGGCAAGGATGAGACCTTGTGCCTACGTATTCTCAAAGGTTGAGAAAGTCAGAGTAATCGTAGTTCCCACTTATGCTAGTGGAAGCAACGGAAGTTATTAAGAGACAAAGACAAATGTCATCTTGAATAAAAATGTATCTAATTTATTTCATCACATACATTTTGAAAAGTTTGAATCTTTCGTCGTAAGTTATAGGCGTTTTGCTTGAGTGTACAAGCGTTACCACTTACGAGTTTTAGAAAGATGTTTTGAAAGATGATTGAATCTTTTAATTGTAAGCATTGGGTGTTTTGCTTGAGTGTACAAGCGTTACCACTTACAGATTAAGAGATGTTTTTGTTTGAAAAGAGTTTGAAAAAGATTTGATTATATGTGATGTGATAGATGAGATACTTCTTCCATAGAGATGATAAATGTCTAAATCTCAAGGAGAAATTGATTGGATTAAGGGGATGCTTTTAAGAAGCCCATGGGTCCTTGTATTGTAAGCCCAAGAGGAGGCATTCCGAGGGTCATTGAGGGTCATCGAGTGTCCTTGTATGAAGCTCAAGAGGAAGCTATAGGGTATGGCTGGCTTTGGCTTTAAAAGGGATTTCACCGGGAAACCATCCTTTTAGGATTAAGAGCAATTTCACCGGGAAATTATACTCTCTGGGTTCTATCCTAGCGCGAGTGTGTCATACCCCAAAATTTGCCCTCCATCTTCTCAAGACATTCCATACATCCATACTCTAGGATTCCTCAAAGGTTGACCAGACAAACCCTCTCCTAGACAATCAACCCAAACTAGGGTTTGGCAATTCTCAGCTCCAGATGGACTTCCAACATCTCCAATGTTCATCATGCCTCCTCATATGCTTCAAAGATTCTCCATGTCAAGTTTCAAGCCTTACAAGTCAAGTTTCCTCAGATAATTGCTCAGATGGTTGAAAATCAATTGTATTGGACAAAAAGTCAATTGTGGTCAACATACAGTCAAACTTCATGATTTTTGGTCAACATCCTCATTTTGAAGTTACACTCATCATCTGATCAAGGGTTGATCATGATTCATCAAGAAAACTCAAGAATTGCTCAAAAGTCAAACTTTCCAAATTAGGGTTTCTTAGAGAAAAGTCAACTGAACTTTGACTGAGCATAACTTCTTCATAATTTCTCAGAAATTTTTCCACCACCTCTTGTTTTGAAGGAAATTCAATTCTCTACAACTTCATGTCTCACAAGAATGTTCAAAAAATGCTTCATTTGGAAGGTATGGATCAAAACATTATAGGTCCTTTTCAAAGTCAACAAAAAGTCAACATTTTGTTTTGAAGATATCTTGAGAATGGAAACTCCAATTGAGATGAGACCAAAAAGGTTGGTTAGAGGACTCTTAGAGATTTCCAAAAAGTCAGAGAACACTCAAAAATGTGGAAACTTGAGCAAGATACACCATTCACAAGTTGGGCAATTTTGGAGAAGTGCACAAAGAGAAATGCTTCTAAAAATCAAAATTTTGCAAATGGGCTTACTTTTTCTTCATCCAAACTTGTTCCTTATGCAATTAGAAATATCCAAGCCCAATGCCACGAATTTTTATTTTATTTTTCTATTTAATTTGGAATTTATTCATTAAAATACAAATTAAATTTAAAAATAAAGTATAAAATCAAAATTAAATACAAAGTTGATTTTTCTCTCTTCCTTGGGATCCAAGCAACTCAATAAAGCCAGCAAATTTCGAAATTTGGATTGATATGGCAAGATTTGATTGAAAATTGATCAAAAAAATGAAAATTTGATTTTGTACAAAATCAAATTTGATTTGCATTGATTAGTGATTGATTCTTTCTCAAAACAACTCTGAATCCTTCTACTATATATACACAACTCATGCCACACGAATTAGGGTAGAAAATTGGACTGGAGAAACCCTATTGAAGCTCAAGAAAACCGTGCTATACAAGCTACTAGCAGCCATCGATCCAGCCGTTTTCAATTGCTTTTGAGGATTCAAACACATTGTTTGGCATCCCTGGAAGCATTCCAGACTCTTACTTTGCCCAAAACCATCAAGAAACTCGAAACTCGAAAATCAGATTTCGGTTTGTTCATCTTTTTCAAAATTCGATTTTCAATTTTCATGCATTATTAACACTTTTTGATTGTTTGTTCATGATCAGCATCAAGTTTGCAAGCTATCTGGGTAGCCCAATTGCGTTTTAGTGACCTGGAACGAAAATCACCATGGCTAGGGTTTTCGGGTTTGAATTAGGGTTTCTTTAAACAGGAAAAATTGGACCAAACTAAGCATACCAGAGTGATCAGGGGATGAAAACGAGTTGATACATGTATTCATAATGCATTTATATTACTTGTATGAGATTTTGATTTTTGCAGGGGCCTTAGCGTCGAACAAAGACCGACGCTAAGTGTTTAAAAATTCAAAACGAAAGAGATGAAGTTTGGCGCGGGGACGATACAACCAGGACGCGACACATGTTCACATTCCACTCGTTCCGATTCAGTGACACGCGTGCACGCTGGCTCAGATGGCAAAGGCGTGGGAGTATGAGAGCAAGGTATCCAGTTCGATCCTTGGCCATGGAAAGAGTATTTTTACAAAGTTTACAAACTTTTCATATTTTTTCTTATGTATTTAATATATTTCATGCATTTTAATTTCTTTTCATAATTTTTATTCATGCATTAAAAATCATCAAAATATTTTTCCTTTTGCATTTATTTTCATAAAATGTTTATTTAATTTATAAAATTAAAAAATACTATTTTGCATGCATATTTATTTTTATTCATAATTTACCATTTAAATCACTTTTAATTAGTTTTTAGTTATTAAATTGCACCCAAAAAATCCCAAAAAATTATTTTAGCATATTTATGTTATTTCCAGCATGAAATATTTTTCTCATTCAAAAATTTACATTTTTACTAACATTTTTCTCTTATTCGATTTCATCGTATTTTCCGATTTCTTATCTTTTCACAGGTTATCCCGTTTCGGACGATTTCTTTTTATCGTTTTCTTTTTTCTAATAATGTAACTGCTCATGGGATGTAATACTTTTAATTAGGGCTTTTACTTTCCGCACTCTTATTATGTATCTGCCCCAAAGCCATGTAATAGCGTAGGATTTATCTTTCCGCATTCTACATTTCCGCATTTTAATTTCCGCACCCTATAGCTCATTCTAATTTGCAAGATAAAATATCTGAATCAACACACTCTTTTCACACATGCACCCCTTAGGGTAATTCTCTCTCGTTGCCTTTTACGAATACAAATGGTCAAGTCCCTCGAACGTAGAGGTATTCTAGCACCGTTGCCTTCAAAACAAATCATCATAGTCACTTCGATACAAAGATCATAATACCCACGATGTCGCCTACGAATACATGATCTTGACCCTCGATTGTCGCCTACGAAAAATGATGATAGTCCCTTCGAATGTGCTAGGATACTTCCTACAAGTTGCCTTCTATGACCATACGATGTCCCTTCGAATGTCCCGCTTACATCCAACGAATGGAGTTACCTACCAACTAAATGGTATGGATAGCGCTATTCTAAAGGAACGTAAATAACACGAAAACGACCAATTCTGAGTAGGTAATAAGACTTTTAGTTGCTTGCTCAAACAAAATACTTTTTGCACCTCACACTTTTGTCAAAGTTCAAACTCTTTTCAAAACAAAACATTTCCAAACACTTTGTATACATTCCTACATGAATCATTACAAAGTCAAAGCAAACTGCCTTTTCAAAACATTTTTTTTCAAACACACAGAAAGCAATTTTTAAAGTGATCTAAGAGCAACTAAGAGCCCGTAGATAACTACGGATGGAAAGGGGTGCTAATACCTTCCCTTTTCATAACCTTCTCCCTTACTCAGAATCTAACGAAGGTCTTTTTCTGTACTTTTTACCTTCCCTTAATTGGATAAAAGAAAAGTCGGTGGCGACTCTTGCTATCCGCACATTTGCGATACCAAAAACCTACAAAGTCAGTTCACCGTGTTACAGGGTGATTCTTTATATTGGAACCCCAATAGGAGGCTGTTAAGAGATTTCCTGATCTCTTTCTTGTTTGATGCCCAAGAGAAGGCTAAACTCAACGAGGAGTTCTTTTGAACGAAGCCCAAGAGGAGGCTGACTCAACAGGGGAGTGTTGTCTTATATGAAGCCTAAGCGGAGGCTAAACTCAGATGAATGAGTTACCTTGTACAAAGCCCAAGAGGAGGCTAATAACTGTGGGGAACCTATTGGTTAGACTAGTTGTTATGTTATAACTAGACAGTTATATAAACAAGCGTATGAAGTTTATTCACAGGAGTTTATGAAGGAAATATAAACAATGCGTGTAAAGTTTATTTTACAAGAGTTTATGAAGGAAATATAACAAGTGTGTGTAAAACGAACGTTTAAAATGAGCGCAACTTGATTATTTACAAGTTTGAATTGTGTACAAGGAAGTAAATATGTACACGAACGAGTGTTTATGTAAAAGGAGGTGTGGATGTACATAGGAGGGTTGGGACTTACACCGTAAGGGAGGCCCATTGGTTTAAAAGCAGTTTCACCGGGAATAATGCTCCTTTTAATACCAATGGTATTCAGTGTATATACAAGTGAAATGAAAACAACCGGAAGAAGTTTGTCTGTAATTGAGTATTTACAAAGATATCATATTATGTACAAGGAAAATTAATATGTACATGAAAGAATTAGATATGTACAAGGAAATATGTATGTACATAAAAGAATTTTGGGACTTACACCGTGAGGGAGGCCCATGATCGGTTAAGAAATTCGAGAGAAAACGAATTCGGTTTTATCGTCAAATCGGATCGATCATGGAAAAAAGATGTAAGTTTAATGAAAAGTTTTGAAAAAAAAGATCTTGAAAGTGTTTTTTGAAAGATTAAGTTTACTTACAAGAAGTTTGAGAAAAAATCGGGCTTTGAAAGTTTGAAAAAAATCACCTTTGAAAGTGCTTTGAAAAGTACTCAAAAGTATCGTTTTCGGCTCGATAAAAATATAATCAGATGAAAGTTTTTCTGAATTTTTTGACACTATCATAAAATAGATATGTTAATTGACAAGTGTACAAAAAATCACCACAAAATGAGAAAAAGCTTGAAAAAAATATGAAGAGAAAAATGAAAAATTTGGCAAAAATGGTCCCAAGGCTACTCGAACCCGGGACCATTGGGCAAGGCGTGGCAAGAATGACTTAAGAGTGAGCTGGCAACCGCTGGGGCGGCAATACATCCGTGTATTGAGTTCAAACCAATTAATTATATTACAAACTGGACATTTGAATTTGAAAAAATGCGCGTACTCATCTTCTTCTTCCTCAATCCTTCAATCAGCCATGGATTCCTTGTTTCTCAACGAAATTGCTCGATGTAAACATCAAACTTGATCGAAATTGAACCAGGAACATGATGAGGTGGTTTAATTTCATTTATTTTTAGCTTAACATGATTAAATTCCCAGAAATTACGAAGAACCCTAATTCTTTAAAATCAAATTGAAATCGTGTATGATCAAGGATTTAAGCAATTGATTGAGGGTTAATGATCAGTGATGGTGCAGAAACAAAACGGCCAAGAGCTTTTTGAACTGGAAGCAAGGAATCAAGGAGTTTGAAGTTCAGTTACATACCTCTTGAAGCTGAGATCGAAATCTTCAATGGAGTGTTTCCAGAGTTGTTCTGATGATTCCTATAGCACTAGTGAACTTCAAGGATCGTGTGAGGATGGTCTGCTCACTTTGAAATTGCCTGAATCATTCCAACCAAGTCCACCTGCACATGCTTTAAAGTGAAACTCGAAATCGATGTTAGAGGTGTTACAGGTTAAGGTTAATGGTCTGCATCATCCATATGAAGTATATTGATGATGTTTGAATGGAAAAATCACAACTTGCTCGAGCCAAACATCAAATTCGAAGGTTAAGGCAGTTTTGGCAAGTTTGGAAACATGAAATGCAATTCTGGTTTTTAGCTTTTCTTATGTTGATTTTAAGTTACAAACCAATTACATATAATGTCTATGACATGTTAGACACCAAATCTCTCATGTTTTTTCACAAGTTTTGAAAAATGCAAGATTTTTCAAATTGAACTATGTTACTTGAAAATTAAGAAAGAAAGGAGAAAGCTTGTTTTGGCATAGCTTTGGTGTAGTTTGGAATGGCAAACATGACCTCTATTTATAGGTCAAGATTTCTGAATAGCAAGCAAAGAAGATAGGCTTTGGTTTGGACAACTTGCCTTAGAGGGCAAGAAAGTCATTTTTGCAATAAATGCAAAAGGAAGCTTCCTTTTAACCATGGTTAAATTTAACTTGATCTTATCTCATCATAATTACTTTCAACTGATTTTTATCAGCTCTAGCCTATCTCCAATTAGTGACAAGGCTTCTAGAAAGAGATTTTGCAAAAAATGACTTGTAATTTTGAAAGTTGTACTTGAAAATCAAGGATTTTGGAGCTCTATGTTTCAAAATCAAAAGTATAGCTAGGCACCATGGATTTGCAAGTTCTTGGACATTTTGGAAAGCTTGTTTCAGGAGCTACAACTTTCATGTTTTGAGTTTTTACTAATTCCAAATGGAACTATGTGGAAAAATGCCATGAAGTTTGGAAAAAATGTGAAATTTTAACACTTGAAAAATTTTCTAAGTGTTGAAAATTTTGACTTTTTGTTGACTTTTCCAAATTTCTTGATTTTTTATGATCATGATGGATCATTTGAAGTATTTTGATGATGGAAAAAGTTTTATCTTGAAAAAAGTTGACCAAAAGTCAAAGTTTGACTTTTCAGTGCAGATGAAATTTTATCAAATGATCCAGAAATTGACTGATGAACTTTGTGAACTTCTGTGATGTTTTGAATCCAGAAATTAGGTCAACATGTTGTATTGAAGATATAAAGATCAATCTCCAGACAAAAAAGTCATTCATTGATCAGAAAATCAGTGATTGCTTATCCTCGATGAAAACCCTAATTGGTCGATCCTTGATAGATCATGAGAAAAAATTGGATATTTGAAGATCAGAGGTTGATGATTTGATTAAAATGGATCAATTGAGGTGAGTGAAACTCAAACCCTAATTGATTACCTCTTGAATCAGATGAAAAATTGATGAAACCCTAATTTTGACCTGTAGAAGCTATACCCGATTAATTCTGTTCTGAACTGTTAGTGATGCAATGATGCAAATGTAAGGTGGTATATTAGGTCAAAATTTGGGGTATGATAGATGCCCCTATTTAAGTTTCTTTAACCTGAGATATGAAGATGAATATCTTCGTCTCAATAGGTGTGAAGAGACTTAAATATCAGAATACGCAAATTTTGGACCTAAGATACCAAAAGATGCGAGTGATGCAAAATGATTGCAAAAAGTTTACCCAATATATATCAAAGATTGATATGATGGGGAAAGATTTTGTGAGGATAACTCAATGAAAAGAGAATCCTGTTTGTTGGGAAACAAGCAATATGTTTCACTGGGAAAATAGATTCACAATGTATGTGAATTATCTGTTTCGCTTTGGGAAACGAGAAAATTACCTTCTGTCAGCCTTGTGACAATTTAAGGTAAGCGAAGATGATATTACCAATTATCGGCCTTGTGATAGTTTATGGCAATGAGTTCTGAAGATATTACCAATTATCAGCGAAGTGATAACTATAACAAGGTAATTCTTGAGAAAATTACTGAGTATTCAGCCTTGTGAATAACAGACAATGAGAGAAACAGATCTCAAACGAATTTCTATTTTCTTAGTTACAATCTTGCCGGGGATCTCTCTCTTGAGAAGATGCGGGCATTTTGACTGAACAGACACATGTTTTCTTTAGACAGAAAGACAACTGTGGAGATTTCTTGAACTTTCATGATTTGAACGTGTTGAGAAGAACAATCATTTTATGACAAGTTTCAAGATGAAAAGGAAATAAGCGGCTTGGATGACGAGGCTATTGCTTATTGTTTGCGGGTAGATTTTTCTGTGAAATCTAAATCTGAGTTGGTCAGAGACGAGGTTCTATCCAGGAATGAACTGGAAAGAAACGGTCAATCAAGTCTTTGTTCCCAATGAGAAATGATCTCAGCCGGGGAATGAGAGAAAAATGTATTTTTCCGCTTGGGAATAATCTACTGGAGATATGACATACCCACATGAGTAAATGTAATCTAAACCAGTGATATAGAAGCAAACATTTGAGAAATGCAGAAATGCATTAATGATGTTATTATGTATGAATGATGAATGTTATGAATGTCATATGCATGCTGACGATACTTGACAAAGACAACAAAAAAGGTATTTAGGAAAAGGACTACGTCACAGTTCAAACAAATACTCAGCAAAATCTGCAGCAATGGTGTAGACGTTACTGATGACGAATCTGAGTTGCATGCTTTAAACTTTCTGAAAAAGGCATTTCATTGGCAACTTTGTTGGGAATTCTTTTTTAATAAGAATACCGTCCTTTGATGATATCTGTTGAGGAGAAGAAAACTTCTGTAGCAGTTGTTTTATCCTTCAGAGGTCGAAACACTCATGGAGAAACTGTTGAAGTTTCTTCCGTGTTCATAGTTCAAAGGAAAATTTCGCTTTTATTTCAAAATTTTGAAGTAAAAATTCATTTAAAACTTTTAGTTTCAAAAGTGATTTTCACAATAAAAAGCGTTATTTTGCAAAACAGAATAAAGCAAGAATTGCAAACAAAAAGGCACAAGGCTCAAATTTATTGATAGAATGGTAATCAGCCAAAGGCGTGATTCCATGAGCTATTTACAAGAGTTGGAAATGATAATTTATTGGGAAAAGGCTACATTGAAAGCAAATAACCGCTATCATCCCTAACAACTTTGAATTCCAACTGTGCTTGTTGCTTCAGAAGATTTTGATTGAAGATTCGTTGATGGAAGATTCTTCAGATTGACGAAGTACGGACTGATTGTAGTTACTTTGTCATTTTTTTTGTATCCTTAACTTTTGCATAGATTGCCTCTTTAGGTTTTCAATCTATCACGATAATTTCTTTTTATTGTCTCTAATTTTTGCCTGGACCGCCTTTTCAGGTTTTCAATCCACCGAGACGCTCATTTCTGCCTAAGCCGCCCTTTTCGGGTTTTCGACTTACCGAGCTGTTCTTTTGTTTTTTTTAGACAAAGTATTTCTTGACTGCATCAGCATTCACAGGATGCAGGAGTTCATCACCGTCCATGGTTGTGAGAGTCATAGCACCGCCAAAAAAGCTTCTTTTGACGATGTATGGGCCTTTGTAATTAGGAGTCCATTTGCCCCTAGAATCTGGTTGAAAAGACAGAATCTTTTTAAGCACGAGGTCGCCTTCTCGGAATTCACGAGGTCGGACCTTTTTGTCGAAAGCTTTCTTCATCCTTTTTTGATACAGTTGTCCGTGACACAGAGCGGTCAGGCACTTTTCTTCGATTAAGTTCAGCTGGTCGTACCTGCTTTGACACCATTCGGCCTCAGATAACTTAGTTTCCATGAGAACTCTCATTGGCGGAATCTCAACCTCTACGGGGAGCACTGCTTCCATGCCGTATACTAGAGAAAAAGGAGTTTCCCCTGTTGAAGTGCGTACTGATGTATGATACCCATGCAGAGCAAATGGCAGCATTTCATTCCAGTCTTTGTAGGTGATGACCATCTTTTGGACGATCTTTTTGATGTTCTTGTTGGCTGCTTCAACGGTGTCGTTCATCTTTGGCCGATAAGGAGATGAATTATGATGCTCGATCTTAAATTCCTCACACAGTTCTTTCATCATTTTGTTGTTCAAGTTCGATCCATTGTCTGTAATGATCTTACTCGGAACTCCATACCGGCAAATGAGGTTGTTCTTGATGAACCTCACAACCACTTGTCTTGTAACATTGGCGTAAGATGCTGCTTCGACCCATTTGGTGAAGTAATCAATAGCTACTAGAATGAAAGCGATGTCCGTTGGACGCTTTTGGTTCGATCATCCCGATCATGTCAATGCCCCACATGGAGAAAGGCCACAGAGAGGAGAGAACGTTGAGTAGAGTCGGTGGCACGTGGATCTTATCTGCATAGATCTGGCACTTGTGACATCTCTTGACGTGTTTACAGCAATCGGATTCCATTGTTATCCAATAGTATCCTGCTCTCAAGATCTTTCTGGACATTGCATGCCCATTTGAATGGGTTCCAAAGGATCCCTCATGCACTTCATGAATTATCGTGTCTGCTTCGTGTCTGTCGACGCATCTGAGCAGGACCATGTCGAAGTTTCTTTTGTATAGCACATCTTCATTCAGGAAGAAATTTCTAGAAAGCCTCCTTAGAGTTTTCCTATCTTTGTACGATGCCCCGAGTGGGTACTCCTGAGTTTGAAGGAAGCGTTTGATGTCGTGGAACCACGGTTTATCATCAAAGATTGCTTCAGTTGCAAACACATATGCAGGTCTTTTAAGGCGTCTGATATGGATCTTAGGCATATCGTTCCAATGGTTGACTTTGAACATGGAAGATAGAGTGGCCAAGGCGTCTGCCATTCGATTCTGATCTCGAGGGATATGATGCAATTCAACTTTGTTGAAGAAAGTCAACAAACGTCTTGCATAATCTCTGTAAGGAATCAAACCAAGATGATGAGTTTCATACTTGTCTTTGATTTGGTTGATCACAAGGGCTGAATCTCCATATATGTCAAGGATCTTGATCCTCAAGTCGATGGCTTCTTCGATACCCATGATACAAGCTTCATATTCTGCGATGTTGTTGGTGCAATCAAACAGCAACCTGGCGGAAAACGGGATATAGAGAACCCTCGGGAGTGATGATGACTGCCCCAATTCCGTTGCCAAAGACATTAACTGCTCCATCAAAGATTAAGCCCCATCTAGATTCGGGATCAGGACCTTCTTCGGGTAGCGGTTCGTCAAAATCTTTCATCTTTAAGTACATAACATCCTCGTCAGGGAAGTCGAACTTGAGAGATTGGTATTCGTTGATTGGTTGATAAGCCAAGTGATCGGCAAGAATGCTTCCTTTGATCGCTTTTTGGGCATGGTACTGGATGTCATACTCAGATAATAGCATCTGCCATCGAGCAATTCTTCCTGTTAAGGCAGTCTTTTCAAAGACGTACTTGATTGGGTCCATTTTGGAGATTAACCAAGTCGTGTGATTGATCATGTACTGGCGGAGACGTCTCGAAGCCCACACCAAAGCACAACATGTTTTCTCGAGCATGGAGTAGCGAGTTTCACAGTCTGTGAACTTTTTACTCAAGTAGTAGATGGCATGTTCTTTCTTACCCGGTTTCATCTTGCTGTCCAAGCACGCAGCCCATGGAATCTTCTAGCACAGTAAGGTACATGATTAATGGTCTTCCTTCGACTGGAGGAATCAATATTGGAGATTCTGACAGGTATTCCTTGATATTGTCAAACGCTTTTTGGCAATCTTTGGTCCACACAACCTCTTGATTTTTGCGGAGAAGCTTGAATATCGGCCCACAGGTAGCAGTCATTTGAGAAATGAATCTGGAGATATAATTTAACCGTCCAAGAAATCCTCTTACTTGCTTTTCTGTATGTGGCGTAGGCATTTCTTGAATAGCCTTGACTTTGTCAAGGTCAACTTCAATAGCTCTTTGACTGACAATGAAACCTAGGAGTTTTCCAGATCTTACCCCAAAGGTGCATTTGTTAGGATTCAGGCGAAGCTAAAATTTCCTTAATCGCTGAAACAACTTTAAGAGATATTCTATATGCTCTTCTTCAGTGTCAGACTTCGCTATCATGTCGTCTACATAGACTTCGATCTCTTTGTGCATCATATCATGAAAGAGAGTAGTCATTGCCCTTTGGTAAGTTGCGCCTGCATTCTTTAATCCAAACGGCATTACTTTGTAGCAAAATGTGCCCCATGGCGTGATGAAGGATGTCTTCTCCATGTCTTCGCGGGAGCCATTCTGGTCTGATTGTAACCAGAGAAACCGTCCATGAAGGAAAAGACGTTGAACTTTGCGGTACTATCCACCAGCATATCGATATGCGGTAGTGGGAAATCATCTTTTGGGTTTGCTTTGTTCAAGTCCCGGTAGTCAACACACATTCTGACCTTTCCGTCTTTCTTGGAGACAGGCACTATGTTGGCTAGCCATTGAGGATATTCAGAAGTGACGAGGAAACCTGCATCGAGCTGCTTTTGAACTTCCTTTTTGATTTTGTTGGCCATTTCAGGGTGAACTCTTCTCAGTTTCTGCTTAACTGGTGGACACTCCGGCTTTAATGGCAAGTGATGCTCCACAATACTGGTATCTAATCCCGGCATGTCTTGGTAGGACCAAGCAAACACATCAACATATTCTTTGAGAAGATCTATCAGTTTGCTCTTGACGTCGCTGTCGAGTAGAGCTCCGATGTTTACCTCTTTTTTGTCTTCCTCAGAACCCAAGTTGATTGCTTCCAAAGGCTCTTTGTGAGGCTGAATGATTCTTTCCTCGTGCTTAAGTAGTCGAGAAATCTCATCCGGGATCTCTTCTTCAACTTCTTCCTCGGCGACTTCACTGGGGATTTCAAAGTTGGGAGAGAGCATAGAGTTATTGCGTTCAATGGATTTGTCCATCTGTATATTTGATTTATGTTTGATTAATTAACTCTTCTTTTTTTCATTTTTTTTTAAAAAAAAAAGTTAATGTGACAGTGTATGCAGATTGTTATTATATTTTTTTTGAAGATTTTTATTGTGTTTTTTAGGATTATCATTTCCAGAAAAGGGTAAAAACAAAAAACAAACACAAAGTGTGGAATCAAAACAACGCATTTTATTTATGATACACAATATGAAACAGGGCCCTAAATACAAAATCGTTTGTCTTGGGCGAGACAAAGAGAAATTATTTAAAAGCTAAACCCTATAAAACATCTCTTCGCTTTGGGCGAGGCGAGAGTTCAAAACAAAAGCAGCATGAACTACTTAGAACCATGAACATTAGTCCGAACTTCAACAGACTTCCAATAGAGGCGAACTCCTTGGATGTCAAGGTACTCTGGTAGTTTTCCACTTGGCTTAATTCTTGAATAGACCTTGGTCGTTGGTCGAACAGGCTTTGAAGACTCTGGACGATTGACTTTGCCTTTTGTGCTACTGAAACGATCTTCTTCTGCTTGATGGACAGATCGAGAAGCATGGGATACAGCATATGTACTTTCTATGGGCATTCGTGCTGAATTCTGAGGATGTACTCTCCAATCTTCTGAGTGAAGAGACTCATTATCGGCGACACTTTCCAATTCATATCCCGAATTGTTTCCCTGATCTTCAGTAATTACGTTGATGTAGTGGTAATTAAGATCTGGTTTAACAAACTCCACAGGCGGGTTAAAACAGAGATCTTCATTTGGAACCTCAACTGGTTGATGAGATCGAGAAGATGCGTATATCTCTTCTGGTTGACTAGGATACTCAAAAGAATCACCCCATCCGGTTGGCTGGATATCTTCAATTCTGATTTTTGAGCTTTCAGGTGCAATGTATTTCACCATGTAGTCAAACTTTCCACTTGGTTCTCCCAAGGTATCCCAAACTTCAGAAGGGACAGGTGGATTTTCATTCTTTTGCAGGGACAAGCCTTTGAATTGGTCAGTTGGAGGATAGAACGGTGCGTATGATTCTTCCTGAGTCACATATTCAGAGCTGGTAAGATAAGTGCTCCACTTTTCAGATCCAGAGAGATCATTTTCATCACCTTCATTGGTAAGAACATTAACTTCTTGAAGAACAGGATTTAAGAAACCCCCACTGTGGAATACTTCTCTGATTGGACGAATTGTTTCATCCCTTTGATTGTCTTTAGGAAATACTGGAGCAAAACCAAGCTCGGCCTTTGTCTCGTTGTTGACAGGTTTTATTACTTGTCCCTAACCTACAGCATTACCATCTTTCACTATCTGCGCTGCTTCTTTATAAGAGGAGATAGATGATCTGCTTTTGCTTGTAGATTCATCTTCTAACGGATGTCCTTGGAATTGTGTCCCTTCAACGTCGTTGGCTGTGATAAAGGAAAAGTTGGATAAATGGATGACTAGTAAGGCTTGTTCACCGATGATGGTTACTAGTTTCCCATTTACTGTGAACTTCAGTTTTTGATGGAGAGTGGAAGTTACTGCTCCTGCTTCATGGATCTATGGTCTTCCTAGCAAACAACTGTAGGCAGCTGGCACATCCATGACCTGGAAAGTGATTTGGAAGGTATGCGGTCCAATCGTCATTGGAAGATCGACTTCCCCAATAACAGATTTCCTCGTCCCATCAAAGGCTCTTACCACTATATCGTTGAATTTCATCGGCGTTCTTTGTAAGACAAACGAGCAAGAGTCGTTTTTGGCATTACGTTTAAGGATGAACCGGTATCCACTAGTATGTTGGACAAAGAGTCTGATTGACAAATCATTGAGATATGCAGAGCCAGATTGTGATCTTTTCCTTCCTCTGGAAGTTCTTCATCACTAAAGCTTAAATTGTTGCAAGCTATTATGTTGCCTACAATTCCACCAAATTGGTCGGTAGTCACATCGTGATCTACGTAAGCTTGATCTAGTACTTTCATCAAAGCTTCTCGGTGAGCTTCGGAATTCAGAAGTAAAGATAATATCGAAATCTTGGAGGGTGTCTGCATCAGCTGATCCACAACTCTGTACTCGCTTTTCTTGATTAGCTTCAAAATTTCATCAAAATCTGAATTGACGTTGGTTCCATCAAACGGTCCAACGTTCACATTTGAATTACCAACGGGAATCCTCTTGGGGTTCTCGGGAGGTGTATTAACTGGATTTTGCTTAACAGTAGGAACAACAGGCGGCTTTGGTGGCAATGGAGTATGTACTCGTCCACTTCGCGTTACCCGTCCAATTTCAGTTATGTTGACATTGGCTGAAAGAGTTGGCATGGGTTTCTCCTTCCCATCTTGTATCATAGTTGCACTGTATTGATAGGGAATTGCTTTGTTAGAAATGTATGGAACAGGACCGGGTAAGCAGATCACCAAAGGAGACTCTAGAACCTTTGAACCGTTATATTCAACTTCCACATGCTCGGGCAGGTTGAAACAGGGGATAATGACGTTTACTTCGGGAATTTCCGAGTTGATATCTGAGACTAAAAGCTCATGCGGAAAATGCCCTATTGTATTCACGTCATAGTCATTTCTGTTTCTGAAGATCTGTATGTCACCAATGTCTAATAATCATTGAATGTCTGCTCTTATGGTTGGACATCCTCGACGATCCTTGAAGTAGATGCTGCAAGCTAAGTAATCATGTTTAGTGAAAGCACCCATTGTATTGTATGTATTATGGAGTTGTACCAAGCTTTCTCTTATCAGATTCATATCTGTGACAAGATACCGATCTGTATTCCTTAGTATCAAATTCACGGTATGTCCACTATGACTGGGAAGTGGATTTGCTTGCACGTTTGGATTTGTATTCCTAAAGGAAAGAAGATTAGACCTTACTAACCTTTGTACTTCAGCTTTTAGGGCGATGCAATGCTCAAGATCATGACCCGGTGCCCCTTGATGAAAAGGGCAAGCTACGTCCGCTTTGTACCACCATGGCAATTTGTCTAGTACCGGAGGTGGTGACCTTGTGTGGACAAGATTCCTTTCTATTAATGCAGGATATAGTTTTGTGTAAGTCATCGGAATTGGATCAAATTGTGAGACCCTGGGTACACGGTTCTGATTATTGAACTGCTGAGCCTGTTGTCGAGGCTGTTGAGTTTGTTGGAACTGCGGAGCAATTCCTGTATTTGGATTTGTATTAACAGTGGGTGCTATGGCAGCTACCTGTTGTTGTCGGCTGACATTCTTTCGTGGTTTCCCTCGGGATACCATTCCTATGTCATGTTCCTTTTTCTTTGGAAAACTGGTTCCAATCCTCTTAGTTCCATTGGAGGATCCTATTTCTCTGGTCAGGCGTCCTGTTCGAACTCCTTCCTCTAGCCGCATTCCCATGTTTACCATCTCGGTGAAATCTCCGGGAGCGCTGGCGATCATTCGTTCGTAGTAAAATGGGCCAAGAGTGTTTAAGAAAACCTTGGTCATTTCCTTCTCCTCTAATGGTGGGTTGACTTGGGCAGCAATTTCCCTCCAACGTTGGGAATACTCTTTGAATGTCTCTTTTTCCTTCTGAGACATGGAGCGGAGCTGATCCCGATCTGGAGCCATGTCCAAGTTGAATTTGTATTTTTGGACAAAAGCTTCGCCTAGGTCATTGAATGTCTGGATATTCGCACTATCTAGTCCCATGTACCACTTCAGTGCGGCACCGGTGAGACTATCTTGGAAGTAGTGAATCAATAGTTGGTGATTGTCGTTGTACGTAGACATCTTCCTGGCGTACATCGTAAGATGACTCTGTGGACAGGAATTTCCTTTATACTTTTCAAAGTCAGGGACTTTGAATTTCGCAGGTATCCTTACGCGAGGAACTAGGCACAAATCGTGGGCATTTTTCCCAAATAATTCCTTTCCACGGATTGTTTTAATCTCAAGCTGCATCTTGAGGAGCTGTTCTTGGAGAGTCTCTATCTGGCCACGAGGATTCGTGTTGTCGCCTGGATTATGATAGACTTCTTCGTCTGCAGTAGTGTGAACTACAGATGCTAAGTTTGTCATGATCGGTTGGGAAACCGTCATAGTGACTTGTGGAAAGGTTACTCCATGTTGTGGAGTAAGTGTTGAGTTCTGTAAAGTAGGCACCTCAGGTGTGGTTGTTTGTACCTGAGAAGTAGGTTGACGAAATCCGATGCCGAAATTGAAAGGCATGCCCCATGGATAACCTTCTGGCATACTGAAGAGTGAACTACTGGCTGCAACAGTTGAAACTGGAGTAATAGTGATCTCTAAAATTGTCGCTTGATTTTGACTGTTCAATGTTGCTTGCTGACTTTGTGCAGTTGCCAACGAATTTACCAACGAAGTGAGTCTCTCCACCTCTTCCTGAAGTGTTGTCACTGTGCTACGAAGCTCAACATTTTCTTGCTCAAAGCCTTCCATTATTTTCCTTCTTTTTGAACATGTATTGTATTTACGAGTTGGCTGTGGACGTGGTCGAGAAACTCTAAGACGCGACAGCTTGGCGATCTTTTCCTTTCTAGAAGAAATTCCAAAAGATCAGACTGTAAACAATAAACTCGATATGCAAGGTATGATGCATGATTATGAATGCAAAGAAAAATTTCCAAAGAATTTACGCTAAAAGAGAAATTTCTGGCAAATATTTGGATGGAAAACACTTATTTTATTAATTATTGAAAGAAGATTACAACAATTTTGTTTTTTGAGCATAGCTCATACAATGATAAAATAAATGATAAAATTACAATCTAAGCTAAATTAATCGTCCTCATCGGATGAAGATCCAAAGGCTTGATGTAGCTTCAACTTCAGGGTCTCCTTCCCATAGTGAGCTTTCAGTTCAGCTTTCTCGGCTTTTAGCTTGCTGATGACTTTCTTCCACTCGTCAGGAGCAGGATCGCTGGTTGTCATTTCCTCAAGCTTTCTTTTCCTTTCTTTGATGTATCTTTTGATTGCGTTATCTTTCTGACGAATCTTCTCATATTTCTCCATGAGCCATTCATCTTAGAAGTAAAGCGTCTTTTCATGATCTTTGACCTGCTTCTTAAGCTTCTCATTTTCGAGGTCAGTCTTAAAGAACTTGTCTTCCAAAGCCTTTTTCTCAAGCCTCATCTTGGCCAAAGCTTCTTGGTATTCTCCCATAGTCTCAACGGGAAAAATTATTAATCTGGAAGCTGTTGAAAACATAGGTTCCTCATAAGCATAAGGCATTCGGAATTCCTTTGCTCTTTTCTTCACCCAAGAAGTGTAGATTTCCATGGCTACACAATTCCTTGCATTACCCTTTTCCTTCCTTCGGATATGATGCCAAGCTCTTTTCAAACCTTGAGAATCTTCCCCTTCATGATAGAAGTAGCTTTCTACTGTAAAACCAAGAGGTTTACTAGAGTTTGCATACCCGAGTTGACGTCTCGCCAAGAATGGGTTGTAGTTGATTCCTCCTTTCGTACCAATAAGAGGTACGTTGGCAAATTCTCCACAGCTCTCAATGATTTCCATCTCATTGTCTGCCAAGGTATACCAATGGATATCGTCGTTTGTAAGAGACACGAGTCTTCGAGACCAATGCCAATCGTCTTTGTTTTCGCGGAAGATAGGAGATTTGGGCAAGTGTGAGACAATCCATTTGAATAACAGAGGTACACAACACACAATACTTCCATCTCCTTGACGATTCCTATGGTGAATGGAGAAATACGTGTCACCGAGCAAAGTGGGAACGGGATTTCCAATCAGAAATATCCTTATGGCGTTGATATCAACGAAACTTGGGACATTGGGAAACAACACCAATCCATAGATGAGTAAAGCTAAAATAGCTTCAAAGGCTACCATACTACCGGCTTCAGAGAATTTAAGAGCCTTCTCCATTAGGAACTTTGAAGTTAGTCCTAAGAGTTTTCCTTTGGTAGTTAGGTTTTTGTCTATCTCAGATATCTTTAAGTGAGTCATTGTTGCAATGACTGGTGACTTAGGAATGGCTTCCAAACCATTGAAAGGCACTTTGTCTGATACTGAGATACCTAGGATGTGTGCGTACTCTTCCAAAGTAGGCATCAACTGATAGTCAGGGAATGTGAAACAACGATAGACTGGATCGTAAAACTGAACGAAAGTTTTGAGAAGTCCTTCATCAACGTTAGTGTTCAGGATGGTTAAAAGAGTTCCATAGCATTTTCTGAAATACGAGGGATCTTCTACCAAGGATGTTAACTCTTTCAATTTTCCTACATCAGGAATCCTAAAACTGTATTTCTTGGTGAATCTTCCTCTGACGTCCATCACTCTAACCTAAAATATTTACAAAGAAAAATCTATAAACTCTTTGGAAATGGGAAGAGAAATGAAGTTTTTGAATGAATGCATGAATGCTACAAACATGGTTAGTAGTTATACACACGGTCAAGCGTTCAAAGTCACGAGCATGAGGCCAACGATAAGAATCAAACGTGGGTAAGTTCTAAAGGCTTATTCATCTGTGAAACGGGTTCTACTGATAATACAGGCTCAACGCTTCTCTTTGAAATATTATCGGATTTGTTGAATACTCGAAGTCCAATAATATTTTTCAAGAAAAACTCGCCTGATCGTAGTCTCGCATGACAATTATTCTAAGCTTACGCCTGAATAATTTTTGCACTACATCCTAAATGGCCAGGATGGGTTATGTGTTTCTGACCACTCGACCGTTAGTTCTCTCGAAAGCAAAATGTCTTTGCAAATACTTGCTAAACACAAATACTCCCAAGACAACCTCCACTGAGAGAGGGATCTCAAATTAACTCCGTAAGTACTGAGACTTCTCACAAGTTAATAGGACTATACCCCCACCTAGATCTTAAAATGTTTCTTAAATCCGGTTAGGATTTCTTTCCATCGATGAAATCGCAAACACACAATAAAGAAAAACAAACATATGCACATATGAAAGCTTAACCCCTTTTTTTTCTTTTTGAAAACAAAAAAAGCTTGGTGCTCTTGAGCAGAGTCACATTTTTGAAAATCAAAATTCAGCGACTCCCAGAGTCGCCATTTTTTTCGCGTTAAAAGTGGCGAGGGAATCGAATCTGAATTCGGATTCTCTGGCTCGAAATGATTTACTCTTTTGATTTGTTTATAAAGATGCCGCAAGCATCAAGCTTTATTATTTTCAACACAAGAAAAATGATTATGAAAAAGGGGAAAGTTGTTAATACCCTTAATTATGATATGCATTACGACTAGCGTAAACTAGACGTAACGCATTGGGGAGATTCCGGGTAAGGGGGGTTTGTTATATAAAGGGAATAGATGGAGCACCCTAAATATATATAGTTATCTATAGCTTTATCTATGAATATGTTTGATATGTTTGTGTGTTTTAATTGCTATTTCTATGATTGGGAAAGTTTCTCCTTTGGACTTTAAGAAGGATAGATTATGTGGGATCATAGGTTTTGTTATTATTGTGCTCGCAAAGATCATTGGGATCTTCTGCATACATATCCCTTAATGGGAATCAGAGCATTTGTAGCTCGGATCTAAAGGGATCTATGGTTTGTTTGGTTTGAGGGAGAAAGAAATTTGCTCGGCAAGGATGAGACCTTGTGCCTATGTATTCTCAAAGGGATATTGAGAAAGTCAGAGCAGTCGTAGTTCCCACTTATGCTAGTGGAAGCAACAGAAGTTATTAAGAGACAAAGACAAATGTCATCTTGATGAAAAATGTATCTAATCTATTTCATCACATACATTTTGAAAAGTTTGAATCTTTCGTCGTAAGTTATAGGCGTTTTGCTTGAGTGTACAAGCGTTACCACTTACGAGTTTTAGAAAGATGTTTTGAAAGATGATTGAATCTTTTAATTGTAAGCATTGGGTGTTTTGCTTGAGTGTACAAGCGTTACCACTTACAGATTAAGAGATGTTTTTGTTTGAAAAGAGTTTGAAAAAGATTTGATTGTATGTGATGTGATAGATGAGATACTTCTTCCATAGAGATGATAAATGTCTAAATCTCAAGGAGAAATTGATTGGATTAAGGGGATGCTTTTAAGAAGCCCATGGGTCCTTGTATTGTAAGCCCAAGAGGAGGCATTCCGAGGGTCATCGAGGGTCCTTGTATGAAGCTCAAGAGGAAGCTATAGGGTATGGCTGGCTTTGGCTTTAAAAGGGATTTCAGGAAACCATCCTTTTAGGATTAAGAGCAATTTCACCGGGAAATTATACTCTCTGGGTTCTATCCTAGCGCGGGTGATTCTTTGTATTGGAAGCCCAATAGGAGGCTGTTAAGAGATTTCCCGATCTCTTTCTTATTTGATGCCCAAGAGAAGGCTAAACTCAACGAGGAGTTCTTTTGAACGAAGCCCAAGAGGAGGCTGACTCAACAGGGGAGTGTTGTCTTATATGAAGCCTAAGCGGAGGCTAAACTCAGATGAATGAGTTACCTTGTACAAAGCCCAAGAGGAGGCTAATAACTGTGGGGAACCTATTGGTTAGACTAGTTGTTATGTTATAACTAGACAGTTATATAAACAAGCGTATGAAGTTTATTCACAGGAGTTTATGAAGGAAATATAAACAATGCGTGTAAAGTTTATTTTACAAGAGTTTATGAAGGAAATATAAATAAGTGTGTGTAAAACAAACGTTTAAAACGAGCGCAACTTGATTATTTACAAGTTTGAATTGTGTACAAGGAAGTAAATATGTACACGAACGAGTGTTTATGTACAAGGAGGTGTGGATGTACATAGGAGGGTTGGGACTTACACCGTAAGGGAGGCCCATTGGTTTAAAAGAAGTTTCACCGGGAATAATGCTCCTTTTAATACCAATGGTATTCAGTGTATATACAAGTGAAATGAAAACAAACGGAAGAAGTTTGTCTGTAATTGAGTATTTACAAAGATATCTGTATTATGTACAAGGAAAATTAATATGTACATGAAAGAATTAGATATGTATAAGGAAATATGTATGTACATAAAAGAATTTTGGGACTTACACCGTGAGGGACGCCCATGATCGGTTAAGAAATTCGAGAGAAAACGAATTCGGTTTTATCGTCAAATCGGATCGATCATGGAAAAAAGATGTAAGTTTAATGAAAAGTTTTGAAAAAAAGATCTTGAAAGTGTTTTTTGAAAGATTAAGTTTACTTACAAGAAGTTTGAGAAAAAATCGGGCTTTGAAAGTTTGAAAAAAATCACCTTTGAAAGTGCTTTGAAAAGTACTCAAAAGTATCGTTTTCGGCTCGATAAAAATATAATCAGATGAAAGTTTTTCTGAATTTTTTGACACTATCATAAAATAGATATGTTAATTGACAAGTGTACAAAAAATCACCACAAAATGAGAAAAAGCTTGAAAAAAATATGAAGAGAAAAATGAAAAATTTGGCAAAAATGGTCCCAAGGCTACTCGAACCCGGGACCATTGGGCAAGGCGTGGCAAGAATGACTTAAGAGTGAGCTGGCAACCGCTGGGGCGGCAATACATCCGTGTATTGAGTTCAAACCAATTAATTATATTACAAACTGGACATTTGAATTTGAAAAAATGTGCGTACTCATCTTCTTCTTCCTCAATCCTTCAATCAGCCATGGATTCCTTGTTTCTCAACGAAATTGCTCGATGTAAACATCAAACTTGATCGAAATTGAACCAGGAACATGATGAGGTGGTTTAATTTCATTTATTTTTAGCTTAACATGATTAAATTCCCAGAAATTACGAAGAACCCTAATTCTTTAAAATCAAATTGAAATCGTGTATGATCAAGGATTTAAGCAATTGATTGAGGGTTAATGATCAGTGATGGTGCAGAAACAAAACGGCCAAGAGCTTTTTGAACTGGAAGCAAGGAATCAAGGAGTTTGAAGTTCAGTTACATACCTCTTGAAGCTGAGATCGAAATCTTCAATGGAGTGTTTCCAGAGTTGTTCTGATGATTCCTATAGCACTAGTGAACTTCAAGGATCGTGTGAGGATGGTCTGCTCACTTTGAAATTGCCTGAATCATTCCAACCAAGTCCACCTGCACATGCTTCAAAGTGAAACTCAAAATCAATGTTAGAGGTGTTACAGGTTAAGGTTAATGGTCTGCATCATCCATATGAAGTATATTGATGATGTTTGAATGGAAAAATCACAACTTGCTCGAGCCAAACATCAAATTCGAAGGTTAAGGCAGTTTTGGCAAGTTTGGAAACATGAAATTCAATTCTGGTTTTTAGCTTTTCTTATGTTGATTTTAAATTACAAACCAATTACATATAATGTTTATGACATGTTAGACACCAAATCTCTCATGTTTTTTCACAAGTTTTGAAAAATGCAAGATTTTTCAAATTGAACTATGTTACTTGAAAATTAAGAAAGAAAGGAGAAAGCTTGTTTTGGCATAGCTTTGGTGTAGTTTGGAATGGCAAACATGACCTCTATTTATAGGTCAAGATTTCTGAATAGCAAGCAAAGAAGATAGGCTTTGGTTTGGACAACTTGCCTTAGAGGGCAAGAAAGTCATTTTTGCAATAAATGCAAAAGGAAGCTTCCTTTTAACCATGGTTAAATTTAACTTGATCTTATCTCATCATAATTACTTTCAACTGATTTTTATCAGCTCTAGCCTATCTCCAATTAGTTACAAGGCTTCTAGAAAGAGATTTTGCAAAAAATGACTTGTAATTTTGAAAGTTGTACTTGAAAATCAAGGATTTTGGAGCTCTATGTTTCAAAATCAAAAGTATAGCTAGGCACCATGGATTTGCAAGTTCTTGGACACTTTGGAAAGCTTGTTTCAAGAGCTACAACTTTCATGTTTTGAGTTTTTTCTAATTCCAAATGGAACTATGTGAAAAAATGCCATGAAGTTTGGAAAAAATGTGAAATTTTAACACTTGAAAAATTTTCTAAGTGTTGAAAATTTTGACTTTTTGTTGACTTTTCCAAATTTCTTGATTTTTTATGATCATGATGGATCATTTGAAGTATTTTGATAATGGAAAAAGTTTTATCTTGAAAAAAGTTGACCAAAAGTCAAAGTTTGACTTTTCAGTGCAGATAAAATTTTATCAGATGATCCAGAAATTGACTGATGAACTTTGTGAACTTCTGTGATATTTTGAATCCAGAAATTAGGTCAACATGTTATATTGAAGATATAAAGATCAATCTCCAGACAAAAAATTCATTCATTGATCAGAAAATCAATGATTGCTTATCCTCGATGAAAACCCTAATTGGTCGATCCTTGATAGATCATGAGAAAAAATTGGATATTTGAAGATCAGAGGTTGATGATTTGATTAAAATGGATCAATTGAGGTGAGTGAAACTCAAACCCTAATTGATTACCTCTTGAATCAGATGAAAAATTGATGAAACCCTAATTTTGACCTGTAGAAACTATACCCGATTAATTCTGTTCTGAACTGTTAGTGATGCAATGATGCAAATGTAAGGTGGTATATTAGGTCAAAATTTGGGGTATGACAGTATGGAGTAAAAAGCTGTACTTAATCCTAATTAATTTATTTCTATTATTTGGCAAATAAAAAGGAATAAATAAAGGAATAAAAGGAAACAAGTGAGAAGAGGAATTAGGATTGCATTCTATGTGAGATTGGAGAAGAGAAGAGAAAAGAGGAAAAAAGCCAAACGCCGAGAATTCGAAGATTCATCGCGAGGTAAGGGGGATTGATCTGATTATTATGCCTTATAGGTTTTGATGATCAATAGAATAATTCAATACGTTAGGAATTTTGAATTATGATTCTAGGTTGTGCCCTACCGTTATAATCCGACGTAAAACCATGATTGGAATTGTTATAAACGATTAATTCATGTAAGATGAATATAGGCTAATTAGAAAACTTGATTCTATGGTTAATTGGAAGTAAAAACGCAATAATTAATTCTGTTATGATGTATTATAAGGTTTGATGATGAATGGAAATAATGGAAATTCGTAACAGTGAAGAAAAACTGAGTTTTTGATGAAAAACAATAGTATGGGTCGACACATAGCCTTATGTATCGATGCAAGCAGGAGAAAATTTGAAAACCAGAAGCGTTGGGATCGTATGCATCGACTCATAGAGCCATGCATCGACACATAGGAAGAAAAATTCAGCTATGCATCGACACATACGTGTTATGCATCGATGCATACTGAATAATTTTTGAAAAATGTAGAATTTTTAAGTTATGCATCGACGCATACGAATTATGGGTCGACACATGTTGTTTATGCATTGATGCATAGGCTTATGCATTGATGCATACTGTGCTGAGACAGAACATGAATTTTCTGAAAACGATTTCGGTCATATCTTTTCGACCGTAACTCCGATTTAGGCATAGTTGGTATCGTTGGAAAGCTTAGGACGAGTACTATCTAATAAAAAAATTTTCAACACCAATAATTGAGATCTGGAAGAATGATTTTGGCTTCCGTAATAAGAACTCGTTGAGAATTTGTAAATCAGTTGCTGAGTAAATGTGCAGTATGTTAATTCCATGGGTTGTGATTAACATTTGATGTTCATGATTGTTGTTACCATATGCTATTGTTGTTATTGATTATATTTGGAATAATGCTGTGTGATCATATTCCATGTTTGAATTGTTGCATGCTTCTGATGTGCATGCATGAACATTTTGGTAATGGTTCATTCCCATTGTGCGGAATTGAACTTGCAGGGTCAATAACCGTACCTAATGGATAAAGGTGGTGAGGCTAGATTCTTGATCCAGTGGTGTATGGGCGAATCATTGATTGACGTTGTTTTCCGAGGTGTAAGCGGAACAGGGTGTGGACTTAGTTCACGTTTGGTACCACATGCATTTGAGTCTGCATTGCATATGTAATTATAACATGTTATGATGGTTTCCAGTGTTATAATTGCATTGATTGTTGTTGTATGCATAATGATCTGTGTGAATTGTATTTGTGAATCGTATTCTAATGATACTAATAAGGGTGGAATAATGAATTGATTGTTTTATTGTTTTATAGAAACGTATAATGCATTTTAATCTTGATGAAATCTCACCCTTACTTTAATGATTTCAGATTGAAGTGAATAGTTGCTCGGGAATTGGTGAGGACAGCTCATAGAGCTGTGCTACGTAGTTAATCTGCGTGTCAATGTCATGCTCTGGTAGTTGTAACACTGCGGAACGATCGTTTGGAATTTTTATGGATTTAAAACTGGTTCTTTTGGTTTATGTTATGGAATAGTTGTGATTTGAGTTATTCCGGATTCTTATGTTATTTCCGCTGTATAAACATAATCCTTGGTTTTGTTTTATTTAATAAGTTCTTCAGTAAAAGGCATGTTCACTGTTTTGTTATTTTTGAATTCTTAAAATTGTGACGCCCTTAACGTTATGTTTAAAACTCTGATTAAATTATATAAATCGCGGGGAAATTAGAAGGGGTGTTACAGCTTAGATAGTTAGTTACATGATCGTCGGATCGATATTTTGTCACTTTGATGATTAGATCTACAGATCAGCTTTTGTATCTTCAAATTTTTAAAAATATTTTTCTTTCTTGATTTAAAAAAAATAATTTAATTCTAAATCACAGAGAAAACAGTTCAACTATCTATATGCTAAAAATAGTTGACTAAAATACTAAAAGATTTTATTTTATCTTAAAAAATACTGAAAAATACTAGTATAAGATAAACAACTAATACTTATTAAATATTATGTGGGTCAAATTCTAAGGATTCTGGTTCACAAATCAATTCTAGTATCAAATAGTTGGGGGCATCGAACCGTAATTCTCCTTACGAAGTTCAGTGACAATCATTCCTAAATCAATTAACACGTATTTTAAATAAGGGAAAATAAAAATTCTAGTAAAATTATATAACATTCAACTTTGAAATTTAAGGAAAAATAATTTTGTCTTTTAAAATATAAATAAATCTCAACATAATAAAAATCTGATTACACCTCCATCCTAAAATAGTCGTCATATTTGTTTTATACATATTAAAAAATCTTAATAAATAAGAGCAAGTGAGAGAGTAATTTGTGTAATAAAATTAAATGAGAAAAAAAAGTAAGAGGATTTATTATAGGTACAATTAGAGAATTAAAAAAAAAAAACTACACTGATAATCTAAAATAATAAATATTTTATAACAAATAATTTTAAATATGACATATTTTAATACATCGGAGTAATATTTATAAAATATCATTTAAGAAATTAATAGAATTATTTTTTCTTTTGGGTCTAGAAGTTCATTGTTTTTTTATTTGTAGTCAAAGTTACTCACTCATCCGAAAATCACATAGAAAAATAAAAAATTAATAATTTTCAAATTATATTTAATTAATTTTTATGAAATTGATTCATTGCATATTACCCGGTCAATTCCTGTCAAATTTAAATATTTTGGTCAATTGACTAATATTTTCGATCATGAGCTTACTATAAAAAATATTTTTCTTAGCAACTGTTATTACTTTTATAAATAATTTTAAAATTAAAAGGAAAAAAAAATAAAAAACAACAAACAATTATTTTCAGGGATAGACTATCCCATATAATTTTTTTTTATTTTCAATAACAATAAAAATAAATAATTAAACTGATATTTTAAAAATATTTTATATTTGATATTTTTATTTAAATTATATTTATAAAATAATAATTTTAATAAATATGATATTATAACATTAAAAAATATAAATAAATAATAAAACTATTAAAATAAAATAAAATAAATAAAAATTTGTTGACGGAATCGGTACGGATGCATGACGAGGACTAACATCATAATACTCGAATTTTCCTTACTAATTTTTAGGAGGGGCAGCCGGGGCCCGCGGAGGGATGTTTATTTACCGTGCCAAGAGATAGTCGTGAAGTTAGGAGGAATGAGAGCAACGTGAAAAGGAGCTGAAGGGTCATCCATTGAATTGACTATGAAAATAACATTCTATTTATTTTCAAATCATTTATTAAGTCCTCCTCTATCTAACAGAATTAAAGATAATTTATGGAAGAGTTTTACAATTATTCATAAATATAGTGACGATTTATTTTGATTAGACACAAATTAAAAAATTCAAATTAATTCTGGACAAAAAAATAAATTGATTAAATATATTTTTAGTTTTTATAAAATAATAAAAAATAATTTTTAGTCCCTATAAAAAAATTTCGAATTTTAGTTCTTATAAAATTACTTTTGCGTGCAGTTTTAGTCCTTGTACAAGGATTAAACTGCATGTAAAAGTGATTTTATAGGCACTAAAAGTCAAAAAAGAAATTTATAAAGACAAAATTAAAATTAAGATATTTATAAGGACCAAAAATATATCAAACCCAAAATAAATTCGATTTAATCTCTTAAAAAATTTAAATGAAGCATATTAACTCATATGTTAATATGTTTTCAAATCTATTTTTTTCATTTTTTTTTCTATTTTAAAATCGTGACTAAAATGCCACATTATATTTTATTTTTATTTTATTTTAAATACTAATTTGATTTTTGTTTATTTATAATTTTATTACTACTAGACTTAAGTGTGGCAAAATCGACCATGGCCCGACGGTCGTGCCCGTCTACTAAAAAATGGCGGGTTGGGTGGGGATTTTGGACCCGTCTTCCACCAAAGTCCATCTCGCTAAATATTGTTGTCCAACAAAGTCTTTCCCGCCAAAATCCGCCCTCCACCAAAATTCACCACACTTATTTATTCGTTCAGCTTCTCTCACCTTAAGCCCGTCTCTTTTTAGTTAATTAAAGTAATTTTTATTCTTGATGATTATATTTTATACTTTTATATATGAATATAAGGAATATTTTTTTAGTAAAATTTGTTAAAAAATGTCTTATAATAAATATTTTTTTCTACAAAATAAGTGAAAAAGTAAATAATTAAGTAAATAATTAAAAGGTAAATAGTAAATAATTAATTTTAATTAAATTACTATTAAATTATTTATCATACTTTTAATTGAGTTTTTTAAATACTTTTAAAAAGTTAATTGATTATTTAATTTGATTTAATTAAATATTTTAAAAATTAATTGAATTAATATTTAATTAATTAATTTTTTATTTAATTTTAATTAATTTAAAATATTTAAATATTTATTTAAATATTATTTAATTTAATTTTATTTGAGTAATTATATTTAAGATTTAAATTTTATTAATTTTATTTTAAATTTTTTATATTGTATAAAATAAATAAATATTTATTTGTGTTATTTAAATAAGCATGCAAATAATTAAATATTTATTTTGAATTATTAAATTAACTATTCATCATTATAAATAAGTAACTAACTAAATATTTATTTTGAACTACTAAGTTAATTGTTCATCATTAGAAATAAAAAATAAGGTCAATATCATTTTACTCCTGCAATGTAGACAATTTTAGCTTTATATCTGATCGTACCTGACCAGAAGGTGTCTTGGCCCAATCTGCAACGGTGGCCCAAAATGAAAGAGAAGAAAGGGGGAGGGGTACCTGCAAGACACTCCGATGCCAAAGTAAGTAGAAGCAGAGAGCAAGCAAGTGAGAAAAGAGAGTAAGAATGAGATACCTGACCCTCTCAAGTGAGAGGGTATTTATAGCCCCCAGCGCTGGGCCAAGATCCGATTAGTGGACAGAAGTCCAAGCCCACTAGCGGATTGCTAGGGCTTGCGTGTGCAGGGAGGCCAGCACGTGGCCTCCTCCCTAGATTGTCGCCCGGGAAATCCGGGTTTGTTGCAAAGTTCCTGGGAGACTTGACGGTTAAGAAAACCTAGTCAACAGGGTCCGATAATATCGGGGGGCACGTGTCAGTCGAGGACAACTGGGATCCGTTGGACCGGCCACGTGCCCCCGCGAGGATATTCCCAGCTGCCCTCCAAGGGCAATCGGGCCTGGGATTCGTTGGACCGGCCACGTGCCCCCGCACGGACATTCCCAGTCGTTTTCCAAGGGCAATTGGGTCTGGGCTCTATTGGGCCTAGGACGAGGGCCAGTCCAGAACAATATCCTATAACATTTTTTTGATTACTTGCTATAACTTTTTTAATTATCCTCTAAGCGTATAAATTAAGCACTGAATTTAAGGGATAAATAAGAAAAATATTACAAGGGCTAAATTATAAATTTAAGGGGCAAAATGCATATAATTTTACTATTTTAAAATGATTATTTAATTTTTTTTTACAGGGGGTAAAGCGCGAATTTGGCTTATATTGTAGTGAGTATTATATATTTATCCCTTCAAAATATTATAATTGATATAACTATAAAATTGAAAATTTACCAAAATCTATGATGAATTTCTACCAATCTTGATGAACAAGATTGATATCACCACACAATGACAATGAAAAATATAAAGAAAGAAAGAAGAAACAAGACAATATTTTTTGTAGAGTTTCTCTCTGCCCACAAATAGTGGAAACCTTTATTATTCACTTTGCAACTGCAACTGTGAATGACTTGATTACAAAAATTAGGGGTTACTCCCTCTATTTATAGATTTAGGTTAGCCAAAGCGCAAAACTATAAAAGCCCAAAATACCTATTTTGGAACTAAATCAAATATATTATATTTTAGATCTAATCAAATCAAAACTAAATCTAAATCTAAAACAAATCAAATATGTGTAGCCTGCTTCAAACCACAAGCTTTTTGACTAGGCAATGACTTTCTTCAAACAATCTGCTTTGATCCACCTTTAACCCTTTGACACACATAGTTTCGACACACATGAATTATAATTTAACACTCCCCCTAATTCATTGTGTCTAAACTATCTATATTCATCATAGCTCTTCGTCTTTGAAATATTATGGCATGCACACCCTTCGCCATTATGTCTGCAATCTAATTCTCAGTTCTGTAGTGTCCCAAATTCATCTTCCTGTTCGCTACCTACTCTCGAAGATAGTGGAACCACATTTCGATGTGCTTGCTTCGACCATGATCTATCAGTTTCGTCGTCAGGTTGATAGCTGACATGTTGTCGATCTTTATGGTAATTTCTCCATGATCTTTACTTGTGATTTCTTTGACCAAGTTTACCATCCAAGTTGCTTGACATGCTCAAAGAGAAGCAACTATGTATTCTGCTTCGCATGATGATAATTCCACAACTGATTCCTTTCGCGAATTCCAAGCAACGGGTGTACCACCTAACATAAACACATATCTTGCTGTGGATTTTTGATCTTCAGCATCACTACACCGGCTTGAATCTGTGTACCCCATAGTTGACGCTATCGAAAAATATTCGATATAAAACAATGAAGTCGCCATCTAACTTTATTTTTCCTAAGAGAAAAAGGAAAATATAGATAAAACCCAAGAAATGAAATGTGAAATGGTCATCACAACCAAGAGATAGATTCGGGAGTCGGTTATGCAAGGGGGAGATATTAGCACCCCTCACATCAATCGTATGCGATGAGACCTGTTTAGTTCTAAGTTTGTTTGTGTGTTTAAAAAAGTAAATTCACAATCTTCTACTTATCATGCGAAAAAAGAGAAAAGAGAGGAGACATGTTTCGATTTTTTGAAAGCGGGCTCGCCAAATGTTAGAATATTTTTCGATAATAGGAGACATGTTTAGATTTTTTGAAAGCGGACTCCCCAAGTGAGATGGAAAAGTTAGAGCTTACGTAGTTCTCGGTTGCAAGAATTTTTGTTGTTTGGTTGATTTTATTTATGAAAATAGGAGTTTAATCGTACATGGACGATAAGACATCACTAGTGTAATTCTCATGTGAGCGAAAGGGGGTCGCATGTGAGCGAAGGTTTGAAAAAGGACTTGCGCAGGGGCAATATTTGATGAGTTGAATTGATTTTAATTGTGGATGAAAAGTACCAAAAAATAGAACTAACATCCTACGATTCAAATACTGGAAATTGGTGAGTAAGCCTAACCATTCTTCTCTCATCCGAAAAGTTAATTATGAAAATGGTGAAGTGAAATGAGGTTCACGTTTATTAAGTTTGAATCTTTAAATAATTTGTCTAGCAACCAACGATTTAAATACTCGGAGTTCATTTGGCACAAGTCTTTAAACAATTAGTTTAACAACCAACGGTTTAAATACTCGGAATTTATTATGAAAAAGATTTTTTGGAAAGTCACTCGATGCTGGATCAAGGTTTGAGAATATGATTATGAAAGTGGTGAATAGACAATGAGAGGATATTTAATTTGGGCTATGATTAACCAAGAAAGATTGATTAATCTTGAGAGAATAGACAAGTGTCTACTCCTTACTATGAGACCCTTTTTGAATGAGAACTTGGTATGTAGACCAAGGAACGAGAGATGGCTAAGAAGTGAATAATTGCGAACATTCATGGAAGTAGCAAATAAATTGATAAAATCTCATACAAGGTGGCTTGCACAAATGATAAGACAATTAATAAATGTGTAAATGCATGCAGGAAATAAATTTAATCAATTAATTAAATGAAATTTAATCAAATAATTAAATTAAGAAAAATCAATTAGATAAACTAATCAATTTTAAATAGCCTAATTAGATAATTAAATGAAGGTTAACTAATCAACTAAAACCTTATTGTAAGCCCAAGATCAAGTGTGGTGTGTGCACTATGTATGGCCGTTCCGACGCTTCTAAACTTTGCCGACCTAAATAATAAAAAATGACTCACAATCGAGAATTAGTTTGAAATATTTTTAATTTGTGAGAGTGTGATGAATAATTAAATAAAATAAAACGGTAAAGTATTTACTAGATATTACATCTCTGGGAGTGAGAATACATGTTTACAAATAGGGATGACAAAAATATACTAATAAGATTCCAAAACTAATTAATCAAACCATACAAGGTTAAACCAAATTAAATACTTGTTTAAGTTAAAATAATATTTTAATAATATTAATTAATTAATAGTCACCAAAATATAATTTAACTTAAATAATTATTTAAATACATTATACATTTTTATTATCTTACTAAAAAAGAATAAAGAAAATAAATGAAAGGGCCTTAGGGAGTGCTGAATCCGAATTAGAGTTGATGGTAAGTAAAAATGTCATGGGCCAAGATTGAAATTGGGAGAAGAAAAAATTACTCTGTACTCTTATGATTAAATTTATGCCTCTACGATTTTTTTTAAAAGTCAATTTTACATTTTAATATTTGTAACCAATTTATCATTTAATTTTTAATATTTATCAAAAAATTTAAATTTTGCATTCCTACACATGTTTTCTGGAACACTTAACGAAAGTGTTCTAGTATGATAATTTTAAAAAAATAGTTTCGTTTTTTTAGGTCACGTCTTTAAACCTTTGCTAAAACTCATGTAGAAATCTTAATAATATACCAAACGAAACACTTTTCAAAAAGTGTTATGGTATGGTAATTTTGTTTTAAAAAATAATTTTGGCTACGGTTTTGAACCGTTACTAAAACACTTTTAGGAATTTTTTAAACCAAAACACTTTTAAAAAGTTTTCCGGTATCTTAATAATACACTTAACTGGAACACTTTCAAAAAGTGTTCCGGTATGATAATTTTTTTTAAAAAAATATTTTTGGCTACGGTTTTAAATCGTTGCTAAAACTCTTTTAGGAATGTTTTAAACCGGAACACTTTCAAAAAGTGTTATGGTAGCTTAATAATACTCCAAACTTGAACTCTTTAAAAAAGAGTTCTGGTATGATAATTGTTTTTAAGAAACATTTTTTGCTACGGTTTTTAACCGTTGCTAAAACTCTTTCAGAAATTTTTTAAACGGAAACACTTTTAAAAAGTGTTATGGTAGCTTAATAGTACACCCAACCGAAACACTTTTAAAAGTGTTCCGGTATGATAAATTTTTTTTAAAAAATAATTTTGGCTACGGTTTTGAAATGTTGCTAAAACTCTTTTAGAAAATGATAAATTGGTTAAAAATATTGAAGGATGAAATTGGCATTTTTGAAAAAATTGTAGGAGTACAACTTTAATTATAAGGGTACAGAGTAAATTTTTTCCTGGGAGAAACACATCGGGCTCATTCAGGCCCAAATCAGGAAAAAAATGAAGAATAACCTAGAACTAAGTTTTGTATAGTCGCTGCACTCTTCCTTGTTTCTCTCAAGTCCACTAATTATTTTCAATTAAAAAAAACTTAATGAATTAAATATCAAATAAACAAATTATCTTTCTCTGTTACGCATCTCCCGCTCACTTCATCATCTTTCTGTAATTTTTTCACGCTTTCTTTGCTCTCTCGCTTGTCATGATCTCTCCTCTGATTTTCGATATCCTACCTCCGCTATCACGCCTTCTCTTTCCTGCGCGTTTTGCTTTTCTATCTTGGTTCTGTTTTCTGATGTCGTGGATTTGTCTGTGTGTTTTGTGTTGAGGGAGTATTGCAGTTTGGGTGAAATCGGTGAGGCTTATGAAATGATGGTTGTGCTGGTGATTGAATGATTCGGTTTTGAGGTGGTATAAGGTGATGAAGGTGGAAGGCTGGGTTGTGAGTTGTTGTTTGGATGCTGGTGTTGTGGTTTGGAAAATTGTTTAGAGGCAGATTTCCTGTGGTGATTTTTGTGAGAGATTGTTGGTTCCTTGAGTGGGGGAATGGCTCTCTTAAATAGGAAAAGAAGAGTGAGGGTAGAAAGATAATTTGAGTGAGGATAGAAAGGATAAGGATAAGAGGAGCAAATTTGGTGAGGAAGTTTATGGTACAAGTAGTGGAATTAGGGATGTCAATTTGCACCCGTTAGTGGAGATTCCCTGTTTGGGGCCCCAAAGATGGGGAATTTTCCCTCCGCGGGGACGAGGATGGGGAATAAAGTTCCCCCGAAACACTTTGGGGATGGGGATAACGAACATTTTCCCCGCCCCGTGGATTCCCTTCCATGTGGATATCGTTAATTAATATATAGTTTAACATTTTTATGTAGGTTTATTTATCATTTAAAATAACTTGTTAGTAAAAGAGAGAGATCTAAATGACAAATTTGATTTTTTTAAGTTTGAAAACTTTGTGCTCATGAATCTCAAGATTAAATATTGTTAAAAAATATATTTATCGTAGATGATTAGATTACTAATTTATTGTCGTTAGTTTTTGAATTTTTCTATTAAATTAGATAAAAATAATAAGGAAAAATTTATGTTTATAGATATCCACAAAAACCGTAGGGATCCGTGGAGACCCGCAGGGATCCGTGGGGACAGGGATAAGGGACAAAACCGCCCGTGGCGGAGACTCGAAACGGAGATGGGGAATAAATTCAAGGGAGGGGATTGAGATGAGAATGTATTACCTGCCCCGCCCCATTGATATCCCTAAGTGGAATGGAGGACACATTGTAGGGCATTGGAGGAAAGTGAATTGGTGTGGGTGATCTGTACTGATTTTTGTGTTTTCTTTGCAGGTTGTGAAGATGTGGTGGAACGTACGGTGTGTATGTGGAGCACGAAAGAACAACAAATTAGATTATTATTATTAAAAAAAACATTATTTATTTATTGTTTGATTAAGACCAAAAAAACTATAATATTTGGTATTAGAAGAATAAAAAAGTGATGTTATTTATCAAAACAACTTTTAATTCTTATTGGAATTGATTGAATTATATGCGTTGATTCCGATTATTGAATTTTTGTTTGTGAATTCTTTAATTTGAATTCGACTTGTGAACGTTATTGTGTCGGTGTGAAGGAAAATTGAACAAAGAACACACATACACCTATGTAACTCTTTTTCTTTGCATTTAGGTAACTTTAATTGAACATTTACGTCACCTATCACATGCTCATGCATTAGATAGCATTTAGGTTGATGATTTGCATTGAATCCATGTGAAATAAAGCTTGTTTTGCATATGTAATTGTGTCGAAATATAGTTGTAGGTGCATTTTGACTTGTAGGTTCATTTGTGATCGGAAAATAGCAAGTGTACTATTTTGTCGATGTAGTTTTAGTGATTTTTAATTCACGAATATCGATCTCAAGGATTGCAATGCAAATACGAAATATCAGTCTTATCAAGTAGACAAAAACTAGAAGTTTGTTGTTTGAGAAAATCTATACACAAGACAATGTAAAATAATTAACTTTCTTTTAATTAAACAAGCTAGGGGAATGGTTCGGTCAATTTGGCCTATAACGGTTATTATTCCCAATTTCTTTTAGAAAAATCTATGTTACTTCAATTATCAACCTCTATAGTGTTTTTCCTAAGTCCTTAGAGAAAAACCCTTGAACATGCAAATTAATCCCTATACCCAAGAAGAATAATAATGCATTCAAGTAAATCAATATCAAGGTCATATATGATAATCATAGGGTATCCCTAGTCCTAGGAGATATCTACTATAACCAAATTATACATAAACCCTAACAAATATAGTCCTATATTCATCAGTCATAAGTCAATCTCAATTGTTCCGAAAGAGAATGCATAAAATCATTGTATAATTAAATTGAAGAAACATAATATCTGAATTGAAAAACTAAGGATTCATAATCATTACAAGATCCAAATTAGAACCAACCCCTAGCAAGTGGGGAATTTAGTTATTCATAGAATTCAAGATTAACAAATTAAAAGGAATTGACATTACAAGAACTTAGACTTTGATCTTCAATGGTGACACCTTGAAGTTCTCCGTCAGTCGTAACCTTGCTTCTCCAATCCTTCTCTCACGTAATCTCTATTGTCTCCAATCCAAATCCTCCTCTCTTTCTTGCCCTAAAGATGTTTTAATAGTGTCCTCTCCCTCTGCCCCCAGCCAAGTGTCAAAAATACCCTTAATGAATTAACTTGGATGTACAAAAAATCAGGAATTTGAAACAGCACGCGCTCCGCAACACGGGCCGTGTTCCCCAGGCGCCCGTGTTGCCCTTCGCAAACACGCTCGCTTGATCAACACGGTCCGTGTTCCGCACACGGTGACCGTGTGCAGCTCTTTCGCACAAAATCCACTTTCCAGAACTTTTCAACACGGGCGTGTTGCTACACGGGGCCCGTGTTGACCTCTTAAAATTGCTTTTTCGGCTCCATTTCATCCGCCAGCGCGCCAAAAGTTCCTATTCTCCCATGTATCAACCTGAACATCAACACTACCAAGCACAAGATAAAATGGTACTTTTAAACACTTAAAGGACAATAAGACACAAAGACATCACACAAAAGAAATACGAAAACTTACTCTAAACACACGTGCAACTACCGTTTAGTGTTACCAAACTATGAATTCTTGTCGGAAAAGGTGCGAAAACTTACTAGAAATGGTGACCGATCACAACCCCACACTTATCTCATTGCTTGTCCTCAAGTGATGTATTGAGGCGAACAAAGGTCACCAACAAGATTCCTTTCTCCACAACACCCTCACTTCACAATCTAGTCCATGGCATCTTCCGTCAATCTTTCCACCACATTTCCACCTCCGAGCACTATTTTACCGCAAGCTTTTCACATTCTCACAACATCTCCGGGTTAAACTGCTTACACTCACGGTATCAAGGTATGCATATTACTTTTAACTTTGAATAAATTCTCTAATCACTACACACACAGATCACACACATTCATGAGGTCTTTGGGATGTAACGTGGCTTAGGTTTGGTGGGATAAACAAAGAACGGGATGACAAAGGGTTTTGGTGCTCGGCATTCTGTAGGGTCCATATTTCGCCTTAACGACCTTGAATCGTAAGTATGGGGTAAAGACTTCCGACTCTTGATTTCACTTTTTAGAGTCATTCTAAAGGAGTTTCCAATAAGTGGGCAAGTGTCAAGGCTATTTCCTTTGATTTTCTTATTCTTGTACTTTTGTTTTCTTTGATTTCTACAATCTTTTCCTTTTTTTCTTTGCACTTGCCCTTACTCAATGATACATTACCCCACACTTAGATTCTGTCATACATTTACAAGATGAAAACACAAATGCCGAGCGATAACATGAATGGTGAAAGGGTGGTAACATGAATAACAATATGAACAAATAAAAAAATGGCTCAAGGGGGGTGACTATGGATACAATGCATACAGGATGGTTTAGAAAGGCTCGGGGTTACAGAAAGAACTTGCCTCTGTGTATGTTTTCGTGGTGTGTTTGTGTTAAGAGAAAATACGCAAAATCAAAGTGAATAACGTCATACCTGACTGAACTCTCATATGGAATCACGAATTTGGCTCTGTAACCTCACCGGGTGGGTTTAGCTTGCATGCTCCACAGTGCTGGTGGTGTCATGCAATTTCTCTTTCAACTGCAAAAATGCCACAACACTCTATTGATCAATGTTGATGCTCTGGATTGTGTTAACTTCCCTGGTGCCTGTGGAGATTAAGTGTGGTGTGTGTTGTTCAACCACTAACTGTTAGCTTGCTCCCTTCCGACTTCTATCAATCACCTGGTAACACCCTGACGGTACTGCATTGGACAACTTAAACACAAATTAAAACAAACAAAGACGCAACAAATCAAATAAATCGACTGAACGAAACTGAACAATAAATAATCAAGCAAACAATAAAATAAAATAAAACCTCCCCCACACCTGAACTAAACATTGACCCCAATGTTTAAATTCAAGTGCGACGGAGACTACCTGCCTACTGAGGTGGTGGAGGAGGGTCCTGTGGGAATTGCAACAGGAGACGTCGCATCATAGTCTGGACGTCGTCCACCACAGTTCCTTGTCTGAACAGCTCAACACCTTGCCGCGTCTGTTCGGTGCGTATGGCACCAATTTCAGTTTGCACCCACCCCCACTGATCTGAAGTTATAGAGGAGGATCCGGCATACTGTTGGTTGAATTACGGGTGCTGCTGGTCAGGATGGTCCGGAGCTTGAACGTCATCCTCCATTTCATTACCTGAAAATTTTTGACCACGTGGAGGACTTTCTCCTAGGTTCATACCTGCAGCTACATATAACCAATTTCCACGGTTTGCCACAGAAATACAATGAGGTGCCGGTAGTGACATAATGTGTTGCTCATGAATCACCAGGGAGTAATACCCGGGCTGCACTATGATCATCCTTTGATTGACAAGAGTAGTCATGTCAATCTTCTTTCCCGGTATGGAGGGTTCCTCTATTAGGAGCTGACTATAATTCAAGTAATCAGCCAGTTGCATAACCATTCCTCCTACCGATATATCTCCATTTGAAGCATGACCAACTTGCTTCAAATGGTTGGCAGCAAATGCCGCCACATTCACCCTTCCTACCTCCAGCATACTATGTAACAGAAACAACTCCCTCTTCGCACACACCCCCGTGCTATCTCCCCGCCCAAACAAAGTAAACGCTAAACCTTTCGGGCATATCGAAGCAAGGATTATGAATCCCGAGGCCTTGGCGAACTAGGATTGTACCCACTTTTCCGATGGCCTCCCAAAATTCAGCAGAGGAATGTCTCGGGCCCCGGTCCGATGACGGCAATTTAAGGGCAGCCCCAACCTCTTCGGTCACTTACGGTTCCCAAACATAAAGAACTCTAAATCACCGTAATACCCCATTTCGGTTCCATTCCACTTGTGTTTCAGTTTAAATTCAACGGCTCAAAAATTCAAGAGTTAGGCCCTCAAAGGTAGGTGCCTCAAATAGCATAAACGGCAACATTCCGATGTTATGAAACATACGGAACACCTCATCCTTAAGGCCTAACTTAACCAGTGTGTCTTCACAAATATAGCGGTTCGGGAGTAACTTACGCTGAACCAAAACATCATACCTTTGTTTGTACTTAGGGTCAAAGGTAATACTGGGGTTGTCATCCATGATCCTATTTCGTCCGGATGCCGACTCAGAGGCGGGTCTTTGCCTTGGTTCGGATGGCTCGGCGAAATCATCTATCCTACTGGAACACCGAATTACTCGCCTTGGAGGCATGATGATGTTCCTGCACAAAGAAGAGAGAACAAAACACAAACCACAACACACACAAAATTCGAAAATTAAAATTGCCCAAAATTAAAATCTAAAACGGTGAAAGTGTAGAGCATGAAGAGTAGAACAACTTTAATAAAAGCACTTTGGTGTTTTGATGAGTGGGTGATGGTGTAAAAGTGAGTTGTTTATCTCTTGAGGCTAGGTTTCAATGGAGGAGATGAGTGAAAAGTGGGAGAAGGAAGTGAGAGAAAGGTTATAATTTAGGTTTTATTTAGGTGGGGTCCACTTAAAATCAAGGAAGACAAAATTTCAAAAGCTGAACACGCCCAGTCACACGGTCCGTGTGTAAGAACACGGGTACCCGTGTGAAAGCTCTGACTTTGCACTTCTTTTTTTCTTTTGCGCGCTCTTGTGGTCTGGGCTCAACACGGACCGTGTGCCAGGACACGGACACCCGTGTTTCTTCTCTGATATACACCAATTTTGAATTTCCTTAATGCTTTTTGACTGAAGTTGCTTCTACCGATCCAAGTCTTACACCATCCTACAAAAATAAAATAAAATAACACAAAAACACAAGAAAACGTTAAAGTAAAAATACGTAGGTTGCCTCCTACGAAGCGCTTCGTTTAACGTCGCATGGCTCGACGGACTCCACCTCAGTCGGTGAGACGCAAATGATCAATGACTCCCGGTACTTGTCCTGCATAATAGGGCTTCAACCTTTGGCCATTCACTTTGAAAACATCCTCATTGTTCGGATTTTTAATCTCAACCGCGCCATGAGGGAATACCGTCTGAACTACAAACGGACCAGACCACCGGGACTTCAACTTTCCAGGGAACAGTTTAAGCTTGGAATTGAACAAGAGCACCAACTGGCCTTCCCAAAACTCTTTCATTGTATTCTCGATCATGCCATTTTACGGTCTCTTTATACATTTTCATATGATCACGAAATTCCTCTAGCTCATGGAGTGAAGAATTCGTGATTCACCGCTTAGCGGATCATAATTCAAGAATTTTGTAGCCCGAATGCTTTGTGCTCAAGTTCAAGGTGGCAAGCTTTGCCATAAACTAGTTGATACGGGACATTCCAATGGGAGTCTTGAACGCCGGTATGCCCATAATCGTCATCAGTTTAATCGACCAATCCTTTCTTGAAGAATTGACCGTCTTCTCCGATTCCGCTTTATCATCTATTAGAGACTTCCACTTGTCCACTTGTCTGCGGGTGGTATGGCGTAGCGATCTTGTGCTTGACATTGTACTTCTTGACATTTTCCATCAACTTGTTTAAAAAGTGGGTGCCTTCATCATCGATTAATGCTCTAGGCACCCCAAACCTCGAGAAGATGTTGTTCTTTAGAAAAGTAACCACCACCTTAGCATCATTCGTGGGTAGTGCAACCGCCTCGACCCACTTGGAAACATAGTCTCTGACCACTAGGATATAATTTTTCCATAAGATGGTGGGAAGGGACCCATAAAGTCTATCCCCACACATCAAATAGTTCAACCTCAAGCATCCCTTTCGTGGCATCGATTCCTCTTAGAGATGTTCCCTGCTCGTTGGCACCTATCACACTCCTTTACCATCCTTTGTGTCTCGAATAAGGTAGGCCAATATAATCGATTGCGGGACTTTTGCGCACGTTTGTCTCCACCGAAATGCCCACCATATTCGAGTTGCACGCCTTAAGGATATCTTCTTGCTCTTCCGGACACATCTCCAAACCAATCCATCCACACCTCTTTTGTACAGAAAGGTTCGTCCCATAAGTAGAACCTGCAATCATGCAAAATTTCTTTTTCTTGTTATAGTCAAAATCATCGGAATAACATTACCTACCAGGTAGTTTGCATAGTCTGCAAACCAAGGGATGCCCATCACAGCGAGGATTCGTTCGTCAATGAATTCATCCTTGATGGGGTGTGTTGCTTCCGTCTCCACTATTGGTGACATCCGGGATAGATGATCAGCCACTGTGTTTTCACACCCCTTTTTATCCCGAATCTCTAGATCAAATTCTTGCAATAGCAGGATCCATCGTAAGAGCCTCGGCTTCGCCTCCTGTTTAGAAAACAAGTATTTTAAAGCAGCATGGTCAGTATAAACAATTACCTTCGTCCCCAAAAGATAGGACCTGAATTTTTCGAAGGCATACACAACTACTAACAGCTCTTTCTCGGTAGTTGCATAATTCATTTGGGCAGAATTCAAAACATGACTTGCATAGTAGATTACATGCAAGAGCTTTTCTTTTCTTTGCCCAAGAACTGCTCCTACTGCTATGTCGCTTGCATCGCACATGATCTCAAAGGGTAGAGACTAGTCAGGAGAAATAACTACAGGGGCGGTCACCAATTTATTCTTTAGTGTAGTGAAGGCTTCCCCACACTTTGCATCGAAAGCAAACGGAGTGTCTTTCACTAACAAACTTGTCAATGGTTTTGCAATCTTCGAGAAGTCTCTAATGAACCTGCGGTAGAATCCTGCGTGTCCCAAGAAACTCCTAATTCCTTTCTCATTCACAGGTGGGGGTAAATTGGCAATTACCTCCACTTTAGCTTTATCCACTTCAATTCCTCGATGAGAAATTTTGTGGCCTAGCACTATCCCTTCTTTCACCATAAAATGGCACTTTTCCCAATTGAGGATCAAATTGGTCTCGACACATCTCCAATACCATTGACAGATTCACCAAACATTCATCAAAAGAAGGTCCAAACACCGAAAAGTCATCCATGAACACTTCCATGTTCTTCTCAAGCATGTCATCAAAAATGGATGTCATACACCTTTGGAAAGTAGCCGGTGCATTGCACAGTCCGAAAGGCATTCTCCTATACGCAAAAATACCATAAGGACATGTGAAAGCGGTCTTCTCTTGGTCTTCTGGAGCTACTGCAATTTGGTTGTAGCCCGAATACCCATCTAAAAAGCAATAATAATCATGTCCTGCCAACCTTTCCAACATCTGATCAATAAAAGGTAGCGGGAAGTGATCCTTCCTGGTGGCTGTGTTCAATCTTCTGTAATCTATGCACACTCTCCACCCGGTAACAGTGCGAGTCGGAATCAGCTCATTCTTCTCATTCTTTATTACAGTTGTTCCTCCTTTCTTTGGCACGACATGTACAGGACTTACCCAAGAGCTATCAGAGATGGGGTAAATCAAGCCTGCATCTAGCAATTTCACCACCTCCTTGCGCACAACCTCTTTCATAGCTGGATTGAGTCTCCTCTGCGGTTGTACTACCGGTTTCTGATCATCTTCCATTAAGATTTTATGCATGCAAACGGTGGGGCTAATGCCTTTTAAATCTTCAATTGCCCAGCCTATCGCACTCTTGTGCTTCTTTAGGACCTGCGTCAGCTTCTCTTCTTGTATCTCTTTCAAGGACGAATTGATAATAGCAGGACATTTCTCTTCTGAGTCAAGAAAAATGTATTTCAAGTTTTCAGGTAACTGCTTCAACTCTATCCCCTTTTTTACTTCCTTATTTTCTTCAGAAGATGATGGTTGGCGTAAGTCTTCCCACCAGTGTGGTCCAGGCTTATTCCATTTTGGTTGAACTTCCATCATATCTATGACTTCGGCTTCTTTTTCATCTGTTTCTTCATTTTTCTCGAAGATCGATTGACTCAACACCCTTTCAAGAGGTAATTCAGGTGACAGACAATCTATGGATCTGATAAAAACTGTATCCAGCACTTCAATGTTCTTGCTTGTCCCGATCTCTTCTTTAAACCGCATTGAGTCTCTAACATTAATTTTCAACATCTCATCATAGACTTTGAGTGTCATCGTTCCTTCTTCCATGTCTATCATCACCCGTCTAGTTTCAAGAAAAGGTCTTCCCAAAATTATGGGAATTTCCTCATCTTCAGGCATGTCCAGAACAACAAAATCTACAGGAAAAACAAACTTATCAATCCTTACCAGGACATCAGTTGCAATCCCATGCGGTTTTTTCATCGAGTTGTCCGCGAATTGCAAAGTCATTCTTGTATCTTTTACAGAATTGATACCCAGCTTCTTGTATATTGAGAGTGGCATGAGACTCACTCCTGCACCAAGATCAATGAGAGCCTTTTTAAATGTTCGGTCACCTATTTCACAGCGAATAGTGACTGCACCTCTATCTTTCTTTTTCTGAGGAATCTTTAGTCCCTGAAGAATAGCACTACATCGTTCAGTTAACACCACTGGTTCAGTGGACCGCTTCTTTGATATGATGTCCTTCATGAATTTTGCATAAATAGGCATTTGTTCTAAAGCCTCAGAAAACGGAATGTTTATCTCCAGCTTTTTGAACAACTCCAAGAATTTTTCAAAATTCTTCTCATTGGCATCCTTCTTCTTGGCTCTTCGCTGGATAAGGAAGAATAACCTTAGGAGTTGAATCCTTAGGTTTTCTTTTCCACCACCGGTGTTGTTACCTCTTCAGCTTTCTCCTTGTTCTCACAAATCTCAAGATCCACTTCAAGCAACTCTTCCTCAATTACCTCTTTCTCAGCATCTTCAACAGCTTTACCTCTTCTGGTTACTACAGCCTTCACTCCCTAGTTGTCCCTAGGATTTGTCACAGTTGAGCTAGGCAAACCACCAGGTGCTTGTACATTCGCCAATTGCTGCGCTATTTGTCCCATCCGGACCTCTAGATTTTTAATAGAGGTGAAGTATTCTTGTGATTATTCTGGTCTCATCTTGGCCGAATGTTGTGAGTGCCATTTTTCAATAGCTAACTCCCAATCCGCTTTCTTTGGAGCTGTTGTTGTTCTTCTGATTTTGGTATTGTCCCGACCTTGTTGAGTGTTCCTTTTTGGTCTCTCCACCCAAAGTTTGGATGGTTCCTCCAACGAGGATTATATGTGTTGGAGTGCGGGTTTCTGCTTGAGAACTTGATTTCTTCAATCTGTTGAGGAATTGCGAAACAATGAGCTGTCAAATGAGGTCCTGCACAAATATCACAAACAACACTTTGGGTTTGTTGTATCTGTGTTACTTGCTGAGTGGTGATATTCATGGCTTTTAACTTTTTCTCCACTTCTGCAGCTATCTTCTCTTCCATATTGAGTTGCTTATTTGCATCCAATTTCAAGTCTATCGCTCCTTCTGGTTTGCTAGCAACTCTGTCATATAATTCCAAGTGTTCGTTGGCAGCGATTGCTTCAATAATCTTCTTGATACCAGTGGCTGTTGAGAAGTTAGATGAGCCACCGGATGCTGTGTCAATCAGCTGCTTCGTTGGAATTCTCAACCCATTAACAAAAGTTTGCATTTGTTCAGTGTGATCCAGATTATGCGTTGGGCACGCCACTAGAAGTCTCTTGAACCTCTTATACGAGTCGCCCAGTGATTCACCCTCCTTTTGTTTGAAATTCAGTATTTCATGTCTTTTCCTAATGAACACCGAAGCTGGAAAGTATTCATTCAAGAAAGCGGTTTCCATCTCTTCCCATGTTGTTATGCTACCAGCTGGAAGAGAATAGAACCATTCTTCTGCTTCATCGGCCAATGTGAATGGGAACATCCGCAACTTTTTCTGCTCTTCAGTATGACCATCTATCTTCAATGTGGTGCTCATAGTCGGAAAACGTTGCAGATGCTTGTTTGCATCTTCATTAACCCTCCGGAGAAGGATCTTCTTTCTAGGCGAGTGATGCTCGGGTGGAGCTAAAATTAGGAACATTCACGGTTGGTTGACAATGGTGTGTCTACCAACAGTGCATTGGTTGCTCGTAGTCACCCAACAATCTCTCTGTGGAGGATTGTCTCCCATAGTGTCCGAAAGTGTATGTCTCCGAGTCGATTCTTCGAATGAACAAATACTTCTTCCTCTCTGTCCGGATTATCTCTTTCGCGGTCTTGCTTCTCTAGCCTTCTTCCACGAGCGTGAAACTTTCTTTCTATCTCTCGTCAAAGGAAATTCTGAGGCGACCTCGCACAAGATTAGACAAAGATTAGCACACCAAATTTCAAAAACAGTTAAACATAAAATAATTTTAATTGCAGAGCAATAAAATTCCAATTGATTAGAATTCAATTCCGTATTTTGGCAATCCCCGGCAACGGTGCCAAAAACTTGATCGGAAAATAGCAAGTGTACTATTTTGTCGATGTAGTTTTAGTGATTTTTAATTCACGAATATCGATCTCAAGGATTGCAATGCAAATACGAAATATCAGTCTTATCAAGTAGACAAAAACTAGAAGTTTGTTGTTTGAGAAAATCTCTACACAAGACAATGTAAAATAATTAACTTTCTTTTAATTAAACAAGCTAGGGGAATGGTTCGGTCAATTTGGCCTATAACGGTTATTATTCCCAATTTCTTTCAGAAAAATCTATGTTACTTCAATTATCAACCTCTATAGTGTTTTTCCTAAGTCCTTAGAGAAAAACCCTTGAACATGCAAATTAATCCCTATACCCAAGAAGAATAATAATGCATTCAAGTAAATCAATATCAAGGTCATATATGATAATCATAGGGTATCCCTAGTCCTAGGAGATATCTACTATAACCAAATTATACATAAACCCTAACAAATATAGTCCTATATTCATCACCATAAGTCAATCTCAATTGTTCGAAGAGAATGCATAAAATCATTGTATAATTAAATTGAAGAAACATAATATCGAATTGAAAACTAAGGATTCATAATCATTACAAGATCCAAATTAGAACCAACCCCTAGCAAGTGGGAATTTAGTTATTCATAGAATTCAAGATTAACAAATTAAAAGGAATTGACATTACAAGAACTTAGACTTTGATCTTCAATGGTGACACCTTGAAGTTCTCCGTCAGTCGTAACCTTCCTTCTCCAATCCTTCTCTCACGTAATCTCTATTGTCTCCAATCCAAATCCTCCTCTCTTTCTTGCCCTAAAGATGTTTTAATAGTGTCCTCTCCTCCGCTGACCAAGTGTCAAAATACCCTTAATGAATTAACTTGGATGTACAAAAAATCGAATTTGAAAAGACGCCGCAAACACCGTGTTCACACACGTGTTGCCCTTCGCAAACACGCTCACGCTTGATCAACACGGTCCGTTCCCGCACACGGTGACCGTGTGAGCTGCGGCACAAAATCCACTTTCAGCACTTTTCAACACGGGCGTGTTGCTACACGGGGCCCGTGTTGACCTCTTAAAATTGCTTTTTCCCTTCATTTCATCCTTTGCGCGCCAAAGTTCCTATTCTCCCATGTATCAACCGAACATCAACACTACCAAGCACAGCATAAAATGGTACTTTTTAAACACTTAAAGGACAATAAGACACAAAGACATCACACAAAAAGAAATACGAAAACTTACTCTAAACACACGTGCAACTACCGTTTAGTGTTACCAAACTATGAATTCTTGTCGGAAAAAGGTGCGAAAACTTACTAGAAATGGTGACCGATCAATTTGCATTGAACATTATGCTTTTAGGCTTGCATTTAGATCACATCTTGCATCTTCATGCGTTGATCTACAAACATGTTGAATAATTAAATTGATTTCATCACGTGTCGAAACTTGATTTTAATGATATTAAAGTGTGTCATGTTCTTGCAGGAAAAACCTTACTAAAATGATTTTAGGGATTTGGAAGCTCAAGTGTCGTAACTTAAGCTCCAAGCTTGTGATTGTCTTGCTTATCCCGCTGGCGGGAGCCCTATTTATATCATTCCTTCCTTGAAGCTATATCCTTCCTTAATCGTCTCGACTCATTAACTATGGCTTTGAAGGCAAGGAGTTAGCTGTTACAGCTTGTAATCATTCACTAGAAACGCCTCATAAAGGCTCTAGGAACTCTCTATCTTCATAACGTCCATTCAACCGTTCTTACTGGAGTACTTGCCGAGCTATACCTCGGGCTTAAGCCGTCCTCGTGTCTTTCCCTGAGATCCAAGTCGGACATAGATCTCCTCCTCGACGGTCGAGACCTATCCCGGATCCTTCCATCCAGGCAGCCATCTCGGCTGAGGATTTTGTGTATGATCATAAGCCCCCTTGGTCACTCGGTTTTAAGCTTCTTGAATCCGTGTCGACCAACCAGTTTGAGCCCTTAATCCCTTAGCGAGATGTGTTACGTTTTCAAACTTTCCAAAAGTGTGACACGTGACTCACGTGACACCAGTCCAATGGTCATTTGCGAATTTTTTGCGTGATTGCCCTATAATAGGGAAAACCTGATTTCACGCCTCCCTTTCCTCCTACTCATTATATTTCACTTAATTGCTCTCCAGAAAATCTTTTCTACAAATCACCAATCCCTCTGCACTCTCTTCGTTACTTCAAAACACATCCTTTCATCGATCGATCATCAAATTCGGTATCCTTTTCTCTACATTGCTTTTTGTTTCATTCTAAACATGGTCATCATTAGGGAATCGATGATTTTGGTCATAAAATCCACTTAGAAAATGAGGAACGAAAACCCTGTTTGAGGAATGCATGAGATGAGCAATGCTCAAAGAATAACTGACCTAAAGAGAGTCACAGATAGGGTTTGCTCAAGTTTTACTCGAGAGTGATTCGACCACGACTCTTGAGTTCGGTGGAGCTAATAATGGAAACCAACCGTCGATCAAAGGAGAAGCAGGCTTTAAAGACCTAATACAAGATGAAGAAATTGCGCCCACGCTCTTTAAGAAGTGTCTGTCTGTGAGGCGAAGATGACGTGATTCAGAGTCTTGTGAGTGCAGGGAAAGTGTGCATGATCCGTCCCGGAAGTCAAACCAGTGGTTTTACTTTTACACTGGGGTGATCGAAGAGTTTGACATTCAATTCCCTTCTCCGACTTGAGACCGATATCCTTCGTACCATCAACCTTGCTCCTCCCGGCTCCGTCCCTAATTTGGGGCTTCATCCGGCCTTTGAAATAATATGCCGAGCCCTATCTATAACCCCAGTTGGTGCATTCTTTTCCTTCTTTAAAATAAAAAGCACGGAGCTCGAAACGGGTTGCTATCGGCATCCCAAAAGAAGTTTCCTCAAGCCTACACCTCAATTTCAAGGGCTACAAAGAACGTTTCCTCCGAGTTAGATGTGGGTCCCGATGCCCTTATGTTATTTATGGGACGGATGGGCATCATAAGTTCCCTTTATTGGACTTGTGATCCGCTTCCTATTTACGGTTTTCACTATGATAGTCGAGTGATTCGAGATCCTTTCCTAGAAATTCGGACTCCTTCAGACCGATTCGGTCAAGGATCTACTTGCCCTATCTCTGAGGAAGTTCTCGACTTCCTAGGTAAGCTTTCTCATTTAGCTTTATTCCACTTTTAATTTATTTGTATGCTTACTCCTTGTTCCGTTTCCCGCAGACAAAATGGCTGATATGTCAATGAAAGAAGAAGTTGATGGCGCGGCTCGTCTTGCTCGGATGGATCTTTGGCGGACCTTCGAGTCCAAATCAATTTGGCGGATGGAAGTTCGTAATCAAGAAAAGAAAACGTCACGACCCGTGACCCGCTCGAAACAATCATTCTCTCCGCCCCACTAAAGCGCCTGAACCGCAGACCCGAGCCTATCCCAAAAAGGCTGAAGACCGTTATGGGGAATGAGACTAACTCGGCAGACCGGGCCATCTCCAATTTGCTAAAGGATACCGGAGGTAGCCATGATCATGCCTCTTCAGAAAATCGTTTCTGGTCTACTGACTTTGACGGCCTCAAGTTTCTGTACGATCATCTAAATGCCACAACTGATGTGAACAAACTGACCAGTCTAGGCTCGCAGCAGATCACTAAACAGCTGAGCTCATACCTGATGAGGTGTGCTGTACTCACCCGAAGCTTGTTCGAGTCTGGTGATCGCGTGGAGAAGAAAAAGACCGATCTAGAGTTAGAAGTCAAAGGTTAGCCGACAACAGTTCCTTCTCAATGCCAACAATGCATTCAAGAACAAACTCTCGGAGGCTGCCGATGACATTTCAAGCCTTGAAGAGAAGAATTCAGAAGCCAGTAAACGGATAAAGACCTTGGAAGATGAGCTTGCCCAGATGTCTAAGAAGTTCCAGGATTCTGAAAAATCATGCTCCGAGCTAAAGGAAGCACTGAAGAAATCCCAGATGGGTATGCTAGATGTCGGGGACTTGGCTTTTGATCGTGCCAAAGCTCAAGTCATCTGCTTATACCCCGACCTAGACATCTCAGAGGTTGATTACTTCAAGACCATTGTGGATGGGAAGTTGGTGGAGGTTGACGAAGATGACAGCGAGACCACTATTAGCGAAGAAAACGCTAAGATGGATGCCGATCCTGCCGACCTCAATCCTTGACTTCTTCTTTTGTCTTCCTAGTTAGTCATCCCTTGTAGCGGATGCGTTTTGTATTTTGAATATTCGCCCTGCCGGGCTTTATGCAATTTGTACTTCGAATATTCGCCCTACTGGGCTATTTTAATTGCTTTTGCTTTCTGAGTTTTTGTTACCAATCTTCCGAGTCTAGTTGCGAACTTTTATGTGATATTTACAGGCCCCCGAAGCCACAGGATGTAACAAGCAATCCTAGTGGTTTTTGAGAAAAGAACACATAACATTTGTTCGTAACCCCACACGCATCTCTTGTCAATCCCGCCTTGCCGAGACTGAAGAAAGTGTTAAGGGAACGTTTAGATGCAGCTTCAGTACAATGTTTTGTTCCATTCGTTTCGAAGATTGCTCTATCAACGGTTCAGAGTCTCATTCCGAGGTTCAGAGCCTTTGAAGGTTGTTCCGAGTAGGAACAGAGCCTTTGAAGGTTGTTCCGAGTAGGAACAGAACCTTTGAAGGTTGTTCCGAGTAGGAACAGAGCCTTTGAAGTTCAGAGCCTCTATAGGGATGATCCGAGACGGATTTTCAGAGCCCAACCGAGGTTGACCAGAGGGTTCAGAGCCTCTATAGGGATGATCCGAGACGGATTTTCAGAGCCCAACCGAGGTTGACCAAGGAGTATTCCTCGTAGGAACAGAGCCTTTCCGTGACTGAAAGACGATCATAGACCGAGCTTAGCAGTACGTCGCCATAGGGTTGAGCCTCTATAGGGATGATCCGAGGATTTTGAGCCCAACCGAGGTTGACCAAGGGTATTCCTCGTAGGAGCAGAGCCTTTCCGTGATGAAGGCGATCATAGACCGAGCTTAGCGATGCGTCGCCATAGGGTTGAGCCTCTATAGGGATGATCCGAGACTTTTTGAGCCCAACCGAGGTTGACCAAGGAGTATTCCTCGTAGGAACAGAGCCTTTCCGTGACTGAAAGACGATCATAGACCGAGCTTAGCAGTACGTCGCCATAGGGTTCAGAGCCTCAAGCGAGGTTGACCAAGGAGTATTCCTCGTAGAAACAGAGCCTTTCCGTGACTGAAAGACGATCATGGACCGAGCTTATCAGCACGTCGCCATAGCTGCTACCAATCAGATGCTGCAATAGAATTTATTAGATAGATGCCTCATTAAAAACCCTGGCCCTTGCCTAGGGAAAAGAGTACACCAATTATTTTTACATAAAGATGTTTAACTAAAATAAAACTTAAGACTTGTAACATTCCAAGTCCTTGGTAGTCCTGATCCGTCCAACGTCTCCAATTTATAGGCTCCGTTTTGCAATTCTTCCGAGACCCTGAATGGTCCCTCCCGTGATCTAGCTTACCCTTCTTGGTAGGATCGGTTATCTTCTTAAGTACCAAATCTCAACCTTGAACCCTCATTGCTTCACTTGCAAATTGAAGCGTCGGTCATTCTTCGCTTGCTACTTCCCTAACATGGGCCGTGTCCCTTATCTCCAGAAATCCGCCTCTTCTTTCAAAGCTTGATTATTGGCCTCTTCTTCAAAATTTTCTCGACGCCAAGAGGGTAAAACCATCTCCGGAATCATGGCATCAGCCCAAACCATCCGAACTCATTAAAGTATGGATGCCCCACCATGTGCTCCGCAACTCTACTACCAAGTACTGCGAATGTGCCCGTTGTCCGAGACAATGACCCGAGGTAATCCAAATCGGCAGATGATGCTTCTCCAATAAAAACGCCGAACCCGGTCCGCCGAGATCCGGGACACGGCTTCTGCCTCCACCCACTTAGTAAAATAATCCACCGCTACGATCAGGAACTTCAACTGTCCCGGAGCCACCGGGAATGGGCCCAGGATGTCAGCCCCCCACTGATAAAAAGGCCACGGCACCAGAACGGTATGCAAGAACTCGGATGGTGTGTGAATGGCTGGAGCAAACGTCTGGCATTTTGTGCATTGTGCCACATATTCACGACAATCTTTTGTTAACGTAGGCCAGTAGTACCCGGCCCTTAAGATCCGACCAGCCAAAGCCCTTCCTCCCCCATGATTTCCACAAGTCCCCTCATGAACTTCTTTCATCACTATTGACATATCTTCTTCTGACACACAGTAACATGGAGCCACGACCCAAGCAGTATAGCTTCCGGACTCCATTACAAACCGAGATGAAATCTTCTTGATTCGTTTGGCCTTCTCTCTGTCTTCAGGTAACCTCTCTTGTTGTAAATAACGAACGATCGGGCTCATCCACCCGCCATCTACCTCACGTATTTCCAGGGATTCTCCTTTTCCACAGGGCTTTGGAAGTACCTCACGGATGACCGATTTGTTCATCCGGAATCATAGAACTAGCCAACCGCGATAGTACATCGGCTCGAGTATTTTCTTCCCGGGCCACATGACATATTTCAAAAACCTTAAACTGCCGACTCAATGAAACGGCTTGTTGCAAATATTTCTCCAAAATGGGATCCTTTACCTGAAATGACCCGTCCACTTGTCCAGCCACCAATTGTGAATCTGTACGGACCAGCAAGTGTGTCACCCCTACTTCCAAAGCTAACCTCAGACCGGCAAAGCTTCATATTCTGCCTGGTTGTTGCTCGTAGAAAATCCGAAACGCAAAGAATATTCAAGCACCATCTCTCCTGGACCCTCCAGAACTACCCCTGCGCCACTACCTTTGAGATTAGAGGAGCCATCGACAGACAGGATCCACTTCTGAGTAACATCCTCTCCTGGCGAATAGACAAGTTCCACCATGAAATCAGCTAGAGACTGGGATTTGATACTGGTACGAGGACTGAAACTGATCTCATACTCCGATAGTTCTACGGCCCAGGACACCATCCTTCCGGCCAGGTCCGGCTTCTTAAACACCTGCTTCAAAGGAAAGTTAGTCTTCACCTGGACGGGGTGTCCAAGGAAGTAATGTTTCGTGCCGTGGTCACAAGCGCCAAGGCCAACTTCTCTATCTTCTGGTACCTGGTCTCTGCCCCTTTTAATACCTTACTCACAAAATACACCGGACGTTCTCCTTCATCCGTGTCCTGTACCAACACGGAGCTGATTGCTCCATCAGTTACTGCCAGGTAAAGTGTCAATTGAGAACCTTCTTTGGGTCTGACTAGTACCGGAGGTGCCGACAGCAACTGCTTTACACCACTGAATGCTTCTTCACATGCTTCCGTCCATTCAAACTGAGCTCTCTTCTTGATTGCAGAGAAGAAATGAATGGATTTGTCACCTGCACAAGACAAAAAGCGAGACAACGCGGCCAAACGACCAGTTAGCTGCTGTACTTCTCGTATCGAGGTCGGACTTCGCATGTCAATGATCGCCTGGCACTTGTCTGGATTGGCCTCGATACCCCGACTTGTGAGCATGAAACCCAGGAACTTGCCGGCCTGAACTCCAAATGTACACTTGTCTGGGTTCAAGCGCATATTGAATTTCCGAACCGCCGCGAAAGTCTCCCTAATGTCTATCACATGGTCTTCATCCGACGTGGTTTTTATCACCATGTCGTCTACATACACTTCAATATTGCGTCCAATCTGAGGGACAAACACCATATCCATCAGTCTCTGGTAGGTCGCGCCGGCATTCTTCAAACCAAACGGCATAACTCTGTAATAGAAATTCTTTCGCTCCGTCATGAAGGCTGTTTTGGACGCATCAGCCGGGTTCATGCGAATTTGATTGTACCCTGAGTACGCATCCAAAAAACTTAGGAGGCGAAAACTAGAGGAGCTGTCGATCAGACGGTCAATGTGAGGTAATGGATATGGATCCTTCGGACATGCCTTGTTCAAGTCGGTGAAGTCTACACACATCCTCCACTTGCCATTTTTCTTCTTCACCATAACGACGTTTGAAAGCCAAGTTGGGTATTGTACCTCTTTCACGAAACCGGCTTTCAACAACTTTCCTACCTCCTCCGAAACAGCCTGTCCCCTTTCTTCCCCCATCTTCCGCTTCCTCTGTGACACCGGCCGGACTCCGGGATCAATTGACAAATGATGACACATGATTTCGGGATCTATGCCCGGCATATCTGACGGCTTCCAGGCAAAAAGGTCTAGATTTTGCCTTAATACCTGGACTATCTCGGTCTCCTCCTCCCTTGTCAACTGCGTTCCGAGGTGGGTAATTTGCGAGGGCAATGGGCCGATCTGAACATCTTTGACCTCCTCACGAGGAGTAAGTCCATCCTCCCGTCCTTTCTCTTGGATCGATGTCGACCATGCCAACTTCATGTTTGGAGGCTTCGATGGACCCGACCTTTTCTTAGCTTTCGTGTCCTTATAGCACTTAGGGCCAAACCTTGGTCCCCACGGATAACCCCGACACGCCCGTTGCCGAGAGGATACTTCATAGTCAAGAACAGTGTTGACAATACCGCCTCCAGTGCATTAAATGAAGGTCGCCCGACGATAATGTTGTAGGGTGACGACGCGTTAACCACCAAATACCTAACCTGTACGGCCTTGGCATTTTCTCCTTCTCCAAAAGTAGTTGATACAGGGAGATACCCCAGAACCTGCACCTGCTCGCCGGAGAACCCTACAAGAGTTCCGCTGAAAGGTAACAACTCATTTGGCTCGAAACCCATACCTTTGAAGGCTTCCCAGTAGAGGACGTCCGCGGAGCTTCCCGGGTCGATTAACACACGCTTAACGCCCCAATCCCGGATCTGCACCTCAATCACCATTGGGTCGTTCTCATGTGGAAGAACTTCTTTGGCATCTTCCCCCGAGAAGGTTACCACCCCGGGATCAAACCTCGAAGTTCCAATACGAAGTACCTGCCCGGAGCCCCGAGCATATCTTTTTCTGGCTGAACTAGTGGAGCCACCTCCTGCAAATCCCCCAGAGATGGTGTTTAGAGTATGCCGGGTCGACCTTGCTTCCTTCACCTCCTCCACAGCCTTGCCCTTTTTCTTGGACCGGGAGTCAGAAACCGGGTCTCGTCGCGGGGATGAATCCCGTTTGCTGGTCCGCCCAGGATCTTCTTTCACATATGTTGATAGCTTTCCTCTTTGAATTAATTTTTCGATCTCCCTTCGCAATTGTACGCAGGACTCCGTGGTGTGCCCCTTCAGACGATGAAATTCACACCAGGCTCCTGGGTCACTCCCTAGAACCGTGTTAACAGTCCACTTACTGCTGTAAGGTGGAGTGAGCAGCTTTAAATGACTGACGTCCCGGAGGATATCTTCCCTTCTAGTATTGAGGGGCGTAAACGTCTCCCTGGAACCGAAAGCCGATCGCGGACGCGAAGGTCGTTTGTCTCGAGCTCGTTCACGGGTGGTGGCATTATCCCGTGACCGGACTCGTTCGTCACGTCCCGTCCCCCTGTCTTTGGAATCTCGAGCTCGCTTTTCCATGTTACTTTCTTCTCCCTTCACGTAGCACTCGGCCCGAGTAATGATCTCGTCCATGCTTTTGGCGGGTTTTTGGGCTAAGGACTCATTGAACTGTCCGGCCTTAAGGCCATGCTGGAACGCAGCCACAAATATCTCCTGATTAGGATGTGAGACCTTGATAGTCTCCTCGTTGAATCTAGCCATGAAGTCCCTGAGAGACTCGGAAGGGCGTTGTTTCACATTGAAGAGGGAGGTATTGGCTACCTTGCGATGACGATTAGCTGAGAACTGCTGAATGATTTTCCGGTTGAAATCTTGATAGCTTACTACAGACAACCGGGGGGCAGCCCCATATACCAGCGCAAGGCCGACTCTCTGAAGGTACCGGCCATCAGTTTGCACTTGAGGGAGTCGGTGGCTCCAATATGTGCCATCGTGTTGTTAACAGCAATGATGTGCTCCTGGGGGTCCGTCTTGCCATCGTATGATGCCAGTACAGGGGGTTTGAAATTATCTGGAACAGCATCCTCCCAGATTGCCTGAGACAAAGGTTGTGGCTCCAGAGGTTCTACTTCTTGATCCTCTGCTTCGTCCAAGCTCTTCAGTTGAAGGGCTTGAACGTTATCCTGAAGTGTTTCGTTATGCTGACGTAGGTCGTCGATCATTGCCAGCAACTGAGTGAGATCCGGTGGATCTGTTGGTGATGCTTGAGACATTGTCGTCTGTATATATGTTTTTACTTGTGCGGCCTGGGAATGATTTCACCGAGGCCCCACGGTGGGCGCCAAATGTTCTTGCAGGAAAAACCTTACTAAAATGATTTTAGGGATTTGGAAGCTCAAGTGTCGTAACTTAAGCTCCAAGCTTGTGATTGTCTTGCTTATCCCGCTGGCGGGAGCCCTATTTATATCATTCCTTCCTTGAAGCTATATCCTTCCTTCCGTAACTGTCTCAGCTCATTAACTATGGCTTTGAAGGCAAGGAGTTATTACGACTTGTAATCATTCACTAGAAACGCCTCATAAAGGCTCTAGGAACTCTATCTTCATAACGTCCATTCAACCGTTCTTCGAGTACTTGCCGAGCTATACCTCGGGCTTAAGCCGTCCTCGTGTCTTTCCCCGAGATCCAAGTCGGACATAGATCTCCTCCTCGACGGTCGAGACCTATCCCGGATCCTTCCATCCAGGCAGCCATCTCGGCTGAGGATTTTGTGTATGATCATGTCAAATTCATATTTTCACACACTTTTTCACATGTTAATGGTGCATTCTAGCTTGCATGTAATCAAGACATCATGATACATTGCATCTTTTCTTTCACTTGACATTAATCCATCTTTAGATGTAAGATATATTGAACATGCATTGATTACATCTGGCATGTCATTCATTTGCATTCCATACATGGAAACACCATAAAAATGTAAATGAACATGCATTTTCATGCATATTTTTACATTCATTTTCATTCAAACAACTTTAAATCTTGTACATAACTTGCACCTTATTTTGTTTTGATTCGATTATCTCATATACATGAATTAAATTCCAATTCATTTCTCATTTCAAACCAAAACAAAAGTGAATTGAAACTTAAACTAAAGTGTTTACGTATAAATTTATTGTTTTAAGGATTTTATGTTACATAAGTGGTAATGATAGATGAAATTAACAACTCCTACCGATAGAGATGAGTCAATTCAATATATTTCACTCCACTAAATACCACATTATATCGGAAAGTTTCAATATGTAATATGAGGTTACCTAAGTATCAAAAATTTCAAAGCATTATATCTTGAATTTTATGCATCTTTTTATTTCTTAATAAGAATTACTGTGCTGCTATATGTACATGTGAATTTCAATTTTTAAAAAACATGCATAATTATAGACTTAGTTGAATTAATAACACTTTATTAAGGGAAAACACATATTTCAAGTAGAGAGAATAATATTTTGAAAGATATCAAATATATTTTGTTTCACTGATTCTGGTTTTTTTAATTTATTTTTTTATAGGTAGGAGGCTCAACCTTGCATAGTTGAAGTGTGTCACAATAAGTTTATTTTTCAAATGCATGCATGTATGTGATCCTGTTTTGGTAAATTATACTTTGGAGAATATAATATTATGACATTGTTTTCTAAGTTACTCTATTTCTCTTATATGCTAGGACAATGTTTTCTTTAATCCTTTTATGTAAAAATTGACTTTCACTTATTCCATGAAAGAAAGACTTTTCTATTTTATATTAGGTATCTCACTGCACCTAGACTTTTCCTTTTTATATATATATATATATATATATAAACTCTATCAAATAATAATATACAACATGCTTAATTCTAGTTTAAAATTATTTATTTTTATATGTTAAATGCCTGAATTACTTCCTCAAAAATTTAAAACAAATTCATTCAATTATGATTGATAAGAGTTGGATTGAGAAGCCAATAAAATCAAAAGAGTTTAAAGATAAGGTAGTCCAATTTTTGGACTTTGCCTTTTCGAACGCAGCAATTAATAGAAAAATATTAAAGAGACTAAAGAGAAACTTACACAAACCACCGAGAAACTTACGTATACTATCGAGTAACTTACACAAGCACAACGCCAATCGAAAGTTCTTCAAAACTTCATGAAACATAAATTTAGTGATGAGTTGTCTATTTTCAATAGAATGCTTCTCCAAATTAGTTTTAGAAGTATTTATGAAATGTTGCACTTTTCATGTGTACTAAATTAGTTTTTAGTGCTAAGCAATCGAAGTATGATACTTGCTTTTTAGTGTAAAGAAGTGAAAGTGTGATACTCATTTTTTGGTGTTTGGAAGAGATACTTCTTTTGGCTTTATAATCCAAAAGTATTATAATTGTCCAACACTCTAATTTTTATGTTTAATATTTGGAAGTTATTATCAATTTATTGCAATAGTTTGTCTATCTTTTAATTTTGTTTAGTTTTGTTTTGAAGTCATCAAATATATTGATATGAAATGAAAATAACTATGTGGTAATAAAAAAAAATTGCCACGATTAACCAGTAGTTAACTAGTTGAATTTAAATATTTGAAATTATAATTAGCTACAGTTTTATCGTAGTTGATATGAAATTGTGCCAGTGGTTAAACGTGCGGGAAACTATACGCGCACATTTTAACTACAGTTAAACTCTGGCTAAACTTTTATTTTAAACTTCTAACACGCCACTATGGTACAACTGTGGCTAATTTTTGTTACCACGTTCAAACTAAACGTGGCAAAATTATATTTTAATAGTGGCTAATAATTTGCAACGTGCATTTATTCAATGTTTTATAAACCGTAGCTAATTGTATTTCACCACAGTTTTGTTTTTATTTTGCCACGGTTTTGACTGTAGTTAATCAGTGAAATTTTTGTAGTGGAAGTAACGATAGTTGTTCCTAATATTTTGGCACGTTTTAAAATCATTAGTGATGGTTTCATAACTAAATTTCAAGTGCGACATACCTAAAACGATATCGTTGCACCGTTCCTTTAAGGTTCGAAAAACATCGCTTCCACTCGGAATTAATTAAAACCGATCATATTTTTGAATCCGTTGACGCTTTTGCAAGCAACTATAAGATTCTTAATCGATTTCGAGAAGTTGACTTTTCGCTCCGATTTTGGAAAAGTGTTTTCCCAAGCCGATTTTTGTGATTTTATTTCACTTCTTGCATGCTTATACTGGTTTATTATCATATATACAATCGGTTTTGCATTCGGTGCTTTATTTCTAGCACTTGCTTTGTTAATTCTAACACTTTATTTCACGTGCGAGGTACATTGAGCATTTTTACTTGAGCCTTGGATTTGTAGCATCCATATCTTGTGTTTGCACACATGCGTGTGCATCCTATTGTCTGTTTGTTTGGATTTACACCTTTCTTGCAGGTTATCCAATTATTTCGAATGTGTACGATATTGCTTGTTTGCGTATGAATGTGCATCCTATTGTCTGCTTGCTTGGGTTTTCACCTTTCTTGCAGGTTTTGTGATTCGAATGTGTACGAACGCACATTCTATTGTTTGTTTGCGTACGAACGCGCAACCTTTGCCTGCGTGTTTGAATTTACACCTTTTTTTGCAGGTTATCCAATTGTTTTGAATGTGTATGAACGCACATTCTAATGCCTATTAACGTATAAACACACAACCTTTGTCTATTTGTTGGGATTTCATCCTTTCTTGCAGGTGTACCTTGTTCTGAATGTGTACGCACGCGCATTCTGATGCCTATTTGCGTACGAACGCACATCCTTCGTCTGTTTGTTTAGTTTCCACTTCTCTTGTAGGTTCATTTGATTCGAATGTCTACGAACGCACATTCTAATGTTTGTTTGCGTACGAACGCGCATCCAATTATTTGGATTGTGATTTCTTGAAGGTTTATCTTGTTTTGAATATGTACAAACGCATATTCTGACACCTTTTAGCGCACGAATGCGCATTCCATTGTGTGTACTATTTGGATTGCAATCTCTTGCAGGTTTATTTGCTTCGGATGTGTACGAACGCACATTCCGATCATGCTTTGATGCCTCTGCGCATTACTCACCGATTTTCTTTATTGCTTGGCAGCAATACTTGAAGTTTTTTGGAGTATTTCGTAGCTTGCTATTGCTTACGGATTGTTATCCGTGTGGTATTTGTTATACCTTTTAATCACATTCTTTTACCTCTTTTCTAGAGAGCATAAGAAGTAGGGTTTTACCTCTTTCCTTGCCATGAGAAGTAGGAATAGAGATGCATGATAGGGCTTCCGTAGTTAGAGCATGTTTAGGAACTCCTATGGTTTATTTAAAGACCCGTTTAGGGAGATTCTGTTTGCTACTTGTGTTTGGTTTGTTTAAAGTCCTCTTCCATGCATAGGGAGGTGCTTCAGGTCTTGCGTTTACTTTTGTGCTTACATAGGTCATGAGTGGTTAGGAAAACCGCTAAGCAGCACCACAAAGCAAAGACCCACTTTGATGAGATTTACATTTGTTGTATGTGATGATGATATGATGAGCACACGGAAAGGGTTCGCAATCGACCCCCGCATAGTTCTTGTCCGTGCTAGCTCAGCACACGCGAATCGTGTTGCTTCCTTTATCGAGTCAATAATAAAACTGGCAAGAGTTCCCTATTCTGACTCTTAACACCTTCTCTTTGGGTTCACATTTATTGTTGATACTCGAACTCATATACTCTTCACACTTGATAGCTTATATCATGTGGTGATACCTTTCACGGGAATCGAATGGTCGGCTTCTGGTTGAATCCGGTATACCTGTTACCGTTGCAGCCTATGGGACTTCCTTCTTTTCCCGCGAATGCATGATCATTTGTGTGCTTCTGCCAAAACACTTGCTTGCTTCATCCCTTTGCCTTGGTTCTAAAACCAAGCCGGATATATGATACATTCCCTTAGGACCGCTCGGTTAGGATAGCTCTCGAGCCTAGACATTAGGATTTTCATCCTTTGTATTTTAACATAGGTAGATATTTTCTTACATCCTTAACCTTAGGTCCAACTTTGCATGATAACATTAGGGTAGGACTAGTTAGTCTCCCTTTACATGTTTTCTTGTTCCTTTTGCATCCTTGCATGTAATAAAACTAAAACTTATTTCCTTTTCTTTTAAAAATAAAAACACTTAATAATGGTTCAGACTCCTTTTCAAAGGTAAAAGCAATCAACCTCACTGCAAACCTTTTTCGTATGCGGATGTTTTTTTGTGTTTAAAACCTTTTTAAAAAGGGCGTTTCCCTTTCAAGTCCAAACAAATTGCTAAGTGTGTGAGCGGCCGAGCATAAGACTTCTTATAGCTGCAACGCCAAGCACGATTTGCAATTATGAGGATGCGAAATCGAACTTCTCATAAAAATAGTTGTAACTCACCAAAACAAGTAAGCCGAACTAAGACGCTCTGACTTTCCCATTGCACGAGGGAATACGTAGGCATCTTGTCACGGGGCTCGATCGAGCAAAACTTTGTAAATACTTCCTTCTTTTTCCAGTGTTTTATTTATTTTGTTTCTTTCACATGCATTGTAGAGATTAAGCGATAGATAGATACAACACACCCATTAGATAGAAAATAGAAGTGGATAACGTAGAGGACTATGGGCGTGTGGGGTACTAATCTCTTCCCCTTGCGTAATAGACTCCCTTATCCCGATCTCTCAGTCGTAAGACCATGATTTCTCCCTTTTCAGGTTTACTTGATATTTTCCTTTCCTTCCGCGGGATAAAAAACGTTCGATGGCGACTTCATTGATACAGTTATCCGATGATGTTCAGTCGGTTGTTTCACTTTGCTGTTTAGGAATCAGCTCTATTTTCTTCTTCTCAATCAATGCTAGCATCTTAGTGACTCGACTAATCGTTCATTCTCCTTGATACATTTAATGTTACGGAGTATAAGAAAAAACAATTTCTCAAATGCCGACATCATGATCCGAGCCGATTCAGAAATGTTAAGATCGTTCAACTGAGCGAGTGCATATGAAATCTCTAGACCAATAGTTGGATCAGAATGAAGCAAATGAGGAAAATCAGGACTCAAGGCATAAGTACGAATTTTAGTCGTTAAAGTCTTGATTTGTTGCCTTAGGCCCCAATTTGTCGTTGTGAATTTGAGACTGGTCGAAGTCAAAAGAAAGTAAACGAGAGCTCACTAAGCTACGCAGCATAGCTATTGCTTCTAGAGAAAAAGGTTGAACCACCTATTGTCTTGACGTGGTAGGTGAATCAACCTTTTCTTGCTAAGAAGAAGTGTGAGGCGTGCCTTTAAGAGGGGACAAAAGTTGAGAAGTGGTGGCATCTTTGTTTGCCTCTAAACCCTGTAGGGAATCTAAAAGACTAGAGTGAGAGCTAGTCGAACTAGAATCCTTATGCGTGGCAGGACTAGTGACTCAGTCAGAATCACTATGAGTAGTCTGATCAGTCAGATCAATGAACTCACCAGAGGCGACAACATGATTTTCATGACTATGAGGAGAAGAAGCCTCTGACAGTGGAGTATAATCAGCCATACTTGGTCATTGTTGACCAGCAGTCTCAGCCTAGAGAAATCAAGGAGATACATTAATAGAGCAAACCCAACAAGTTAAATCAAAAAGTGGAATCGAAAAGTACCTTTGTCGACAAGTTGAGATCAACATTTACATCTTTCTAAGAAAAAGCAACATAGATGGTCTCAGTTGGACCTAGAGCTCGGATAGTGTTGGGAACAGGGAGTGGATCGACAATGATTAGTTCCACCACTATAGTAGCAGCACTTGAGTTGGGGTTAACTTCAGGGTCTTTGGCCACATGTACCTTGCTTTTCTTTTTCTTTTTTTCGAAGTTATCCTGAGCAGGAGAAGAATTCTTTTTCCTCTTGAACCTTTTGGATTTTTGGGAGTGATGAAGGGACTGAGCATCAGGAAGTGGCTAAGTACACAAAAAATATAAGATAGTGTTAGTTCGTGTCCGCGGAGCAAACAAGAACCTATTTTTAATTCTTATTCGGACTATTTCAAGTACAAAAAAGAAAATATATGATAGTGTTTCAAGTAAGAAAAGAAATTAAGTCGACAAGACATATCTCCATCCTCACAGTAGAATGATGTTTGTCCTTCTTGGACCTTTTAGATTTTTTGGAGGGAGCAGTCAAATCCGTCGAATGTTTTTTACTCTACAAACAAAAGAAACGTTAGTTATAGTTCAAGTCATTAAGGGAATAGAAGGAAAAGTATGTAAGTACACCTACTGAAGAAACAATTTTTGTGAGCACAGTGGAAATGGTATCATCATCACAAGGGATGTTGTCAGGGATGATCTGCGAAAGTTTAGCTAAGTAAGATGTTCCAAATCAGAAATGATAATTAGAAAAAGTCTGAGCTTGAACCTTTTCTATTGAAGGAACGTTTTGGTCAACACGAGCATCTTGTTGTTCTACCTGAATAGGAACGAATAAGAAGAAAAATTGAACGATAAAACAAGTGGGAAAGTCAAAATAGAAAAGAAGTCAAGCTTTCCAGAAACTAGTATCGTATGGTACGCTGGAAAGTTCTCTAACATATTGAGGGTCAATATAAAGATGACCTGAGTAGTTATATAACCAATACTTCGTCAGCACCCCTCTTTCAACGTTTTTCTTATAAGCATTTTCCACATTCAACCAAGGGCAGTACCACTAGTCTGAAATAAGTGTAACAGCCCAGACTCTTTGCAAGGAAATTCTGGCACTATTACCTCACGATCTTCTCTACCCCCTAACTAGTAGAGGAATCGAACCCTGACTCTGGGGTTCAGTACATGTTCAATCCATTCCCACTACTAATTGAGCTACGTAGCTCAAGTGGTAGTGGAAATGGTTTGAACATGTACTTGAACCCTAGGGTACAGGGTTCGATTCCCACAGAAGGAAAAAACTCTACTAGTGAGGGGAATAGAGAATTGAACTTGTACTTGAACCCCAGGGTACAGAGATCGATTCCCACGAAAGGCAAAAACTCTACTAGAGAGGGGGGTGTAGCGGAAAAAACAACGAGTATAAGCCATTAAATTGACTTAACAGAAAAATTAACAAAAGATTCACCACCGCGCTTTTATTTTATCGAAAGGACTAGGAAAAAGATGGGATAAAATCCTAACAAACAAACAAAAAGATCAGAGATCTGGGACCGGGGGTTAGTTATGCAAAGGGAAGGTGTTAGGCACTCAAAGTATCTAAGGTACTCCGCATGAACCTTTTTTGAAAATTTGTATACGTGTGCTAAAAAAAAGTATATGTCAAGTATATCATCGAATTGTTAATTGTTAGTCGTAGCAAGGTGATCATCTTAAAACTTACACATGAAGACTTTCCAGAAACTTGATAGAATCAACGCGACCACACGACAAGTTTCAATTGTTTTTTTGTCAAGTATATCACCGGTTTTAGAATTATCACATCACTTGATCAAAGATGATTGAGAATTTCAAATGGACAAGGTTAGTGGAAGCTTGCCAAAAGCTTGATTAGAAATCAACGCGATCACACAACAAGCGCCACAAGTGTTGAACCAATATCAAAGCTCAAGTCATCTTTTGAGGCTTATGTTAGAACATTGAAGTTCATGCCACCAATTGATCACTTTTTTCGAATCGGGACAAAAGAAAAATAAGATGATGAAGAAGAAATGATATTCAATTTTTATTTTGCATCAAATGAATTTATTCGGTCTAACTTCGTCAAAATCAATCAACTTTCTTGGTGGATTTGGTCAAGAGACCTATCAACACCCAAATTCCATTGATGTTGAAGAAATTTGTGACTCTAAAATAAATTCAAAAGTCAGCAAAATAAAAATAAAAATAAAATCAAATAAGAGGATTAAAAATAATTTTGAAATTAGGTTATTTAATTGGATTTTATTGTTGAAATATATAAATAATATTTTTTCATCAAAATTAAAATCCAAGAAAATTACCCAAAGTCAAACAGAGGTCAACAAGTGTTGAAAATTTTTTTTAGAATTTTTTAAAGCTAGAAAATATTTTTAAAAGATAAAATAAAAGGTGAAATAAACCAAAAATGGCAAAAAATAGTAGAATTAAAAATAAAAATAAAATGAGGTCAACAATATTTTCCAAATGACCATTGGATCCTTCCATAATTTTTCCAGAATTTTTAAATGTTAAAAAGTATTTTAAAACAATTAAAAATATCAAATAAAAGAGAAAAATCATAAAAAATGTTAAATCTGAAAATAAAATTATGAAAAAGTAAAATTCAGAGAGATGATATTTCAAAATATTTTTGTAAATGTTTTCATAATTTTTGGATCAAAAATGAATTTTATATGATATTTTGAAGTTTAAAACATTTAAAATATAAAATCAAAAATTTAAAATAAAAGAAAAAAATTTGGACCATCTGATCATAGTCAAAATACATTAGTAATCACATCCAATGGACATGGCGCGCTGTTCTTGTTATGGACCTCTTGGTTTTCACACCGGATTACAAATTAAATTAAGTTAAAAAAATAAAATCAGAAATAATGTCACACGTTGGATCGAGTCTGACTCACAAAAGTAATCAGATCCAAGGGCTCCGGAGACGCGCGTATGGTAAAATGTTATCACATGATCCAATTCAAAAATATTACACGACACAGTTTCATTGGTGTAAGATGTCCATGTCATCGTCTTCAACCTCCAGCCTCCCAAAATTGGAGTTCCTCAAACTGTAAAATCAATAACAATGGGTGGTATCCTTGGATTCATCTCTTCAAGACGATCTCAACCACATGCTTGCGAAAAATTTATTTACACTAAGTGAAGAGAATTTTGGAAAAAACTTAAATAATAGCGAATATGATTTTGATGAAGTTCTCAGCCAATACTTGATGAAAATGCAAATGGTGAAGATCACAAGGATCAGGGAGATAAGGTGAGTGCAATGATGTTTTATTTTGTAAGGTTTGATGGAGATTCCTACCTAAACGAAGTTTAGTTTTAGAGGTCTGAAACTGGACGTGGATAGAACAATTTAGGAAGCTTCAAGGTACGATTCTTGTTCTATTAGCTTCAGTAAGGTTCAAGGAAGAAGAATGAATGGTTAATTTCAAAATGGAATGACTTTGAGAGTGAAAATGAAGTTGTAGAAAATCTATTTCGAGAGAGAGTTTGGCAGGGTTTTTTGGATATCAAAGCTTGAGGAAATGAGTGAGGAATGGTCCTCTATTTATAGGAGAGTGAGTGGTGATGAAAATGAGAAGGAATTGTGAGATTTGGAGCGAAATCGTGCAAGGTGTGTGCACGAAGGAAGTGTGACCTCATGTGCATCAAAACTCATCCAACACTTGTGTTTCAAGGTGCTAATTAATTCTGGACAACTTTTAAACATGATGATTAGTCACGAAATCAAGGCTTAATTTTGGCTTAAAATTGATTGGTAGCGCAAAATGCACAAATTGATGGTGTGCTCGAACAAATTTTGGCACAAACTTTGAGCTGAGGCCAAATCAAATTCCCTTGTGCATTTTCCAATTTTCCTTGACCCAAATGAAGTATTCAAAGAGTATAACACAATTCAAAAAGAATCTAATCAAATGGATGTCTCAGTTAAGAGATTGAACCTTTAGGATTCTTGAAAAATCATTGATTTTTCTGGCTAGGCCTTGGTCAAGCATGCCACTTTCTAAAAATGACCTATAATGTTTCTTCTTCAAACTTGTCTTTCCACTCAAAATTTTCTCTTGATTTTCAAAGATGATATGAAGTAGACCTCTCAAAAAACATTTGGCAAAAAGAATCACTCAAAAATTCCAAAAATTGAGACAGTTATGATCTTGTGATTTTGATGAAAATTTGTGAAGTGACATATAATCTTTTGACTTCTTCAAGCAACTTCCAAACACTTTCAATTTTCAAAACTTAAATGGAGATAAAGTTCACATCTTCAAGATTATTTTGCAAAAAGAATGACCTCAAGATGATAAGTGATGATCATTATATGATCTTTTAAAGTTGATTGTCCAATAATTAAGAAGTTCATCAAGGACTTGTAATCTTTTGACTTCATAAGCAAGCTTCCATGCATTTTCTCTTCTCACCAATTGAACTAAGTTGTATTAGACATCCTTAGGTTCACTGTGAAATAAAAATGAGCTCAAGGAGACAAGGGATGACCAAGTTATGATCCTTTTAATTCATACAAGATGAATGAAGCATCAATCTAGAGAATGGGAAATCACAGACCTTTAAAACAATATTTTCATCTATCAAACTCCTTAGTTCAAATCATATTCATATTATAGGGCCTTTTGAGAAGCAAATTAATTTGGAATCATCCACAAACTTCATACAAACATCAAGATATGATCCTCAGAAGTCCAAAACCCTAATTTCAGGATAGATTGCCATAGGATGGAGAATTCTTTGAATTTGATGATCTCTTTCAAATTTGAAGCATACACTCAAGATAAGAGACCATGGTTGATGACAAGAGAAGTCTTCAATGAGAGACGATACCTTTGAAATCTTGATAATTGAGAAGAGAAAGCATGGAAATAAACACATGAACCTATTGAATTCTTGAATAAGAAACTTATGCTCCATTCACCTACAACATTTAGCAAGCAAACTATACACATATAATTGTTAGCCAAGTACCAATCATCACACACAAGAAATAAACACATACACAAGGTACTTGGTGATCTCCTAAGGGCAAAGCCAAAGATAGGAGAGAGAGGTAGATTCAAATTGTGATCTTTGTGCAATGCAATGATAGGGAGCATGAGTTAATCTTAGGGGGAAAATGGGGTGCAATAGGGGGTAGAGAAGAACATGAGGTAATAGTGCCGAGAAAGCTGAAGGCTTGGGCTGTTACAATAGTCAGGAAAAAGGCCAAAGTCAAAGGGCGAGATGGCAAAGGAAGAAATTTAATTTTTCCAAAATGAAGTGCGTAAAGATATTTTTCTTTCTTGTAACCAGGAATTTTAAGTTTTGGAATCCTGTTAGTTACCTTCTCCTTTAATTCTGTAGCTACCTCAAAAATGGTCCGACGAAGATCATTAGTTAGATACGCCACTCGAAAATATTGCTGGAAAGAATGAATTTGTTTGATGTGAGTAATCTTACATATGGTCGGTTTTGCCTACAAATGAGTTAAAGCTTGTGTCAGTTCAGCCAGCTTTACTTCAGGATCACCAATATATGCAACAATATATGATTGCCACCAAGTTTCAAACTCCTTGGTGCTGTAAAATGATGGTTCAAAAGGGATAGACCCAAGCTTAGGCCTTTTTTTTCCAAAAAATTTAAACATCCTCTTTGAAGGTATCATAAGGTTGATCACCAGTTGAAGCAACTGGTTTTTCAAAAATCATTTATTTTTAAAAACAATGAAGTCACCACCTAATTTTATTTGTTCTAAAAAGAACGGGAAAATATAGATAAAACCCACGACATCGGATAAGGCGGTCTACATGACCAAAAGATATGGATTCGGGAGTCGGTTACCCAAGGGAAAGATATTAGCACCCCTTACGTCCATCGTACTCGATGGGACCCGTTTAACTCTAAGTATTTGTGTGTATATTCGCTAATTTCTAAATTATGATCGAGAAATAAGAAAGATAGAAACGAGGCTTGTTTATTATTATTTTGAGTTTACCACGGTTTCAAAACCTTGTGCCTACGTATTCCCTCGTGCAATGGGAAAGTCAAAACTCCGTAGTTCCTCTTGAAAATGATTGAATTGGTTGTATTGATTTTAATAGAAATGTTTTTTATGATCGCATATGAGCAGAAAAGAATTTGAATGAGTTGAGTTGATTTTAAGTTGCGGATGACAAGTACTGAATCATTAGGCTATCATCTAACAATTCGAATACTTGAAATTGGTGAGTGAGCTCGACCAATCATCTCTCATCCAAAATCTTTATTAAGAAAAACGGTGAAGTGAAGCGAGGTTCACGTTATTAAGTATATGGAATAAAAGTATTTAAATCATTAGGCTATCATCTAACGACCCAAATACTTTAAATTCAATTAAACCATCGGGCTATCATCCAACAATTTAACCGAATACCACAACACTATATTTTTGTTTTAAAACATGGATAGAAGTTTTTAGCTTATTAGGCTATCATCTAACAATCTAAAAACTTCGAGTTATTTAAATCGTTAGGCTATCATCTAACAATTGTAACAAATCCCATCCAAATGTTATTTTATGAAAATCGATTTAGAATATAAATTCAATTAATTATTTTAATTGGAAAGTGTTTTAAAAGTTTCGGTAATGGACGAAGAGAAGTACTGATTCGGGTTATGATTAACCAAGTATATGGACTTGATTAACCTCGTGAGGATAGGTGCTCCTATCCCCAACCATGAGACCCTGGTGCATGGATAATTGGTATGTGGACCAATATTTATTCCGTTTATGATTAATCAAAGCAACAAGGGCTTTGATTAACCTCGTGAGGATGACCATGCCCATCCCCAACTATGAGACCCTTAAAGAATTTGGTATGGGAACCAAAATGAGATCAGAGTCGTTTTATATTAATTGTGGGTGAAGTGTATAATGGTGAATAAATCATACAAGCATATAAAGCAGATGAATAATTATCAAACAATACAATTAAAATTTTAAATAATTGTTAGAATAGATCTTTTTTATTTGATAAAATCGACTAATAGTTTAATCGGAAATTATCAAATAAAAATTATCAATGACTAATAATTATTTAATACAAATTATCACGATTTATTTGAAAATAAATAAACAAAAGGAAATAAGTTAAAGGTTAGAAATGGGCCTGCTATTTTTGAAGCAAAACTGGGGGTGCTGGAAGTAATAGAGGCCCATGTCCATGATGGGGTCAGGATGATTCTGCGTGTCTCTCCAATGAGGGCATACCGTGGGTGTCCGTTCTGAGGCTCCTGATCCTATCTCTAGGGTGTTCTAAGAGTGATGATGAAGATCGGGTGATGATCAAACAACTAGGAGGTGATGGAGCATGGTAGCATCCATGGAATACCTGCAATAAGACAAATAAACAGGTGGTGACAAGTGTCACCAGCGTGTTAGTCCCTAAACCATAATTATTAACAAAACAAATTTTTAATAAATAAAATTAAAACAGAAACAGAAAACACACTCTCTCTCTCGTTCCTTAGTGCTCTGGCTTCTCTCTAGAATCTGTCTCGTCGGAAATTTGGCCGAAAATTGCCCTTCGCGGCAGCAGACGGTGACTCGCGGCGGTGGATGGCGACTCGCGGCGGTGATGGCTCCGATGATCAATTTTTGTTATGTTTTCTGCTTTGTCTTGCTTCTCTGGCCATGAATCTATGACTTTATTTTTCAGATACTCGATGATTTTTCATAAATCTTGAAAGGGGTTTGTGAAAACCTAACCCTCTGATGATGATGATCGGTGATTATGATGGCGACGAAGCCTCTGTGATGCCGAAAATGATTTTTTTGAGGCGTGGTTGGAGCTTGATAGCGGCAAACGGTTTCATGGTGGCGGTGGAGGGCGATTTGGTTCGCAACCTCTCCCTGGTGAGATCTTTCTGAAACTCATTTCCTCTTCTTCTCTGTGGCCTTCGGTTTCCTTGACCGATAACTTTTCTTCTTCTTCTTTTTTCAATTTCTGAAGGGTTGTTTTTGGAAAATGATGAAAAATAATTAGGGTTTGATCTGTTCTTTCCGTTTTGATTTTGGAAAGATGGATGCGATGTTTTGGCTAAGGTTTTCCGTTTGTATCATTTTTGGTTATTATGGCTTTTCTGTTTGTTGAACGATGGATTTCCTTGTGTTTTATTTGTCATGGTTGCTTCTGGTATTAAGGTTTTTGTATTCTCTGAACAATGTGGTTGCTAGGCTTTTTTTCGGTGAACAGTGGCTGCCTCCTTTGAAATCAGTGCCTTGAATGTCTTTATACTGTTAGAACTAGGGTTGCCTTGCCTTTGTTGCTGGACCTTTGGTCTGTGTAGCAGGCTTTGGTTAATTCGTTTTTGGGCTTTACACACTTCTGTCACATTGATTTTCTAATTTCTGAATTGTTGGGCAGAACTTGTTGTGGTTGACCCTTGGCACCAGACTTTGTCCTTTCTGCTACTTTTGTATTCACTTGCTGCTATTAGTAACCATGATGTTATTGGGCTGATGTAACACGGTGAACTGACTTTGTAGGTTTTTGTATCGCAAATGTGCGGATAGCAAGAGTCGCCACCGACTTTTATTTTTATCCAATTAAGGGAAGGAAAAAAGTACAGAAAAAGACCTTCGTTAGATTCTGAGTAAGGGAGAAGGTTATGAAAAGGGAAGGTATTAGCACCCCTTTCCATCCGTAGTTATCTACGGGCTCTTAGTTGCTCTTAGATCACTTTAAAAAATTGTGCTTTCTGTGTGTTTGAAAAATGTTTTGAAAAAGGCATTTTGCTTTGACTTTGTAATGATTTATGTAGGAATGTATACAAAGTGTTCGGAAATGTTTCGTTTTGAAAAGAGTTTGAACTTTGACAAAAGTGTGAGGTGTGAAAAGTATTTTGATAGAGCAAGCAACTAAAAGTCTTATTACCTACTCAGAATTGGTCGTTTTTGTGTTATTTTACGTTCCTTTAGAATAGCGCTATCCATACCATTAGTTGGTAGGTAACCCCATTCGTTGGATGTAGAAGGGACATTCGAAGGGACATCGGATGGTCATAGAAAGCAACTTGTAGGAAGTATCCTAGCACATTCGAAGGGACTATCATCATTTTTCATAGGCAACAATCGAGGGTCAAGATCATGTATTCGTAGGCGACGTCGTGGGTCTTATGATCTTTGTATCGAAGGGACTATGATGATTTGTTTGAAGGCAACGGTGCTAGGATACCTCTACGTTCGAGGGACTTGACCATTTGAATTCGTAAGGCAACGAGAGAGAATTACCCTAAGGGGTGCATGTGTGAAGAAAGTATGTTAAATTTAGATATTTTATCTTGAGAATTTAGAGTGAGCTATGTTCAATTTTAGTCTTGCCATACACGCCTAATTACTAGCAATTTATAGGGTGCGGAAATTAACATGCGGAATGTAAAGATGCGGAAAGATAAATGTCCTACGCTATTACATGGCTTTGGGGCAGATACATAATTTAAACTTACGGAAAATAAAAACCTAATTTAAACTATTACATCCCATGAGCAATTACATTATTGGAAAAAGAAAACAGCAAAAGAAACCGTCTGAAACGGAATGACCTGTGAAAAGATAAGAAAATCGGAAAATACGATGAAATCGAATAAGAGGAAAATATTAGTAAAAATGCAAGTTTTTAGATGAGAAAAATATGACATGCTGGAAATAACATAAATATGCTAAAATAATTTTTTGGGATTTTTTGGAGGCATTTTAATAATTTAAAACTAATTAAAATTGATTTAAATGCTAAATTATGAATAAAATAAAATATGCATGCAAAATAATATTTTTTAATTTTATAAATTAAATAAGTATTTTTTGAAAATAAATGCAAAAGGAAAAATATTTTTGATGATTTTTAATGCATGAATAAAAATATAGAAGTAAATTAAAATGCATGCAAAAATATTAAATAAAAAGAAAATAGAAAAAAAATATGAGAAAATAGTTAGAGTTTCTCAAACTTGCAAAAAGAAAGGTCCTGGTCTGGCTCGAACTGGGAACCTCTTGGTGAAATCTTAAGTCTGCTTGCCTCTACCACTACGCCACGTTGCATTTGGTGTTTGGAAAATATAAACAATGGTTTATCAATGTTTACGTGTCATGAGTTTGAATTCAAAACCCAGTCAGCCGTGTGGACCCCATCTGTTTTTTGAATGAGCGAATCAGAACACGCTATCTTGCCACGCACGCCCACGCCGGAGTCAACACGTTCAACGACGCCGGAGCCCTAGCTCCGGTCGTCTTCTCCGGTGAGGCACGGACTGAACCTGCAAAAATACGAAAGAACAAGGGCTGAGGTTAAGGCTACCCCCCCTAAATCGGGGTCTGCGAGTCCATTGATGGCGTCAGTTTCCTCTGAAAATGCTTGTAAACCTGGTTTCGAAGCAAGCAACTCTAAAAATCCTAAGTATGGCAACTCATGTTTCTGACGTTCAAGGTCCAAAACGATGGCCCAGATCTATCCCTTAGAGTCTCATGAACACATTAAAACCATTAGAATCAATTGAAACACGCAGATTAGTAAAATGCAAAAATCAAAAAGTTTTGAATATGTATGATCATGTATGCATCGATTTAGCTTGCTTTGATCAATGATAAAGGTGTATTCTTACTCAAACTTACCTCTTGAGCACGTTTGGATGGTTGAAAGAGGCTGAGAGAGGCTGGAAATAAAAATACGAATTTTCAAGTTTCTTGAAAATTTTTTGACAAAGTGAGGGCTGTGTATGGGGCTAGGGTTTTCTGTCTCTTGTTGTGCATAATGCTGAGTATTTATAGAGTGAATTAGGATGGCAAAGAGAGTGAAAAAAGATTGAGTAATGAATGTGCAATATTTTCTCTTTAAAACAAATCAAATTTTCTTGAAAATTTGATTTTCCTTCCATGTGCAAGCAAATCACGAAATTGGCAAGTGTTTTGGGCTTCCTTGGACCTCAAGTAAGATAAAAATCCAATCATCTTGAAAAAATATCTTATTTTCATATTTTATATAATTTAATTTTGAATTAAATGGTTTAAAATTCAAAAATAAATTATAAAAATAGAAAATTGCCATGGCCAAGCATTTATGGGTCACAAATAATGTCATGAACAAGTTTTGATCAAAAGATTATAGGCCCATTTGGAAAATTTTGCATTTTGACCAAAATGTCCTTTTGTGCAATTGTCCAAAATTGCCCAACTTCTGAATAGTGTATCTTGCTCAATTTTCCACATTTTTGAGTGTTCTTGGACTTTTTGGAAAGCTCTAAGAGTCCTCTAACCAACCTTTTTGGTCTCATCTCAATTGGAGTTTCCATGCTCAATATATACTCAAAACAAAATGTTGACTTTTTGTTGACTTTGAAAATGACCTGTAATGTTTTGAGCCATACCTCTCAAATGAAGCATTTTTTGGACATTCTTGTGAGACATGAAGTTGTAGAGAATTGAATTTCCTTCAAAACAAGAGGTGGTGGAAAAATTTCTGAGAAAGTATGAAGAAGTTATGATCGGTAAAAGTTCAGTTGACTTTTCACCTAGAAACCCTAATTTAGAAAGTTTGACTTTTGAGCAAATCTTGAGTTTCCTTGATGAATCATGATCAACCCTTGATCAAATGATGAATGTAACTTCAAAATGAGGATATTGACCAAAAATTATGAAGTTTGAGTGTATGTTGACCACAGTTGACGTTTTGTCCAATACAACTGATTTTCAACCATCTGAGCAATTGTCTGAGGAAACTTGACTTGTGAGGCTTGAAACTTGACATGGAGAATCTTTGAAGCATATGAGGAGGCATGAAGGACATTGGAGATGTTGGAAGTCCATCTGAAGCTGAGAATTGCCAAACCCTAGTTTGGGTTGATTGTCTAGGAGAGGGTTTGTCTGATCAACCTTTGAGGAATCCTTGAGTATGGATGTATGGAATGTCTTGAGAAGATGGAGGGCAAATTTTGGGGTATGACAGCTGCCCCTGTTCAATCTTCTTGTACTTGAAGGTTAGATTGACATACTTGTCTTTCGTGACCTGAAGGTAGAAGATGATTGAACACTCGAGTACACCTAAAAATTTGCACTCGCTGTTGGTGGACGATGCGGGAATGGGCTTACAGATGCCATTTGGAGAAGTTGGAGACTTCGCTGGGGAATGAGTCACACGCTGGACTGGAGATTGTTGACAGGAGAATTGACGGGGATGGGCTTAAGATGCCATCTAGAAAGGTCGGTGCTGAGGAGTGAGCCGTACGCTAGGCTCTATAGACGTTCTTGATAGTGGAAGGAGCGCGGAGATGGGCTTAAGATGCCATCCGGAGGGAGTCGTATGTTAGACTTTGTGCTCATCTTTGAATGAAGTTATTGGTTTGTATTGGGTTTTAACCAAATATACAGCATTCTGAAAGCAGAGAAAGGTTGATAAGTAGTCGGAGATGGGCTTAAGATGCCATCCAGGGCAACTGAGTCGTACGCCAGACTCTGTAGTTGCTGTTGATAATAAGAAGGAATTAGAATAAATCTTCGTGCTGGTTACTCTGAGGGGATAGTAATTTGGCAAAATGTGGATATCTTCCCTGTTGTGCATCGGGTGTTGATCCACTGCCCGTTATCGGAGGATAACTTGTGATCGTTCGGATAGGGTTTCCCGTCTGGCTTCGGGTATTAATCCTGGATCCGTTGTCGGAGGACAACGAGGGTGGTCGTTCAGATAGTTTTCCCGTCGAGATTCGGGGCTTAATCTTGGACCAGCTGTCGGAGGACAACTAGGGCGGTCTTTCAGATAGTTTTCCGTCGGGATTCGGGCTTAATCTCGACCGGTGTCGGAGGACAACTAGGGGCGGTCTTTCAGATAGTTTTCCCGTCGAGATTCGGGGCTTAATCCTGGACCTGTTTGCGTCAGAAGTGACTTTCACCTGTTTTGGAGAAAACAAGAGAAACTTTGATAGAATATTGTTAGTCTTATGCAAAGTATGATGCATGACAATGTATATGAATGACATATGCATGAATTATGACTTTATGAGTAATGTATGAATGATAGATATTGTGGTATTTCAAAACATATCCATCTTGAAGAAGATGCGGATGTTCTGCTTGAGGATTCCTGACTTCTGTTTGGGGATGGAGATCCTGAGAAGAAAAGAACTTCGATCCCTCCGATGCACTATCTGACCAAGTCTTGGGCCTAAATATTGTTGGGGAAGGTAGAGATTGAGAAACTCGTTATTGGAGATCTCATACATAGATCCTGTTGGGGAGAGTCTGGGAGGCAATCTATTGGGGATCTTGTATGTCGATCCTGTTGGGAAAAATTAGGAGGCGCTCTACTGGGGATTTTGAGTGTAGATCTCGCTGGAGAGTGTTTGATGGTTGCTAGGAGACTGGGTTGGGGCCCGTTGGAATCTCTGACTAGGGAATAGAAGATGTAGATTTTCTCCGGTGCACTATCTGACCAAGTCTCATCTCAATTGGAGTTTCCATGCTCAATATATCCTCAAAACAAAATGTTGACTTTTTGTTGACTTTAAAAATGACCTGTAATGTTTTGAGCCATACCTCTCAAATGAAGCATTTTTTGGACATTCTTGTGAGACATGAAGTTGTAGAGAATTGAATTTCCTTCAAAACAAGAGGTGGTGGAAAAATTTCTGAGAAAGTATGAAGAAGTTATGATCAGTCAAAGTTCAGTTGACTTTTCACCTACAAACCCTAATTTAGAAAGTTTGACTTTTGAGCAAATCTTGAGTTTCCTTGATGAATCATGATCAACCCTTGATCAAATGATGAATGTAACTTCAAAATGAGGATGTTGTCCAAAAATTATGAAGTTTGACTGTATGTTGACCACAGTTGACTTTTTGTCCAATACAACTGATTTTCAACCATCTGAGCAATTGTCTGAGGAAACTTGACTTGTGAGGCTTGAAACTTGACATGGAGAATCTTTGAAGCATATGAGGAGGCAAGAAGGACATTGGAGATGTTGGAAGTCCATCTGAAGCTGAGAATTGCCAAACCCTAGTTTGGGTTGATTGTCTAGGAGAGGGTTTGTCTGATCAACCTTTGAGGAATCCTTGAGTATGGATGTATGGAATGTCTTGAGAAGATGGAGGGAAAATTTTGGGGTATGACAGCTGAACATATGGTTGCTGTTATTTCAATTATTGGGCTGAAATTGAAACTCTGAATTCGTACTTGTTGCACTTGCCTTTTTAATATTAGTGATTATGATGCTGTCTGAATCACACCTACCTTTTGTGAACTAACAACTTAGAGTTGTTGTGATTTGCAAAAGGTAAGGTTTTTCTGTTGAACATGATCGAGAAAATAAAATCCATAAGAAAACTGATTCCAAATACATAACCCTAATGATGAGATTGAGAAAGAATAGTTCTCTTGATAATTCTTGCTTATGTTTATGTTTCGATTCCTTGATCACTTGCTAATCATTTTTCTTTGTGTTTCATGTAATTTTGGAAATTGGATTGATGGAAGTAAGGTGGCGAGGAAAAACCATGGTGTGGCTTTGGCATAAAATTCGAGCATGGAGAAATGGAGCCTTGGAGGAATCAGAGGGAAAGCTTGAAAATGAAGTCAACAAAATGTCCATTAAGAAACTTGCAGCTTGAAAAATTCATGAATAGTTTAGAACATACTAGTATTCAATAGGGACTTTGTAACTTGAATTTAAAGATTTGACAAATTGTAATACATGTATCTAGACCTGTTCTTGCATCTTTGTATAATAAAAAATTCGAGTAATTTGAAACTCTCGAATTTTCAGGAAAACAAGATTTGAGAATTATATATCAATTTGAGTTCTTGATTTTAAATCTTTACACATTACTAATGCAATCTTCATCACCATAGCACTTGTAAATGCAAGTTGGAAATCCGTCGTGAACCAACCATTCTTAAAATCTGCCATAAACTAGTATCAATTTGGTTAAGACATACCATGTTGAAGTGTTGATTAGAATATGCATTCAATTCCAATTCCAATTCAATCCATAATCCCAATCTGCAACCTTGAACCAAACGAGTGGTAACATGGTTACTGTATTTTAAAGCTTGAATTCTCTGGTATGTGAAATTTGGGAATTAAACCCTTCTTGATGCAAAGATAGCTTAAGGACTTAGATTTTAGAAGTACTTAAATTCCCTTGTAAAGCTAACTTAAAGCTTTTGGCCATAAAGCTTTTGTGCTTATTTATTCATGTAGAATTTTGGAGCTCTTTTCCATTTGAATCAAAATCAAAACTCTAAATTCCACAATTGAAGTTCTTGATTCAAAACCTTAATCATCTTGACATTTTCATGATTCTTTAAGAATTGAACGATAGATTCCACTTAAAATTAATGGGATCATCACCAAATTTGCAAATTGAAACATATCGGAAGTAGAGAAATATTTGAAACCAAATGTATTCCATGTAAAAATAACTTCTAACTTTACATTGAATGCCTTGAATCTTGTGAGCGATGACTAGAAAAATCTAAGCATATGGAAACTTGGACATTCTTGAATCTTGTAAACAAGCACTCTACATGAGTATTTTCACACACGCCATACATCAACTCTTGCTAAGAACAAACAAAGTCGACGAGCAAGCCAAATGAACAAGAACTTGAATTGTTGATCAATAATCAGATAACCCTAATCCACCCTCTTACTTCTTTAAGAAGGAACTAAATAATCAGAAGAACCTGAGGCATCAGACTTTGCAGAATAAAATCTCGAACACCAGTAAATCCTAAACTCGTGATGAATTGATCTCTTGAATTAGGATATAATGATATTTGATATAACAAAACTTCTATAATTCCATCAAGGAAGAGATCACACATTCAGCAATCAAAATCCAAGCCCAAAAACCGATAGATAAGAAAAGATAAGATTCATTGCTAAACCTCGTCGTTTTCAAATATCCTAGATTGGTTGAAAGCACAACATCTTTTCTGCTCAAAGGAAAATCTTTGGGAATTAACTACAACCCGTAACCATAGAACCGATGGTATGAATGCATATGCGTGCGATGATGAAGCATAAGCCAATTAGGATTGAGAGGAAGAGGGAAAATTTTGGGGTGCAACATGTGACACCCCAAATTAATTCAATTATTAAATAATTAGAAATTTAATTATTAATTTAATTAAAGGTTTAATTATTGGAATTTTTGAATTAAAGGATTTAATTAATTAATTAAATAATGGAAGTGTTGGGGGTGTGAAGTGAATTGTAGGGTGTATGGAGTAAAAAGCTCTACTTAATCCTAATTAATTTATTTCTATTATTTGGCAAATAAAAAGGAATAAATAAAGGAATCAAGGGAAACAAGTGAGAAAAGAATTAGGATTGCATTCTACGTGAGAATTGGAAAAGAGAAGAGAAAGAGGAGAAAAGTCAATTCGTCAGAAATTCGAAGATTCATCGCGAGGTAAAGGGGGATTGATTTGATTATTATGCCTTATAGGTTTCGATGATCGATAGAATAATTCAATCCGTTAGGGATCTCGAATTATGATCATAGGTTGTGCCCTACCATTATAATCCGACGTAAAACCATAATTGGAGTTGCTAAGAATGATTAAATTGATGTGGAATGATTCTAGGTTAATTAGAAAACATGTTTCTGTGATCGAAAGTATGTGAAATTCCATGAATTAATTATGTTTTGGTGATAATATGAAGTTTGATGATGATTGGAATTAATGGAAATTCGTAACAATGGAGAAAACTGAATTTTTGATGAAAAGCAACAGTATGGGTCGACACGTAGCCTTATGTATCGATGCAAGCAGAATAAACTTTGAAAACCAGAAGCGTTGGGAAGCTATGCATCGACTCATAGAGCCATGCATCGACCCATAAGCCAAACAAACAGAGCTATGCATTGATACAAGATGCATATGGATCGATGCATACTGAAGCAACTTTTAAAAATGTAGAAAATTTACATGTATGCATCGATGCATACGAAGCATGTGTCGACACATGCAGTCTATGAATTGATGCATAGGCTTATGCATCGATACATACTGAAAGGATTTTTAAAAATACAGGATTTTCACAGTATGCATCGATGCATACGTTCTATGTGCCGATACAAGCAGCCCATGTATTGACACATGAGCTTATGGATCGACCTAAGCTGGACAAGAATGGGCATGATTTTCTGAGAACGATTTCGATCATAACTTTGCGACCGTAGCTTCGATTTAGGCGTATTTGGTATCGTTAGAAAGCTTAGAACGAGTACTATCTCATAAGAATAATTTCAGAACCAATAATTGAGATCTGGAAGAATTATTTTGGCTTCCGTAATAAGAACTCGTTGTGAATTTGTGAATTATTTGTTGAGTAAATGTGCAGTATGTTAATTCCATGAGCTATGATTAACATTAGATGTTCATGAATTCTATTACCATATGCTGTTGTTGTTATTGATTATAATTGGAATGATGTTGTATGATTCTATTCCATGTTTGAATTGTTGCATGCTTCTAATGTGCATGCATGAGCATTTTGGTAATGGTTCATTCCCATTGTGTGGAATTGAACTTGCAGGGCCAATAACCGTACCTAATGGTTAGAGGTGGTGAGGCTAGATTCTTGACCCAGTGATGTATGGGCGAATCATTGATTGACGCTGTTTCCCGAGTGTAAGCGGAACAGGGTGTGGACTTGGATCATGTTTGGTACCACATGCATTTGAGTCTGCATTGCATATGTAATTATAACATGTTAGGATGGTATCCAGTGTTATAGTTGCATTGATTGTTGCTGTATGCATAATGATCTGTGTGTTTGTATTTGTGAATTGTATTCTGATGATGTTAATAAGGGTGAAATAACGAATTGGTTGTTTTATTGTGTTAAAGAAATGTATAATGCATTTTAATCTTGATGAAATCTCACCCTTACTTTAATGATTTCAGATTGAGGAGTATAGCTGCTCGAGAATTGGTGAGGACAGCTTTTAGAGTTGTGCTATTTAGATAATCCGCGTGTCAGTGTCATGCTTTGGTAGTTGTAACATTGGGGAACGATCGTTTGGAATTTTATGGATTTAAAACTGTTTTCTTTTGGTTTATGTTTTGGAATAGTTATAATTTGAATTATTCCGGATTCTTATATTATTTCGCTGTACTAAATATAATCCTTGGTTTGTTTTATTTAATAAGTTCTTAAGTGCAAGGCATGATAACTGTTTTTGTTATTTTGAATTATTTAAAATTGTGATGCCCTTGATGTTATGTTTAAAACTCTGATTAGAAATATATAAATCACTGGTAAATTAGAAGGGGTGTTACATAACACCGGTGATGTTCAACATTAATTCAAAGGAGGAGAATAAAGATTTGGGAATCAACTTACAAGGCCCAAATTTTCGAGTGACCAAATTAGGATGATAAGAAACCAAGCCCGGAGTGGTACCAACAATCACAAACTTTAGAAGAGTTGTTGTCTTTAAGAAAGACTCTAGTACCACCAATCATATGGGGAAAGACGTGAGATATTGAACAATTGGAACACATATAGGGAGATTTGATGTTGGCCGCCACATTATCCAAAGGAAAAATCTGGAATTGGCGGATCATTTGACTAACAATCAATGATTTATAAGAACACACGACCTTGAAGTTTTTGTGGAATTGGCATAGACCTAAAAGTTGACAAGCATGTCGGTTTCATACGGCATCACCAACATCATACTTCAGAGGTATAGGATCTATGTCCCCGTGATTGAATATGCGGCCAGTCAGCTTTAACCTTGTGATGGAAGCGATATCAAAAAGAGTGAGAGTGATCATGCCACACTTTGTATAGAAGGTATTAGTCGAACCCTCTCAGAAATATATGGCAGCCAGCAACATGCCACAAGAATAAGGTGGACCATAGCAAGAGATTTGCAGAAGGGTATAAATACCTAAATCTTTCCACTAGTCAATTTTTTCTTTTTCTAAGCGCGTCATCCAAGTGTTGAACTTAGGGCACTTTCTTGAAGGAGCAGTTATAAAATTCCTATCCACATAGTGGAGTGAAAGAGGTTCTTTGAGTGAAACTAACGGTTTGGTGAGACAACTAGTTGGGAAGAATGCATGTTCGTCTACAGAAATTTCTAATTGGTGTTCTTCAGGAAGAGGGCCCAGAAACCCCAGAGGTTTATCTTCAAGAGAGAAAGGAATTAGTACTTGAGATTTCCATATTTTCGTCTTCTCTTCAATAATGTCTGCTATTGAAGAAGATGGGAAAGCTTGAAGAAGATGAATAGTGTAAGAGAAGAAGATTTTGTTTTCTGAAAACAAGTTAGGTAGAAGGTTGATGAAGAGAGTTGAAATGAGGAAGAAAAGAGTTTTTATAAGCCCTAAATGAGAAAGAAAAAAACATATGATTTTCTTTTTTCTCAATGTCATTTTTAGACACGTGGTGAGAGAGGGTAGCAGATGGTGGGCCATGTCTCCCACTAAAAAGCTAAATGAAGGAGATTTAATAGTTGCACGTCTCGAGGATACAGCGTGATACGCTATCAAGATGGAGTGACGTCATGAGTAGGGATGGAGTAGTTGCACCAAGTGAGGAAGAAGTGGAAACGAATGAGTTGAGAAACAAGGGTCGACATTTCAAAGATGCCATTGTCTCATATTGGTTGAAATTCGAAAATGGCATCTTTGGGGGGTATTTTGTTACCTTAAAAAATCTTTAAGGTATATTTTATTATGTGACAAATAAAGATAGTCCTATGAGTCAAAATTCCTATGAAATAAATATTGTAAGAGAATTAAAGCCAAGATGGTCGAAGTTTGGTTTGTGTCGACTAAAGGATTCAACGTTCAATAGGAACTAACGCTAAGAGCAAGAAGAGAGAGAGAGGTCGACACAAGTAGTAAACAAGACAGTCGAAGTTGGTTTCTGTCGACCAAAAGAAGTCCAAGACTTAGAGAAGTTTGGATGTGTGGATTTATTATTTTATGCTAGGATAGTGTCAAAACAACAACTAGAGCGGGAAGATTTTGAAATTTGAAAACACCAACAGTTGCAAGGAAGTTGTTCTAATCAGGCGCCAATTATGTGGCAAAATCTAGAGGAATAATTACTTTAGGCTGAATACGTGCCGAGTTGATAGCGTGTAGGCAATTATGTTCTAATTACTATAAATAAGAGGATCCAGTGTAGGATTCACGTGTGTTCATTTTTACTAAAATCACTTATCAAACTCCACATTTATGAGTGTAAGGAAGTATAGAGTGAAAAAGTGTTTGATGTACGTGAATCACCACCTTTATTTCAATGCAAATCTTTTACTTTTCACTTGTTCCTTTTGAATTTTTTGCTTGCATTTTATTTACTTTTGAACAATCCCTTTACATTGTCATTTATTTCGTTTAAACGCCCTCTGTCAGTAACGAGTTACCTTTCAGTCGGTCGAATCATATTGTGGAAACTTTACTTATACTTGTTCCTTTATTTGGAGAAAACCATTTCTCATAGTAAGGATCAATTTGACAGAACAAGTCATTTCGTTATGTTAGCACATGTGTTAAGATCAACTAGTCGATCTTGCAAGTAAAACTTAGTTTTTAGGCTTTGGGAAGACTAGCAGTTGTTTACCATTTTCCACAGTAAAGAGTATGGTGGCACCACCTCATCCACAATCCCTTCTTTTTCATATAACTTGTCTAAGTCTTTCGACACATACTCTCCACCGCCATCAGTTCTCAAAACTTTGAGCTTTCGACCACTTTGTCTTTCAACAATAAATTTAAACTTTGTCTTTCGACCACTATTTTCGACTGAAATCATCTATGACCGTGAAAAATTATTTATTGCCTCCAAACAATTCTACCTAGATTGGTCCACATACATCAGAGTATATGACTTCGAGAATAACCTTTGACTTGCTTCCACATCCTTGTTGAAGCTATTTTTGTGTTGCATCGCTTGCACATATTTCTCACACACTTCGTTTGGAATGTCAATTTCTGGCAATCCTGAAACCATATTCTTCCTCTTTAAATATCTGATTTTTCTAAAGTTGAGATGGCCTAGTCAATAATTCCATATATATTCGTCTCTTCTAGCTATAGTCGAAAGGCACTGGTGCTCCATCATAATAAGTTTGATCTCGAAGGTTCTATTCTGGGACATAAGAGCCTTCAAGATTAATCTTCCACTAGCGTCGACGACTCTCATCATCTTGTCTTCGATCGTCAGTTTGTAATTCTTTTCGACCAACTGCCATATGCTAAGAAAGTTTCTCATCATGCCTAGAATGTATAACACATTTGAAATTACAGACCTTTTTCCATCTTTCCTCATGATCATAACATCTCCAATACCTTCAACTGCTAGAGTATTGTCATTTGAAAATTTCACCATGTTCTTCATAGAGGATTTTATATTGACAAACCAGTCTTTCCTTCCAGACATATGTGATGAACATCCTGAACCTAAGTATCATTGATCCTTGAATTTTTCTTCATCTCTTGTTGTGACCATTAGCCATATCTCTTATTATTCATACTTAGCGAACTTTGCATCACTTGCTTGATTCTTTCGCTTCTCTGGACAATCACTTGAATAGCGACTGTACTTCTGACAATTGTAACATTGTATGTGAATTTTGTCAAGCTTTCGACCACCACCTCTTCTTCTATTTGCAACACCACCTCTTTGGTTGCCTTGGTATGGTCTTCTCTAATTCGACACGTTTCCTTCATTCTGGTTTCCTCTACTAGTCGAATTTTAGTAGCCACCTCTATCCCTATCGAACCAATTTCCTTGGTCTGTGGTTTCTTTTGCTGAATATGCCTGCAAAGCCACATCACTCTTTAACTTTCCTGTAACTCTTTCATTCATCCTTTGTTCATGAGACTCAAGGGTCACTTGAAGCTCTTCATTTGTCAATTTAGACAAAGCTTTCCCTTCTTCTATAGCCACCACCACGTGGTCGAACTTAGGAGCCAAAGATCTCAAAATCTTTAAAACAACAACTCTTGTTGTTAATGTACCTCCACATGTTTTGATTTGATTCACTAATTTTATAACCCTAGTGAAGAAATCAGATATGTTTTTACTATCTTCCATCTGAAGCAAATCATACGTTCTCTTTTGATTTTGTAACCTCACCTCTTTCACCTTCTCAGCTCCTCCAAAAGATTTCTCAAGGATCTCTCAAGCTTCTTTTGCAGATTTTGAATCACTAACCTTTTCGAAGTTGTCTGGACTCAGAAATTGATGAATTATAAAGAAGGCTTTATAACTCTTCTTCTCCAATTATGTGTGTTCTTGCTTTTCTTCTTCTGAAGCGTCTTCTTTAAGCGCTTATACTCCATCCTTTACAAGATCCCAAAGACCTTGACACTTGAATAAAACTTTCATCTGTTTGCACCAATTCTCATAGTTGTCTACATTCTAAATTGGTAGACTTGCTGGATACTCCACATTCCCATAACTCACTGCCATCGTGAATTCTTCTTCTTTAATCATTCTTGATCGTTATTTCCCTTGAATCGATTAACTGGAGCTCTTGATACCAGATGTTGGAAATTCACCAAAATCTATGATGAATTTCTACCAATCTTGATGAACAAGATTGATATCACCACACAATGACAATGAAAATATAAAGAAAGAAAGAAGACACAAGACAATATTTTCTGTGGAGTTTCTCTCTGCCCACAAAATGTGGAAACCTTTATTATTCACTTTGCAACTGCAAAATACTGTGAGTGACTTGATTACAAAAATTAAGGGTTACTCCCTCTATTTATAGATTTAGGTTAGCCAAAGCCTAAAATTATAAAAGCCCAAAATACCTATTTTGGAACTAAATCAAATCTATTCTATTTTAGATCTAAATCAAAACTATATCTAAATCTAAAACAAATGATTTCGATTTAACAACAATCTGCTTCGATCGACCTCCGACCCTTCGACATACATAGTTTCGACACACATGAATTATAATTTAACAAAAATGACTATCTTTTAACTTTAAGAGACTTGAGTTCGAGTTTTATGATTACATGTTTTGTATTTAATTTTAAATTAATAAATATTTAATATTACTATAAAACACAAGAATTGTATATTACTAATATACATTGACGTATTTTTTGTATTAAATTTATGATTGTTTAATATTATCTAAAATCATTAGAATTATCTATTACTAATGTAAATTAGCCTAGTGGTGGTAAAGGCATTAAATATGATTCAAAGGTCTATGGATTTGATTCTTTCTATGAGCATTTTTTTTAAATTTTTTTAAATTTTTAAATATGAATTATATAAAAAGAAAATCAAAATTAACAATAAAAATTAATGATTCTTTATAGGAGAATTTATTTTTTAATATTTTCAAATCTGAATTATATAAAAAGAAAATTGGAATTAAAAATAAAAAATAAAAAATAAATTCAAAATGGTAGTCCAATTACGATTTAAAAATAGGAGAAAACTATATATATATATATATATATATATATATATATATATATATATTATTGAATTAAAATCTATTAGCATACCGATCATATCTATAAAATTTAAAATCATTAAAAAAATCATTTGATATATTAAAGAGAATAATCAAGATGAATCGTTTTGATAAAGACATTACATTTTTTATAAATTTCATTACCATAACAAATGATTTTAGATTGATGTTAAATTCTATGATTAGAGGCAAGCTTTTTAATAAGTCTATTTAGCTAAAAAAATTAGGTATCAGACCATCAAAAAAGTCTTTTAAATTTAGTGAACCGGTCTATTTAAATAAACATGAATAGATTTTATTTTATTATTATTATTATTTTTTTATTTTGAATTAATTTTAAAAAATAAAATTTAATTATCTTGAACAACTTATGAAAAGAAGATGAAAACTCCTTCTAAACAAATTTATAAATTGTTTTCATAAGTTTTTCTAATCAATACAAATAAACTTTTGGTATAATTGATCTTTTAGTTTTTTTTGTCTATATAAATATTAATTGATTTGTTAATTTACATATTTTCAAATGAAATAGATTTTTAAGTAGGCTAACAGATTAATCAGGTCTTTGAAAAGGTCAGCTCAAACCTACAAATAATTTTATAACAAACTACAGCCTTGGCAAAACCTAACTCGGTCCAGCCTATTTCTATCCCTATTTATGATAATAACTTTAATTAATCTATAAATGAGATGTCGTAATATTAAGTTTGACTCATTGGTGTCATTTGATCTTGATTTATATTTTCAATTTTGAATAAAAGTTGTTAAAAATATTTTTAATAATAAATAAATAAATTTAATAATATTTTATAAAATAATCTTATATTTTATATTGAGAAATCAAATATATCTCAAATTTTAGTTGTTAAAATCATTGTTCCTTAATTTAGTTTGACCGATCTCAAATTATTAATTTCCTCAATTCCATATAGTTATATCATTCATAAAAAATATAAATAAACAAAAAATATTAAAATATAAAAAAATTACACTGGTAATCGATGACAAATATGTATTCCGTCAACTCATATTATAAATTTAAAATTATTTATATGATTTTATACTTTAAAATATTTTGACCAAAATATTCTGATTGAATAAATATGCAATATTCTTTTATATTTTTTATATTCATAATATACTATTATTAAACTCTAATTTATTTAATATATAAAAAAATTATTTGACTATTTATTTGACCCAAGAAAATCCATTAAAATAAATTAATTTTTAGTATTGGAAATTACCATATATTATAAACATAATTCTTTTATTTTTACTTTTATAATGTTAACATTTGACTAATCACCGTAAAACAAATAAGTGAATTATTCTCTATCAAGTATATTTATTCATATGAAGAATTATTTTTACTAGTATTTTCTAGTGCTTTCCTATTTGTAGATATAGACTATGACTTTTCGTGAATAATATTCTCTTCCGTATATTCAAATCATAGAAAAACAACACACATTTATTTATTTTTTACTAATTTCACAAGTACACTTTTTATGATAGGCTCAAACTCCCCGGTTTTACAGCCGAATGAACAGCACGATTTATAATACTTTGAAACACACTTCATTCCCTCTCTCTCTTTAGTCGCAATCTCTCCCTTTGAATATTATGGACCACAACAACCCTACAAACAACATGGATGATTCTTCACTTTCTCACGCTGTCACCCCTTTCCAAGTCAACATTAGTCCCTCCCAAAATAATCATCATACAATAACCGAGTTCGATTTCTTTAAGAATTACCACAATAATGATCATGATAATAAGGTCGTTGTATCTCCATCAGTTGACATTGATCATACCAACGTGCCGTCTGTGGTTGATTTCAAACTCAGTGTGAGTTATTCATTATTCATAATTCATAATTCAATAGTACTCCATCGATTAATTTTTTTGGTTTATTGTATTAAATTTTCCGTAAATTTTGAAGCTTTTTTATTTATAATCTCAATTATTTTAAGTTGATCGGAGTGCTTGTTAACTAGTAATTTTTTTTTTTAGATTGGCACTGATCTCCGTCTAGGTCTCAATGATCTTGCTACCAATGATGCTAGTGAACAAGATGATGGTGACATGTCATCTAAATCCAATGACGAAAACACTAAGAATGAGGTAAAGTTTATGATTACATTAATACATAGTTTAATTTAATGATATTGGAAGATGCTTTTTATTTTATTTTGGGTCATATTTTATTTTGTTGTTGTGGTTATCCTGTGAATCATTATACTGCATAAAATTCGTCGATACAGTTGTAGTTTTGATGCAGTTTCCGTATAGATTGAGGGTGCAATGGTGGTTTAGGGTTACGACCACAATTTAGAGATACAATTGAGTGTTTGAATTCTATGAACTGTTTTTCAGATGGCGGTTCTTCGAGGCAAGCTTGCTCGAATGGAAAAGGAGAATCATCGATTGAGTTTGATGCTTGATGAGCTTCAAACAGATTATGATACCCTTCTGATGCATTTTGAGAAATTGACGCAGGACAAGAAGGCTGATGATGTTGGAGAACAAGACGGGTTTGTTGGAAAATTTGAGAAGAAAAGGAAATTTGAGAATGGTGGAGCATTGGTTTCAAGAGATTCTTTGGAGCTTGGATTGGCTATTAAAGCTAAGCCCGAGATGGATCCTGAACTCTCTTCCTCAAGAACAATAAGTTCTGGTCGGCTGGGATCCCCGCCGGAGAACAACATTGAAGTTGCCTCCAAGGAGTTAGTACTAAGAAAGAATGAGAATGTTAGTGAAGAAGAAAAAAAGGAGCCTGGTAGAGGGAATGAAAGAGAGGATAGTCCTGTTGCTCGTGCTGAGAGACTTCAAAGGTTAAATCCTCCAAACTATGCTCCAAATTTTGTTAATGTTGATCGAATTGATGTTGATGCTACCTTGAGGAGAGCAAGAGTGTCTGTCAGAACAAGAACAGACGCAAACATGGTAAATACGTCAACGTGTATAACATGGTTTTAAATTGCCGCCTGCAACATGTTTTTAAACTATACAAATTCGTAATGAGAAATTATTGTGTTTTAGGTTTCTGATGGATGTCAATGGAGAAAGTATGGACAGAAAATGGCGAAAGGAAACCCGAGTCCTCGTTCATATTATAGGTGCACCATGGCTAGTGGTTGCCCCGTTAGAAAACAGGTATACTTTCTCCTATAAGCTTATCTAATTACAATTTTATATTGTAGCGAATTACATTCAAACATTCAATTATGATTAATGCAATAATTTGCACAGTAGTCGCAGACATTAAAATCTTCCATTAATTTTGCCTAGATTTTTAGATATTGTTAGATATTTCGTAAAATATCTAACAAAATTGTCTATAGCATGATTGATTAATTAAAATATTTATGAACTGTTTTTGATATAAATATGACTCATTTGTAAGACTGCGACTTCAGATGTTAATATAAGAAATTCATTGGTGGATAATCTGTAAGTATCGTGTTATAATGCAATATTTGACATAAACCTCAAAATTTACAGGTACAAAAGAGTGTTGAAGACAAATCAGTTGTAATCACAACCTATGAAGGATATCATAACCATACTTTACCACCAGCAGCCATGGAAATGGCACAAACAACCGCAGCAGCTGCAAGAATGCTTCTTTCCGGATCCATCTCAAGCAACAATGGAGCAACGAATGCGAGTTTCCTCCGAAGAGGAACCATTCCCGGTTCTTCAAGTCTCGCTACTATCTCATCTTCTGCTCCGTTTCCCACCATAACGCTCGACTTCACACAACCTCCAAATCCGCTACAGCTCCAAATGCTTCAAAATCAGTTACAAGTTCCTTTGCCTCAGATGTTTAATCAGGTACCTTATAACCAATCAACATTTTCTGGCCTACAATTGTCACAACAAAATGTTGCTGACACAGTTTCTGCTGCCATTGTTGCTGATCCGAATTTCACTGCAGCTTTAGCAGCTGCTCTTACTTCCTTCATTGATGCTGCTCAGCCGAACAACAACTACAACAGCACTACAATTAATGACGGCGCAGCAAGCAACTACAATGGCAATGTTGGAAGTGCCAGTAGTAATAATAAAGAGAAGCAATAAAATCTGAGGTTTATTTTTTCTTGTTTTAGGCTCAGAGATTTTGATGCACTTTATTTGGTTTATTTACTTTTTTCATTTGAGATTCAAGAAAGTACTTAAATTTTACATAGATATCATTTTTGGGATGGATATTTAATGTTGTTGCTTATATGATCTTTCTGTGGTATATTGAAAGATTGTGTACCAAAACAACAAAATCATTGTATACTTAGATTATTTTCCATATCTCTTGCCTTGCATATTTTAATTATGGGATGTTTTTTTCTCTAATAATATAGGTGCGAAAATTTTATGTTGATTGCATAGTTTAATTTCTTGTGATTGATGTTTTTTAATGAAATCACAAAATTGTGATTTAATATTTTGTGAGTAGTGAGATTGGATTCGTGCCCATGTTTTATATAATTGTCCATAGATATTTTATGCCGATTGTAGTTGTCGCGATAAGAATTAATCACAAGATTTTCTTTATTAAAAAATATTAAATAACAATATCTATATTGGCATATTTTAATACCGTTTATTGCAGCCGTTTTCACAGTAGTAAACCATTTTTCAAAACCTTGAAGAAAAATCGTTTCATAATCCAATGCTTTCCCTTTTTAAAAGACTTTTCCTTTTTAAGTTAAGAGTTACAAGTTATTTTGAAGTCTTTCCCTTTTTAAGTTTTCATGACCTTGTGAGATTGTTGGTTAGGAATTCAAGCATACTATTTTTTTTAATTAGGGGATTTAGATTTTAAAGTTCAATTTGATCTTAAAAACTCTATACATCACCTGATTGGTACAAAAGTAAAACATTTAAAACTTGGTCATGTCTAGTGATGGATGCAATGTTTCCAAATCATTTTGGTTGAAATTTAGGTGCTCTAAACGAAATCGTAGGAAACATTTTCTTAACAAGGATCCATTGCATAAATTAATTAGATTAGGAGTAAAGAAAATGATTACCTTCTGATGCTTGTGCAAAATTATATGACTACGTAAAACAAAAAAAACAAAATTTTTTTTAAAACAAATCTCTAATGTGTTTGAGTCCCTTGACCTGAGTTTGATTATCATGCTTGGGCCTAGGTATAGATTGGGTCAAAGGGTCTGCAATGTTGTCGTCAGTCTACACCGTGCACATCCTCACATCTCTTCTATCAACATAGTGTTTGATCATGTGGTACTTCCGTTAGACGTGTCTGGTCTAGAGATAGAGCTAGGTTCTTTAGTTTGGGAAATGGCGTAATTGTTGTCAAAATAGATGCCAATTGCTCTAGAAGCGGTAGGAATAAGATCAAGCTCAACTATCAAATGTCCAATCAGACCGCCTCATTAGTTGCTTCACTAGTAGCAACATATTATACTTCCGTTGTAAAATCTTCTATGGCCTCTTGCATCGAGCTCTTCCAACTAACAACTCCTCCATTTATACGAAGACGTATCCAAACTGGGATTCAAAATCATCTTTATCTTTCTGGAACTCGCATCAGTGTAGTCCTTGATGATTAACTAGTCATAATATCCATATACTAAGACATCATCCTTAGTCTTTCTCAAGTACTTTATAATGTTCTTGGTTGCCCGCCAATGTTCTTCTCTAGAGTTTGATTGATATTTGTTACACATATACAAAGCTAATGGAACATCTGGGAGAGTATAAGTCATAGCATACATGATGGTTCATATGGCTGAGGCATAGGGAATCCTGTATCATCCTTTTAAACCCTAAGGAATATTCGCAATTAATTCAATAATTAAATCACAATATTTCAATTCAATAATTAAATCACAGTATTTCACAAAAGCATCTTCATATATAACATTATAGTAAAAAACTTCACGGTCCATAAGACGGGTTCTAAAAATTAAAACATTTATCTTAGTGAAATCATCATTGTGAAGCTTCAACACATCGCAGAAGAATTATTTGTCTCAAATATCTTTATTAAATGTCTCAAATAAAAAGACTTTCATACTTCATACTTCATAGGCATACTTAAAAAATCTTAAAATGGAATAAACATCTCAATAAAACAAATCAACAGATAACATGAGTTTAATTAAAAAACGATCCCAGAGATCCCGATGTTACATATTAGAGTTTAATTAAAAAACGATCCTAAAGATCCCGATATTACATATTAGAGCAAGACCTTATTTATTTGCGATAAAGCATCTAAAGGACTCCATAAGCTATCATCGAGCTTAAACGTCTATTCTTGATTACCTGCAAGTTACTCACATATAGAGGCAACATTTCTAAGTAGAAAGGGAGAGTAAATCATAATAATCATTTTAATGACATAAGGAATAAATATAGTAGTTATAATACAACTGCAAGAAACCACACATCATTAAATCCTCATGTTATACTCACACCTTCACAAACATCTTATACGCACATCATGTACATTAATATATCATCATATCAACACAAGTCATCAACACCACAACAATCATCACCTCATCATTATCGTATAACCAATCATCATGCAATGTCACATATAATGTGATCTAAAATGCTGATCAGAATATGATGTGAACCGAAGGGATGATGATCTGCTGAGATGGAATTGATAGAGAGGATGGGGCGTACCTATAAGGCACTCTAATGCTTAAGCAAGTCAGGGAAAAAAGAGGTACAAGAAAGTATTAGGATTTCTAGAATGAATAATGGATATCTGATCCTCACAACCATGAGGGTTTATATAGTTTTCCTCTGACGCGTAGCCATTGATTCCTATTTCTGGCATAGATATCTGGGTCCGCATAAATAGGTAACTTCTAGGACTTGGTCAAAATGTGAAGTTGTGCCTGTAACTAGTTGTTTCTTCGGGCAATAAGGGGTTTGCAGGAAGAAGCAGTCGATGAAAATCCTGGTTGCCAGCTCGACTCGTGTCGAGCAGACTAATTGAGGCTATCGACGAGGGCAGAAGCCTAGTTCGGGGCATATATGGTGTTGTTTCCTTTGGGGAGTAATTGACTCCCGACACTTTGCTAGAGATATTAGGCCAAATTCATTTGGGTCGTGTCGGAGGCAGATGCAGATTAGGCCTATTTAGCCATTGGGCCAGTCTAGAACAGTAGCCCCCTAAGTCGTTGCCTCTGGGAAGAGGAGCGATGACTTGTGCTCGTGAAGTTATTTGAGGACTATCTCTTCGAGGAGTGCGAGTGTTGCTTGTTGTGTCCATCTCACGGAAAGCAAGATAGTTGGTTGAAATCTGAAAGGTGGAATTAGGAGAGTTTTTTTGCCACGTGTGTCTCGAGCCGTGTGCTGTAGCGATGGTACTCATAGGGACTATGGTGTAATGATGACGACCCTTAGGTCCCATAGTGTAACATGGTGGAAGAATTGAGTTGTTTGTCTTGCGTTTTATCGCAAATATTGTGGATAGCAAGAGTCTCCACCGACTTTTCTTTTATCCAAGAAAGGGAAGGTGAAAAGAACAGTAAAAGACTTTCATTAGATTATGAGTACGAGAGGCAATTATGAATAGGGAAGGTATTAGCACCCTTTCCATCCGTAGTTATCTACGGGCTCTTAGTTGCTTAGCTCACTTTTGAAAAATTGATTTCTATGTTTATGTTGTTTGAAAAGTATTTTTGTAAGACATTTCACTTTGACTTCATAATGATTCTCGTTGGAATGTATAAGAAGTGTTCAGAAATGTTTGTTTGGAAAAATGTTTGACTTTGTAATGATTCTCGCTAGAATGTATACAAAGTGTTTGAAACGTTTTTGAAAAGTGTGAGGTGTGAAAAGTATTTTGATTGAGCAAGCAATTAGGAGTCTATTACCTATTCCGAATGGTCGTTTCCATGTTATTTTCCTTCTCCTTTAGAATAAAGCTATCCATACCATTAGTTGACATGTAACTTTATTCGTTGGATATGAAGGGACAATCGAAGGGTCATCGTATTGTCATAGAAGGAAATATTGTAAGGATACCTTAGCAAATTCGTAGGGACGATCATCACTTTTTCGTAGGTACTCCTTGATTTTGTCAAAAGCTGTCTGGAAATCGTCGTTCCATTTTACCACTTGATCTTTCTTCAATAACTTGAAGATTGGCTCTCAAGTAGCAGTTATATGTGCAATGAATCTGGCAATGTAATTCAGTCGTCCAAAGAAACCTCTGACTTCCTTCTCGGTACGGGGAGCTGGGATTTCTTAAATAGATTTGATCTTATCGGGGTCAACTTTGATACCTTTACCACTGACAACGAATCCCAAGAGCTTGCCAGATCTTACTCCGAAGGTGCATTTGCTCGGATTAAGTCTCAATATGTATTTCCTTGGCCTATCAAATAGATTACGCAAATGATCAAGATGTTCTTCTTCGGTTTGTGATCGAGCTATCATGTCATCGACGTAGACCTCTATCTCGTGATGGATCATGTCATGGAATAAAGCCACCATAGCACGCTGATATATGGTGCCAGCATTCTTCAGCCCAAACGGCATGACCTTGTAATAGAAGGTGCTCCATTGTGTAACGACAGTGGTTTTTTCCATGTCTTCGGGATCCATCTTGATCTGATTGTAACCGGAGAAACCATCCATGAAGGAGAAAACTTTATGCTGTGCAGTATTGTCAACTAGGACATCAATATGTGGGAGTGAAAAATCGTCTTTCAGGTTCGCTTTATTCAGGTCTTTGTAATCTACATACATGCGCACTTTGCCATCCTTCTTAGGTACGGGTACCACGTTTGCAACCCACTGTGGATAAGAAGTAACGGTAAAGAAGTCGACATTGAACTGTTTCACAACTTTGGCTTTAATTTTCTCAGACATTTCAGGATGCATACGACGAACTTTCTACTTCAGAGGGAGAACCTTTTTTTGTCGATAGTCAGTGTACCACAAGATCAATGTTTAAACCTGACATGTCTTCGTAAGACCAAGCAAAAATCTCGATGTAATCTTGTAGCATCTAGACCAATCTTTCTTTAACACTACTCTCAAGACTCGTTCCTATCCTGATTTCTTTTTTGTCTTCATCGGTACCTAGATTCACAACTTCGACCGGCTCTTCGTGTGGCTGTATAGCCTTTTCCTCTTGCTGTAGTAGTCTGGCAAGTTCTCCTTGAACTTCACAATCTTCCCCATCTTCGTCTTCAGCTTGGTAGATCAGATTATCGAAGTCATGTTTAGCAATAGCATAGTCGTTATCGACGAGATCCGACGTGAATGTGGATCTGCAGTTTATTACATGGGTGTGTGTAAGAACACATAGCTTTTGAAAGGGTGATAAAGTAAAAAGAAAGACGGAGAACATAATATTTGAATGCATAAGTCCAATGATTTATTGAATAAAAATATGCGAATGACAAATAATAACCCTCACAAACGAGTCGTGGTGCCCCGGGCAAGGAACTAGACTTAAAGTTTTATTGTTCAAAGCGTAAAAAGCATGAAAACATAAAATAGAAAAAGCAATTACTCCTGTCCAAAGGAGTTTGGTATAACATCTTCAATCTTCCAATTATTGAGTCCATCGCCAAGAGTCGGGAAGATCCAATTGTTGATGTCGAAGTCACCATCATTGTCTTCTATAACATGAACTCTATTCTTGTTGATGCAGAATGAAGGTCCACTGGCATGTTCGTGGTGTATCATCTTCTAACCTTTGGTAGTGAAGCCTAAACCAGTCTTATCAGATTTGAATGGAAAATCGAGTAGCTGACCCCAAATATTACAACCTCTTTCTTCAACCACAACTCTGGAATCTTTTAGTGAGGCCATCTTCGGTGGAACTCTAGTAACTTTAGGAGTGACAGGAGAGTCGACAAGCATGACTCGTGGAACTACTTCAAAAGCTTGATAGGGAGTTTCGACGAATTCACCTTCCATTTCGATGTATCGGAATGACTGCAAATGGCTTACCATGTATTCTTCTTCTCCACATATTGTAACAATCTTCCCCTTCACTGGGTACTTCAGCTTCTGATGTAGAGTAGAGGTAACGGCGCCTGCCCCATCTATCCAAGGGCGTCCAAGTAGGCAAGAATAAGCTGGAAGGATGTCCATCACAAAGAAAGTAGATTCAAAAGTCTGGGAACCTACTTTGATCGGCAGATTGAGCTCTCCAAGTACTGTTCTTTTCGAACCATCAAAAGCTCTTACGATTACGTTGTTGGGTTTCATGACCCTTCTTCAGCATTAAGTCGGTCGAGAGCGCTCTTCGGCAGGACGTTCAGAGTAGAGCCAATATCTACTAATACATGAGATAATGTGGTGCCCTTACACTCTAAAGAGACATGCAAGGCTTTGTTGTGTTTTCTTCCAGCAGGAGTCAGATCAGCATCAGAAAAGCCCAAGCCATTGTCTACGGTCAGGCTAGCAATATAACTTTTGAATTAGTTAGCAGAAGTGTCTTGCGGTATATGAGCATTCTTTGGAAACTCCACCAAGGCTTTAGCATGAGCCTTGAAGCACAACAATAGAGCTAGCATGGAAATCTTGGATGGGGTTTATCCCAACTACTCCACTACATTGTATTCGCTCTTCTTAATGATCTTCAGAATTTCCTCCATTACTTTTTTGGAGGTATCTTCAGCAACTCCCTTTGGTACTTTCGTCTGAGCAGGTTGAGTCACTCTGTCTTTCCCTCAAGCTTCAGGAGTTGGTCCAATAGAAGGAATATGGATTGGTGTAGTAGTATCCTTCGAAGGAGAGATATATGGAGAAAACACTCTTCTGGTTTGGGTTACTTTGCTTGACCCGATGCTATTGTCAATGTCAAGATTTGTAGCTTCAACTGTATTTTCTTCAATGGTTAATAGCTCTTGCTTGACGCCATGATAGTAGACTTCAGCTCCATAATTCCAAGGTATAACTGTCATAGGAATATGGAATTAATTTGGGTGAGGTAATAATGAGAGGTGCAAATCTAGGTGCAGGATCGGCAGAGGTGATCCTTTTTATGTTCACATCAGCGTATTCGTCGGGATAATCATCTCCCTATCCGGTTGCCTTGACGTCTTCCATTGCCATCTTGTAGCTATCAGGAGCGGTATACTTCATCATGAAATCATACTTTCCACTTGGCTGCCCCAAGGTATCCCATACTTCTGGTACGTCTTCGCTTACGTCTTTGATCTTCAGACTTTTAGCAACATCTTCGCACAAACTCCCTACAGATAGAGGTTTTAGGAATAAAACTTCTCGATTGTCCAACATGCGTTGAACACATATCTTCAACCAAGCACATCCATCTGATTCAGATGCACACCAACGACATTCGTCAGGACATCTTGAAAATAAACCGGCTTGCAACAAATCTTTCTTGACAGTCATCAGAGGAATGTTCAGCTCATTCACATCAAACACATAGGAGTCATTTTCAATGGCGTTGGCACTTTTACCATGGTCAGGCATTGGTGCGTTGATCACATTCGAAGTTTCGACAGAAGGGTCAAATTCAATTTCCCGAGCTTCAATCATGTCTTGAATCTTGTTCTTAAGGGACCAACAGTTGTTGGTGTCGTGCCCTGGGCTGTTGGAGTGGTATGCACACCTTGCATTAGGATTGTACTTTGGAGAAGAGGTGTTGACATGTTGAGGAGGATCCCTCAAAGTAATCAGCTCTGCTTTCAACATGTGTTGTAGTGCTTGAGATAATGGCATGTTGATCTTCACAAACAGACCTCTGGGAGTGTTCTTCCTATGCGCGTTGTCTTGTTAAAGTTGCACTGGCGTGGGATTATAGATCAGGACTGCCCCCACAGATTGACTACGATCAGTTTTGTCACGGCTCTCCTGACCATACACATCATTGGCTTCTTTCTTCCCCCCAAAAGATCTTTTTACAGTGTTTGAGGATGTTTCAACTTGAATCTTTCCGCTCTTAATTCCCGCTTCAATACGTTTTCCTGGAAATATCAGCTCGGTGAATCCGACTGAAGAATTTTGAATCAGATGATTGAAGAATGGGTCTGTCAGTGTTCCCATGAACATATCAACCAATTCCCTATTAGACAAGGGTGGTTGAACTCTGCCTACCAGATCTCTCCATTTTTTAGTATACTCTTTGAACTTCTCATCATGACCCATAGCCATACTATGCAGTTGCATACGGGTGGGTGCCAATTCAGCATTGTACTGGTATTGTGTCTAGAAAGCATTTGCCAAATCATTCCCGGTATGAATATAGGTATTCTCTAGATGATAATACCACTCCAAGTGTGTTTCGGACCAGCTCTCTTGAAATAAATGTATCCACAGCTTCTTGTCTTTAGTATGAGGATGTATCTTCTGAACATAGGACTTTCGATGCATCTTCGAGCAAGAAACGCCGTCATACTTAGCAAAGGTAGGGACCTTGAACTTGCGGGGAATTACCACTCTAGGAACCAGACTGAGATCATTAAAGTTCATCCATGACATTTTTAGATTCTCCACGGCATTCAGGCGGTCTTCAAGTTGCTTGTACGTTTCTTCGTTAGGATACTGCTCGCTCATATAGTCTTCCTCTTTGTTTTCAGACTCATGATGGCTTCCTTCATTGTTTTTGACGCTTCCTTCGGTTTCACCGCTCTTGTCTGAGAACTCAAGTTGTATGACTAACTTGACTAGACCTCTGTGCTTTCTTCCCATGTTGATGAGGCCAACAGTCTTCTTCTTTCTGGTGATGAGCTTCTTCAGATATTTCTTCCCTTGAGCTAGGCTGGTGAACATTTCCTGGAACTAAGCGTTCTGAGCCTGGAGATCTTTGACAGTCTGTTCGAGAGCCATTTCTGCTGAAATATATAGCGAGAGAATGAGAAAACCATTCTTCAGTGTACCTGTTATGAGATGTTATGCTATGATATGCAATGTTATGCAATTCCATTGTTACACCCCAAAATTTGCCCTCCTACTTCTCAAGGCAATCCACCACTCCATTCTCAAAGATTCCATAAGGGTTGATCAGACAAACCCTCTCCTAAGAAATCAATCCAAACTAGGGTTTTGCTCTTCTCAAGTCAAGATGGATTTCCAATGCTTCAAGTGGTTATCATACCTCATTATATGCCTCAAGGGATCACCATGTCAAATTTCAAGCCTTATAAGTTAAGATTGCTCATCCAATTGCTCAGATGGTTGAAAATCAGTTGTATTAGACAAAAAGTCAACTGTGGTCAACATCAATATTTTGAAGTAATATTCATCATTTGATCAAGGGTTGACCATGATTCATCAAGAAAAGTCAAGATTTGATCAAAAGTCAAAGTTTCTAAACTAGGGTTCTTTAGACAAAAGTCAATAGAACTTTGACTAGGCATTACTTTCACATACTTTATCATAAATTTTTCCACCAAAGCTCATTTTAAAGGGAATTCAATCATCTACAACTTCATGTCTCACAAGCTTTGGATAGAAATGCATCATTTGGATGTTATGGATCAAAACATTACAGGTCCTTTTAAAAAGTCAACAAAATGTCATCTTTTTGCAAAGAAGTGTTCATGAGCATGGAAAGTTCAATGAATATGAACCAAAAGGGCTATTTAAAAGACATCTTGAGCTTTCTAAAAAACCAAGAACACCCAAAAATGCTAAAAATTGAGCAAGATACAATTTGTGCAAGTTGAGCATTTTTGAGGAGGTGCATGAAGGAAAATACCTAGCAAAAGCAAATATTTTTCAAATGGGCCTAAGATTTTATGATCCAAACTTGATTATAAGATTATCCATGACCTTTATGCTGCATGCCACGCCTCTTATCTTTTTATTTATTTATTTTTATGAAATAAATGGCTTAAATTCAAATTTAATTAAATAAAATACAAAGATAATTATTAATGCAAGATGGGCTTGATTTGTGCATGTCTTGAGGACCAAGGAAGCCCAAAAGAGTTGTCAATTTCATGCAAGAAGATTAAGGGAAAGATTGAGCCAAATTTGGAAAGATTTCATGCAAATTTCCAATCAATTCTTCTCCATTTAAAGAAAATATTTTCTCTTAAAGCCTTGACCTATTTCCACTGCTCTATATATACTTAACATCTTCATAAGACAAAGGAGGATTTTGGCCAGCTTCTTACACGCAACCCTTGCCTCCACAACAACCCTAAAAATTCTCAAAAAATTCAAGAAGTTGGCAAAATCGTATTTCAAGTTGCAGCCACTTTCCATCCATTTCATTCATTCATTTGGGTTCCTGAAGGTACCAGGAGTCCATACCAATACTCACACGAGTTCAAAGCATCCAGAACTATCCTCATAAGGTTGCTCCGGTTTGGTAAAGTGTTGGATTTCAAATCCTTGATTTACACAATACAGATTGTATTCATTAATTCATACATGTTTATTATGTTATTCTGAATTGATTTCATGCATTAGTTACAAAGTTTGATGCAGGAATAGAAGAACACCATGGCTAGGGCACAAAGCTCTCAAGCTTTCGTATCCATAGTTGTAGGACATTACAGGCCAAAATAACGACAGATTCAGATTCAGGGGTTGATTTTATGTTAGTCTGGGTTATTCTCTTTTGTTTTTTATTTGATTTTGCAGGTTTTGGATATTTGGATGACCGGAGAAGATGACCGGGATTTCCCTTCCGGCGTCATCTCCAGAAGTTCTAACTTATGGATCTCCAGAAGAGTCATCTCCAGAAGAGTCCTCCAGATCCTCCAGAAGCTCCAGCTTCTGGACGTCCCCAGCACCAGATCCTCTAGAAGCTCCAGCTTCTGGACCCTTCCAGATGCAGAATCCCTAGAAGCCCCAGCTTCTGGACCCTTCCAGATGCAGAAATCTCCAGAAGCTCCAGCTTCTAGACCCTTTCAGAAGTTTCACCTCCAGAAGCTCCAGCTTCTGGACACCCTTAGAAGGATCTTCTCTAGAAACTCCAGTTTCTGGATGCCCAAGGCGCGCCACTCATAGAAGGCTTGTTTATTTTCTTTTTTTAAATTATTTCAACTAATTAATTAATTAGTAATTAGGTTAAATAATTAGCTTAATTAAGATTAATTTCAAAAATAATTTTCTCCATGTTTTTTTTAGTTAATTAATTTAATTAGTTTAATTTATGTTATTAATTTAAATTAAATTTCTTTTATTAATTAAAATCAATTAGAACTAGGATGTTTTACGTTAATATCAATGTTCAAAAATAACAAAAATATTTTCCTTTTTGCAATTAGGATTTAGGTATTCACTTAGACCATTTTTCTTCTATTTTACTTCTTTTTTTTGCATTAAAATTCTAGAAAGGATGTATAGGTTGCGAGGTTGTTTTCCATGTAATAGCGAAGATTTATATTTCTGCTTTTACTTTCCGCACATCCTATTATGTATCTGCCCCAAAGCCATGTAATAGCGTAGGACAATTACTTTTCCGCAATTTATTTTCTGCACCTATTAACTGCTAGTGACTAGGCGTGTATGGAAAGATAAAAATCAATCTAGATCACTAAATACAAGATAAAATATCGGAATACAACACATATTTCACACATGCACCCCCTTTGGGTATCCTCCCTTGTTGCCTTACAAAAATGGTCATGTCCCTCGAACGTGGGGATATCTTAGCACAGTTGCCTACAAACATATCATCATAGTCCCTTTCGATTTAAAAGATCATAGTCCCTCGATGACCCTCGATGTTGCCTACGAATATATGATCTAGTCCCTCGATTGTTGCCTACGAAAAGTTATGATTGTCCCTACGAATATGCTAAGGTATTCCTACAAGTTGCCTTCCATTACCATCCAATGTCCCTTCGAATGTCCATTTTACATCCAACGAGTAAGGTTACCTATCAACCAATGGTATGGATAGCCTTATTCTAAAGGAAAGAAAAACAACACGGAAACAACCGATCTGAGTGGGTAAAAATAAGTCACTTTTGCTTACTCAATCAAAACATTTTTTCACACATCACATTTTCAAAAACATTTTCCAAAGCACTTTGTATACATTCCTGCGTGAATCATTACAAAGTCTTTTCCAAAATAAAACATTTCCAAACACTTCGTATACATTCCAGCGTGAATCGTTACGAAGTCAAAGCGAAATGCCTTTTCAAAAACAACTTTTCAAACACACACAGAAAAACAATTAAAGTGAGCTAAGCAATTAAGAGCCCATAGATAACTACGGATGGAAAGGGTTCTAACACCTTCCCTTTTCATAACCACCTCCCTTACTCGGAATCTAACGAAGGTCTTTTCCTGTTCTTTTCGCCTTCCCTTAATTGGATAAAAGAAAAGTCGTTGGTGACTCTTACTATCTGCAACATTTGAGATCAAATGCAAAACAAACAAGTCAGTTCTCCCACCGTGTTATAGAATTGACGACTCTATTGGGGAATACTATTTAAAGAGAGAATACCTTAAGGTCTAGATCAGTTTAATTGTTTGACTTGTATGATTTACTTTTAAGGGTTGCTTGGGTATTATATCTGTGGGGGATCCTACACCCGGATCCAGGTTTCCTTAGGTAAGTAGCAATAAATCGTCGCGACCGTTTGGCGTATACCGAAACGGTCAACATGATGGCTACGTTAGTGCAACACTTTGGATGTCCCGATGCTCCTCATGTCTAGTTGAGGAAAGTCTTTGGCGTCTGCGTGGTGTCATCAACACTAACTTAACTTTTAGAACCCTAGTCGACCCATCTTGGCCATTAAAAGGTAGTGAGATGACCGACTTCGGTGTATACTGAGGTTGGTTGATACTCGATGCTACACTCATTAAGATTCGACTTTCGGGATGTTTCGATCGACCAATTGGTAGTCGTATTGAAATAAAGCCTACGAGAAAGATCAATGATATGAGATTCCTAGAACCCGGTTACTAATATAGGACAGGTTAAACCCACTTAAACTTTGGTAGGGTAGACACCTATACCTCATGCAAGCCTTAAACCTAGGGCTATTGTGTGAATTGTTTGTGCTTGAGACTTGTTTTAAACATGACATCATGACATCATAACATCATAACATCATATCATTTCTAACTATTTCAAGGACCTAGGGATTTATCTTTGCTCTGTTTTGTAGGAGTTATGGCCTCCAAAAAGACTATACGAATCAACTTCATGGGTATTCCTTCTCAACTCAAAGAATTAGTTTCAAAAGTTCCCGATCATGCTCAATTCATCAAAATACACGGTTATCTACTTGACTTGGTTATCTCCGATTTTGAAGAAGACATGATGCACGTCTTATTCCAGTTTTTCGATACGAAACATCACTGCTTTACATTCCCAGATTACCAGTTGGTTCCTACATTTGAAGAGTTTTCTAAGTTACTTGGGATACTTATTATTGATCAGATACCATTCACCGGTTCAGAAAAAACTCCGAAATACGAAGACATCGCATCAGCGTTACATCTAATGTGATCAGACATTCAAGCTAATTGGGAAACAAGAAGCGGAGTTAAGGGTTTGCTTGCTAAGTTCTTGATAAAGAAAGCTCGAGAATTCCTAAAGGCTATGAGTTTCCATGCATTCGAAGACATTTTAGCCTTGCTAATGTATGGCTTGGTGCTATTTCCTAATCCAGATCAGTTCATAGACGTAAACACCATTAAGATATTTCTCACTCGTAATCCTGTGCCTACCATACTTGGGGATATTCTGCATTCTCTCCATACTCGTACACTCAAAAGACAAGCAACTCTCATGTGTTGCATACCGTTACTTTTCAGGTGGTTTATTTCGCACCTTCCTCAATCAGTAATGAAGAACGAGCAAAGATAGAAGTGGTCTCAAAGGCTGATGTCTCTTTCTCATCCAGATATCCGTTGGTGTCTCTTTTCTCAAAGGGACTTCACTTTCATTGAGCGTTATGGGGAATTTCCTAATGTACCACTCATTGGCATAAGGGGAGGTATCACTTACAACCCTTCTCTAGCTCTACGTTAGTTTGGTTATGCTCGAAGAGATGGTCCTCATGATATGCTTCTCCAAGCCATTGTGTTTGACTACAACAACAATCTCCAAAACTATCGTCGAAGATTTGTGCACGCTTGGGGCATGGTAAAGAAGACTGATACCGAGACTTTGGGACACAAAACATTCCTTGGGAACCTTACCTCAAATGGGTGCGAGCTCGAGCTCAAAACTTCATGACGCCGTTTACAGCTGTTCTACTAGTGATTATGGAACCCGTTGCTATAGGTGATGAACCCTATACCATTCTCCACCCAGACATGCCTACTAATTTCGAAGACTTGAAGAGATCCTGGATTCAACTTAAAGAAGAAAGGGACACATTCAAAGCTCAGTGCTATCCAAGAGAGAAGAAGGTATTAGAGTTGACAAAGCTACTTCACGAAGAGCGAAGCATCAATACCTACTTCAACACAAAGAGGAAGCGCCCATGGGAGACCTGAAAGCTCTAGGAATTTCTTTTTATTTGTTTAAACTTTCTTTTGTACTTAATAAAGATAAAATAATAAAAAATTTGTTCGTGCTTGTTTAACAAATTTAAATTCATAAGGTCCTTGAAAACATTGCATTGCATAACATCGCATATCATGGCATAACATTCAATAACAGGTACATTGAAGACCAATTTTCTTATTCTCTCGCTGTTTATTTCAGCAGAAAATTGCTCTTGAACAGACTATCAAAGATCTCCAGGATCAGAATGCTCAATTCCAGGAGATGTTCACCAACTTGGTCCAAGGCCAGAAAGATCTGAAGAAGCTCATCACTAGAAAGATGAAGACCATTGGTATTCCCAACATGGGAAGAAATCGCAAGGGTCCAGCTAGGGTGATCAGACAGTTCGAACTCTCAGACAAGAGTGATGAAACTGAGGGAAGTGTCAAGAACAATGAAGGAAGTCATCATGAGTCTGAAAACGAAGATGAAGACTATGTGAGTGAGCAGTATCCTCCTGACAATGACAAGTACAAACAACTTGAAGACCGTCTGAATGTTGTGGAAAATTTAAAGATGTCAGGGCTAAACTTTGATGATCTAAGTCTTGTTCCTAGTGTGGTAATTTCCCGCAAGATCAAAGTTCCTACCTTTGCCAAGTATGATGGCATCTCTTGTCCGAAGCTGCATTTGGAGTCCTATGCTCAGACGATCCATCCTCATACTAAAGACAGGAAATTATGGATCCATTTCTTTCAAGAGAGTTTATCCGGAACTCAGCTGGAGTGGTATTATCAGGTAGAGAGTACCCACATTCATACCTGGAATGACTTAGCAGATGCTTTCTACAAGCAGTACCAGTACAATGTTGAATTGGCACTCACCCGCATGCAACTACAGAGCATGTCTATGGGTCACGATGAGAAGTTCAAATAATATGCTCAGAAATGGAGAGATTTAGCAGGCAAAGTTCAACCACCCTTGTCCAATAGGGAGTTGGTTGATATGTTTATGAAAACACTAACATGCCCATTCTTCAATCATCTGATTGGAAACTCTTCAGCCGGATTCATTGAGCTGATATTGACCGACGAACGCATTGAAGCTGGAATCGAGAGCGGAAAGATTCAAGTAGAGTCATCTTTAAATGCTGGGAAGAGATCTTTTGGTGGTAAGGAAGAAGCCAATGTTGTGTATAGTCAGAAGAGCCGTTACAAAGCTAATCGTACTCAATCTGTGGGGGAAGTTGTGATCTCTAATCCTACACCAGCACAACCTCAATGAGACAACACGCGTAGCCAGAACGCACCACGAAGACAGTTTACGAAGATCAACATGTTGTTGTTTCAAGCATTGCAACACATGTTGAAAGCAGAGCTCATTACTTTGAGGGATCCTCCTCAACAAGTCAAGAATCACAAGATGCCATGGTTAGGGTTCCCTTTGCCGTTTTAGGGTTTCTCAAAATAGGACAAATTGGACAAAACGAATACCACCATCATGCTTAGAATGATGAATCCAATCAAACCATGCTTTTGAATTGAATTTATATTGCTTGTATGGGATTTTAGAATTTGCAGGGGTCATAGCGTCGAAGGAAGCCGACGCTAGCTTTTCAAAAATTCAAATGGAGAAGATGAAGATCTTCGCGCGTGTTCTTGGTTCCCAGGAATCGATTTTGTTTAAAACGATCGCGTTTCAACTTTCAAACACCAAATGACAAGTGGCCTAGTGGTTAAGGCGCTAGCTGTTGGAGATGCTCTCATGGGACACCGGTTCGAACCAGCCAGGGACCATTCTTTTCCTCTTTTCACAAACTTTCAACTTCTTTCAATATTTTCTTATTTTTCCTTTATTTTAATATTTGCATACTATTTTAGTTAATTTCCACATTTTATTTCTGCATTAAAAATTCACCAAAAATATTTATTCTTTTTACATTATTTTCTGAAAATCTTTATTTAATTTAATAAATTAAAAAATACAATTTTGCATGCATATTTATTTTTATTTATAATTTAGCATTTAAATCATTGTAAATTAGTTTTAAATTATTAAATTGCATCTAAAAAATCCCAAAAAAATTATTTTAATTTATTTATATTATTTCTAGCATGTAATAATTTTTCCAATCAAAAACTTGCATTTTCTCTAACATTTTCTCTTATTTCGATTTCATCATATTTTCCGATTTCTCGTTCGTTTCACAGGTTAATCCGATCCAGACGATTCTTCCGTTTTTTCATTTTATTTTTCAATAATGTAATTGCATATGGGTTGTAATAGTTTTAATTAGGACTTTATTTTCCGCATTTTTAATTATGTATCTGCCCCAAAGCCTTGTAATAGCGTAGGATTTACTTTCCGCACTTTACATTCCGTATTTTAATTTCCGCACCCTATTAATTGCTAGTAATTAGGCGTGTATGGCAAGACTAAAATTGAACATAGCTCACTCTAACTTCAAGATAACATATTCTGAAATCAACACACTTCTTTCACACACGCACCCCTTAGGGGAATTCTTTCTCGTTGCCTTTACGAATTCAAATGGTCATGTCCCTCGAACGTAGAGGTATTCTAGCACCGTTGCCTTCCAAACAAATCATCATAGTCCCTTCGATACAAAGATCATAAGACCCACGATGTCGCTCCCGAATACATGATCTTGACCCTCGATTGTCGCCTACGAAAAATGATGATAGTCCCTTCGAATGTGCTAGGATACTTCCTACAAGTTGCCTTCTATGACCATCCGATGTCCCTTCGAATGTCCCGCTTACATCCAACGAATGGAGCTACCTACTAATTAATGGTATGGCTAGCACTATTCTAAAGGAATGTAGAAGTACAACAAAGCGACCAATTCTGAGTGGGTAAATAAGTCTTTTAGTTGCTTGCTCTATCAAATGCTTTTCACACCACACACTTTTTTTCAAAGTTCAAATTCTTTTCAAAACAAAAACATTTCCGAACACTTTGTATACACTCCTACATGAGTCATTACAAAGTCAAAGCGAAATGCCTCTTTCAAAACATTTTTGTCAAACACACAGAAAGCAATTTTAAAAAGTGATCTAGAGCAACTAAGAGCCCGTAGATAACTACGGATGGAAAGGGGTGCTAATACCTTCCCTTTTCATAACCATTCTCCCGAACTCAGAATCTAACGAAGGTCTTTTTCTGTTACTTTTACCTTCCCTTAATTGGATAAAAATAAAAGTCGGTGGTGACTCTTGCTATCCGCACATTTGGATACAAAAATCCTACGAAGTCAGTTCACCGTGTTACAAACCCCAAATTCCAAAGAGTTTCGCGCTTAGCGGGCCCCTGATGGTGCTAAGTGCGACCTGCAACTTGAGAATTTTTCTACTGCAAACCAAAACTTCTTTTCATGACATTCTCAAGACAAAAGTCATTCTAAACGGTCAAATAACAAAGAAAAGTCCTTATTGGAAGCACTAAAACTCAAAAACAATTATTTATAGGCAAAATGTATGGAAATGCAAGCATGAGAAATGCATCAATTCAATAAAAAACATGAAAATCATATCATGAACATGAGAAGAATGCACAATAAGGTATCAAATCAATAATCCACATGCAAAATGTTTCATGAACATGTGTTAAATCAACACCTCGACATGTTTTTTTGATTTCAAAGATCAAGTCATGAACATGCAAACTCAATTCAATTTATCAATGCTAAAACTAGCCAATGCATGCACATGACATTTCTAACTCAAACATTGACACAAACACCTAGAGTGCGTGCAAATTAATTCATGAATATGCATTCAATTTCACATCTCGACACGTTTCAAGTTCATAAAACCAAATAATTAGCATGTGAAATCAACTCAATTAATCAATGTGAAGATTAACCAATGCATGAACATGCAATTTTTAACTCAAACATTAGCACAAACACCTAGCATGCATCAATTTATATATAGATTTGGTACATGGATCAAGGTTCAAACCTAAGGCTAATTGCATGCAATTCAAGATTCCATATCAACAAATCAATCATATCAACAATTAATCAGTTGAATAAGCATTTTTCTCATGAAAATTAATTAATCAAATAAGTGATTATTTCATCCAATTCCGGATTTCATCATGATGATCACACCAAATCAAAATTTCTCAACCTAATCCATGATCTCTATTCGATTTCTCTATCAAATCCTTGATTAATTTTCAATTCTAGAAAAGTGCTTATTTCAAGAATCAATTATGCAAAATTTCTTAAATCAAGAATTCTCACCGTCGAAACGAAGAGGAGAACGAGGTGAAGAGATTGTTGATGTCGAATCGAAAATCGGAGAAGAGATCATAAGGAGAGAGAGGAGCGAGTTTCAGGAGAGAAAGGGGAAATTCTTCAATTCTTTACTTCGACACCTTCAATTCTTTACTTGATGAAAAAATTGATTTTATTCTTGAGAATTGAGAGAGAGTAGAAGAGTCTGTTTATGGTGAATTTTCACAAAATGAATCCTCCTCCCTTTTTTTGAGAGTGAAAATTGATTTATATGAGATTTCCTTGAATGAAATCCGTGCAGAATTTGAAGTCGGGGCCATTCGCGAAAAATGTCCGGAACAAAAAGTTGCTTGTTCGAGTGAACATTTCGACTCGATCGGACGAGCGATTGATGAGATATGAATTTTTGAAGTCTCAACACACTTTTCTGGCAACTGACACATGTAGAATCTTTATTGCGCACTACGTAGTAAGAGGAAATTGTCAGAAAAATTTAGAAAATAATAAAAGCTGTGTGGAAACAATCTCGTCGAGTTTCGACTCTGCTATTGCTCATATATTTTCGACTATCTCATCTCCTTGCTTCTAGAATCAGGTGATTGAACTGATCTGCGCCATCTAAATCTTGATTCTTGATAGTAGTGTAGTTTGTAAGTAAATGATCTTCACGAGACATAGTCGTACGCTTTAATCCCTAACTTGTTCCTAGACCGCCCTTTCGAGTTTTCAGTCTATCGAGATACCCTTTTTTCCCCAAGCCGCCTTTGCAGGTTTTTGACTTGTCGGGTGTACATTTTCTATATATGTCCCTAACTTTTTCCCAAACCCTTTTGGTTCGCCAAGTTGCCCTTATTTTTTCCTAGGCTAGTCGACCTAACCAGTCTTGTTTATGCATAGTATTTTTTGACTTTGTCTGCATTCACAGGGTGCGGGGGGGAGTCTTCTCCATCCATAGTGCTCAGTATCATGGCTCCGCCGGAAAATATCGTCTTAACTATGAATGGTCCCTCATAGGTGGGAGTCCATTTTCCCCTAGGATCATCTTGTAGTAGGATGATGAGCTTGACTACTAGATCGCCAACTTGGTACGCTTGGTTCTTGACTTTCTTATTGAAGGCTTTGATCATTCGCTTCTGATATACTTGTCCATGATAGATGGCTGCGAGTCGCTTTTCTTCGATCAAGTTTATCTGGTTAAGTCAAGTCTGGACCCATTCATTATCGTCTAACTCAACGTCCTTGAGTACTCTGAGTAAGGGTATCTGAACCTCGATAAGTAGAACTACATCCATACCATATACGAGAGAGAAAGGGGTTGCCTCTGTAGATGATCGTACTAAAGTGTGATAACCGTGGAGAGAAAAGGGAAACATTTCATGCTAATCCTTATATGTCACTGTCATATTCTGTATGATCTTCTTGATATTCTTGTTGGAGGCTTCCACTGCGCCATTCATCAAGTGCCAATATGGAGAAAAGTTGTGATGCTTTATCTTGAACTGCGTGTAGAGTTCGGTGATCATTTTGTTGTTGAGATTGGTACCATTGTCTGTGATAATCCTTTTGGGGACATCGTATCGGCAGATGAGATTATGTTTGATGAGTCGAGCCACAACATTATTGGTAACATATGCATACGAGGCTGCTTCTACTCACTTGGTAAAGTAATCAATAGCGACGAGGATAAAATGGTGCCCATTAGAAGTGGTAGGTTTGATTTCTCCAATCATTTTAATACCCCACATTGCGAAAGGCCACGGGGCGGTCAGAACATTCAATGGAACTGGAGGTATGTGTACATTGTCTGCATATATTTGTCATTTGTGACAAGATCGAGCATATCGATAACAATCAGCTTCTATAGTGGACCAATAGTAACCTGCTCTCAGAATCTTCTTAGCCATTGTATGTCCACTGGAATGAGAACCAAATGCGCCTTCATGTAACTCTTCCATAATTTGTTCGGCTGTCTTCTGATAAAGAACTTGGCGGAGGATATCCTTAGGAGTTTCTTATCATTGACAGATGCCCCTTCAGGGTATTCTTGAGCCTCGAGATAACTCTTCACTTCGTTGAACCAAGGTTTTTCCTTTAGTCCTTTATTATCAAGTTCACAACAGTATGCTGGTTTGTCTAGTCTTTCGATAGTAATCTAAGGAGCTTCGTTGTCCCGTCTGACTTTGAACATAGATGACATGGTAACTAACATGTCTGCCAACTAATTTTCTTCTCGTGGGATGTGCTCGAAAGTGATTTCTTCGAAGTAGGGGATCAAATTCAACACATGTTTTCGATATGGGATGATATTCAGATGCTTCGTGTCTCATTCACCCTTGATCTTACTAATCACCAAAGTGAGTCCCCGTATACTTGCATGAATTTGATCCTCAAGTCAATATCAACTTTGATGCCCATGATGCACGCCTTGTATTAAGCCATATTGTTGCCAATTGTGTTAGAAGCTCCATCGAAGACCATGGTCCATCGGGATCCTAGATCAGGTCCTTCGTCTGGTCCAGGCTTTTCGTAATCAGTGACTAAAATAATATCCTCGTCTAGAAACTCGAAATGCATAGACTAGTAGTCATTTATGACTTGATGAGCCAAATGATCAGCTACTACACTTCCTTTGATCGCCTTCTGAGTAGTATACTGGATGTGGTATTCAGTCAAGATCAGTCTCCATCTTGCTATTCTTCCAGAGAGAGCAGGTTTCTCGAATATGTATTTTATCGGATCCATCTTAAAGATCAACAAGGTAGTGTGAGTCAACATATACTTTCTTAGTCGACGAGAAGCCCAAGCCATAGCGCTGCAAGTTTTCTCGAGCTATGAGTCTCTTGTTTCACAGTCGGTAATCTTTTTGCTAAGGTAGTATATCACATACTCTTTTCGACCAAACTCGTCATGTTTCCCCAACACACACCCCATTGAATTCTGAAGTACTGTTAAGTACATGATTAGAGGTATTCCTTTGAATGGTGGCATCAAGATAGGAGGTGCTTGTAGGTACTCCCTGATTTTGTCAAAAGCTGTCTGGAAACCGTCATTCCATTTTAATACTTGATTTTTCTTTAGTAGCTTGAAGATTGGCGCACAGGTAGCAGTTAGATATGCAATGAATTTGGCACTGTAATTCAGTCGTCCCAAGAAACCTCTGACTTCCTTCTTGGTGCGGGGAGCTGGCATTTCTTGAATAGCTTTGACCTTGGTGGGGTAAACTTTGATACCTTTACCACTGACAACAACACCCAATAGTTTTCCGGATCTAACTCCAAAGGTCCACTTGCTGGGGTTCAGTCTCAACCTGTATTTCTTCAGTCTATCAAATAGATTTTGTAAATGATCAAGATGTTCTTCTTTGGTTTGTGATAGAGCTATCATGTCGTCGATGTAGACCTATATCTCGTTATGGATCATATCATGGAATAAATCCACCATAGCGTGTTGATATGTTGCGCCAACATTCTTCAAATCAAATGGCATGACCATGTAACCGAAAGTGCCCCACTGTGTAACAAAAGTAGTCTTTTCCATATCTTCGGGTGTCATCTTGATCTTATTGTAACTAGAGAAACCATCCATAAAAGAGAAAACTTTATGCTGAGCGGTATTGTCAACCAGAACATCAATATGTGGAAGCGGAAAATCGTCTTATAGGCTCTCTTTATTTAGGTCTCAATAGTTTACACACATGCGCACTTTTCCATCTATCTTAGGTATGGGCACCATGTTCGCAAACCATTTTGGGTACGAAGTAACGGCTAAGAAACTTGCATTGAACTGTTTCATAACTTCGGCTTTAATTTACTCAGACATCTCGGGACGCATGCGACGAACCTTCTGCTTCACAGGGAGAAAACCTTCTTTCATTGGTAGTCGGTGTACCATAATGTTGATATCTAAACCTGGCATGTCAACGTAGGACCAAGCAAAAATCTCAGAGTAGTCTCGCATCATCTAGATCAATATTTCTTTAACATTGTTCTCAAGACCCGCTCCTATCTTGATTTCTTTTCTGTCTTCATCGGTACCTAGATTCACAACCTCGACCGGTTCTTCATGTGGCTGTATAGCTATTTCCTCTTGTTGTAGTAGTCTGAAAAGTTCTCCTATCACTTCACAATCTTCCTCACCTCCGTCTTCGGTTTGGTAGATCGGATTATCAAAGTCATATTTAGCAATAGCAGAGTCATTATCGACGGGATCCGGGGTGAATGTGGATCTGCAGTTTATTACGTGGGTGTCTGTTAAAACACATAACTTTTGAAAAGGTGCTAAAGTAAAAGAAAGATAGAGAGCATAATATTTGAATGCAAAAGTCCAATGATTTATTGAATGAAAATATGCGAATAACAAATAATAACCCTCACGAACGAGCCGTGGTGCCCTGGGCAAGGCACTAGGCTTAGAGTTTTATTGTTCGAAGCGTAAAAGCAAAAAGCATAAAATAGAAAAACAACTACTCCTGTCTAAAGGAGATTGGCACAACATCCTTAGCCGTTCAATTGTTGAGATCATCGCTAGGAGTTGGGAAGATCCAAATGTTGATGTTGAAGCCACCATCATCGTCTTCCATAGCATGAACTCCATCTTTGTTGATGCGGAACGGAGGTCCACTGACACGTTCATGGTGTATCATCTTCTAACCTTTGGTAGTGAAGCCTAAACATGTCTTGTCAGATTTGAATGGAAAATCGGGTAGCTGACCAAAAATAGTATAACCTCCTTCTTTGACTACAACTCTGACATCTTTTAGTGAGGCCATCTTCGGTGGAACTTTAGTAACCTTAGGAGTGACAGGAGAGTCGGCAGGCATGACTCGTGGAACTACTTCGAAAGCTTGACAAGGAGTTTCGACGAATTCACCTTCCATTTCGATGTATTGGAATGATTGTAGATGGCTTACCATATATTCTTCTTCTCCGTATACTGTAACAATCTTCCCCTTCACTGGGTACTTCAACTTCTTATGTAGGGTAGAGGTGACAACGCCTGCCCCATATATCCAATGGCGTACAAGCAAGCAATAATAAGCTGGACGAATATCCATCACAAAGAAAGTATAGTCAAAAGTTTGGGGACCGACTTTGATCGGCATGTTGAGCTCTCTAAGTACTGTTCTCTTAGAACCATCAAAAGCTCTTATGATTATGTCATTGGGTTTCATGACCACTTCTTCAACATCAAGTCTGTAGAGATCGTTCTTCAGTAGGGCGTTCAGAGCAGAGCCAGTATCCATCAATACGTGAGAAAAAGTAATGGCCTTACAGCCTATAGAAATATGCAACGCTTTGTTGTGTTTTCTTCCAGCAGAAGTTATGTCAACATCAGAAAATCCCAAACCATTGTCTGCGGTTAGGCTAGCAATAAAAATTTCGAATTCATCAGTAGAAGTGTCTTGCGGTTGTCATACCCCAATTTTTGACCTAATATACCACCTCACATATGCATCACTGCATCACTAACAGTTTCAGAATAGAATAGACCGTGTGTGGTTTCTAAAAATCAAAATCAGGGTTTCTTCAAATTTCATCTGTTCAGGATATGATCAATTAGGGTTTGAGTTTCCACTCACCTCAAGTTATCTATCTTAATCAACCATCAACATTTGATCTTCAGATTCTCAACTTTTTCTCATGATCTATCATGAATCGACCAATTAGGGTTTTTATCGAGGATAGTGAATCATTGATTTTCTGATCAATGAATGACCTATTTGCTTGGAGATTGATCTTAACATCTTCAATGCAAAATCTTGACCTAATTTCTTGATTCAAAACATCACAAAAGTCCATGTTACTTCATCAGACAAATTCTGAATCATCTGATGAAAATTCATCTGCTCAGAAAAGTCAAACTTTGACTTTTGGTCAACTTTTTCAAGACCAAACTTTTTCAATCATAAAAAAATTTCAAATGATCCATCATGATCATAAAAAATCAAGAAATGTGAAAAAGTCAACAAAAAGTCAAGATTTGAAAAATTTCTAACACTTAGAAAAATTTTCAAGTGTTAAGAAACATGATTTTTCATCACTTTCATGGACATTTTTCACCTAGATCCATTTGGATTCACAAAAAACTCAAAAAATGAAAGTTGTAGCCCTTGTTACAAGCTTTCCAAAATGTCTAAGAACTAGCAAAAACATTTTGTCTAGCTATACTTTTGATTTTGAAACATAGAGCTCCAAAACCATGGAATTTCAAGTACATGCTTCAAAATTATAGGTCATTTTTGCAATTTCTCCTTCTAGAAGCTTTGTCATCACTTAGAGGTGTATTATAACTGATAAATATCAGTTTGAATGATTGAGAAGTAGATCGGATCAATGAGAAAAACTTAACCATGGTTAAGAAAGTTACTTTTGCATTAAATGCAAAAGATTCCATTATTACCTCTTAAACAAGTTGCAAGTTTCCTTCAATGATATCTTTGCCAAATCATTCAGAATTCTTGGCCTATAAATAGAGGTCATTTCCTCATTTCCAAACTACACCAAAGCTATTATAATCAAGCTTTCACTCTTCCTTTCTTGAAATCCAAGTTTCTAAGTCATAAGAGGGAATTTTACAAATCTCCAAGTCTTGCAAAATTTGAGTGAACTTAGGTTTCTAACATGTTCTAAATATCATTTAGAATTAGTTTAAAACTTAAAACGACACAAGAAGTGATCAAACTCAGAAACATAATCAAAAAACCAAAAGCTTGCAATTTGTGCCTTAACATCCAAGGTTTAACACTTCAAACATCATCCACATACTTCATATAAGTGATCCAGATCATTATCCCTGACCTATAACACCTTCAACCTTGAATTTGAAACTCATACCAAGGAGATGCAGTTGGACTTGGGTGGAATAATCCAGATCATTTCAAAGCAAGCATAGTGTTCAAACACCTTCCATAAGGTCCAGTGGTGCTATAGCCATCATCAAACAACAACTGGAAACACTTTAGAAGGGATTTCGATTTCAGTTTGAAAAGGTAAGCCACTCATACTTCGAACTCTATGATTTATGCATTCCAATTCAAAAATTGCTTGGCCATTTTGTTTCTGCACCTTCACTGATCATTAACCCTCAATCAATTTAACAAATCATGATCCATACACGATTTCATGTTGATTCTTAGAATTAGGGTTCATATGGGCATGATCAGAATTAATCATTTTAAACTAAAAAGAAATGAAATTAACCACCACCATCGTGTTCCTGGGTTAAAAACGAGCAAGTTTGATGTTTACATCATTCAATTTCATCAAGAAACGAAGAATCTAGGATTGAATGAAGATTGGAGGAAGAGGATGAACAATGCGCGCATTTTCTTGTTTTCCAGAAATTCAAATAATTGCTTTATAATATAATAACATGAAAGTAAATAAATGAACGGATGTATAGCCACCCCAGTGGTAGACAACGCGCTTTTCATGTTCCTTGCCTTGCCTATGGTCCAGGGTTCGAATCCCCCTGAGACCATTTTGTCATTTTTTCACTTTCCTTCATTTTTAAACATTTAAAGACTTGTTTTTAAATATAATTAATTGGAAGCGTGTAAATAACAAGACACGCACTTGGCTCAGTGGTAAAACTTTTGAATTCCAAGCCAAAGGTCATGAGTTCAAACCTCCTTAGGACCAAAACCAAATTTTTATCACTTGTTTTCTTCACCTTTTCTATCAAACTTCAACATTTTCAAAAACCAATCAAAACTTCTCATTTTGAGATGATTTTTTGCACACTTGTCATTTAATATACCTATTTTATGATTATGTCAAAAAAATCCAAAAATACTTTCTTTTGATTATATTAAGTCAAAAATGAAACATTTTAAGTATTCTTAATACTTTTCAAAGATGTTTTCTTTCAAGCTTTCAAAACTCAAATCTTTTCAAAACTTCTTGTGAATATATTTCACTTTTCAAAATCATTTTCAAAACCTTTTCAAAACTTTTCATCAAACTTACACACCTTTTCCATGATCGATCCAATTTGAAGATAAAACCAAATCAGTTTTTTCCTCGAATTTCTTAATTGATCATGGGCCTCCCTCACGGTGTAAGTCCCAATCCTTTTATGTACATATTCAATTTTCCTTGTACATATACAATCATCTTTGTAAATATTCAAGCATAAATAAACTTCTTTCGTTTGTTTTCATTCGCTTGTTTATACACCAATTCCATTGGTATTAAGAGAAGAATTATTCCCGGTGAAACTTCTCTTAAATCAATGGGCCTCCCTTACGGTGTAAGTCCCAACCTTTCTATGTACATATTCATTTCCTTGTACATAAATACCTCTTCGTGTACATATTCATTCCCTTGTACACATTCAAACTCGTACATAATCAAGTTACACTTGCTTTGAACGTTTATTTTATACACTTGTTTATATTTCCTTCATAAACTCCTGTAAATACATATCACACTTGTTCATATAGCTACTCAATTATAACATAACAATCAGCCTAACAACTAGGTTCCCCTTTAGCCTCCTCTTAGGCTTCGTACAAGATAACTCATTCATCTGAGTTAGCCTCCTCTTAGGCTTCATATAAGAAAACTCATTTACTGAGTTTAGCCTCTGCTTAGGCTTCATATAAGACAACACTCCCCTGTTGAGTTAGACTCCTCTTGGGCTTCGTTCAAAAGAACTCCTCGTTGAGTTTAGCCTTCTCTTGGGCATCAAACAAGAAAGAGACCAGGAAATCTCTTAACAGCCTCCTATTGGGCTTCCAATACAAAGAATCACCCGTGCTAGGATAGAACCCTAAGAGGATGATTTCCCGGTGAAATCACTCTTAAAATCCTAAGACGATGGTTTCCCGATGAAACCACTCTTAAAGCCAAAGCCAGCCATACCCTATAGCTTCCTCTTGAGCTTCATACAAGGACCCTCAAGGACCCTCGATGACCCTCGGAATGCCTTCTCTTGGGCTAACAATACAAGGACCCTCAATGACCCTCGGAATGCCTCCTCTTGGGCTTACAATACAAGGACCCACGGGCTTCTTAAAAGCATCCCCCTAATATAATCAATTTCTTCTCGAGATTTTGACATTTATCATCTCTATGGAAGAAGTATCTCATCTATCATATCACATACAATCAAAAACTTTTCAAACTCTTTTCAAACAAAAACATCTCTTAATCGTAAGTGGTAACGCTTGTACACTCAAGCAAAAAACCCAATGCTTACAATTAAAAGATTCAATCATTTTTTAAACATCTTTCTTAACTCGTAAGTGGTAACGCTTGTACACTCAAGTAAAACACCTATAACTTACGATGAAAGATTAAATCAATCAATCCTTTCAAAATGTATGTGATGAAATAGATTAGATACATTTTTCATTAAGATGACATTTGTCTCTGTCTCTTAATAACACCCTGTTGCTTCCACTAGCATAAGTGGGAACTACGATTGCTCTGACTTTCTCAACATCCCTTTGAGAATACGTAGGCACAAGGTCTCATCCTTGGCGAGCAAATTTCTTTCTCCCTCAAACCAAACAAACCATATATCCCTTTAGATCCGAGCTACAAATTCTCTGATTCCCATTAAGGGATATGTATGTAGAAGATCCCAATGATCTTTGCGAGCACAATAATAACAAAACCTAGGATCCCACATAATCTACCCTTCTTAAAATCCAAAGGAGAAACTTTCCCAATAATAGAAATAGCAATTAAAACACACAAACATATCAAACATATTCATGTATAAAGTTATAGATAACTATATATATTTAGGGTGCCACATCTATTCCCTTTATATAACAAACCACCTTGCCCGGAATCTCCCCAATGCATTGCGTCTAGTTTGCGCTAGTCGTAATGCATATCATATCAATTGAGGGTATTGCAGCTTTCCCCTTTTTCATAATCATTTTTCTTGTGTTGGAAAAAATAAAGTTTGATGCTCGCGGCATCTTTATAAACATATCAAAAGAGTAAATTGTTTTGAGCTAGAGAATCCGAATTCAGATTCGATTCCCTCGCGCGTCACTTTTTAACGCGAACAGCGGTATGTGAGCATTCTTTAGAAATTTCACCAAGGCTTTAGCATGAATCTCGGAGCACAACAACAGAGATAGCATGGAAATCTTGGACGGGGTTTGTCCCAACTTCTCCACTACATTGTAGTCGCTCTTCTTAATGATCTTCATAATTTCCTCCATTTCTTGTTTAGAGGTGCCTTCAACAACATCCTTTGGTACTTCTGTCTGAGCAGGTTGAGTCACTTTCTTTTTCCCTCGAGCATCGAGAGTTGGTTCAATAGAAGGAACACGAACTGGTGTAGTAGTATCCTTTGGAGGAGAGATATCTGGAGAAAATGCTCTTCCGGTTCTGGTTACTTTGCATGATCTGTGATATTGTCAACATCAAGACTGGTAGCTTCAACTGTGTTGTCTTCAATGGTTAATGGCTCTTGCGTGACGCCGTAATAGTAAAGTTTGGCTCCATAATTACAAGGTATAGCTTTGTCATAGGAATATGGAATTGATCTGGGTGAGGTAATAATTAGAGATGTCACTCTAGGTGCAGGATCGACATAGGGGATCCTTATTGTGTTCACATCAGCATATTCTTCAGAATAGTTGTCATCTCCCCATCCGATTGCCTTGATGTCTTTGATTGCAATCTTGTAGCTCTTAGGGGCGGTATACTTCACCATGAAGTCAAACTTCCCACTTTGCTTCCCCAAGGTATCCTAGACATCTGGTATGGTTTCGCTTACGTCTTCGATTTTCAAGCTTTTGTAAACATCTTCGCACAAGCTCTCTATGGACGGAGTTTTTAGGAATAACATTTCTTGGTTATCTATCAGGCGCTGAACACCTCTCTTCAACTAGGCACCTCCATTGGGCTCGGACGTGCAGTAACGACAATTGTTAAAACATCTTGGACATAAGCCAGTTTGTAGCAAATTCTTTTTGATAGTCATCAAGGGAGTGGTTAACTCATTCACAGCAAATACATATGAGTCGTTATCAATGGCATTGGTACTCTTGCCATAATCGAGCATAGGTGCGTTGATCACATTTGGAGTTTTGACATGAGGGTCGAATTCAATTTCCCGGGCTTGAATGATGTCTTGGATCTTGTTCTTCATGGTCCAACAGTTGTTGGTGTCATGCCTAGGTCTATTAGAATGGTACACATATCTTGCATTAGAATTGTACTTCGGAGAGGAAGTGTTGACATGCTAAGAAGGATCCCTTAAAATCAGCTCTGCTTTCAACATGTGTTGTAGTGCTTGAGAAAACGGCATGTTGATCTTCATAAACTATCTTCTTGGCGCGTCCTTCCTACACACGTTGTCTTGTTGAGGTTGTACTGGTGTGGGATTGGAGATCAGGACTGCCCCCACAGATTGATTGCGATCAGCTTTGTCACAGATCTTCTGACCATATAAATCATTGGGTTCTTTCTTCCCACCAAAAGATCTCTTCACAGAATTTGAGGATATTTTGAGTTGAATCTTTTCGCTCATGATTCCAACTTCAATATGTTCTCCTGTCAGTATCAACTCGGTGAATCTGGCTGAAGAGTTTCCAATTAGATGATTGAAGAATGGGCCTGTCAGTGTTCCCATGAACATATCAACCTATTTCTTATTAGACAAGGGTGGTTGAACTCTGCCTGCTAGATCTCTCCATTTATGAGCATACTCCTTTAACTTCTTGTCAAGGCCCATAGACATGTTCTGCAGTTGCATACGGGTTGGTGCCAATTCAGTATTGTACTTGTACTATTTGTAGAAAGCATCTGCTAAATCATTCCAGGTATGAATGTGGGTATTCTCCAGCTGATAATACCACTGCAACTGTGTTCCGGACAAACTCTCTTGAAAGAAATGTATCCACAAGTTCCTGTCTTCAGTATGAGGATGGATCTTCTGAACATTGGACTTCAGATGCAGCTTCGGGAAAGAAATGCCATCATACTTAGCAAAGGTAGAGACCTTGAACTTGCTGGAAATTACCACTCCGGTAACCAGACTCAAATCATCGAAGTTCAACCCTAACATTTTTTAGATTCTCCACAACATTCAGGCGGTCTTCAAGTTGCTTGTACTTTTCGTTGTCAGGATACTGCTCGCTCATATAGTTTTCCTATTCGTTTTTAGACTCATGATGACTTTCTTCATTGTTTTTTATGCTTCTTTCAGTTTTGCCGCTCTTGTTTGAGAATTCAAGCTGTCTGACTACCTTGACTGGACCTTTGTGGTTTCTTCCTAGGTTGATAAGACCAATGGTCTTCTTCTTTTTGGTGATGAGATTTTTCACATCTTTCTGTCCTTGGGCCAAGTTGGTGAACATCTCTTAGAACTGAGCGTTTTGAGCCTGGAGATCTTTGATAGTTTGTTCAAGAGCCATTTCAGCTAAAATAAACAGTGAGAGAATAAGAAAATTGGTTTTCAGAGTACCTATTATGAAATGATATGCTATGATATGCAATGTTATGCAATGTTATCCAATGCAATGTTTTTAAGGACCTTAGGAATATAAATTTGGTAAAAAAAGGATGAATAAACTTTTTTATTAGTTTTACTAGTAATACAAAATAAAGTTCATGCACAAAAATAAAGTTCCTAATGCTTAGGCCCCACATGGACGCTTCCTCTTTGTATTAAAATAGGCGTTAATGCTTTGTTCCTCATGAAGTAGCTTCGTCAACTCCAATACTCTTTTCTCGCTTGCATAGCATTGAGCTTCGAATGTATCCCTTTATTCTTTGAGTTGAATCCAAGATCTCTTCAATGCTTCAAAATTAGTAGGCATGTCTGGATGAAGAATGGCATAGGGTTCGTCACCTTCAGCAACCGGTTCCATAATCACTGGCAGGGTAGCAGTATATGGCATCATAAGGTTTTAAGTGCGAGCTCGTACCTATTTGAGGTAAGGTTTTCAAGGAATAGAATTGTTTGTTCCCCAAAGTATTGGTGTCAATCTTTTTCACCATGCCCCAAGCGCGCGCAAATCATCGACAGTAGCCTTGGAGATTGCTGTCGTAGTCAAATAAGATGTCTTGGTGAAGTATATCATGAGGACCGTCTCTTCGAAAATAACTAAACTATCGTAACGCTAGAGAAGGGTTATAAGTGATACCTCCCCTTATGCCAATGAGTGGCACGTTAGGGAATTTCCCACAGCTATCAATAAAAGTGAAGTCTTTTTGAGAGTAGAGAGACCAACGAATATATGAGTGAGAGAGTGACATCAACCTTTGAGACCATTTCAACCATCGTTCGTTCTTCATTATTGATCAAGAAAGGTGTGAAATAAACCACCATATAATAAAGGTATGCAACACATGAGAGTTCCTTGTCTTTTCATTGTACGAGTGTGGAGAGAATGCAAAATATCTCCAAGTAAGGCAAGTGCGAGCGAGGAATATCTTGATGGCATTCACGTCTATGTGTAATACGGTGAACTGACTTTGAGATTTTTGTATCGCAAATGTGCAGATAGCAAGAGTCGCCACCGACTTTTCTTTTATCCAATTAAGGGAAGGTAAAAAGTACATAAAAGACCTTCGTTAGATTCTGAGTAAGGGAGAAGGTTATGAAAAGGGAAGGTATTAGCACCCCTTTCCATCCATAGTTATCTACGGGCTCTTAGTTGCTCTTAGCTCATTTTCAAAAGAAGTGCTTTCTGTGTGTTTGACAAAAATGTTTGAAAAAAGGCATTTCGCTTTGACTTTGTAATGATTCGTGTAGGAATGTATACAAAGTATTTGGAAATGTTTCGTTTTTTAAAAGAGTTTGAACTTTGACAAAAAGTGTGAGGTGTAAAAAGTATTTTGATAGAGCAAGCAACTAAAAGTCTTATTACCTACTCAGAATTGGTCGTTTTCATGTTGTTTTACTTTCCTTTAGAATAGTGCTATCCATACCATTAGTTGGTAGGTAACCTTATTCGTTGGATGTAAGAGGGACATTCAAAGGGACATCTGATGGTCATAGAAAGCAACTTGTAGGAAGTATCCTAGCACATTCGAAGGGACTATCATCATTTTTCGTAGGCGACAATCGAGGGTCAAGATCATGTATTCGTAGGCGACGTCGTGGGCCTATGATCTTTGTATCGAAGGGACTATGATGATTTGTTTTGAGGGCAACGGTGCTAGAATACCTCTACGTTCGAGGGACTTGACCATTTGAATTCGTAAGGCAACGAGAGAGAATTACCCTAAGGGGGTGCATGTGTGAAAGAGTGTGTCAAATTCAGATATGTATTATCTTGAAATTATGAGTGACCTATGTCCAATTTTATCTTGCCATACACGCCTAATTACTAGCAGTTTATATGGTGCGGAAAGTAAATTGCAGAAATGTAAAGTGCGGAAAGTAAAGTCCTACGCTATTACATGGCTTTGGGGCAGATACATAATTGAAAGTGCAGAAAATAAAAGTTCTAATTAAACTATTACATCCCATAGGCAATTACATAATTGGAAAAGAAAAGCAATAAAAATCGTCTGAAACGGTGTAACCTGTGAACAGATACAAAATCGGGAAATTCGAGAAAATTGCATAAGAGGAAAATGTTAGTAAACATAAGTATTTTTGAATGAGAAAAAGTTTTTGTGTTAATAATGACATAAATATGATAAGATAATTTTTTGGTAATTTTTGGAATTGATTTGATAATTAAAAAACAATTAAAAGTCACTTAAATGATTAATTAGAAATTAAATTAAATATGCATGCAAAAATAATAATTTTTATATTAAAAATTAAATAAGTATTTTTCTGATGATTATGCAAAAAATAAATATTTTTGGTGTTTTTTAAATGCATGATAAAAATATTTGAAGATAAATTAAAATAACATGAAAATATTATAAAAAAAAAGGAATAATGAGTTAGTTTGCAAAGAGTAAAAATAAGATGGTCTTGCCAGGGATCGAACTGGTGACTTCTTGGTGAAAACTTAAGCCTGCTTGCCTTACCACTCAGCCAACGCGTGTTTGGTGTCATGAAAATGGAATAAAAGTGTTATAAACGTAACAACTTTCTGAAAATTCAAATCACGCGCCAAAAGCCTTCGTCTTCTTCCTTTTGAATTTTTAAAACCCAGGTTTTTACCTACGGTTATTGGTCCACTGAGCATGCTGGTAGCACTGGTTTCTCCTAATTTTACCTATTTTGAGAAACCCTATTTCGAGCTCTCAAACCCTAACAATGGCATCATGGTATTCCTGCACTCAAAACTCAATTGAACGATTCAAAAGGCTGCGAAATATCATCCTAAACACAAACAAACAATCAAATTATGTTAGATATGCATGGAAAACAGAAATCGATTTCAAGAGAAAAGTGTCAAAACCGTGAGTTGGATATGGCGTTTCTGCACGTTTTGCTTGCTTGTGAGTATCTGGGATTGATCAGAGTACCTCCAAGAATCGATTGCAAGGCTTAGAATCGTCTGAATCGAAGCAAAACTAGGGCTGCCAATTACTTGAATGTCACGGATTTTTTGACTTAGGTTAGGGTTCTTTGAGGCAATTTTTCTATTCTTTCTTGTTGTGTAGGCATTGTATATTTATAGTGGATGGATTTAGGTCTGAATTCAAGAGCAAATAATGATCAATCAATGTGAAAAATATTTGATTTTGTATGAACTCAAATCTTCCTTTTTTGATCAAATTTCAATCAAATTCTTGCCAAATCTATGCAAATTTCGAAATTTGCCAGCTTGTGTGAGTTACTTGGACCTCAAGCATGAGAGAAAAATCAATCTTGCATTTAATTTTGATTTTATAGCTTATTTTTTAATTTAATTTGTATTTAAATGAATAAAATCCAAATTAAATAGAAAAATAAAGCTAAAATTCGTGGCATTGGGCTTGGATGTTCCAAATTGTCTAAGGAACAAGTTTGAATGAAGAAAAACTAGGCCCATTTGCAAAATTTTGGATTTTCACAAGTATTTCTCTTTGTGCACTTCTTCAAAAATGCCCAACTTGTACAAGGTGTATTTTGCTCAAATTTTTGAGTGTTCTTGGACCTTTTGGAAAGCTCTAAGTGTCCTCTAACCAACCTCTTTGGTTTCATCTCAATTGGAGTTTCCATGCTCAATAAATCTTCAAAACAAAAAGTTGACTTTTGTTGACTTTGAAAAGGACCGTAATGTTTTGATCCATACCTTCCAAATGAAGCATTTTTTGAACATTCTTGTGAGACATGAAGTTGTAGAGAATTGAATTTCCTTCAAAATGAGAGATGGTGGAAAAATTTCTGAGAAAGTATAAAGAAGTTATGCTCAGTCAAAGTTCAGTTGACTTTTCATTAAAAAACCCTAATTTGGAAAGTTTGACTTTTGAGCAAATCTTGAGTTTTCTTGATGAATCATGATCAACCCTTGATCAAATGATGAATCTGACTTCAAAATAAGGATGTTGACCAAAAATCATGAAGTTTGACTGTATGTTGACCACAGTTGACTTTTTGTCCAATACAACTGATTTTCAACCATCTGAGCAATTGTCTGAGGAAACTTGACTTGTGAGGCTTGAAACTTGTCATGGAGAATCTTTGAAGCATATGAGGAGGCATGATGACCATTGGAGATGTTGGAAGTCCATCTGGATCTGTGGATTGCCAAACCCTAGTTTGGGTTGATTGTCTAGGAGAGCGTTTGTCTGATCAACCCTTGAGGAATCCTTGAGTGTAGATGTATGAAATATCTTAAGAAGTAGGAGGGAAAATTTTGGGGTATGACAGCTGCCCCTTGTGATACGGTGAACTGACTTTGTAGGATTTTTGTATCCAAATGTGCGGATAGCAAGAGTCGCCACCGACTTTTATTTTTATCCAATTAAGGGAAGGTAAAAGTAACAGAAAAAGACCTTCGTTAGATTCTGAGTTCGGGAGAATGGTTATGAAAAGGGAAGGTATTAGCACCCCTTTCCATCCGCAGTTTATTCTACGGGCTCTTAGTTGCTCTTAGATAACTTTTTTAAAATTGCTTTCTGTGTGTTTGACAAAAAAGTGTTTTGAAAGGCATTTCGCTTTGACTTTGTAATGACTCACGTAGGAGTGTATACAAAGTGTTCGGAAATGTTTTGTTTTGAAAAGAATTTGAACTTTAAAAAAAGTGTGTGGTGTGAAAAGTATTTGGTAGAGCGAGCAACTAAAAGACTTATTTACCCACTCAGAATTGGTCGTTTTCGTACTTTTACATTCCTTTAGAATAGCGCTAGCCATACCATTAGTTAGTAGGTAGCTCCATTCGTTGGATGTAAGCGGGACATTCGAAGGGACATCGGATGATCATAGAAGGCAACTTGTAGGAAGTATCCTAGCACATTCGAAGGGACTATCATCATTTTTCGTAGGCGACAATCGAGGGTCAAGATCATGTATTCGGAGGCGACATCGTGGGTCTTATGATCTTTGCATCGAAGGGACTATGATGATTTGTTTGGAAGGCAACGGTGCTAGAATACCTCTACGTTCGAGGGACATGACCATTTTGAATCGAAAGGCATCGAGAGAGAATTACCCTAAGAGGTGCGTGTGTGAGAGAAGTGTGTCAAATTCAAATATTTTATCTTGAAGATTAGTGTGAGCTATGTCCAATTATTATCTTGCCATACACGCCTAATTACTAGCAATTGATAAGGCTGCGGAAAGTAAAATGCGGAATGTAAAGATGCGGAAAGATAAACCTACGCTATTACATGGCTTTGGGGCAGATACATAATTAGGAGTGCGGAAAGTAAAAGTCCTAAATTAAACTATTACAACCCATGAGCAATTACATTATTGAAAAGTAAAATAAAAACGGAAGAATCGTCTGAATCGGTGCAACCTGTGAAAGAATAAGAAAATCGGGAAATATGACGAAATTGAAATAAGAGAAAATGTTAGAAAAAATGCAATTTTTAACATGAGAAAATTAATATATGCTGGGAATAAGATAAATAAGCTAAAATATTTTTTTGGGATTTTTTAGAAAAGATTTAATAATTAAAATGCAATTAAAAGTGATTTAAATGCAAAAATAAAAATAAAATAAATATGCATGCAAAAGGATATTTTTTTAATTTATTAAATTAAATAAAGATTTTTATGAAAATAATGTAAAAAGAAAAAATGTTTTTGGTAATTTTTAAATGCAGAATAAAAATGTGAAAATAATTAAAATAGCATGAAAATATTAAATAAATAAGAAATATGAAAATATTGAGAAAATTGAAATTTTAAGAAAAAGAACCAAAACCGGTGCAAGCAGGACTCGAACTGAGGACCACAGGGAGTATCTTTCCAAAAGCCAAGCCTTAACCACTGGGACAACGTGTCTTTGGTGTTTTGAAAGTGAGAAACAATGATACATAAGCGATGACGCGTCCTGGATATGTTGAAAATACAGTCAGCTACGCGTGGGGTCCATGTTGACTGGGAGATCGAATCAGAACGTGCCATTGAGCCACGCAAGCCACGCCGGAGTCAGATCGAGTCAACGACGCCGGAGCCCTAGCTCCGGTCGTCTTCTCCAATCAATCAAAACTTCAACCTGCGAAAATAGCAAAAACAAAAAGCAAAGGGATACCCTACCCCCCTAAATCGACCATGGCGAACACGATGGTGGTGCTAGTTTCGCCTGAAAAGGCCTGTATCAACCGGTTCGAACGAAACAGTTCCAAAAGCCCTAATAATGGCAAATCGTGTTTCTAACGTGCAAGCATCAAAACGATGACCCAGATCAAACCAAGGAACCTCATGAACACATTGCAATCATTAGAATCAATTAAAACAGTCGGTAATAAAATACGAATTCAAGAAAAATCGTTATGTATGCATGTATGTAACACAATTTAGCTTGCTTTTTCCATTGTTATTGATGCAAACTTACTCATGCTTACTCCCAAGACAATGGGATGGTTGAGAGGTGAGAGTGGCTGCTTTTGAAATTCGATTTTTCAAAGCTTCTTGAAAAAAATTTGACAAAACAAGGGTTTGGCTTGAGCTAGGTTTTCTTTTTTGCTGGCTATGATGCTTGGTATTTATAGAGAGGATTGGAAGGGAAAAAAGGAATGGAAAAGATTTGATTTGGAGCATTCAATATTTTTCAAATAAAATCAATTTTCTTGAAAAAATTTGATTTCTTCTTCAATGCAAGATCAAGCATGAATTTGGCAAGTATATTGGGCTATCTTGGACTTCAAGGAACATATAAAATCAGCCCTTTTGGAAAAAAATATGATTTTCATATTTTATATAATTTAATTTTGAATTAAATGTTCTAAAATTCAAAATAAAATCAATAAAATAGAAAATTGCCATGGCCAAGCATTTATAGGTCAAAAATATTGTCATGAACAAGTTTGGATCAAAAGATTATAGGCCCATTTGGAAAATTTTGCATTTTGACCAAAATGTCCTTTTGTGCAATTGTCCAAAATTGCCCAACTTCTGAATAGTGTATCTTGCTCAATTTTCCACATTTTTGAGTGTTCTTGGACTTTTTGGAAAGCTCTAAGAGTCCTCTAACCAATGTCTTTGGTCTCATCTCAATTGAGTTACCATGCTCAAAATATCTTCAAAACAAAAGTTGACTTTTGTTGACTTTGAAAATGACCGTAATGTTTTGAGCTATACCTCTCAAATGAAGCATTTTTGGACATTCTTGTGAGACATGAAGTTGTAGAGAATTGAATTTCCTTCAAAACAAGAGGTGGTGGAAAATTTATGAGAAAGTATGAGAAAGTTATGATCATCAAAGTTCAGTTGACTTTTCATCTAGAAACCCTAATTTAGAAAGTTTGACTTTTGGGCAAATCTTGAGTTTTCTTGATGAATCATGATCAACCCTTGATCAAATGATGAATGTAACTTCAAAATGAGGATGTTGACCAAAATCGAAGTTTTGACTGTATGTTGACCACAGTTGACTTTTGTCCAATACACCGATTTTCAACCATCCGAGCAATTGCTCGAGGAAACTTGACTTGTGAGGCTTGAAACTTGACATGGAGAATCTTTGAAGCATATGAGGAGGCATGAAGACCATTGGAGATGTTGGAAATCCATCTTGACTTGAGAGATACCAAACCCTAGTTTGGGTTGATTGTCTAGGAGAGAGTTTGTCTGATCAACTCTTGAGGAATCCTTGAGCATAGATGTATGAAATCTCTTGAATAGATGGAGGGCAAATTTTGAGGTATGACAGCTGCCCCTGTTCAATCTTCTTGTACTGGAAGGTTAGATTGACATGCTTGTCTTTCGTGACCTGGAGGTAGAAGATGATTAAACACTCGAGTACACCTGAAAATTTGCACTCGCTGTTGGCTGATGATGCAGGAATGGGCTTACAGATGCCATTTGGAGAAGCTGGATACTTCGCTGGGGAGCGAGTCGTACGCTAGACTCGAGGTTGTTAATAGGAGAGCTGACGGAGATGGGCTTAAGATGCCATCTGGGAAGGTCGATGTTGGGGAGCGAGCCGTACGTTAGGCTCTGTAGATGTTCCTGGAATGGAGAGGAGATGGGCTTAAGATGCCATCCGAAGGGAGTCGTACGTTAGACTTCGTGTTCACTTTGAATGAGGTTATTGGTTTGTATTGATTTTTAACCATATATGCAGCATTCTGAGAGCGAAGAGATGTTGATAAGTAGTCGGAGATGGGCTTAAGATGCCATCCAAGGCAACTGAGTCGTACGCTAGACTCGTATTTGCTGATAATCGAATAAATCTTCGTGCTGATTACTCGAGGAGATTGTAATTGGCAAAATGTGGATAGCTTCCCTGTGCATCGGTGTTGATCCATTGCTGTTATCGGAGGATAACCGAGGTGGTCTTTCGGATAGTTTTCCGCGGTTCGGGGCTTAATCTCGACCACCGTCGGAGGCGGTCTTTCAGATAGTTTTCCGCGGCTCGGGCTTAATCTCGACCTGCTTTGCGGCTTTCGATAGTTTTCCGTCGGCTCGGGCTTAATCTGGACTGTTTGCGAAGTGATCTTACTGCTTTTGAGAAAACAAGAGAAACTTTGATAGAATATTGGTTAGTTTTATGCAAAGTATGATGCATGACAGTGTATGAATGACATATGCATGAATTATGACTTTATGAGAAATGTATGAATGTTAAATGTCGTGATATTTCAAAACATATCCATCTTGAAGAAGATGCGGATGCTCTGTTTGAAGATTTCTGACTTCTGCTTGGGAAATTGAGTAGGTGAGAACCCCGCTTTGGAAGGAGAAGAAAGATACCCTGGATTCCTCCGATGCACTATCTGACCAAGTCTTGGGCCTAGATATTGTTGAGGAAAGTAGAAATTTTGAGAGGCTCGTTGTCGGAGATCTCATATATAGACCCTGCTGAGGAGAGCCTGGGAGGCGACCTGTTGAGGACCTTGTATGTAGATCCTGCTGAGGAAATTTAGGAGGCGCTCTACTGGGGACCCGAGTGTAGATCTCGCTGGAGAGCATTTGATAGTTGTCGGGAGACCGGGTTAGAAGAGTCTGGAGTTCGTTGTAATCTCTGGCTGGGGAATAAAAGGTGTATGTTTCCTCCGATGCACTATCTGACCAAGTTTCGAGTCTGGATACTGCTGCCGGGGAGAAGGGGGAGGATTGAGAAATATCCGCTGGGGATGAGGTGTTACTGCTTGGAGACTGATGTAACGTTGCTCGGTTGAGTGGAATCACCGTCAGGATTAACATATACTCCGCTAGGGAAGGTGTGTTGTGAGTGACACCTTTATGCTCTGCGGGGAACTATTTGTTGACTTTCGTCGTCATCCCAATTCCTGGAACCTGTAGCAAGTACTTTTGTATGTTCACTTTTCGTATGTTTGCAAAGAGATTTTTATTGTCAAATGCGTATAATCATTCAAAGCAAACGTTGGACTTATTGCGAACAACAACAGTGAAAATTGTAAAGAGAAAGAATTTGTATTATTTGAAAGGTGGCGATGGCCAAGTAGTTTTGTACACAAGAAAGGTAAAAGCTATGGAACAATCTCGTTAAGTTCCAACTATGCTAGTACTATATTTCGACTATCTCATCTCCTTGGTGTCAGTAGAAAGTGAGTAGACTGATCTTCGCCATTTGAATCTTGAATGCTGATAGTAGTCTGGAAGCAGGTGATCTGAAAGAGACATAGTCGTATGCTTAAATCCCTAACTTTTGCCTAGACCGCCTTCGGTTTTCACCACCGATACCTTTTTGCCCAAGCCGCCTTTTCAGGTTTTCGACTTGCCGGATGTACATGTTTTGTATATATCCTTAATTTTTGCCCGAACCCTTTTGGTTCGCCAGGATGCCCTTATTTTTGCCTAGGTTCGTCGACCTAGCGGGTCTATTTCATGCGTAGTATTTTTGACTATGTCTGCGCTCACGTGGTGTGGGAAGTCTTCACCATCCATGGTGCTAAGTATCATAGCTCCACCGAAAATATTGTCTTGACTACAAATGGTCCCTCAGGTGGGAGTCCATTTGCCCTGGATCACCTTGTGGAAGAATGATGCGCTTGACTACTAGGTCACCAACTTGGTAGACTCGGTGCTTGACCTTCTTGTTAAATGCTCGATCATTTTCGATAAACTGTCCATGGTAGATGGACGCGAGTCGCTTCTCATCAATCAAGTTGATCTGGTCAAGCGGTTCGAACCCAATCGTCTTCGCCTAACTCGCCTCCGGAGGACTCGTTGAGGGTATCTCGAACCTCGATGGGTAAGACGGCTTCCATACCGTATACGAGAGAGAAGGGGGTTGCCCCTGTTGATGTTCGTGCTGAAGTGCGATAACCATGAAGAGCAAATGGCAACATCTCATGCCAATCCTTGTAAGTCACTGCCATCTTCTGTATGATCTTCTTAATGTTCTTGTTGGCGGCTTCCACTGCGCCATTCATCTTAGGCCGATATGGAGAAGAATTGTGATGCTTGATCTTGAACTGCGTGCAGAGTTCAGTGATCATCTTATTGTTGAGATTGGAACCGTTATCGTGATAATCCTTTCGGAGTGCCATACCGATGATAAGATTATGTTTGATGAATCGAGCCACAACATTCTTGGTAATGATGCATACGAGGTCGCTTCTACCCACTTGGTGAAATAGTCAATTGCCACAAGGATGAAACGGTGTCCATTGGAAGTTGTGGGCTTGATTTCTCCGATCATGTCAATGCCCCACATTGCAAAAGGCCAAGGAGAAGTTAAAACATTCAGAGGTACTGGAGGTACGTGTACTTTGTCGGCATAGATCTGGCACTTGTGACAAGATCGAGCGTAGCGGTGACAATCAGCTTCCATGGTGGACCAATAGTAACCTATTCTCAAAATCTTCTTAGCCATGGTGTGTCCACTGGAGTGGGTACCAAATTCGTGTAACTCTTCCATGATACGCATTGGTTTTGGTCTATACACGGAGTAAGCACAAGTCGTGGTTGCTTGTATAAGATGCTTGAGAAAGAATTTGAAGCAAATCTTCTCATGAACTTCTTGTCATTAATGATGCCCTCCTGGATATTCCCGAGTCTCAAGATACCTCTTCACGCCATAGTACCAAGGTTTCTCTTCAGATCAAGCTCATAACAATACCTGGTTCGTCAAACTTCTCAATGATGATCTGGGAGCCTCGTTGTCCCATCTAACCTTGAACATAGACGACATAGTAGCCAATGCGTGCCAACCGATTCTCTTCTGGAATATGATTGAAAGTGATCTTCAAAGTAAGGAATCAAACTCGTAACATGCTCGATATGGAATGAGATTCGGATGCTTCGATCCCACTCGCCCTTATCGACGATCACCAAAGTCGAGTCTCCATACACTTGTAAGAACTTGATTCTTAAGTCAATAGCGCTTTAAGACCCATGATGCACGCTCGACTCGGCCATGTTGTTCGTGCAATCAAACATAATCTGGCGGTGAAAGGAGTATGTCCGTGTAGGGATGTAATGATGGCGCCAATGCCATTGCCAAGCGCGTTGAGGCTCCATCAAAACCATAGTCCATCGATCCTAGTTCAGTCCTTCGTCGGCCCGGTTCTTCGCAATCAGTAACTAGTAAAACATCCTCGTCTGAAATTCGAATCGCATAGACCGATAGTCATCTACGGCTTGATGAGCCAAATGATCGGCTACCACACTTCCTTTGATCGCTTCGAGAAGTGTACTGGATGTCATATTCGGTCAAGATCATTTGCCATCTTGCTATTCTTCCAGAGAGTTTTCTCAAAGATGTATTTTATCGGATCCATCTTGAAATCAACAAGGTAGTGTGAGTCAACATATACGCCTTAGCCGGCAGCAGCCCAAGCCAAAGCGTTGCAAGTTTTCTCGAGTGAGTATCTTGTTTCACAATCGGTAAACTTTTGCTAAGGTAGTATCATGCTCTTTTCGACTGACTCGCCATGTTGCCCCAACACACACCCTATTGAGTTCTCTAACACCGCCAAGTACATGATAAGAGGTCTTCCTTGTGGCATCGGATGGGAGGATTCTGAGGTACTCCTTGATTTTGTCAAAAGCGATCCGCAATCGTGCTCCATTCCACTACTTGATCTTTCTTTAGTAACTTGAAGATTGGCTCACAAGTAGCGCTTAGTGTGCAATGAATCTGCAATGTAGTTTAATCGGCCCAAGAAACCTCGACTTCCTTCTCGGTGCGGGAGGGCATTTTGAATAGCTTTAACCTTGGCGGATCAACTTCAATACCTTTACCATCGACAACAAACCCTAGGAGTTTTCCGGATCTGACTCCAAAGGTGCACTTGTTAGGATTAAGTCTTAGTCGGTACTTCTTCAATCTGTCGAACAGTTTACGCAAATGATCAAGATGTTCTTCTTCCCGTGATCGAGCTATCATGTCGCCGACGAGACCTCTATCTCGTGATGAATCATGTCATGAAACAATGTCACCATAGCACGATAAGTGGCGCTGCGTTCTTCAAATCAAATGGCATAACCTTGTAGCGAAAGTGCCCCATCGTAACAAAGTAGTCTTTCCATGTCTTGGAGCCATTTTGATCGATTGTAACCGGAGAAACCATCCATGAAGGAGAAAACCTTATGCCGAGCGGTGTTGTCTACCGTAACATCAATATGAGGAAGTGGAAATCGCCTTTCTGACTCGCTTTGTTCGTGATCTCGTAATCCACACATTCGTATTTTACCATCCTTCTTAGGCACGGGTACCACATTAGCAACCCACTGGGGATAGGAAGTAACGGCTAGGAAACCAGCGTTGAACTGCTTCATAACTTCGGCTTTGATTTTCTCTGACATCTCAGGACGCATGCGACGAACCTTCTGTTTCACCGAGAAAACCTTCTTTGGCAATCGTGTACCACAATATCAATGTCTAAACCAGCATGTCTTCGTATGACCAAGCAAAACCTCAATGTAGTCTCGTAGCATCCGAATCAACCTTTCTTTAACACTGCTCAAGACCCGCTCCTATCTTGATCTCTTCTGCCTTCGTCAAGACTCCAAATTCACAACCTCAACTCGCTCTTCGGTGGTCAGATAACTCGCTTCTTCTGTAGCAGGGCAAGTTCTCCGGCACTTCACAATCTTCCTCACTTTCGCCTTGGCTTGGTAGATCGGATTATCAAGTCATATTTAGCACTAGCATAGTCGTTATTAACTAGATTCGAGTGATTCTCGCAGTATCACGGGTGTGTGTAAGAACACATAGCTTTTGAAGGGTGATAAAGTAAAAGAAAGAAAACAAACAATTGAATGCAAAAGTCCAACGATTTATTGAATGAAAATACGCAAACGACAGATAATAACCCTCGCAAACGAACCATGATGCCCCGGGCAAGGCACTAGGCTTTCAAAGTTTATTGTTCAAAACATAAAGGAATACGAAAAGCAAACAAAACAAGAGCAATTACTCCTGGCTAAAGGAGATTGGTATGACGTCTTCGGTCTTCCAATTGCTGAGCCCTTTATCTGGAGTTGGGAAGATCCACTTGCTGATGTCGAAGTCGTTGTCATCGTCTTCTATAGCATGGATTCCACTCTGACTGATGCGGAAAGGAAGTTGGCCGGCACGTTCGCGGCGTATCATCTTCTGACCTTTGATGGTGAAGCCTAAACCGGTCTTGTCAAACTTGAAGGGAAGATCAGGGAGTTGTCCCCAAATAGCACTACCTCCTTGTTCAACAGCAGCTTGAGCATCTTTCAGCGAAACCATCCTAGGCGAAGCTTGTGTAACCTCAGGAGTGACAGGAGAGTCAACAGGCATGACTCTGGGTATTTTTTCAAAAGCTTGACAGGGAGTCTCGAAGAATTCACCCTCCATCTCGAGATAGCGGAATGACTGTAGATGACTGACCATATACTCTTCTTCACCACACACTGTAACAACTTTCCCTTTCACCGGGTACTTCAGTTTCTGATGCAAAGTAGAGGTAAATGCCCCATGTATCCAAGGGCCCAAGTAGGCAAGAATAAGCGGACGGATGTCCATGACAAAGAAAGTAGATTCGAAAGTCCGGAACCGACTTTAACAGTGAGTGAGCTCTCCAAGCACCGCTCGCTTAGAACCATCAAAAGCCTCACAATAATGTCACCGGTCTCGAACCAACCCTTCGACATCAAGTCGATCAAAAGCGCTTGGAAGAATATTCAAAGCGAACCGTATCTACCAAGACATGAGATGTAGTGCCCTTGCATTCAACAGAGATGTGCAAGGCTTTGTTGTGTTTCTTTCCGAGTCATATCGCGAGAAGCCTAGGCCGTTGTTGGCATCCAGCTAGCAATACAAACTTCGAATTGATCGTGGTAGTGTTCGGTACATGAGCATTCTTCGAAACTTTACCAAGGCATTAGCATGAGCCTCGAGCACAAGAGCAAAGCGAGCATGGAAATCTTGGACTGAGTCTCTCCTAACTGCTCCACAACATTGTAATCACTCTTCTTGATGATCTTCTTAATTTCCTCCATTTCTTGTTTGAGGTGTCTTCAAACTTCCTTTGGTACTTCTAGTGAGCAGGATGAGTCACGGTTCTTTCCTCTAGCTTGGGAATGGGTTGAATAAGGAATGCGAGCTGGAGTCGCGTGTCTTTTGGAGGAGAGATATCCGAGAGAATACCCTTCCACCTGGTCACCTTACTTGATCCTGATGTTGTCAATGTCGAATGGTGGCTTCAATTGTAAGATCTTCAATGGTCGAGGGTCTTGCTTGACGCCATGATAGTAAACATCACCCATAGTTCCAAGGGATAGCCTTGTCGAGGAATATGGCGGTCTTGAGAAGTGATAATGAGAGGCGCCACTCTAGGCACAGGATCGCAGAGGAAATCCTTATCGTGTTAACATCAAGATAGTCTTCGGGAAATCGTCACCCCATCCGGTCGCCTTGACATGTTCAATAGGAATCTTGTAACTCGTGAACAGTGTACTTCACCATGTAATCATACTTTCCACTTGGCTGCCCTAAGGTATCCCACACGATGGTACGCTTGCATTGTCAATCTTCAACTTAGACATTTCTTCACACTTCGCAGGTGGTTTCGAAATAGTATCTCACGGTTGTCCATCATGCAATGAACACGTCTTCTCAACCAAGCACAACCATCGTGCGATGGGCACCAACGACAATTCTCGGGCATCCCGGATTGACACCGCTTGCAACAAATTCTTCTTAAACCATCGAGGAATGGTCAAGTCATCTATGTTGAAAACATAAGTATCGCCACCAAAGATTGGAACTCTTGTCATGGTTAGGCATAGGCGCATTGATCACATTCGGAGTCTCAACAGGAGGATCAAATTCAATCTGCTTAGTTTCAATCATATCTTGAATCTTATTCTTCTTGTTGATGAGCTTCTTCAAATCTTCTTGGCCTTGGACCAAGCTGGTAAACATCCAAACCGAGCATTCGAGCCTCAAGATCTTTGATACTGCTCAAGAGCCATTTCGCTAAAATAAATAGCAAGCAAATGAGAAAACCAATCTCCAATGTACCTGTGATGCAATGTTATGCTATGCTATGCAATGTTTATGCGAATGCAATGCAATGTTTTCAAGGACCTTAGAGATTTAAATTTGTTAAACAAGCAATGAACAAACATTTATTAGTATTTCTCATTATTCTTTTTTCTTTTTAAGTACAAGAGATAGTTCAAAACAATAAAAGAGAACATAAAAATCCTAAAGCTCTAAGTCTCCCATGGGCGCTTCCTCTTGGTGCCGATGTAAGCGTTGATGTTTCGCTCCTCGTGAAGTAGCTTGGTCAACTCTAGAACTTTCTTTTCACTTGCATAACACTGAGCTTCAAAGGTATCCTTTCTTCTTTAGTTGAATCCGGATCGCTTCAAGTCTTCAAAATCGAGGCATGTCGATGGAGAACAAGATAGGTACGCCACCTATAGCAACAGTTCCATAATTACCGCAAAACAGCGTGAATGGCATCATGAGGTTTTGAGCTCGAGCTCGCACCCATTTGAGGTAAGGTTCCCAAGGAATGGAGTTCGGTGCCCCAAAGTCTTGGTATCAGTCTTCTTTACCATGCCCCAAGCATGTATAAACCTTCGTCGGTAATTCTGGAGATCGTGATTGTAGTCGAACACAACATCTTGGAGAAGCATATCATGTGGACCATCTCTTCGAGCAAAACCAAACTGACGTAAAGCTAGAGAAGGGTTGTAAGTAATACCTCCCTTTATACCAAGGAGTGGTACATTAGGGAATTCTCCACAACGCTCGATGAATGTGAAGTCCTTTTGAGAGAAAAGATTCCAACGGATATCTGAATGAGAGAGTGACATCAATCTTTGTGACCATCTCAACCTTTGTTCATTCTCCAAAACTGATGGAGAAAGGTGCGAAATAAACCACCTTGAAAGTAACGGTATACAACACATGAGAGTTCCTTGTCGCTTAGTAGTACGAGTGTGGAGAGAATGTAGGATGTCTCCAAGTAAGGTAGGCACAGGATTGCGGGTAAGAAACAACTTGATGGCATTGATATCTATGGATTCATCCGAGTTAGGAAATAGAATCAAACCATAAATTAGCAAGGCCACAATGTTTTCAAATGCATGGAAACTCATAACCTTGAGGAATTCTCGGGCTTTCTTGATTAAGAACTTGGAAAGTAAACCCTTAACTCCACTTCTAGTTTCCCAATTGGCTTCAATGTCTGAGCGCTTAAGGTGTAAGGCGGATGCGATGTCTTCGAACTTAGGAACCTTTTCTAAACCGGTGAATGGCATTTGGTCAAGAATAGGTACCCCAAGTAGCTTAGAGAACTCTTCCAAGGTAGGAACCAACTGATAATCTGGGAATGTAAAGCAATGGTGTTTCGGTCAAGAACGAATAGACATGCATCATATCTTCTTCAAAACCGAGATAACCAAATCAAGTAGATAACCATGTCTTTTGATGAACCGAGCATGGTCGGAATTTCAAACCAATTCTTTGAGTTGAGAAGGATACCCATGAAGTTGATTCGGATAGTCTTTCTAGAAGCCATAATCCCTACAAAACAGAGCAAAGATAAATCCCTAGGTCCTTGAAATAGTTAGAAATGATATGCAATGCGAATGATGCCATGATGTCATGTTTAGCACACACAAACAATTCACACAATGAGCCTATGTTTAAGGCTCGCATGAGGTATAGGTGATTACCCTACCAAAAGTTTGAGTTGGTTCATCCTGTCCTATAATAGTAACCGGGTTCTAGGAATCTCATATCATAGATCTTTCTCGTAGGCACTCATTTCACGACGCCAAGTGGTCGATCGAAAATGTCCCAAAAGTCTCGATCTCAATGAGCGTAGCATCGAGTATCAACCAACCTCGGTCTCAAAGCCGCCATCTCACTACCTTCTAATGGCCAAGATGGGTCAATTAAGGTTCTAAAAGTTTAGTTAGCTTGATGACACCACGCAGAAGCCAAATACTTTCTTCAACTTGGGAATGAAGAGTATCGGGGCAACCTAAGTGTCACGCTAACGTAGCCATCATGTTGACCGCGTAGTTATACGTCTAACGGTCGCAATGATCTAATGCCACTTACCTAAAAGGAAACCCGGATCCGGGTGTAGGATCCCCCAACAATATAATACCCAAGCAACCCTTAAAGATAAAGCATACAATTCAAACAGAAAGCATTAAAGGTTATCTAGAAATCCCTAAGGCAATTCTCTTTAGGGTGTTTCCAAGAGTCCAGCCTGTGATACGGTGAACCGACTTTGTAGGATTTTGTATCCAAATGTGCGGATAGCAAGAGTCGCCACCGACTTTTATTTTTATCCAATTAAGGGAAGGTAAAAGTAACAGAAAAAGACCTTCGTTAGATTCCGAGTTTGGGAGAATGGTTATGAAAAGGGAAGGTATTAGCACCCCTTTCCATCCGCAGTTTATTCTACGGGCTCTTAGTTGCTCTTAGATAACTTTTTTAAAATTGCTTTCTGTGTGTTTGACAAAAAAGTGTTTTGAAAGGCATTTCGCTTTGACTTTGTAATGACTCACGTAGGAGTGTATACAAAGTGTTCGGAAATGTTTTGTTTTGAAAAGAATTTGAACTTTAAAAAAAAGTGTGTGGTGTGAAAAGTATTTGGTAGAGCGAACAACTAAAAGACTTATTTACCCACTTTAATTGGTCGTTGTTTTTTACATTCCTTTAGAATAGCGCTAGCCATACCATTAGTTAGTAGGTAGCTCCATTCGTTGGATGTAAGCGGACATTCGGGGACATCGGATGGTCAGAAGGCAACTTGTAGGAAGTATCCTAGCACATTCGGGGACTATCATCATTTTCGTAGGCGACAATCGAGGGTCAAGATCAGGTATTCGGAGGCGACATCGTGGGTCTTATGATCTTTGCATCGAAGGGACTATGATGATTTGTTTGGAAGGCAACGGTGCTAGAATACCTCTACGTTCGAGGGACATGACCATTTTGAATCGAAAGGCATCGAGAGAGAATTACCCTAAGAGGTGCGTGTGTGAGAGAAGTGTGTCAAATTCAAATATTTTATCTTGAAGATTAGTGTGAGCTATGTCCAATTATTATCTTGCCATACACGCCTAATTACTAGCAATTGATAAGGCTGCGGAAAGTAAAATGCGGAATGTAAAGATGCGGAAAGATAAACCTACGCTATTACATGGCTTTGGGGCAGATACATAATTAGGAGTGCGGAAAGTAAAAGTCCTAAATTAAACTATTACAACCCATGAGCAATTACATTATTGAAAAGTAAAATAAAAACGGAAGAATCGTCTGAATCGGTGCAACCTGTGAAAGAATAAGAAAATTGGGAAATATGACGAAATTGAAATAAGAGAAAATGTTAGAAAAAATGCAATTTTTTAACATGAGAAAATTAATATATGCTGGGAATAAGATAAATAAGCTAAAATATTTTTTTGGGATTTTTTAGAAAAGATTTAATAATTAAAATGCAATTAAAAGTGATTTAAATGCAAAATTAAAAATAAAATAAATATGCATGCAAAAGGATATTTTTAATTTATTAAATTAAATAAAGATTTTATGAAAATAATGTAAAAAGAAAAATGTTTTGGTAATTTTTAAATGCAGAATAAAAATGTGAAAATAATTAAAATAGCATGAAAATATTAAATAAATAAGAAATATGAAAATATTGAGAAAATTGAAATTTTAAGAAAAAGAACCAAAACCGGTGCAAGCAGGACTCGAACTGAGGACCACAGGGAGTATCTTTCCAAAAGCCAAGCCTTAACCACTGGGACAACGTGTCTTTGGTGTTTTGAAAGTGAGAAACAATGATACATAAGCGATGACGCGTCCTGGATATGTTGAAAATACAGTCAGCTACGCGTGGGGTCCATGTTGACTGGGAGATCGAATCAGAACGTGCCACTGAGCCACGCAAGCCACGCCGGAGTCAGATCGAGTCAACGACGCCGGAGCCCTAGCTCCGGTCGTCTTCTCCGATCAATCAAAACTTCAACCTGCGAAAATAGCATAAACAAAAAGCAAAGGGATACCCTACCCCCCTAAATCGACCATGGCGAACACGATGGTGGTGTTAGTTTCGCCTGAAAAGGCCTGTATCAACCGGTTCGAACGAAACAGTTCCAAAAGCCCTAATAATGGCAAATCGTGTTTCTAACGTGCAAGCATCAAAACGATGACCCAGATCAAACCAGTGGAACCTCATGAACACATTGCAATCATTAGAATCAATTAAAACAGGCTGGTAATAAAAATACGAATTCAAGAAAAAATCAGTTATGTATGCATGTATGTAACACAATTTAGCTTGCTTTTTCCATTGTTATTGATGCAAACTTACTCATGCTTACCCTCTGAAGACAATGGGATGGTTGAGAGAGGCTGAGAGTGGCTGCTTTTGAAATTCGATTTTTCAAAGCTTCTTGAAAAAAATTTGACAAAACAAGGGTTTGGCTTGAGCTAGGGTTTTCTCTTTTTTGCTGGCTATGATGCTTGGTATTTATAGAGAGGATTGGAAGGGAAAAAAGGAATGGAAAAGATTTGATTTGGAGCATTCAATATTTTTCAAATAAAATCAATTTTCTTGAAAAAATTTGATTTCTTCTTCAATGCAAGATCAAGCACGAATTTGGCAAGTATATTGGGCTATCTTGGACTTCAAGGAACATATAAAATCAGCCCTTTTGGAAAAAAATATGATTTTCATATTTTATATAATTTAATTTTGAATTAAATGTTCTAAAATTCAAAATAAAATCAATAAAATAGAAAATTGCCATGGCCAAGCATTTATAGGTCAAAAATATTGTCATGAACAAGTTTGGATCAAAAGATTATAGGCCCATTTGGAAAATTTTGCATTTTGACCAAAATGTCCTTTTGTGCAATTGTCCAAAATTGCCCAACTTCTGAATAGTGTATCTTGCTCAATTTTCAATATTTTTTAGTGTTCTTGGACTTTTTGGAAATCTCTAAGAGTCCTCTAACCAATGTCTTTGGTATCATCTCAATTGGAGTTACCATGCTCAAAATATCTTCAAAACAAAAAGTTGACTTTTTGTTGACTTTGAAAATGACCTGTAATGTTTTGAGCTATACCTCTCAAATGAAGCATTTTTTGGACATTCTTGTGAGACATGAAGTTGTAGAGAATTGAATTTCCTTCAAAATGAGAGATGGTGGAAAAATTTCTGAGAAAGTATAAAGAAGTTATGCTCAGTCAAAGTTCAGTTGACTTTTCATTAAAAAACCCTAATTTGGAAAGTTTGACTTTTGAGCAAATCTTGAGTTTTCTTGATGAATCATGATCAACCCTTGATCAAATGATGAATGTGACTTCAAAATAAGGATGTTGACCAAAAATAATGAAGTTTGACTGTATGTTGACCACAATTGACTTTTTGTCCAATACAACTAATTTTCAACCATCTGAGCAACTGTTTGAGGAAACTTGACTTGTGAGGCTTGAAACTTGTCATGGAGAATCTTTGAAGCATATGAGGAGGCATGAAGACCATTGGAGGTGTTGGAAATCCATCTTGACTTGAGAGATACCAAACCCTAGTTTGGGTTGATTGTCTAGGAGAGAGTTTGTCTGATCAACTCTTGAGGAATCCTTGAGCATAGATGTATGAAATCTCTTGAATAGATGGAGGGCAAATTTTGGGGTATGACACCCCTGATCAATCTTCTTGTACTGGAAGGGTTAGATTGTCATGCTTGCCTTTCGAGACCGGGAGGTAGAAGATGATTGAACACTCGAGTACACCTGAAAATTTGCAGTCGCTTGCTGGCTGATGACGCGGGAATGGGCTTACAGATGCCATTTGGAGAAGTTGGAGACTTCGCTGGGGAATGAGTTGTACGCTAGACTCGAGAATGTCGTCTGAGTAGGAGAGTCGTCGGAGATGGGCTTAGGATGCCATCTAGAATGATCAATGCTGGGGAGTGAGCCGTACGCTAGGCTCTGTAGATGAAAGGGGGCACGGAGATGGGCTTTAGATGCCATCCAGAGTGGGTCGTACGTTAGACTTTGTGCTTGCCTTTGAATGAAGTTATTGGTTGGTATTGATTTTTTAACCAAATATGCAGCATTCTGAAAGTGGAGAAACGTTGATAAGTGGTCGGAGATGGGCTTAAGATGCCATCCAAGGCAACTGAGTCGTACACTAGACTCTGTAGTTACTATTGATAATAAGAGAGAGTCAGAACAAATCTTCATCTTGATTACTCTGAGGGGATAATAGTTGGCAAAATGTGGATAGCTTCCCTGTTGTGCTTCGGGTATTGATCCAATGCCTGTTATCGGAGGATAACTTGTGATCGTTCAGATAGTTTTCCCGTCTGGCTTTGGGTATTAATCCTGGATCTGTTGTCGGAGGACAACTAGGGCAGTCGTTCAGATAGTTTTCCCGTCTGGCTTCGGGCATTAATTTTGGACCAGTTGTCGGAGGACAACTAGGGCGGTCGTTCAGATAGTTTTCCCGTCTGGCTTCGGGTATTAATCCTGGACTTGTTTGTTTTAGAAGTGATTTTCACCTGTTTTGGGAAAAACAAAAGAAACTTTGATAGAATATTGTTAGTCTTATGCAAGTTATGATGCATGATGATGTATATGAATGATATATGCATAAATTATGACTTTCATGAATAATGTATTAATGATAGATGTTGTGGTATTTCAAAACATATCCATCTTGAGGAAGATGTGGATGTTCTGCTTGGAGATTTCTGACTTCTGCTTGGGGATGAAACGGATTGGAAACCCTGAGAAGAAAGATAACCTTGATTCCTCCGATGTACCATCTGACCAAGTCTTGAGCCTAGATATCGTTGAGGATGGTGGAGATCGAGAGATGCGCTGCTAAGGATCTTGTGTATAGACCCAGTTGGGGAAAAATATTAGGAGGCGCTCTACTGGGGATCTTGTGCGTAGATCTTGCTGGAGAGCATTTGACAGTTGCTAAGAGACCGGGTTAGAAGGATCTGGAGCCCGTTGGAACCTCTGAATGGGGGAATAAGAATGTAGGTTTCCTCCGATGCACTATCTGACCAATTTTCAAGTCTGGATACTACTGCTGCCGGGGGAACGATGATCGTTGAGAGATATTCTGCTAGGGATAAATACCTCAGGTGGGGATGAAACATCATGCTTGAAGACTGGTATAATCGGGTTAAGTTGAGTGGAATCACCGGGGACTAACGTATACTCCGTGGGGGAAGGTTTGTTGTGAGCGCCACCTCTGTGGGGATCATGCTCTGCGGGGAAAATGTTTTGGTGACTTTCGCCGTCATCTCAATTCCTGGAGACTATAGTAATTACTTGTATCTTCACTTTTCGCATGCTTGTGAATAGATTTTTATTGTCAGATGCATATAATCATTCAAAGCAAACGTTGGACTTTATGCAAACAACAATAGTGAGAATTGTAAAGAGAAAGAACTTGTATTAATTTGAAATGCGGCATATGGCCAAGTAGTTTGTACACAAGAAAAGTAAAAAGCTATGTGGAAACAATCTCGTTAAGTTCCAACTATGCTAGTACTCATATATTTCAACTATCTCATCTCCTTGCTGTCAGTAGAAAGCGAGTGAATTGATTTTTGCCATTTGAACCTGGAATGCTGATAGTAGTCTGGAAGAAGGTGATCTGGACGAGACATAGTCGTACGCTTAAATCCCTAACTTTTGCCTAGACCGCCTTTCGGTTTTCACCACCGATACCCTTTTGCCCAAGCCGCCTTTTCAGGATTTCGACTTGCCGGCTGTACATTTTTTGTATATATCCTTAACTTTTGCCCGAACCCTTTTTAGTTCGCCAGGATGCCCTTATTTTTGCCTAGGCCAGTCGACCTAGCGGGTCTCTTTTATGCGTAGTATTTTTGACTATGTCTCGCTCACGTGGTGTGGGAAGTCTTCACCATCCATGGTGCTAAGTCTCATAGCTCCGCCGAAAATATCGTCTTGACTACAAATGGTCCCTCATAGGTGGGAGTCCATTTGCCCCTGGGATCACCTTGTGGAAGAATGATGCGCTTGACTACTAAATCACCGACTTGGTAGACCCGTACTTGACCTTCTTGTTAAATGCTCGATCATTCGCTCGATAGATCTGTCCATGGCGATGGACGCGAGTCGCCATCAATCAAGTTAACTGTCAAGGCGAGTCCGATCCAATCGCTCGCTTAACTCGGCCCCGAGGACTCGTTGACGGTATCTGAACCTCGATTGGTAGGACTGCCTCCATACCGTATACAAGAGAGAAGGGGGTTACCCCTGTTGATGTCTGTACTGTAGTACGATAACCGTGGAGAGCAAATGGTAACATCTCATGCCAATCTTTGTAAGTCACTATCATCTTCTGTATAATCTTTTTAATGTTCTTGTTGGCGGCTTCCACAGCGCCATTCATCTTAGGTCGATATGGAGAAGAATTGTGATGTTTGATCTTGAACTGCGTGTAGAGTTCGGTGATCATCTTGTTGTTGAGATTGGAGCCATTATCTATGATAATCCTTTCAGGGGTGCCATACCGACAGATAAGATTATGCTTAATGCATCGAGCCACAACATTCTTGGTAACAGATGCGAACGAGGCTGCCTCTATCCATTTGGTGAAATAGTCAATTGCCACAAGGATGAAACGATGTCCGTTGGAAGATGTGGGCTTGATTTCTCCGATCATGTCAATGCCCCACATTGCAAAAGGCCAAGGAGCTATTAGTACATTCAGAGGTACTGGAGGTACGTGTACTTTGTCTACATATATCTGGCATTTGTGACAAGATCGAGCATAGCGGTGACAATCAGCTTCCATGGTGGACCAATAGTAACCTGTTCTTAGAATCTTCTTAGCCATCGTATGTCCACTAGAGTGGGTACCAAATGCGCCTTCGTGTAACTCTTCCATAATGCGCTCCACTGTTTTCCGGTCTACACAGCGAAGTAAGCACATGTCGTGGTTGCACTTGTATAAGATGTCGTTGCTGAGGAAGAATTTGGATGCAAATCTTCTCAAGAACTTCTTATCGTTGATAGATGCCCCTGCGGGATATTCCTGAGTCTCAAGATACCTCTTCACGTCGTAGTACCAAGGTTTCTCTTCTGTATCAAGTTCATAACAATATGCTGGTTCATCGAACTTCTCAATGATGATTTGGGGAGCCTCGTTGTCCCACCTAACCTTGAACATAGACAACATAGTAGCCAATGCGTCTGCCAACTGATTCTCTTCTCGTGGAATGTGATTGAAAGTGATCTCTTCGAAGTAGGGGATCAAACTCAAAACATGCTCTCGATACGGAATGAGATTCAGATGCTTCGTATCCCACTCGCCCTTAATCTGACTGATCACTAAAGCTGAGTCTCCATATACTTTAAGAACTTGATTCTTAAGTCAATAGCAGCTTTGATACCCATAATGCACGCTTCATATTCGGCCATGTTGTTAGAGCAACTGAAACAAAGTCTAGCGGTGAAGGGAGTGTGTCCGCCTGTAGGGGATGTAATGATGGCGCCAATGCCATTGCCAAGTGCGTTTGAGGCTCCATCGAAGACCATAGTCCATCGGGATCCTTGTTTAGGTCCTTCGTCTGGTCCTGGTTCTTCGCAATCTGTAACTAGTAAAACATCTTCCGAAATTCGAATCGCATACATCGATAGTCATCTACGGCTTGATGAGCCAAATGATCGGCTACTACACTTCCTTTGATCGCTTCGAGAAGTATATTGATGTCGATTTGGTCAAGATCATTTTCCATCTTGCTATTCTTCCGAGAGTGGTTTCACAAATATGTATTTTATTGGATCCATCTTGAGATCAACAAGGTAGTGTGAGTCAACATATACTGCCTTAGTCGGCGAGCAGCCAAAGCGCCGCAAGTTTTCTCGAGTGTGAGAATCTTTTTCACGCGGTAAACATTTTGCTAAGGTAGTATATTTCATACTCTTTTCGACTGCTCGTCATGTTGCCCCAACACACACCCCATTGAGTTCTCTAACACCGCCAAGTACATGATAAGAGGTCTTCCTTCGGGCGGCATCGGATAGGAGGATTCTAGGTACCCTTGATTTTGTCAAAAGCGATCCGCAATCGCTGCTCCATTCTACCACTTGATCTTTATTTAGTAACTTGAAGATTGGCTCACAAGTAGCAGTTAAATGTGTAATGAATCTGGCAATGTAATTCAATCGGCCCAAGAAACCTCTGACTTCCTTCTCGGTGCGGGGAACTGGCATTTCTTGAATAGCTTTAACCTTGGCGGGGTCAACTTCAATACCTTTTCCACTGACGACAAACCCTAGGAGTTTTTCGGATCTGACTCCAAAGGTGCACTTGTTGGGATTAAGTCTCAGTCTGTACTTCTTTAACCTATCAAACAATTTTCGTAGATGATCAAGATGTTCTTCTTCAGTCTGTGATCGAGCTATCATATCGTCTACGTAGACCTCTATCTCGTGATGAATCATGTCATGAAATAACATCACCATAGCACGCTGATAAGTGGCGCCTACGTTCTTTAGCCCAAATGGCATAACCTTGTAGCAGAAAGTGCCCCACTGTGTAACGAAAGTAGTCTTCTCCATGTCTTCCAGAGCCATTTTGATCTGATTGTAATCGGAGAAACCATCCATGAAGGAGAAAACCTTATGCTGAGCGGTGTTGTCAACCAGAACATCAATATGAGGGAGTGGAAAATCGTCTTTCGGACTCGCTTTGTTCGATCTAATCCACACACATTCGTACCTTGCCATCCTTCTTGGGCACAGCACCACATTAGCCACCCACCGTGGATAGGAATCAACAGCTGCCTTCATGAACTGCAACTGATGAACTGATTGACCAACCTCATAGTCTCGGCCCACCAATTATCTGATCTTCGATTAGCACCCAAATTCACAACCTCAACTCGTCGGTGGTCAGATAACTCGCTCTTCTTGTCAGAAGCACCGACAAGTTCTCCGGCACTTCACAATCTTCCTCACCTTCATCTTCTTGGTAGATCGGATTATCAAGTCATATTTAGCAATAGCATAATATCAACGAGATTCGGAGTGATTCTGCAGTGTATCACGTGGGTGTGTGTAAGAAACACATAGCTTTTTAAAGGGGTGACAAAGTAAAAGAAAGAAAACAACAATTGAATGCAAAAGTCCAACAATTTTATTGAATGAGAATATGCAAATGACAGATAATAACCCTCACAAACGAGCCATGATGCCCCGGGTAAGGCACTAGGCTTTAGAGTTTATTGTTCAAAACATAGAAAACACGAAAAGCAAAACAAAAACAAGAGCAATTACTCCTGTCTAAAGGAGATTGGTATGACGTCTTCAGTCTTCCAATTGCTGAGTCCGTTGTCGGGAGTTGGGAAGATCCATTTGCTGATGTCGAAGTCGTTATCGTCGTCTTCTATAGCATGGATTCCATTCTGGCCAATGCGGAAGGGAAGTTGGCCGGCACGTTCGCGGCGTATCATCTTCTGACCTTTGATGGTGAAGCCTAAACTAGTCTTGTCAAATTTGAAAGGAAGATCAGGGAGCTGTCCCCAAATAGTACTTCCTCCTTCTTCAACAGCAGCTTGAGCATCTTTCAGCGAGGCCATCCTAGGCGGAACTTGCGTAACTTCAGAGGACGGAGAGTCAACAGCATGACTGGGACTTTAAAGCTTGACAGGGATTCTCGAAGAATTCACCTTCCATCTCGAGATATCGGAATGACTGTAGATGACTGACCATATATTCTTCTTCACCACATACTGTAACAACTTCCCTTTCACCGGGTACTTCAGCTTCTGATGTAAGGTAGAGGTAACAGCGCCTACCCCATGTATCCAAGGGCGTCCGAGTAGGCAAGAGTAAGCTGGACGGATGTCCATAACAAAGAAAGTGGAGTCAAAAGTCTTGGAACCGACTTTAACTGGCAGAATAAGCTCTCCAAGTACTGTTCGTTTAGAACCATCAAAAGCTGTCACAATTATGTCACTGGGCTTCATAACCAACCCTTCAACATCGAGTCGATCAAAAGCAGTCTTTGGAAGGATATTCAGAGCGGAACCTGTATCCACCAAAACATGAGACAATGTAACGCCCCTGCATTCCACAGAGATGTGCAAGGCTTTGTTGTGTTTCTTTCTGGCAGGAGTCAAATCAGCATCTGAGAAGCCTAAGTCGTTGTTGGCAGCCAGGCTAGCAATACAAACATCAAACTGGTCAGTAGTAGTGTCTTGTGGTACGTGAGCATTCCTCAGAAACTTCACCAAGGCGTTAGCATGAGCCTCGGAGCACAAGAGCAGAGCAAGCATGGAGATCTTGGACGGAGTCTGTCCCAACTGTTCCACAACATTGTAGTCACTCTTCTTGATGATCTTCAGAATTTCCTCCATTTTTTGTTTGGAGGTGTCTTCAACAACTTCCTTTGGTACTTCTGGCTGAGCAGGATGAGTCACTGGTTCTTTCCCTCTAGTCTCGGGAACTGGTTGAATAGCTAGAATGCGAGCTGGAGTCGCAGTGTCTTTTGGAGGAGAGATATCTGGAGAGAATACCCTTCTGGTTCTGGTCACCTTACTTAATCCGGTGATGTTGTCTATGTCAGGAATGGTAGCTTCAATTGTAAGATCTTCAATGGTCAGAGGGTCTTGCTTGACGCCATGATAGTAAACATCAGATCCGTAATTCCAAGGAATAGCTTTGTCGGAGGAATATGGAATTGGTCTAGGAGAAGTAATGATGAGAGGTACCACTCAAGGCACAGAATCAGCAGAGGAAATCCTTATTGTGTTAACATCAGCATAGTCTTCAGGGAAATCGTCACCCCATCCAGTCGCCTTAACATCTTCAATAGGAATTTTGTAGCTCTCAGGTACAGTGTACTTCACCATGTAATCATACTTTCCACTTGGCTTCCCCAAGGTATCCCACACAGACGGTGCTGTTTCATTCACATCTTCGATCTTCAGTTTCTTAGACATGTCTTCACACAGGCTCTCCACAGGTGGTTTTAAGAATAGTATTTCACGGTTATCCATCATACACTGAACACGTCTTCTCAACCAAGCACAACCATCAGGTGCAGATGGGCACCAACGACAATTCTCTGGGCATCCTGGATTGACACCGGCTTGTAGCAAATTCTTCTTAACAATCATCAGAGGAATGGTCAAGTCATCTATGTTGAAAACATAAGTATCCTCACCGACAACATTGGAACTCTTGTCATGGTTAGGCATAGGAGCGTTGATCACATTCGGAGTCTCGACAGGAGGGTCGAACTCAATCTGCTTAGCTTCAATCATATCCTGAACTTTGTTCTTCAGAGCCCAACAGTTGTCAGTGTCGTGCCCTGGGCTATTAGAGTGGTAAACACACTTAGCATTAGGATTGTATCTCGGAGAAGAAGTGTTAACACTCTGAGGAGGATCCTTCAAAGTAATCAGCTCTGCTTTCAACATGTGTTGCAAGGCTTGCGACAATGGCATGTTGATCTTCGTAAACTGTCTTCCTGGCGCGTTCTAGCTACGCGCGTTGTCTCGCTGAGGTTGTGCTGATGTAGGATTGGAGATCACAACTGCCCCAACAGATTGAGCACGGTCGGTCTTGGCTCGGCTTTTTTGACCATACACAGCATTGGCTTCTTTCTTACCACCAAAAGATCTCTTCGCAACATTTGAAGATGTCTCTACCTGAATCTTTCCGCTCTTGATACCAGCTTCAATGCGTTCTCCTGTCAATATCATCTCGGTGAATCCGGCTGAAGAGTTTCCAATCAGATGATTAAAGAATGGACCCATCAGTGTTCCCATAAACATATCAACCAACTCCCTATTGGACAAGGGTGGCTGAACTCTACCTGCTAGATCTCTCCACTTCTGAGCATACTCTTTAAACTTCTCATCGTGACCCATAGACATGCTCTGTAGTTACATGTGAGTGGGTGTCAATTCAGCATTGTACTCATACTGCCTGTAGAAAGCATCTGCTAAGTCACTCCAAGTACGTATACGGTCATTCTCTAGCTGATAATACCACTCCAATTGAGTTCCGGACAGACTCTCTTAAAAATAATGCATCCACAACTTTCTGTCATCAGTGTGGGGGTTGATCTTCTGAACATAGGACTTCAAGTGCAGCTTCGGATAAGACATGCCATCATACTTGGCGAAAGTTGGAACTTTGAACTTGAGAGGAATCACCACACCAGGGACAAGACTCAGATCATCAAAATTTAGCCCGGACATCTTCAGGTTTTCCACAGCATTCAGACTGTCTTCAAGTTGCTTGTACTTGTCATCTTCATCAGAGTACTGGTCATTATCATAGTGATCTTCTCTGTCTTTCTCAGGCTCACGCTGGCTACCTTCTTCATCACCCTTGACACTCCCCTCATTCTTGACACTTCCTTCTGAGAGTTATATCCGGCTGACTACTTTAGGACCACCTTTGTAACGTCTACCCATGTTGAGAACACCAACGACCCTCTTCTTTCTGTTGATGAGTTTCTTCAGATCTTCTTGGCCTTGGACCAAGCTAGTGAACATCTACTGGAACTGAGCATTCTGAGCCTGGAGATCTTTGACAGTCTGTTCAAGAGCCATTTTTGCTAAAATAAATAGCGAGAAAATGAGAAAACCGATCTTCAATGTACTTGTTATGGAATGTTATGCTATGATATGCAATGTTTATGCAAATGCAATGCAATGTTTTCAAGGACCTTAGAGATTTAAATTTGTTAAACAAGCACGAACAAACATTTATTAGTTCTCTTTTTTATTCTTTTTCTTTTTAAGTACAAAAGATAGTTCAAAACAATAAAAGAAAAACATATAAATCCTAAAGCTCTAAGTCTCCCATGGGCGCTTCCTCTTGGTGTCGAGGTAGGCGTTGATGTTCCGCTCCTCGTGAAGTAGCTTGGTCAACTCTAGCACTTTCTTCTTGCTTGCATAACACTGAGCTTCAAATGTATCCCTTTCTTCTTTAAGTTGAATCCAGGATCTCTTCAAGTCTTCAAAATCAGTAGGCATGTCAGGAGAACAGTATAGTGTACGTCACCTATAGCAATAGGTTCCATAATTACTGGTAAAACAGGCGTGAATGGCATCATGAGGTTTTGAGCTCGAGCTCGCACCCATTTGAGGTAAGGTTCCCAAGGAATGGAGTTTTGGTGCCCCAAAGTCTTGGTATCAGTCTTCTTTACCATGCCCCAAGCAAGCGTGTATGAACCTTCGTCGGTAATTCTGGAGAACGTGGTTGTAGTCGAACACAACATCTTGGAGAAGCATATCATGAGGACCATCTCTTCGAGCAAAACCAAACTGACGTAGAGCTAGAGAAGGGTTGTAAGTGATACCTGCCCTTATACCAAAGGAGTGGTACATTAGGGAATTCTCCACAATGCTCAATGAATGTGAAGTCCTTTTGAGAGAAAAGATTCCAACGGATATCTGAATGAGAGAGTGACATTAGTCTTTGAGACCACTTCAACCTTTGCTCGTTCTTCAAAACTGATGGAGGAAGGTGCGAAATAAACCACCTGGAAAGTAACGGTATACAACACATGAGAGTTCCTTGTGTCTTAGTAGTACGAGTGTGGAGAGAATGTAGGATATCTCCAAGTAAAGTAGGCACAGGATTACGGGTAAGAAACAACTTGATGGCATTGACATCTATGAATTGATCCGAGTTAGGAAATAGAACCAAACCATAGATTAGCAAGGCCACAATATCTTCAAATGCATGGAAACTCATAACCTTGAGGAATTCTCGGGCTTTCTTAATTAAGAACTTGGCAAGTAAACCCTTAACTCCACTTCTGGTTTCCCAATTGGCTTCAATGTCTGAGCGCTTTAGGTGTAAGGCTGATGCGATGTCTTCGTACCTAGGAACCTTTTCTAAACCGGTGAATGGCATCTGATCTAGAATAGGTATCCCAAGTAGCTTAGAGAACTCTTCCAAGGTAGGAACCAACTGATAATCTGGGAATGTAAAGCAATGGTGTTTCGGATCAAAGAACTGGAATAGGACATGCATCATATCTTCTTCAAAACCGGAGATAACCAAGTCAAGTAAATAACCATGTCTTTTGATGAACTGAGCATGATCGGGAATTTCTGAAACCAATTCTTTGAGCTGAGAAGGTATACCCATGAAGTTGATTCGGATAGTCTTTCTAGAAGCCATAATCCCCTACAAAACAAAGCAAAGATAAATCCCTAGGTCCTTGAAATTGTTAGAAATGTTATGCAATGCGATGATGTCATGATGTCATGTTTAGCACACACAAACAATTCACACAATGAGCCTAGGTTTAAGGCTTGCATGAGGTATAGGTGATTACCCCACCAAAAGTTTGAGTTGGTTCATCCTGTCCTATAATAGTAACCGGGTTCTAGGAATCTCATATCATTGATCTTTCTCGTAGGCGTTTATTTCAATATGACTACCAAGTGGTCGACCGAAAATATCCCAAAAGTCTGATCTTAATGAGCGTAGCATAGAGTATCAGCCAACCTCGGTCTACACCAAAGCCGGCCATCTCACTACTTTCTAATGGCCAAGATGGATCAATTAAGGTTCTAAAAGTTTAGTTAGTTCTTGATGACACCACGCAGAAGCCAAATACTATCCTCAACTTGGAAATGAAGAGTATCAGGACATCCAAAGTGTCACACTAACGTAGCCATCATGTTGACCGTTTTGATATACGTCTAACGGTCGCGACGATTTATTGCTACTTACCTAAAAGGAAACCCGGATCTAGGTGTAGGATCCCCCAAAAATATAATACCCAAGCAACCCTTAAAGATAAAGCATGCAAGTCAAACAGAAAGCGGTAAAAAATGATAATTGTTAAAACATCTTGGACATAAGCCAGTTTGTAGCAAATTCTTTTTGATAGTCATCAAGGGAGTGGTTAACTCATTCACAGCAAATACATATGAGTCGTTATCAATGGCATTGGTAATCTTGCCATAATCGAGCATAGGTGCGTTGATCACATTTGGAGTTTTGACATGAGGGTCGAATTCAATTTCCCGGGCTTGAATGATGTCTTGGGTATTGTTGTTCATGGTCCAACAGTTGTTGGTGTCATGCCCAGGTCTATTAGAATGGTACGCATATCTTGCATTAGAATTGTACTTCGGAGAGGAAGTGTTGACATGCTGAGAAGGATCCCTTAAAATCAGCTCTGCTTTCAACATGTGTTGTAGTGCTTGAGAAAACGACATGTTGATCTTCGTAAACTATCTTCTTGGCGCGTCCTGCCTACACACGTTGTCATGTTGAGGTTGCACTGGTGTGGGATTGGAGATCAGGACTGCCCCCACAGATTGATTGCGATCAGCTTTGTCACAGATCTTCTGACCATATAAATCATTGGGTTCTTTCTTCCCACCAAAAGATCTCTTCGCAGAATTTGAGGATATTTTGACTTGAATCTTTTCGCTCATGATTCCAACTTCAATATGTTCTCCTGTCAGTATCAACTCGGTGAATCTGGCTGAAGAGTTTCCAATTAGATGATTGAAGAATGGGCCTGTCAATGTTCCCATGAACATATCAACCTATTTCTTATTAGACAAGGGTGGTTGAACTCTGCCTGCTAGATCTCTCCATTTATGAGCATACTCCTTTAACTTCTTGTCAAGGCCCATAGACATGTTCTGCAGTTGCATACGGGTTGGTGCCAATTCAATATTGTACTTGTACTATTTGTAGAAAGCATCTGCTAAATCATTCCAGGTATGAATGTGGGTATTCTCCAGCTGATAATACCACTGCAATTGTGTTCCAGACAAACTCTCTTGAAAGAAATGTATCCACAAGTTCCTGTCTTCAGTATGAGGATGGATCTTCTGAACATTGGACTTCAGATGCAGCTTCGAGAAAGAAATGCCATCATACTTAGCAAAGGTAGACCTTGAACTTGCTGGAAATTAACACTCCGGGAACCAGACTCAAATCATCGAAGTTCAACCCTGACATTTTTTAGATTCTCCACAGCATTCAGGCGGTCTTCAAGTTGCTTGTACTTTTCGTTGTCAGGATACTGCTCGCTCATATAGTTTTCCTATTCGTTTTTAGACTCATGATGGCTTTCTTCATTGTTTTTTATGCTTCTTTCAGTTTTGCCGCTCTTGTTTGAGAATTCAAGCTGTCTGACTACCTTGACTAGACCTTTGTGGTTTCTTCCTAGGTTGATAAGACCAATGGTCTTCTTCTTTTTGGTGATGAGATTTTTCACATCTTTCTGTCCTTGGGCCAAGTTTGTGAACATCTCTTGGAACTGAGCGTTTTGAGCCTGGAGATCTTTGACAGTTTGTTCAAGAGCCATTTCAGCTAAAATAAACAGTGAGAGAATAAGAAAATTGGTTTTCAGAGTACCTATTATGAAATGATATGCTATGATATGCAATGTTATGCAATGTTATCCAATGCAATGTTTTTAAGGACCTTAGGAATATAAATTTGGTAAAAAAAGGATGAATAAACTTTTTTATTAGTTTTACTAGTAATACAAAATAAAGTTCATGCACAAAAATAAAGTTCCTAATGCTTAGGCCCCACATGGACGCTTCCTCTTTGTATTGAAATAGGCGTTAATGCTTTGTTCCTCACGAAGTAGCTTCGTCAACTCCAATACTCTTTTCTCGCTTGCATAGCATTGAGCTTCGAATGTATCCCTTTATTCTTTGAGTTGAATCCAAGATCTCTTCAACGCTTCAAAATTAGTAGGCATGTCTGGATGAAGAATGGCATAGGGTTCGTCACCTTCAGCAATTGGTTCCATAATCACTGGCAGGGTAGCAGTATATGGCATCATAAGGTTTTAAGTGCGAGCTCGTACCTATTTGAGGTAAGGTTTTCAAGGAATAGAATTGTTTGTTCCCCAAAGTATTGGTGTCAATCTTTTTCACCATGCCCCAAGCGCGCGCAAATCATCGACAGTAGCCTTGGAGATTGCTGTCGTAGTCAAATAAGATGTCTTGGTGAAGTATATCATGAGGACCGTCTCTTCGAAAATAACCAAACTATCGTAACGCTAGAGAAGGGTTATAAGTGATACCTCCCCTTATGCCAATGAGTGGCACGTTAGGGAATTCCCCACAGCTATCAATAAAAGTGAAATCTTTTTGAGAGTAGAGAGACCAACGAATATATGAGTGAGAGAGTGACATCAACCTTTGAGACCATTTCAACCATCGTTCGTTCTTCATTATTGATTAAGAAAGGTGTGAAATAAACCACCATATAATAAAGGTATGCAACACATGAGAGTTCCTTGTCTTTTCATTGTACGAGTGTGGAGAGAATGCAAAATATCTCCAAGTAAGGCAAGTACAGGGTTATGAGCGAGGAATATCTTGATGGCATTCACGTCTATGTGTAATACGGTGAACTGACTTTGAGATTTTTGTATCGCAAATGTGCAGATAGCAAGAGTCGCCACCGACTTTTCTTTTATCCAATTAAGGGAAGGTAAAAAGTACAGAAAAGACCTTCGTTAGATTCTGAGTAAGGGAGAAGGTTATGAAAAGGGAAGGTATTAGCACCCCTTTCCATCCGTAGTTATCTACGGGCTCTTAGTTGCTCTTAGATCATTTCCAAAAAAAGTGCTTTCTGTGTGTTTGACAAAAATGTTTGAAAAAAGGCATTTCGCTTTGACTTTGTAATGATTCGTGTAGGAATGTATACAAAGTGTTTGGAAATGTTTCGTTTTTGAAAAGAGTTTGAACTTTGACAAAAAGTGTGAGGTGTAAAAAGTATTTTGATAGAGCAAGCAACTAAAAGTCTTATTACCTACTTAGAATTGGTCGTTTTCATGTTGTTTTACTTTCCTTTAGAATAGTGCTATCCATACCATTAGTTGGTAGGTAACCTTATTCGTTGGATGTAAGAGGGACATTCGAAGGGACATCGGATGGTCATAGAAAGCAACTTGTAGGAAGTATCCTAGCACATTCGAAGGGACTATCATCATTTTTCGTAGGCGACAATCGAGGGTCAAGATCATGTATTCGTAGGCGACTTCATGGGTCTATGATCTTTGTATCGAAGGGACTATGATGATTTGTTTTGAGGGCAACGGTGCTAGAATACCTCTACGTTCGAGGGACTTGACCATTTGTATTCGTAAAGGCAACGAGAGAGAATTACCCTAAGGGGTGCATGTGTGAAAGAGTGTGTCAAATTCAAATATGTATTATCTTGAAATTACAAGTGATCTATGTCCAATTTTATCTTGCCATACACGCCTAATTACTAGCAGTTTATATGGTGCGGAAAGTAAATTGCGGAAATGTAAAGTGCGGAAAGTAAAGTCCTACGCTATTACATGGCTTTGGGGCAGATACATAATTGAAAGTGCAGAAAATAAAAGTCCTAATTAAACTATTACATCCCATAGGCAATTACATAATTGGAAAAGAAAAGCAATAAAAATTGTCCGAAACGGTGTAACCTGTGAACAGATACAAAATCGGGAAATTCGAGAAAATTGCATAAGAGGAAAATGTTAGTAAAAATAAGTATTTTTGAATGAGAAATTTTTTGTGTGTTAATAATGACATAAATATGATAAGATAATTTTTTGAGAATTTTTGGAATTGATTTGATAATTAAAAAACAATTAAAAGTCATTTAAATGATTAATTAGAAATTAAATTAAATATGCATGCAAAAATAATAATTTTTATATTAAAAATTAAATAAGTATTTTTCTGATGATTATGCAAAAAATAAATATTTTTGGTGTTTTTTAAATGCATGATAAAAATATTTGAAGATAAAATAAAACATGAAAATATAAAAATAATAAAAAAAAGGAAATATGAGTTAGTTTGCAAAGAGTAAAAATAAGATGGTCTTGCAAGGGATCGAACTGGTGACTTCTTGGTGAAAACTTAAGCCTGCTTGCCTTACCACTCAGCCAACGCGTGTTTGGTGTCATGAAAATGGAATAAAAGTGTTATAAACGTAACAACTTTCTGAAAATTCAAATCACACGCCAAAAGCCTTCGTCTTCTTCCTTTTGAATTTTTAAAACCCAGGTTTTTACCTACGGTTTTTGCCCGTAGCTAGAACCCTTTGCCCATGGATTATTTCCGTAGCTATACCCCTGCAAAATCAAAACTCAAGAAATATGAAATATAAATTTATTATGAGGACATGGATCAACTCGTTTTGGTCCACTGAGCATGCTGGTAGCACTGGTTTCTCCTAATTTTACCTATTTTGAGAAACCCTATTTCGAGCTCTCAAACCCTAACAATGGCATCATGGTATTCCTGCACTCAAAACTCAATTGAACGATTCAAAAAGCTGCGAAATATCATCCTAAACACAAACAAACAATCAAATTATGTTAGATATGCATGGAAAACAGAAATCGATTTCAAGAGAAAAGTGTCAAAACCGTGAGTTGGATATATTTCGCACGCTTTGCTTGTGAGTATCCGGATTGATCGAGTACCTCCAGGAATCGATTGCAAGGCTTGGAATCGTCTGAATCGAAGCAAAACTAGGGCTGCCAATTACTTGAATGTCACGGATTTTTTGACTTAGGTTAGGGTTCTTTGAGGCAATTTTTCTGTTCTTTCTCGTTGTGTAGGCATTGTATATTTATAGTGGATGGATTTAGGTCTGAATTCAAGAGCAAATAATGATCAATCAATGTGAAAAATATTTGATTTTGTATGAAATCAAATCTTCCTTTTTTGATCAAATTTCAATCAAATTCTTGCCAAATATATGCAAATTTCGAAATTTGCCAGCTTGTGTGAGTTACTTGGACCTCAAGCATGAGAGAAAAATCAATCTTGCATTTAATTTTGATTTTATACCTTATTTTTTAATTTAATTTGTATTTAAATGAATAAAATCCAAATTAAATAGAAAAATAAAGCTAAAATTCGTGGCATTGGGCTTGGATGTTCCAAATTGTCTAAGGAACAAGTTTGAATGAAGAAAAACTAGGCCCATTTGCAAAATTTTGGATTTTCACAAGTATTTCTCTTTGTGCACTTCTTCAAAAATGCCCAACTTGTACAAGGTGTATTTTGCTCAATTTTCCACATATTTGAGTGTTCTTGGACTTTTTGGAAAGCTTTAATTGTCCTCTAACCAACCTCTTTGGTTTCATCTCAATTGGAGTTTCCATGCTCAATAAATCTTCAAAACAAAAAGTTGACTTTTTGTTGACTTTGAAAAGGACCTGTAATATTTTGATCCATACCTTCCAAATGAAGCATTTTTTGAACATTCTTGTGAGCAATGAAGTTGTAGAGAATTGAATTTCCTTCAAAATGAGAGGTGGTGGAAAAATTTCTGAGAAAGTATGAAGAAGTTATGCTCAGTCAAAGTTTAGTTGACTTTTCACTAAAAAACCCTAATTTGGAAAGTTTGACTTTTGAGCAAATCTTGAGTTTTCTTGATGAATCATGATCAACCCTTGATCAAATGATGAATGTGACTTCAAAATAAGGATGTTGACCAAAAATAATGAAGTTTGACTGTATGTTGACCACAATTGACTTTTTGTCCAATACAACTAATTTTCAACCATCTGAGCAACTGTTTGAGGAAACTTGACTTGTGAGGCTTGAAACTTGTCATGGAGAATCTTTGAAGCATATGAGGAGGCATGATGACCATTGGAGATGTTGGAATTCCATCTGGATCTGTGGATTGCCAAACCCTAGTTTGGGTTGATTGTCTAGGAGAGGGTTTGTCTGGTCAACCCTTGAGGAATCCTTGAGTGTAGATGTATGAAATGTCTTGAGAAGTAGGAGGGCAAATTTTGGGGTATGACACTATGAATTGATCCTGATTAGGAAATAGTACCAACCCATAGATTAGCAAATCCAAAATTTCTTCAAAAGTGTGGAAACTCATAGCCTTTAAGAATTCTCGAGATTTCTTATTGGAAACTTGACAAGCAAACCCTTAACTCCACTTCTTGTTTCCAAGTTAGCTTCAATGTCTGACAGCTTTAGATGTAACGCTGATGCGATGTCTTCAAACCTCGGAACTTTTTCTAAACCGGTGAAAGGTATTTGATCAAGAATGGGTATCCCAAGTAGCTTAGAGAACTCTTCCATTGTAGGTACCAACTGATAGTTTGGGAAAGTAAAACAATGATGCTTCAGATTAAAGAACTTGAATACGATGCTCTTCATATCTTCTTCAAAACCGGAGGTAACCAAGTCGAGTAGATAACCATGTATTTTGATGAACTGAGCGTGATCGGGAATTTCTAAGACTAACTCCTTGAGTTGAGAATGTATAGCCACAAAGTTGATTCGAATAGTCTTCCTGGAAGCCATAACCCTACAACAAAGAGCAAAGATAAATCCCTAGGTCCTTGAAATGGTTAGAAATGTTATGATGTTATGATATTACGATGTCATGAGGTCATGTTTAAATAGCACACACAAGAAATTCACACAATAACCCTAGGTTTAAAGCTTGCATGAGGTATGGGTGTCTATCCTACCGGAGTTTAAGTTGGTTCAACCTGTCCTATAATAGTAAGTGAGTTCTAGGAATCTCATATCATAGATCTTTCTTGTAACGCCCATAATTTAATTAATTATTTAATTAAATTATTAAAGGATGTATTTATTGAAATTTAGTCGAAGTTGGAATTATCAGTAGAATTATAAGGAGCATTAATAAATTTATAAGTTGATTTAGGGTGATTAAGTGAATCATCAGAAGTTGAGATTAATTAATGATGAATTAATTTTATTATTGAATATTATTGGAAATAATATTAGAAATAAGTGTGGATTAATAGAATTAATTAATTAGGGCCTATATGGTGTTATGAACATAGAACGGAGGTGTGAAAATTAATCCAATAGAAATATTATTATTATTATTATTTATTATTATTATTATAAGTTGGGTTTAATTATAAGAGATATAAAAGGAGAATTATAAGGGTTTAGTGAATATTTTTGGGAAAAAGTTGTATGTGGGAGAAAGAAAAAAGGAACAAGGGTTTGGAGGAAACTGCCGCCGGAATAGGAATTGTAGACCGGAAAGCCAAATCGGAATTCGAACGGAAATTATATAGAGACCATAAATCAAAGGTAAATGGAATTATATGGAATTATCTCTGTTGGTGCAGATTGTGTGTAGAACAATTGTTTGTGATTGTGTATCGGTTTTATTGAATTTGATTGTCCATGGAAATATCATTATATGTGAATAATTTTATTGGTTGTGATGGTTGAGGCTAGCTGGTAATTAAATTGATGAGTCGATGACAAAATAAATTAAATCGGAATAGGTGAAGCAAAGAAGAGGAATTTTGGTATGGAAGAAGAGGAATTGGAGACGGTGGCTACAAGGGAGGGGACGAGTGCCCCTTGTGCTACATATAGGGAGACGGACGCCTCCATGGCAAGGAGAGGTGAGGCGGACGCCTCATAGTAATGAGAAGGCACAAGGGAGGACGCCCTAGTGGGGTGGGGTGGGCGCCTCCCAATGTGTTTCATGTTTGTTTGGATGTTGTATCTTTTGTATGTAGGTCCTCTGTGTTTTTAAGTTGCAGTGCAATAAAAAAAATGCAATAGTACAGTTAGTAGCACTTACATTAGAGGAATAATTTAAAGGACAGTAGCAGTTAATTATAGCAGAAATTATAAATGCAGATAATTTAATTGCAGTGTAGAAGAAATAGCAATGTAAATAAACTAGCATAACAATTAGTAATTTTTTTATAACAGTGATAGAACTAATTTGGTACCAGTAGAATATATTAAGAGGTTAGCAATTAAACTGCAGAAATAATTAAATGACAGGCTTGATACTTGTAACACCCCAATTCTACCCCGGTAATTATTAAGAAAATCAGAGTTGCAAAATTATTTTCAACAAACAATTGGAGTATTACAATTCAACTAAACAATAACGTGATATCACAGATACATAACACTTAAGTTCGGATGAACTTGAATAACATGAGTTTAACTTTATTAATATAAAATCAGCGGAACTACATTATTCTATTTGGAAGTTATAACAACTTTTCAACTTTAAAACCATTTTAAAACCAACAATTACTTTTCATGTATCAACATGGTTATTCAACAACAAATCCAAAACCACTAAACAACTAGCATTCATCCCCGAGTGTTACGTATCAAAGCGACTACCCAACTCGAACTAACAGCAACAAAATCTTCGACTGGGATACCTGCACGTTACCAATATAAAGGTAACAGCCAACAAAATAGAAAGGGTGAGATATCGAGAAATATAAGAAAAAGTACGATAATTCATATGCTAGGTAAAGAATCATACAATAATTACTACTTTAATCAACAACGTACGATATCCACAGAACAACACAATAATCAACGACAACATAAAAATGCGACTCGACTAATGCAAATGCATGTGGATCCATTTGGAGTAAACTCCCAACTTAAAATCATGTCAGGTTATCGAGGCATTCAACAAGGCATAAGCCTTCAACTTTCAACGTGGTGCCAATCCAGGCCAACTTAATAATGCACATGCTATGTATGATACAACGACCAGAACATCAACAACAACTTAAAACAACAGCAACTTAATCATGCATTAACTGCATCAACTTAATCAACACGATCAACTTCGGCTTCAACAACAATTAACAACGTCAACAACAATGCAACTTATAATTAACATAATCAACTTCAACTTCAACAACAATTAACAACAACAACACAACACAATTCATAATTAACACAATCAACTGCAACTTCAACAATAATTACCGATAGCAACACAACGCAATTCATAATTAAATACAATCAACTTCAGTTTTCGACTTTGGCCATCTAAGCCTACGATTCTTAGATCATTCAATTCGGACATAAGCAACAACTTTTCGACAGTACCTGCAATCAAGCAACTAACATGAGTTTTCACGAAATGACACTGTTTTAATCAACTACCCGCATACCCGAACTATTCTGCAAAGTTTCGTCCAATTCCGAGTAACTAATTTTACCGCTTAATTTGGCTAACTGTCTAAATTTTGCACTACTTTATTTCCTGCAATATTATTATTAACTAAGTAAATTCTGCTACACAACTCAGCTACTACCATATTTTTTTCTGCATTAAATGGATTAAATTACGGTACTGATTCACATTGTCTAATAGCATTTCTAAAGCTGTTAAAATTAAGGTTATGCTATTATCTTATCATTCTGCTAATTAATCTTGTCATTACCTATTAATTTTCTGCATTTTTTTATGAATCACTCTACTACTCAATTTACACTGTCTGTCCCAATAAATTGTTGCTACTATTATTCTGCTATTACTATCTTCTACTGATATAGTGTTCTTCTGCTACTTGACTAGTTAATTAGTCCAAATTACTGGCCTGTTACTAAATTGTTATTAAAATATTTCTGTTGCAAAGTCTATAATTCAAGTATCATTTGCTCATGTTAAATTATCTAGAGTTACTACTACAACTAAAATTTTGATATTTAGAGACCACACGCTGATATACTTTTATACATTGCTGTTAATCATATTACTGCTACATAAATAAATACACTGCTTAATAAGATTAACAGGTTAATTTAATTCTAATATCTTACTATTAATTTATCAAAATAATTGTAATACTAAATTATTAAAATAATAATAATAATAATTTATTATTATTATCAATCAGTAACTTAATAATATATATATAGGTGTTACTACACCTTAACATTAACTATGTAACCTGCAGTGTGAAACGTGTAACATGATGCTACAGGCCAAAAAACTAATTAAAACATCAAAATAAAAGCATGCCCCCTCGGCATGTTTAAGTGGCACTTTCATCATAATTGGATATCGTTCGACAGCACTTCTCTTGTCCAATATGCCGATCGGCATAGATACCTTCACCATGACACACTCTTTATATTTAAGGTGTGTTGTTTGTTATGCGCCTCTTCGCAATTTTCCAATACAACAACACATAGCAGAAACAATAATATTGCAATCAATTACACAGTATAACCAATTTATTCATTCCAGCAACATAATTCATCGATAAAACATGATTAGCAGTGTAATTACATAGCCCTAACAACCACATAAAAATTATCCTACAATCGATTATATAATTCGAACCCCACCCCTTACCTTAAATTTGACGGTGGTTATAACTCCGATCGAATTTCTACTTTCCGGTTCCGATTGTACACTCCTTGAATCCTCTCCTAGCCTTTGTGCCTCCACTTTCTCCTTGAATTTTCCTTTTCTCCCGTAAACCCTATTTTCTATTATATTCTTCCTTCATATACTCCTTTAAATACTCCTTAATATAATACTCTATTAATAATTAATTATTTATTCTACTCCTTTAATAATTCAAGTATTATTCTATCATATATTTTATTGGTCAATTAAATAATACTTCTCATTCTATTCCTCACATTATAATAAAATTCACTAAATACTTTAACTAATTAATTTCTACTAATACTAATATTACTTCTAATATTAATTTCTAATAAAACTATTATTATTTACCAATAATATTTTCTCCTGGTTAAACCGACTAATTATCTGATTATCAGCTTATCAACTCAACTAACGTATTAATTCAAAATGCCTCTTATAATAATTGCGATAAATCCAATTATTCCGGTAAATTCTCAAACTTCGTCTTTACCCAATAATTAAATCCTTCAATAATTTCATTAACTAATTAATTAATTTCAGGGCGTTACACCTCTATGGCAAGGAGAGGTGAGGCGGACGCCTCATAGTAATGAGAAGGCACAAGGGAGGACGCCCTAGTGGGGTGGGGTGGGCGCCTCCCAATGTGTTTCATGTTTGTTTGGATGTTGTTTCTTTTGTATGTAGGTCCTCTGTGTTTTTAAGTTGCAGTGCAATAAAAAAAATGCAATAGTACAGTTCGTAGCACTTACATTAGAGGAATAATTTAAAGGACAATAGCAGTTAATTTAAGTAGCAGTTAATTATAGCAGAAATTATAAATGCAGATAATTTAATTGCAGTGTAGAAGAAATAGCAATGTAAATAAACTAGCATGAAAATTAGTATTTTTTTATAATAGTGATAAAAGTAATTTGGTACCAGTAGAATATATTAAGAAGGTTAGCAATTAAACTGCAGAAATAATTAAATGACAGGTTTGATACTTTAGCAGCTGGAAAGAAATCGCAAGGTTGATACAATAGTTAGTGTAGCGGTTAAAACAACAGTATGAAGTGGAAGTTTGTTGCAGGGAATTAATTAAATTAGTAGAAGCTAGTTAATAATGAGCAGTGATAACAACGAATAAAAATAATATCGAATTAGCCAAGTTAGTGAATTAAGCGGTGTAAAAAATTGTACAGAATTAATTAAAAATTGTCGTAATGGTTCGTATATTTTAGGAGGTGATTACGATTATTTTATTTTGTTGAATTGTGTGGAATGCATCGTGTTTTTGAATTGTTTGGGAGTTATTGGCGAAGAATATGTTGCTGTATATTGTTGTTATTTATGTGAAGTTGCATGGTGTTTTCAATGACGATAATTACCTCTATTTATTGGTAATAATAGTGATATAGGTGTATGCCTCGTGAAGTGAATTTACGTTGTTGTTGTATGCTGTTAGCATCGCATTTCATTTGCATTTGTGAAGGCATGTATTGGCAGAATTGTGAAGAAGGCTTATGCCTTGTGTCTCTATTAATTGGCAATAGTGAAGGGAACTAAAGCTCTGTTGGTACCACATGCATATGCATTGTTGTGTCTCATTTAAATTATGTTGTTGTTAACTGTGAAGTGAATTATGCTGTTGTTAATTGTGAATTGAATTTTGTTGTTCTTAACTGTGAAGTGAGTTATGTTGTTGCTAACTGTGAAGTGAATTATGTTGTTGTTAACTGTGAAGTGAATTATATTGTTATTAACTATGAAGTGAATTATGTCGTTGCTAACGGTGAAGTGATTTCATGTTGTTGTTAATTGGGAAGTCGTTGTGATGTGCTAACTGCGATGCAATAATTTTGTATGATATAATCCTAGCATATTATTCATCATACACTTGTTTATATTGTTGGACATCTCACCCCTTCTGCTGATATTTCCCCTACCATGGGAAATGGGCAGGTACTCAAGGATAGTCTTGGAAGTTCGAAGTAGTATTATGAAGTCGTTAGTTGTTGTTAGTTCGAATTGGTGTCATTGCTCTGATATGTAAGACTCGGGGGGTGAACGTTGCTTAATTTGTTGTAGTTGCTTAAATTGTTGTAGTTTATGAATAATGTGAATACTTGATCATGTTGATTATTGAAGTTGGTTTAGTTGAATAATTATGCTAAGTGAAGTTAAGTAATATTAATAATAGTGTGAAATTTTTTGAGGTTGAATAAAAGATGTATTATTGTTACTATTGAAGAATTATAATTCTGCGGTTAGTTGATTAGTTGATTTAATTGAAAAGTATTGTTATAAGTTCATCATTGATCTAACTGTTATGTATTTGTATAGTTGTGACTAAATGCATGTTGTTTTGCAAAGAAATTGTGACATCCCTTGTATGATTATCTTTTCTGCACTCTGATTTAAATAATATATGTTGGGTAGATTTGGAGTGTTACATTTCTCACAAGCTTTATTTCAATACGACTACCAAATGGTCGACCGAAACATCCCGAAAGTCAAATCTCAATGAGCGTAGCATCGAGTATCAACCAACCTCAATCTGCACAAAAGTCGGCTATCTCACTATCTTCTAATGGCCAAGATGGGTCAATTAGGGTTCTAAAAGTTTAGTTAGTGCTTGATGACACCACGCAGATGGAAAATATTTCCTCAACTGAACATGCGGAACATCAGGACATCCAAAGTGTTGCACTAACCGTAGCCATCATTTTAACCATTGCGGTCTATGCCAGATAATCGTGATGATCTATTTCTACTTACCTAAGGAAACCTAGATCCGAGTGTAGGATCCCCTACAAATATAATATCCAAGTAACCCTTAAAAGTAAATAAGACAAATCAAATAGAAAGCAATAAAAGTGATCTATAGCCCTAAGGTAACCTCTCTTTGGGTGTATTCCCTAGTAGAGTCTCCAGTTCTGTAACACAGTGGGAGAACTAACTCGTTTGTTTTACATTTGATCGCAAATGTTGCGGATAGCAAGAGTCTCCACCGACTTTTCTTTTATCCAATAAAGGGAAGTTGAAAAGAACATGAAAATACCTTCGTTAGATTCTGAGTAAGGGAGGTAATTATGAAAAGAGAAGGTATTAGCACCCTTTCCATCCGTAGTTATCTACGAGCTCTTAATTGCTTAGCTTACTTTAATTTGTTTTGTATGTGTGATTTTGAAAAGTATTTTGAAAAAGAAATTGAAAAGTATTTGAAAAATATTTCTCTTTGACTTCGTGATGATTCTCGTTGGAATGTATACGAAGTGTTTGGAAATATTTGTTTGGAAAATGTTTAACTTTGTAATGATTCTCGCTGGAATGTATACAAAGTGTTTGTTTGAAATTATTTTTGAAATTAAGTGTGAGGTGTGAAAAGTATTTGTTGATTGGATCAAGCAATAAAGGCTTATTTACCTACTCAAAATGGTCGTTTCTTGTTATTTTCCTTCTCCTTTAGAATAAGGCTATCCATACCATTGGTTGGTAGGTGTAACTTTATCCACTGGATGTGAAGGGACAATTGTAGGGTCATCGTATTGTCATTGAAGGCAAAATGTAAGGATACCTTAACAATTTGAAGGAACGATCATCACTTATTCGTAGGAAACAACTAAGGGATGAGATCATATATTCGTGGGCAACATCGAGGGTTGTCGAGGGACTAATCTACGCTATTAAAACTTGTGAGCAGCTACAATGATCGGAAAAATATCGCGAAAGGAGTAAATTGAAATAAGAAAAAATAATGTTAGTAAAAGATTTTTGATGTTAGTAGAAAATGTTTAAGGTTAGTAGGAAACCATATTTAAATAAGAAAAAAAAAATTTTATTTTTTTTTGGATTGATTTTATTTGAGAAAAATAATTAAAGTTTAATTTTATGGTTAATTAAACAATTAATTAAAATAAAAGGAAAAAAAGAATTTTTTTTTGTGTTAAAAATTAAATAAGTATTTTTAAAACCTAAATCTAGAAGGAAATTTTTTTTGTGGTTTTTTGTGGTATTTTAGAAAATAGTTCAAAAGAATTAAATAAAATAGAAAAGAAACCCAGGTTCTAAAGGTCACACGCGCATCCTCCCTGCCATCTGAACGGTGGTGTTTTTGTGTTAGTATAATGAAACAAATAGAATATAAGGAAAAAAGTTTTCTAAAAATATTTTCAAACCAAAAGCGCGCGCTGGCTTCGTCTTCCTCAATTTGAGTTTCCTACGAATATTACCCATGGCATTTCCGTGGGTAAACCTATACCAATGACTCTTGTTTGTAGCTATATCCCTGCAACTTTCAAAAATCACAAATATGCAATATAAATTTCAGAGGAAGCCATGGTTCGATTGGAAATTCCTTCCTGAGTTCGATGGTACCATTTGTTTGGTCCAATTTTGCCTAAATTAAGAAGCCCTAATTCAGAGCTTTAAACCCTAGCAATGATAGATTTGTGTACCTGTACTGAAACTGAAATCAAACTATATGGACAACATCAAAATTATGTTAGAAACACAAATATGTTAACAATTCATGTTAAAAACTCATGTAAATATGAAATCGAAAGTGAAGAATATATGAGGAAACCGAAACTGTGTTCTTACGTTTGAACACATTTTGATCATTTGTAATGGCCTGGGATGAATCAGAGAATACCCAACAATCGATTGGCACCTTTTGAATGGCTTGAATTGATGGAAATCCTGGCCTACAAGTTGCTTGTATGGCACAGTTTTTTCAAGGGTTTTTTTCAAGCTTTTCTAGGGTTCTTGAGGCTTATGAATTCCTGGCCCATTTGGTAAGTATTTCTTTTCATGCACTTCTTCAAAAATTCCAAACTTGTACAACTTGTATCTTGATCATTTTTCAACATTTTGAAGTGTTCTTGAACTTTTTAGAAAGCTCTAGATGTCCTCTAAACACTATTTTTGGTTTCAAGATGTCCTCAAAGATGAATGTTTGTTGACTTTTACAAGGACCTATAATATCTTGATCCATAACTCTCAAATGAAGCATTTTTGGCCAAAGCTTGTGAGACATTAATTTGTAGAGAATTGAATTCTCTTCACAACCAGCTTTTATGGAAAAAAATTTGATAAAGTATGTGAAAGTTATGTCTGGTCAAAGTTCTGTTGACTTTTGTTAAGAAACCCTAATTTAGAAACTTTGACTTTTGATCAAATCTTGCGTTTTCTTGATGAATCATGGTGAACCCTTGATAAAATGATGAATGTGACTTCAAAATATTTATTTTGACAAAAAATTATGAAGTTTGACTGTATGTTGACTACAATCGACTTTTTGTCCAATACAACTAATTTTCAACTATCTGAGCAATTGACTGAGCAAACTTGAGTTGTGTGGCTTGAAACATGACATGGTGATCCCTTGAGACATATGAGGAGGCATTATGACCACTTGAGACATTAGAACTCATCTTTGACTTGATAAAATCAAAACCCTAGTTGTGGGTTGATTGCTTAGGAAAGGGTTTATCTGGTCAACCCTTGAGAAATTCTTGAGTATGGAGATGTAGATTGACATGATAAATAAGAGGGCAAATTTGTGGGTATAACAACTGCGTAGGAAATACTTAGTGTGATGATCTACTCAATAGAACAAAAACAATAGTTTTGATGTTGGTTGGAATAAATCCTTGCACAAATATAAATTTACACAATTTAAAAATTGACTTCTAATTTGATTTAAGCATGCTAGGGTGAATGTATAATTTTCCATGTAAAAACCTTGCTATTTAATCTATTCAAAAAATTCATATGCCTCAACTACTGATTCTCAATATTATCTTTTCCCAATTTCTTAGTGAAAAAACCTTTAACCTTCTTTCCTAATGTCAATTTCCATTTAAATTAGTAAAGAGGTAAAGCATCTAGTTAACAAGAATTATTCTGGTTATTGTAGGATTACCATAGCCCTAGGTGAAATCCTTAACAATATTGTTATTTAGAAAACCTTAACAAGACCGTCCGACTCTAATGTGTTAAAATAGTGAAATCCTATGGTCCCATAGGGTAAAACTATGAATTACACGAAACAACAAAATTGATGCATAAAGAACTCAACTGTTGATTAAAACAAAGCGATCAGTATTCTTAACATAGCAAACTAGGGAAATCCCCTAGCATTGGGGGTTCATCCTCTCATAATATTCGTACAAACTACAATAGAAATAACGATAAACATTACAATAGATTTGGATTAGTTGATTCCTCAATTGCTTCTGCGCATGAAAGAGTCTTCTCCAATTCTCCTTGAATGCTCCAGCTTTTCTTCTCGTGTAATCTCTCGATATCCAAAAAGTCAAAAGTCCTTTCTAAAATCCTAAAAACTTAACTAAATAGTCTCAATACAAATCCCAACCAAGCAGAATGTCCAAAAGGCCCTTCAAAGTCCACATTCACTAAAAGCCCTTAAATTTAAAACACTTGTCGCGCTACCAACACGGGCCATGCTAGGAAACACTAGTGTATGTTGGTCTCTGATTTTGTAAATTCTCCTTTTTGCTTCAGACCTCCTGATACGAGCCGTGCCAAGCCACACAGGCGCCCGTGTCAGCCCTCTATTTTTTAGTATGGGGACAATGTCAACTCTTGACACGGGCCATGCTCTATGAAACAGACCGTGTTGCTTCAAATTCTTCATACTTTTCCTTGTTTTGGACCTTATACTCTCCATTCCTCTCTGCACTATGCCTCAGATCATTCACTAAACTTGAGACATGCATGCTACTAACCAACAAAAGCATCAAAAACATCTAAATAATTCAATGACAACAAAATGCAACAAAATCAAATAAACATGGAAACTTTAACACAAACACTCAAACTCAAACTAAATTGTTACCAAATTGACCAACTTATAGCGAATGCACGACGAAAATTAAATAAAATGGTGACCGATTACAACCCAAAACTTATCTCATTTCTTGTCCTCAAGTGATGCAAGAGACCGAAAAAAGGTCTAGAATTCTCTTTTTCCCAATGTCGTCGATGTTATTCGCAATTTTCTTATACCTTTTGATCAGGCTTCTGGCTCACCAAACCAAACTTTCTACCACACTTCCACATCAGAGTACCTTTTTACCTGCAAGCTTTTCTAGACTTCTTACCAAATCTCGCGGGGTTAAAGTGTTTCACTCAAAAATCAAGGTATGCAGTATCAACTCTTAACTTTGAATCAATTCTACCTTCACTACACAAACAGAATTCACACACTTTTTGAGGTCATTTTCGGTTGTAATAGGGCTTAGGTATGGTGGGATAGCCAAGGAAATGGATAAACAACTGGGTTTGGGCTTAGCATGCTTGTTGTGTTTTTCATCTTTGTGCTTAAATTGTTGCACTGGGGATCTATCTGACTTAGAATAATTTGTCCACTTGCTTTTACTTGGAGTTCTTACTTATATTCAAGTCTTTCCTTTTGGGCAAGTGTTTTTCTCCTTGTTTTTCATTCTTTTTCTCATGACATTCACAAGCCTCGGAAGTTTTCATTTCTTTTCTTTTTCTTCTTTTTTTTTTCATTTACACTTGCCCATTTTTATATAAGTACTACCCCAAACAAATATTTTTGCACAAATCCAAAAAACACATCAGCAATACCGAGCAAGGGTAAGGAGTATTTGGTCAGGGGTTAACATATATGGTTAAACAAAACAAAGGGATATGGCTCAATATGGGTTAACAAAGGATAAACATAATATCACGGATGACTAGAAAGGCCCAAGGGAATAAACAAACAAGTGCCTCAGTGTGTGTCCGCATATTGTGTTGTTTTAGCAGAACAAACGCAAAATTAGAGTAATAGAGTTATACCTAACTAGACTCTCATTGTGATCATTTGTTGTGTTTGGATATTTTATACCTCACCATGTTGGGTAAGCTTTCTTACAAGTTCCAAACTACTCGCCGTGTCACATGATTTCTTTTCTGGTTCAGGTGCACCATATACCATTCTCAGTCCAGTAGCAACATGTTGCGTCCAATGGTTACTTTTCTTTTGGCGGCATCAACTTCCAGGGTTCCTTGGGAGAACAAGTTTAGGTTGCTCCTCTCATCCACTCACTACCATTTTGTTAGTCATCTGGTGTCCATTAATAAATCTGCAACAAAGAAAACAAACAGATCAATTGAAGTAAAAAACACAACAAAAACAACACAACGAAAAATACAAAAGCAAATGAGCAGAACCCCTCTGTTTATAGTGATTTCTAGTAAACAACCGCTAGTCTTCCAATTTACTGATTATTATTGGTTACTTGCAGGATCGACTAGATTGATCCTAGGACACATGTGTCATAATTGATTTCTATGTTCAAACCCATTATCTCAATTAATTCTTAAGAGATTTCAATAAGATTGTCTATGGAAATATACTGACTGACTGTATAAAGAAAGACTTCGAATTTAAACTTAAGTTTTGACAATTGAATGTAAGGATAAAGATTCTTTAAAAAGATAAAGGTTTCTGGACACGTAAAATGCTTGAACGAAAAAACGAAGTAAAAGTGTAGTTTCTGAGGAAATAAACGTGTTTAAAGGCAAGTAAAACAAGAACATGAAGGGAAATCGAAAGATTCTAGGAGTAAAAATGCTGTAAAAGTGAAAGAAATATAAAAAGACTTGTATTTAAATTATAAAGAATCATGATGTTCAGTACGTACGTTTTTTCTTCTAACTCGTATCCCTTCAATCACGGTATTTTGAGTGCTTAATATTTTTTAGTACACGAATGAACACACCAAATATAACATAAAAACACCTATTTATAGTATCTCGACCTTAACGGTCCTACTCTAAAATCACGCCACGTTCGAAGCATGCAGGCTTCCTACATTCACTGACTTCCACGCGTCTTCTAAGAATGGTGCTCTTATTTTGAAATTTGAATCCTGTGCCAGCGAATCGTTTTGTCAACTCTCTTCAATTTCGAACTAATCTTCTGCTTGGACCGTTTCCAATGAAATCTTAAATCGAAATCCATCATCTGCCACTGGAAATCGAAGACTCCTTTGGAACAATGATTCTATATTTCTTACCAATACTTATTATTGATATTAACTTCTTTTCATATGCTTATTCGAAATATTGCTTTGACATTCCAATCATAAAGGAGGTTTCGAATTTATAAAGGAGTTTATTCCCATTATTCTTTATTCGAAATTGCCAGCTAACAAATTTCCCCTCAAGAACATGTATTTCGATAGATATAAAGAAATACTTGTTTTTGAATGACTCATGCAATTTCGAAAACATCAACACTCATGATGACCATACTGCACACGACGTTAGAGTAAGTGTCCAACTTTCTGCAAAACGTCCAATCATCATACCTAAACGTGCAATCACAGCAGTTATAGCCATTAATTAGCAACGAAACGTCGCTTCCCTAGGAAGTTTAAAAATCCACCTTTTCTCCTTTCAATGAGAAAGTTACACGTGGTCCACCTTTTTCCAAAGGTCAAAAATTTCTAAACCGTTGAAGAAGGCTATAAAAGCACTTCATCTTCTCCATTTCAAACTTTTCCAAAAACTATCTCAACTTTCAAACAACCCAGATTTCTTATTTTCAGAAAAAACCTTTGATTTCCAAAATGTCTTCTCCTTCAACGCCATCTACTTTATCCAAGAAATCTGGAAAATCTAAACAAGTCCCTTCTTCCAGCCTCAAACCAGCAAGCAAGATTATCAATATTGATAATCAGGAGTTCATCTCAACTCCCAAACTCACTCCAGAACAGAAAGCCATTTATGCCTCCCAGGTAATCATCCCTACTACTGTTCTTGATAAAACCCTAGGGGTTATGGGTCCCCTAATTTCTACAGAACGTTTAGAAAAGACAAATGGATTTTTTCCCACCTATTCCGAAACAAAACCCATTGTTAATAAATTTGTTCCTCTGAAACATAAGGAAGATGAATTTGTTGTTAAGTTGTCAAAAACCCTAGAAAAAACCTGTGAAACGGGAACGTCAAAACCCAATAGGGATGTTTTTAACATGGACTACGTTACTGGGAATTTTATACCAGGATTGGCTTTCGAATGTTGAAAGTAAGAAATCCCAGGAATGGGAAAATATAGGAATCCTAAACCTAATTCGAATGTCAAAATTAGGATTTAGTTATAGCCAACCTTTCTTGTTAGCTTCTTTATACTTCTGGGATAGCACCTATAATACCTTCCATCACCCCTGTGGAATGCTGACACCCACATTCTTCGATATTGCTGCTATCACTGGACTTTCTCCTATTGGAGAAAGCTTTGACCCAAATGAAGATGCGGACAACCTCATCGATGTTAAGAACGCCAGTTTCTCAAAATACATCAATTTCTACCATTCTGCTGAAGAGGAAGTTTCTGAGGTCGAACACATAGCTTTCCTGGAACTGTGGCTATCGAAGTATGTCTTCTGCAGCAAGTCTTTACAAGTTGCGAGGAGATGCATTACTCTGGCGAACCAACTCCATCATGGTCGAAGGGTGTGCATTAGTGAACTACTGTTGACAAGTTTATACAAAAGCATAGGTGCTGTAGTTTCGAAACTGAAAACTTACGAAGCTGGCACTAATCTGCTTCTCGCTGGCCCCTTCTGGCTATTGCAGCTTTGGTTAAATGCTACCTTCGAACCATCTTTTTCTACCTTTGGGGTAATCAATGAAGAACACCCTGTTGTTGTAAACCGCAGCATTGAGGGTACCAGATTTCTAAAATTAACCCCAAACGACGAAAGAGAAAATTTCAAGACATGTTTTGTTAACTACATGATGATTTTCTCTAAGAGACATAGGTTCGATCCTTCAATGGCTCCTTTTGCCAATCGAAATTATGGTCCAACTTGGTTTACCATGCCCCTTGAGCAAGCCATCGAAGAAAAAATACTCAGGGACATTTGGTGTGCCTTTCTAAACCCTAGGCTTATCATCTCCAGGATCACACCTGTGAAGAGCCAAGTGTGTATCCTTGCTTACCAACCCAATTTTGTGGCTCGTCAATTTGGATTATGCCAAATCTTATCTGAGCCTCTCTTCAACAAGAAAAGGGAAATATGTTTAGCAGGGGTACCCTATTCCTTCAAAGAAGTCGAAACTCGACAGCAGCAATATGCTGGCTTTGCTGACTTTTCACTAGTCTTCTTTACTCCTTCCTTTTATATGACAAAAGATTTCTATACTTGGTGGACGAACTGTTACTCGAACGATATGTTCAGCACCATCCAAATTCAACAACAGCTGACGACAACTTTTTCCATTGTGCAGGAGAATGTCAAAAAAGGTAGACTTACGCATGTCAAGGAAATTCGAGCCTTTCAAATATATTTTGAAATTGTCTATAATCCTATGGAGATACATCGAGCTGTCTGCAACGCAGCAAGAACTTTGAAAGAAAAATTTGAAAAACAACTTTCGAAGATTCGTTTCCTCCTTATATAAAACCTGAAGATATGTATTGGTGGGCTTTTAAACATCAGCCACCAAACATTCCAAACTTACCTACTTCGGAGATGGCTTCGGCCTTTTTTCCACCGTATCCCTGGTGGTTGGTTTGTAGGGACATCTTCGTAGCTACGAAAATGATGCCAAAAAACCTGCCCAAAGGGTAACGTGGGCTAAACATGATTTAGACAATTTTAGAGGGCACCTTCGCTATGACTTGTCAGCCATGTCTATCACGTCTCGAAACGGCGAAGGTGCGGAACTGAAGAAGAGGATTTTTTCCCTTATTCTTTTTAAACTCTGTTTTAAACTTAACTGTTTCAAATTCTTTTCAGCTGTTGATCTAAAATCTCTAAAGAAGGATAATGTTGTACCCAAGGCAGGCTCAACCTCTACCTCGAAAGCACCAATAATCACCACTGAAAACCCTCCTCCTGAACAAGAGGATGACTCTCCAAAGAAAAAAAGAAAAAGGTAATGCTTCACTTACTCCTTTCTTATTGTCAAAATTAGTCTTTAAATTGACTAATCATATTTTCCATGTCTCCAGGCGAGTGGACTACCTCCAAAGTCTCCTAAGAAGCGAAGACGCGATGGTGCCTATTCTGAAAATGAATCAGAAAAAGATAAAGACGCTTCTACTCTCAAGCGAAAAAAGAAGAAGAAAACCAACAAATCTGGTGAAGGTTCTCAATCTGCCAATCCTTCCAAAAGCGAAGTGAATGTGACTGCTCCCACATCCAAATCCAAAGGACCTTCGAAGTACCACTCTTCGAAGAACGTAATTTCAGAACGCATTGGTAGCAATGCAACTTCTGATGAACAAAAGGTAAATTTCACTTAATGCTCTTTTAGATTCAACTATGTGACATTCTTTATGCTAACCCTTTGTTTTTGCGCAGAGTGTTCCGTTTGCTCCTGCTGATCCTCCCACCATCCAAGGCCAACAACCTGTAGCCTCTCTTCAACCAGAAGGTTTCAATGAAGCTGTTTTAAATAAAGGCTCATCCACCGCTGCTACTCCTGCAGGGACCGTCGAAGCCTTAGATCAACAAGAAACTTCGCCTTAATTGGTTGAAGCTTTAGAACAACAAGCAACTTCGCCTCCTCCGACAGAGGGCCCTGCGGTTGGCGAGCCAGACACAGTGTTCGAAACCCTCATCATCGACATTCCCAGTGACTGTTCTCCTAGAAGGGTGCATTTTGCTGACCAATTTGAAGAGGAAAGCGAAGCACATACTGTGAGTCATTACTTCGCAGATGGTGACGAAGATGAGGTGATGCAAGAGGATGTGGAGGTTCCCGTTCCTGCTGGAACCATTTTCACTAAACAACCAGACCCTCCAACTTTGTCTGAGGAACAGAAATAAGAAATGAAAAGAAGTAATCCCCTGAAATACACCAAGTTAATGCTAGCTCAACGAGATTCTTCTTCTAGCAAAAATCAATCTGAGGATTCGAGCCAAACGAAGGAAAAACCCCTCTTACTTCTCTCGAGCAACATCTTCAACAAGTCAACAAAACTATTCTTGAGGCTGACATCTTTACTACTCTAAAAGATAATACTGGAGTCTATTTTTCGATGAAGAAGTTGCTTTCTCATATAGATCTCAGTACCTGTCCATCTGAAGTAGGTGAAACCATATATGATCTGCAAATCTTGCTTAATGAGGTTAGTGGTGAATATATCAGGATTAATGATGCTGAGGCTAAGATTCAAACCAAACAAGAGGCTTTGTCTAAAGCTTATGATCAGACTTCAAAATTTTCTGAGGAAGCAGAAGCGTTGGAGCTTGCTAAACTCCAGGCTGAAGATAAACATAACGTTTTGGCTCGATCAATCTCGTTCTGGGAATCTCAGATTGAAGAACTTAAAAAGAAGATCGAGGGTGCTCGAAATGAGCAGGCAGGTTTGAAGCCCGTTGATGACAAAGAACTTGAAAATCTTGTCACACAAAGTCTTCAACAAATGGAGGTGGCTGAAGGAATAAGCAAAGAGATCAAGGGGCTCAAAAGCGTCAAAAATGCTACCCAATGCAAAATCAACTTGTGCAAGAGCAAGTTTGCTAAGCTGAAACGAAACGCCCATTTCTGATTTTCGAATGTATTTTGTTAATGCTTCTTATTGTTCAAGATATTCATTATGTACTTTACCATTTTGGCATTTATGCAACACCATTTTGGCTTTAATATTTGTGTTACTTTTATTATTCTGTAGTAATTCGAACTTCCTGCAAGCATGGTTTATACCTTTTTAAGTATTTCCCATTTGCCTTCAAGATTCTTCTATCCTCTGCTAATTCCTCTATTTCATAAGCATTACTCGAAAATGTTTTCAAAACACGAAAGGGTCACTCCCAATGGGGTGACCATTTACCTAAGAATCTATTCTTCTTATCCATAGGTAATAAAACTTTCCATACCAGATCATTAGTTGAGAAGAACTTACTTTTAACTCTTTTGTTGTATGCTCTGGCTACTCTTTCTTTCTGTCTCCTCATAACTTCTAAAGCATGTAGCCTATCCTTATCTATGTCCACTAATTCATTCAACATCATTTCCCAATATTGGTCAGCTGGTATCTCATTTTGTCTTTGGATTCTAACTGACTGTAAATGTATTTCGACTGGCAGAACTGCGTCGTGCCCAAATGCAAGTCGAAATGGAGTAGTATTTGTTGCTTCCTTAGGAGATGTTCGACATGCCCATAAAGCTTGGTCCAAAGTTTTGTGCAATTCTTTGGCTTTCCCCCTACATGTTTCTTTATGAATCCTATTATGACTTTATTGGCTGCTTCCACTTGACCATTCGCCTGAGCATAATAAGGCGTCGACGTAAATAACTTAAATCCCATTTCTTGTGCAAATTCTTGCATTTTTCGCCCCGTGAAAACTGAACCTTGATCTATTGTGATACTCTCTGGTATTCCGAACCTGTAGATTATTTGCTTCTGGATAAATTCTATGATAGCCTCGTGATCAACATTCACTAGAGGAATTGCTTCGACCCACTTTGTAAAATAATCTATACCCACAAGGATATATTTCTGTCCTTTGGATGATGTTGGTCGAATTTCACCAATTAGATCTAATTCCCATCCTCTAAAAGGCCAAGGCTTAACAATTGAATGTAGCTCACTGGCAGGAGCGTGTTGAATGCCTGCATGGATTTGGCACTCTTCACATCCTTTAGCAAATTATATGATATCTTTGAGCATAGTGGGCCAATACATTCCATATCGAAACAACAACCATTTCATTTTATGGCCTGCTTGATGTGCTCCACATGCCCCACTGTGCACATTGGACAAGGCTAAATACGCTTCGTTTTCTCCTAAACACTTGAGTAAGATTCCTTCTGGGGTTTTCTTAAAAAGTTCATTCCCTATTAGCACATAAGACAATGACCAGATTTGATCTCTCAGATGCATCAAGGTTCTTTCAAGTAATTTATTATGGGACTTCGCCAATCTGTATATGTCAAAGTATCTATACTTAACACTTCAAATTCCTTCTGATTTGCATAGCCAAGTTTCGAATTTCTAAGTCTAATGGTGATAATTTAGTAGCCATTATTCTACCTCTTGTTTCTATAAGGTATTGGAGTTTTTCTTTGGATGTATTATACCCTGAGGCTATTTGAGCCAAGTCATTTGCCTCCGGATTATCAATTCTGGGAATATGTTTTATATCCACATATTCAAATTTCTTTAGTAATCTGTTAGCAATAACAAAGTACATGATCGAATTTTCTTTGATACATTTGTATTCTTTGGTTATTTGTTTAATGACCAACTCTGAGTCTCCTCTAATTTCGACTCTGGTTTCCCCCAATTCCAACAAAGCTTCAAGTCCAGCAATTAACGCTTCATACTCAGCTTCATTGTTCGAACAGGGAGGACCTTCCAACTTGTACTTGAATTTTGTTGGAATTCCTTCAAGAGAAATGATAAGTACTCCAACCCCACTTCCGTTTTTATGTGTTGATCCATCGAAGGATAATTTCCATGGCTGGATCTCAACATAATCTAACGCGAAGTGTTCACTCACAGAGTGACCTACTATGAAATCTGAAACAACTTGCCCTTTCATAGCCTTTAAAAGCCAAATTATACTCAGTGAGCGCCAAAGCCCATTTCCCAATCCTGCTGTGCATGATTAGTTTCGAAAGCATATGTTTAATAACATCAAAGTGAGATGAAACGTAAACATCAACTGGTTTAATAAAATATTTGAGTTTTGTACAAGAGAAATACAGACAGAGACATAGTTTTTCTATGCTACTATACCTAATCTCTACTTTATTTAGGACCCTACTAATATAGTAAATGGCTCTTTCGACGCCATCATCATTTTCTTGGGCCAACATACTACCTATAGTTACATTGGAGGCAGAGATATACAGTCTCATTGGATTATCTTTAGAAGGGGGCGCAAGTATAGGAGGATGCATCAAATAGGCCTTGATTTTCTCGAATGCCTCCTGATGCTGTACCGTCCATTCGAAATTCCCTTGATTGATACGGAGTAGGGGAGAGAAAGCCTGAGTTCGCCAACTTAAATTGGATATGAATCTCCTTAAGAAGTTGATTTTACCCAATAGAGATTGCAACTCTTTCTTTGTTGATGGAGGTTTCGTCTCCATAATGGCCTTCGTCTTGTTCAAGTTAATTTCGATCCACTTCTTGTGGACCACAAAGCCTAGGAAATCCCTAGCCTGCACAAAGAAAGCACATTTAAAAGGATTCATTTTCAAGCCATGTTTTCTCATTCTTTCGAATGATTGGCCAAGGTGGTTTAAATGATCCTCATCAGAAACCGATTTGACTACTATGTCATCTATATAATCTGCATAAATGACTCAATGAAATCATGGAAAATAGTGTTCATTTCCCTTTGATATGTTGCCCCAACATTTTTTAGTCCAAAGGGCATCACTACCCATTCATAAGTGCCTAGGGCGCCTGGACATCTAAACGCAGTTTTGGGAACATCATCTTCAGCAATGAAGATCTGATTATACCCAGAGTATCCATCTAACATACTCAAGTATTCGAAACCCACAGCAGCATCAATCAACATCTCTGCTATAGGCATGGAATATTCATCTTTTGGGGTTGTTGTATTCAAATCCCTAAAATCTATGCAAATTCGTAAAGAACCATTTTTCTTAATAACAGGTACAATATTAGCAAGCCATTCGACGTACCTTGTGGTCCTGATAAACTTGCATCGAAGGAGTCGTTCTACCTCTGCCTTTATCTTTGAAAGGATTGTTGGTGCGAATCGTCTAGGCATCTGTTTGATGGGCTTCTTGCCATCCTTGATTGGAAGCCTATGTTCCACCAGTTCCCTTTTTAAACCAGGCATTTCGTCGTAGTCCCAGGCGAAGCAATCTCTGTTTTGTTTGAGCATTTTGATCACCTTACTTTTTAAACTAGGACTGAGTTTCGCACTGATGTACGTAACTCTTTTTTCGACACCATCCCCATTATCAACCTCCTCTAATGGGTCTTGTGCCAGCATTTTAGCATTTGTTGACTCTGGATCCTTTTCGAACCCCAGGGGCTCTTGATCATAGATAGCATCTAGCCGTTGATCCATTAGTGCGGAAGTTTGTCCATCATGGGGTGGGGGTGAATAATTTCCCTCAGGACTTGCTATTTCTCTTTTGTTTTTTTGTTTTTTATCTATGGCTTCGACAGCCATGTTCTGTATTTCGGCTTTGAGAGCCGTCTTTCATTTGTTCTCAGCCAGATAGGCCAAAATCTTTCGATAGTAACTTGATTCAGTCATAACAACCTTCGTTTCCCCAACCAGTTGGCCGCATCGTCGAAGTTTCTCCATCTTCCTCAATCTCCTGCTCGTCCCACATGAGTTCTCTATCCCATTGGAATCCATTGGGACGAAGGTTTAAAGAATAGTAAGTGTTCTCATTTGGCTCGAAATATTCCTCAGGTGGGTGGCATGGCCCTATGTTAGCCATGTTTCGATCGAAGTTTCTTTTATCCACATTGTTGATCTCTATCATATAATAACTTTGGTCTGCTTCTATGTTTTCGACAATTCCATCGTCTCTCCACAACACCAACCTTTGATGCATCGAAGAAGGCACTGCTCCAATTCCATGTATCCATTCCCTGCCATGCAATAAATTGTAGTTTGCCTTTGCAGCTATGACCATGAACATTGTGGGTCGTGTGAGAGAACGAACTGTCAAATTAACTTGTATTACTCTCAAAGTCTTACCAACCTTCCCTTCATAATTCGAAAGCACCATGTTGTGAGGTCGAACATCTAAATCCTGCATGCCTATCCTTTTTAGCATGAATCTAGTCATCAAATTAACAGCAGCTCCACCGTCCACCAGAACTTTGTTCATGCCATGTTGTTCTACCTATGCCCTGATGAATAAAGGCTTTAGGTGATTCTTTAGGTCTTCGTCTGGCTTCTCCAAGAAAGCGTTTTGCTCTTCGACCACTCCATTGTTCATCATGTAATAACACATTGGCCTGTGTCTGGCCATTTCTTCCTCATCAATCTCTTCCCCAGCGTAAACTTTTGCATCCTGATTGTACTCACAAGGCAGCACTGAGAGTACGTTGCAGTTTGCATTAAAGAAGGATTCCCCCTCTGATTCGAAGTCATCCATCATCAAGTCCTCTTCGTTTGCAGCCTCCTTCTGTGTCTTGTTTTCTTTGATGTCTTTCTTTAGTTAAAAGCTCGACACCGGGGTTTTCCCCACCGGGTTCTTGATGTGGATTATTTGTACTGGATTCCCCTATCTCCATAGGCTTCGAATCCCTTTCATCTTTTTTGTTTCGCTGGTGTCTGCGCCATTGAGAGCGAGACATTGGATTTTTTCCTTTGTAATTCTCCAATCTTATTTCTTCCCTTCTGTTTGAATTGAATTGTTTCCTGTAAGCCATCGTAGTCCTACCTCCTTGGTCATAACTTCGCCCTTTTCCTTATCGCCTCGCCATCATCTGGGGATTTGCAGTACTTTGAAAGAAACTCTTCGCCCTCGATAAGGGCGTCCGCCTTCTTGGCATGGTTCTGCCAGTGTTAGCAGGATTCGAAGGCATTCCACCTTGGTGCCCCCAGCCTGCTGCAAAAGGAATTCTCTCGAACGCTTTAGCCATTTCTCTATCATATACTGCTGCACATCTAGGACAAATTAGGCACTCTGTTCCAATATTGTGGCAACGAACCAAGAATTCGAGCAGACTCTAATCAACTCTGGGATAAACTCTGTACAATTGGTTGTCTTGCCTCCAGCTGACTGCTCGCTTTGCGGGCCCTTCAACTCAACAAAGAATTGTTGCAGATGATGTTGCACCTTGGGCACAACAACATATCCTAGTTCTTCTTGTGATAGTGAAAAAGATATTCGCGCAGACTCGCGTCTTTCCTGGGTAAGTTCTCCCTTCTTTGCTCTCTCTCTTTCATCAAACAACGTTCCACTTCTTCCATTTCAGTGTTGGGCTGTTCGAAATCCACCATATTTACTCCCAGCATTTGACCATCAGAAATTTTGACTTCTTCGAACTTCATCCTGAGACCCTCAGTAGCCTCAGTCAAACTATTGTCTACAGCAAGTTGGCCCTCAGCAACCTTCCTTGCCTCACGAAGTATTTTTGCTTTGAATACCTTTGGGAGGCCATCAGTAGCCTCTGTTTCGTTCCTAATCAAGACGAAGTCCCCGTCCTCTTCGAATTCCACTTTCGATTGAGCCTTCCTCTCAGCAATCTCCACTACATTAATATCAAGAGGCTCAGCGTAGTTGGTCTCTGCCATCAGCAACGGATCCGTATCAACTTTCATTGGATTCTTCCCCTTATCTGAGAACTTCAGCCTGTCATCTTTGATTGCATTTTGTATCAGATCCCTAAAAAGAAAACATTTGTGAGGTTTTATGGCCTAAGAAGTTGTGATACTTACAAAAGCCTCTCTTCTTCCTTTGTTCCAATGGAGGAATCTTAAGGTTAGGAGGAACTATTAACTAACCATCTTTTACAAGAAGGTCAAATATTTCATCACATTTAGTTATATCAAAAGTATAGACTTTCTTTGGGAATTTATCATTCCTTTCACTTTCGACAGGTTCCTTCCCATTGGAAGGAAGCAAACTTCTGAGCATAAGGGTGCTTCCCTCAAGATCTATTTCGAACTGATCAAAATCATAAGGGTCTTGAGAATCCTCTATGTTCTCCCCTTCAGCCTTTATGTAGGCTATTCTTTCTTTCTAATGATTTTTACTAGCCCTAGCCTTTTCAGCTTTTAATCTTTCGACCTGACGAACTCTATCTGCTAGTTGGGCCATATCCCTAAGATACTGTGTATCCAGTTTTTTTCGAATGGAATAATCTAGGCCCCCAGCGGCCATTTCGACCAATTCGTGTTCAGGAACTACGGTGAAGCATCTAGATTTTAACAAATGAAACCTATTCAAATAATCATCTATTGGTTCCGTGAATTTTCTCTTAATGCTTGCTAATTCTTTCAAACTAATTTTAGACTGACCCATGTAGAATTGTTCACGGAAGAGTCTTTCTAAATAAGGCCATGTATCTACAGATCCAGGGGGTAGGGTGGTGAACCAAGTAAAAGCGTTCTTCGTTAGAGAACTTGGGAAGTGTTTTATCCTAAGATTTTTGTTATTTGCTATATCTCCTGCTTCGGTTAAATATCTCGCTATATGTTCTACTGTTGATTCGCTCGTGTCTCCAGCAAATTTCGTGAATTTAGGGACTTTAAAGCCCCTGGGTAATTCTGTCTGCAAAACATAGTCTACAATAGGAGATGTGTAATTTGGCCTCCTAAATCCTGAATTTAAACCATTCTAGGCCATTATTCTTTCGATCATGGTGGTTAGGTTATTTTCTGCCACTAAATTGTCATTTCTAATCATGTGAACAATTTCGTCTGTATTTTGGTCCCTGTTAACCATCATTATTGGTCTAGGTTGTTCGTTCTGAACTTCCTGAACTTCCTGTTGCCTTAATCTTGCCCCAATGTTTCTCTCTTCGGCCACTTGTATAGGGGGTCGAATCTGTTCGATTGTGGGTTCTTCGTTTCGAATTGCCACTGGGTTCTGCCTACATCTTGCAGGCGCATCAGGGGCACCAAAGAAATCTGCTATTCTTGCCATCTGGGCTGCATTTTCTTGGTTTGTTCTATTTATATTTTGGATAAGGGGGCCAAAAATAGCATTCATTTCACGGGCTAGGATTCCTACCATATCATGATTACTATCATCCATCTGTTGCCTAAGCGCTGCCTAACTATTAGTTGTAAGGGTAGACAATTGGGCAAGATTTCCTAGAATTTGGGAATTCGTACCCAAATTATTCATCCCTGAACCCGACCCTTGGCCTGGGGACGAAGTTGATGCATTATGTAAACCTGCCATAAACGAAAGAGGCATTCCGTATGGAGGGTTTCTGGGTCTCAAAGGCTCAAATCCTGGAGGCCTAGTAGGGTTCGAATACTGTTGATTCCCTATGTGTGGCATAGTTTGCATTGATGACATGTTAGATGGTATTTCTAATGTACTTATTGGGACCGTATTCGAACTACCAACAGGGATGATATTGGAGGCATCAATCGAACTTGAAACGATTGTTGCAGCCCCCTTTGGGGGATTTTGTCCCCTATCTTGGTTAGTTGTGTTAACCATTGCTTTGGTACGTTGTCTTTTGTGTATATGTGGATTATTGTTTTTTATTTTTCCACTTCGAAGGTTCATATACCAAAACGCACTCCAAACTCAGAAAATTTTGCAATTTTCAAACAATTTGATAAAAAATTTCTACTATGACACTGTCCCACTGGGCGTGCCAATTTGTTTACAGTGATTTCTAGTAAACAACCGCTAGTCTTCCAATTTACTAATTATTATTGGTTACTTGCAGGATCGACTAGATTGATCCTAGGACACATGTGTCATAATTGATTTCTATGTTCAAACCCATTATCTCAATTAATTCTTAAGAGATTTCTCTAAGATTGTCTATGGAAATATACTGACTGACTGTATAAAGAAAGACTTCGAATTTAAACTTAAGTTTTGATAATTGAATGTAAGGATAAAGATTCTTTGAAAAGATAAAGATTTCTAGACACGTAAAATGCTTGAACGAAAAAACGAAGTAAAAGTGTAGTTTCTGAGGAAATAAATGTGTTTAAAGGCAAGTAAAACAACAACATGAAGGGAAATCGAAAGATTTTAGGAGTAAAAATGCTGTAAAAGTGAAAGAAATATAAAAAGACTTGTATTTAAATTATAAAGAATCATGATGTTCAGTACGTACATTTCTTCTTCTAACTCGTTTCCCTTCAATCACGGTATTTTGAGTGCTTAAGATTTTTTAGTACACGAATGAACACACTAAACCTAACATAAAAACACCTATTTATAGTATCTCGACCTTAACGGTCCTACTCTAAAATCACGCCACGTTCGAAGCATGAAGGCTTTCTACATTCACTGACTTCCACGCGTCTTCTAAGAATGGCGCTCTTATTTTGAAATTCGAATCCTGTGCCAGCGAATCATTTTGTCAACTCTCTTCAATTTCGAACTAATCTTCTGCTTGGACCGTTTCCAATGCTGGCACATTAGTCCAAAGGAAATCATTATATTTTAAACACTGAAATCTTAAATCGAAATCTATCATCTGCCACTGGAAATCGAAGACTCCTTTGGAACAATGATTCTATATTTCTTACCAATACTAATTAATGATATTAACTTCTTTTCATATGCTTATTCGAAATATTGCTTTGACATTCCAATCATAAAGGAGGTTTCGAATTTATAAAGGAGTTTATTCCCATTATTCTTTATTCGAAATTGCCAGTTAACACCCTCCCACACCTAAACTAAACATTGACTTCAATGTTTTAGCGTAAATATGGAAAGGACTCATAGTCTACTATTGAGGTGGGTGCTGTTGGAAATGCGGCATTAGCTACCGCAACCTGTTTTGCGTATCATCTATGGCAGTCCCCTGCAGGAGCTGCACTGCAACCATCTGGTCAATCTCCCTGTCTTGCTGGAAAAGCTTCACACCTTGACGGGTCTGCTCGGCCTCAAAATGATTCATCCTAACCTGTTCTAAAGAGGATGAACCCTCCCTTATTGGCGTGGAGCCCGAGGTGGAGGAACCGTTCGCTCTCTTGTCGGGGCATCTTCTTCCATAGCCTCACCTGCAAGAACATCATCAACCTCTCCTCTGGGTTAACAACAATATATAACCAATTTAGTGCATTAGAAATATTAGTCCTGTCAGGATTAGGTAGTCTCAATAAATTTCGTTTTCGACTTACCAACACATACCTTTTCTTACCTGCCGCAAGCATCCCTGACTAGCATAGAGAATTATAGTCCAACTCGTGCAAGGGCGACACTGGGGTCTCTCCATCTGTGACTTGCCTACAACCACAATGCTCAATAATATGAGTAATCATTCAAACCACCAAAGTCGCACCAGAGGTCGCACGCCCCATAATACCTAAATGGTCAGCTACAAATGCTGCCATATTTAGAGGCTCCTCATGAATCATGGCATGCAGCAAATAAAGTTCCCTTTTGGAAGCCACCCCGGTTCTATCACTGAGTCCGAACAAGGTATACGCCAACCCTTTTTGAGCATAACTAAAAGATGGGTTTTCGATCCAGGAGGCCTTAACACTTTTGGGTTCATACTGAGGCAGTCTGGTGATTGATGTCCAAAAGTCACCTGCAAGTAATTCAGATGGCCCAACGCCATGTCCCACAAAGGGTAGCCGCAGGCACTGGCCTAACTGTATAACAGACATGGAATACTCCTCATTATAAAGTCAGAATGTCGTTGTACCGAAATATTCAATGGAAGAACCTGTCCACTATTTTTCCAACTTAAAATTCACAATGCTTAGAAATTATAAGGTGATGTGCTCATAGGCCGGTGCCTCATTATACAATAATGAAACATCATCTAAAATACCTAATACACTCATAGAGGTGTCACACATATACCTTGTTGGTAAAAGCTATGCTTAAGGTGAATCTTATACCGCTCAAAGAAAATCCCATATGCATTGGCTGCTCTCCTAGCCCGTTGTCTCCGCCTGGAAGGCTCAGAAATCGTTTTTCCTCTCTCGACTCTCTTCGGGAGCATTTTGGGTACCTAAAAATTCATAAAAAACAAATAGTAGAATTATGAAAAAATTTACCGTTACTGTGAAGATGACGGAAAACGACCCAACTATTGTGAACAGAGTTTGAGAATGGTAGGAGGGATGATGGGGAAAGTGAAGGTTTAGTGGGTGAATGGTTATGGAGGTTAGGGTTGTTTTTGAAAAGAAAACAAAATATGAGTGAAGAAGAAAGAGAAAAGGCTGAATTGGGAGTGGGGAAAGAATAAACTTACGTGAAATTCGTGTGTGCCCCACCCCAATTCGTGCACTATTAAAAAAAATTTAAAAAAATTCCAACTTACGCAACGCAACACCGGTCGTGCTAGCCTGCACGGCCGCCCATGTTGCACTTATGGATTATTTATTGATGGCAACAGGCCTTCCAACATGGGTCATGTTTCCTTGCACGACTGACCGTGTTGTGCCCCTGGAAAATGTATGGGGGAAAATTTCCTCCAGCACGGGCCGTGTTCTCTAGCACAGACCGTGTCAAATTGATTTTTTAAAAAACCTCCATTTTGTCCTATCGTGTCCTCTCTGCGACCGCTGCTCATATGTACCCACTACTTATACCTGAAGAAGACACACACACACCCACACACACACCAAAAGACAAAGAAAAGAAACAAAAAATTAGTAAAAACACGTGGGTTTCCTCTCACGAAGCGCTTCATTTAACGTCGCATGGCTCAATGGTCCTTAATATTATAAAGTAAGACAAATACGATCCACAACTCCTGGAACTTCTCCTGCATAATAAGGCTTCAACCTCTTCCTGTTCACTTTAAATATATCCCCACTAGATCGATTTTTGAATTCGATTGCTCCGCGAGGAAGTACTATATGCACTACAAACGGTCATGACCATCTGGACTTAAGCTTCCCGGGGAAGAGCTTCAACCTAGAATTAAAGAGCAGAACCATTTGGCCTTCCCAAAATTCGTTTGTATCTGTTGATCATGCCAATTTTGTGTTTGTTCTTTATAAACCTTGGCATTTTCATAATCCAGATTCTTGAATTCCTCTAGCTCGTGGAGTTAAAGAATTCTGGACTCACCATCTTTAGCAAGATCACAGTTCAGGAATTTCCTAGCCCAAAAAGCCTTGTGCTCAAGTTCGAGCGATAGATGACATGCCTTACCATAAATTAATTGATAAGGATACATACCTATAGGTGTTTTGAAGGAATTCCTGTATGCCCATAATGCATCATCAAGCTTCACCGACAAATCCTTTTTTGATGCGTTTTCTGTCTTTTCTAGGATTTGCTTTTTTTGTCTGTTAGACACTTCAACCTGCCCACTTGTCTGAGGATGATACGGGGTAGCAATATTTTGCTTCACATTGTACTTTCTTAACAAGTTTTCCATTAACTTGTTCAAGAAGTGTGTTCCTTCATCACTGATTAGTGCTCTTGGTACCCCAAACCTTGAAAAGATGTTGTGCTTGAGAAAGTTTACTACTAGCCACGCGTCATTAGTCGGAAGCACTACTACTTCCACCCACTTCGAAACATAATCAACAACTACCAGGATATAGTTCTTCCTAAATGATGGTGGAAATGGACCCATGAAGTCAATACCCCAAACATAAAAAAACTCTACTTCAAGCATACCTTTTTGTGGCATCTGATTTCTTCTTGAGATGTTCCCTGTCCTCTGACACCTGTCACATTCCTTCACTATGCCTTGAGCATCTTTAAATAATGTAGGCCAATACAACCCTGATTGGAGGACTTTGGAAGCTTTCCTATCTCCACTAAAATGGCCTCCGTACTCTGAATTATGGCAAGATTTGAGAACATCTCCCCGCTCTTCTTCTGGGACACATCTTCGAACCAATCCATCTATGCCTTTCTTGTACAAGAATGGTTCGTCCTAGAGATAAAATATGCAAACATACAAAAACTTTTTCTTTTTGTTATAGTCAAAATCATCAGGTATGATACCACCTACCAAGTACTTTGCATAGTCCACAAACCAGAGAACACCCATCACAATGAGGATTCGTTCATCAATAAACTCATCCTTGATGGGGTGTGTTTCTTCAGTCTATGCTATTGGTGACATTCAGGATAAGTGATCAGCGACAGTGTTTTCACATCTCTTCTTGTCCCGAATCTCTAAGTCAAATTCTTGCAGAAACAAAACCCATCTCAGCAACCTTGGCTTTGATACCTCTTTAGACAAATGATATTTCAAAGCAGCATGGTCAATATAAACAATTATCTTAGTTCCTAACAATTAGGACCTGAATTTTTCGAAGGCATACACCACCGCCAACAACCCTTTTTCTGTAGTTTCATAATTCATCTGAGCAGGATTTAACACGTGACTCGCATAGTAAATTACATGCAAGATCTTTTCTTTTCTTTGTCCAAGTACTTCTCCCACTACTATATAACTTGAATCACACATGATCTCAAAAGGTAGAGACCAATTAGGAGAGATGACTATAGGAGTAGAAACCAACCTGTTCTTCAATGTTACAAAGAGTTCTCCACATTTTTTATCAAACAGGAACTTGCTATCTTTCACGAGCAGACTGGTCAACGGCATCGCCATTTTTGAGAAATCTCGTATGAACTTGCGGTAAAATCCTGCATGTCCTAAGAAACTCCTTATACCCTTCTCATTCACAGGTAGAGGTAAATTTTCTATCACGTCAACTTTTTCCTTGTCAATTTCAATGTCTCAATGATAAATCTTATGACCCAACACTATACCTTCCCTCACCATGAAGTGGCACTTTTCCCAATTGAGAATCAGATTGGTTTGCTGACATCTTTCTAGCACAAGGGACAAGTTAGCTAAACAATCATCAAACGAAGCACCGGACAACAAAAAACTCATCCATAAACACCTCCATATGTTTTTCAAGCATGTCGGAAAATATGGATGTCATACATCTTTGAAAAGTTGCAGGTGCATTGCACAAACCAAATGACATCCTTCTATAAGCAAATATACCATATGGACATGTGAACACAGTCTTCTCTTGATCTTCAGGGGCTACTGCAATTTGATTGTAGCGCGAATACCCATCCAAGAAGCAGTAATAGTCATGCCCTAGAAAACTCTCCAACATCTGATCAATAAAAGGTAAGGGAATGTGATCCTTCCTTTTAGTAGTATTCAACCTTCTATAATCAATGCAAACTCTCCATCCTGTAACTGTTTTGGTCAGAATCAACTTATTTTTCTTATTCATGACAAATGTTGTTCCTCCTTTTTTCGGTAACGCATGAACATGACTTACCCATGAGCTATCAGGTATCAGATAGATAAGACCCGCTGTTAACTGGAAATTTCTAAACACGTTTGAGGGAACTGCTTAAAGGCAAATGTCCCTACAAGTTAAAGGCCGATCTTAAACGAAGATAGTTTCTTTGGGAAAGCCTTATAAAGCCATGTTGGAAATATTAGAAAACACGTGTCGACTGAAGAGTTGAGTCAAAGAACAAACCAAATAGACCATATAGACAAAAGAAATAAACAAGACAAATGCGTCGAAGACAAACCACATCCACAAGATGGGTAAAGGATGATTGTTGGTCGATTCGACAAAGTTTGGGTCAAATGAAGGAGTTGGTCCAAGGATGGATGATGTCGAAGATGTAGGCCAAGGGACATAGGAAATATTATGATTTCCTAAAGGTATATCGAAACCAGAAGCAATTAGTCCTTTCTAAAGTCACGAACAGGAAAGTGTCAAAATATGGTGATCATTGGCAGTTACTTCAAAAGATCGTGGTTCCGAAGCGCTAAACGAATGGCGAAGTTGTGTGTAGCAGTTTTCTTTAGTTTGAATCTCGTCCATTGATTACTCTTAGCAGTTACCTTGTAAAATACTTTAAACAAGTCAGTCTGTTAGAATTTTAGTGTGTTCACTCGTATCCTCAAATTGCTTACCAAAACTCTGCTCAATTCCGCGCTAAAGGAAGAAAGAGTCATTGAGATTTTGATGTACGTGAATCACCATCTTTACGTTTAATGCAATCAATTTATCTTTAAGTTTTATCTTCACTGTTTTGTTTACTTTCGTTTCCTTTTGAACAACCCATTTATCGAACACTTCAACGTCAATTGTTGGTCACGAGTCACCAATTAGTGATTAATTGAGTCTTGTTTATCCAGTGCCTGCTTTCGGTTAGTAGGTGGTCGAAAGTCTGTGTGGAAAGCCATTATAGTGTTTCCCTTGGTCTCTGGAAATCATTTCTTGTCTCAGGTCTATTTCTATTAGAATCAATATAATATACCAAATCTTAACACGTGTCTTAAGATCAACTGGTCGATTTTGCAAGTAACCCTTAGTTTTAGGACCTAGGGATGACCAGCGGTTATTTACCATTTTCCACAATAAACAAATTGGCACACCTGGTGGGAATAAGTGTTAGAATTTGTCAGTAGCGTTAGAAGTGCATGAAACTTAGAAGTAGAAATTCAGCAAATAAGAAACTACTTACTAGGAAACGTACACCTAAATGACAAACAATACTCCCGCGTCGAATGCGGATGAAGTTCCATCACGAACACTGGGTGTCTCCAACCCAGTCGTTTCGCAACTTGCGTCATCTTATCTAATAAGAAACACAACTATCTCAGGGCCGACTGCTTCAGTATCAGTTCCTATTCCCCAGACCACACCAGTGAGTCCAGGCCTGTGGTGGCCACGAGTGCCCTACCGAACATAACGATACCTCGATTTGGTACTACTAAGAATCCCCCTTATGGAATACCATATTCCTTAATGACGGGATACCAGTCGACCCCAAGTGTAGAAAGGATGTCTAATAACACACAAAACAAAAATGCTCCTTTGCAAGGATTTGCAATAGGGGGAAATAGGGAAATGCTTGTGCAGCATCTAAATACTACCTCTGTGGAAGTATTAAGGCGCCAAATGGACGATAGCAACCCTTAGTTGGTTGATATGTTAACTAACAAAATGTGTAATGTGTTTAACCCCATAGTGCAAGAATCGATCGAGACTAATAGGCAATCCGCTTAAACAAATCGACAAGTTATTGCGCAACTAACACATTTGTATAACTTCTTAGGAGCCCCTCAAGCGGCTGCCCGACAGGGGCCACTGGTTCGAAAACCCATACCTATTCATGGTGACATGGGGGCAATAGAAGAATAAACTGTGTACCAAGGTCAAGCTACAACGCCTCAAAGAAATGTCGGTGTTGATCCACCTAGGTTTTTGGTGCGTAGACAACAAGAGGCTGCCCAATTCCTTAATCAAATTCGACAAGAGGATTTAGTTGTCGAGAATAACTTAACTAATATTGTCGAGAGAATTATGGCCCAAAATGGTATGAATACAATGCCAAGGCCAACGTATTCCTCCCCAATATCAGAGTATATTTTACAAACCAAAAACCCTAGAGGATGGAAAATTCCTAAGTACATCATGTTTGGGGGAGAAACGGGTGAGTCGACGGTCAAACACATCGCTAGATACCTGAATGAGCCAGGAGACATGGCAAATAATGATGCCCTGAGGGTGAAACATTTCCCTTCATCCCCCACTAAAGGAGCCTTTACATGGTTTACTACATTGCCCCCTGATTCTATCGACTCTTGGTCGAAGTTGAAGAAACTCTTCCACGAACAGTTTTATGAGGGGCATTCAAAAATTAGTTTGGTCGAATTGTCAAGCATTAAGAGAAAAGTTTCTGAGACAATAGATGATTATCTGAATAGGTTTAGATCGTTAAAAGCATGGTGCTTTATCCAAGTGCCTGAACATGAACTTGTTCAAATGGCTGTTGGAGGTTTGGACTACTCTATTAGGAAGAAAATAGATCCATCCTTTGTCAAGAGCATGTCTCAATTGGATGACAGGGTTCGACACCTTGAACGCCTTTGACTAGAAAAAGTTAGACATACTAAGACTAAGTCTAAGAAATATAAGGTAGCTTATGTCAACTTTGATGATACAAATCCCATATATGAGGCCGATTACATGTCGTCGACTGAGGCAGATGTGGATGTGGCTGAATTAAAATTCGGGTCGGCATATGAATCTAAATCATTTCTTCCTGCCAAAGGAAAAATCCCTGCTGCCGAAACTAGTTCAAAAACTCCTGCAAAAACTTATAGCTTTGACGTTACCAAATGCGAGGGGATTTATGATTTATCAGTTAAAGATGGTCAAATTCTAGTACCCCTAAATGCTAAATTACCACCATTAGAACAAATACAAAAAAGAGGTTTTTGCAAATATCATAATTATCTTGGTCACACAACCTCTCAATGTTTTCTTTTTAGGGATCTGGTTCAGAAGTCACTCCAGGAGGGTCGCTTAAAATTTGCTGCAAGGAAACAAAAGATTGATAATGACCCTTTAGGGCAAGAAGAAGCCTTATTTGCTGAGCCTGTCAACATTAACATGGTCGACATCACTGAGGTGCCTAACAACACCATGTTGGAGGAAAGCACCGAAGAAAGTCCAAACGTCAAGCTCACTGACGTCTGTCCAAGAGACGTTGAAGATCTGTTGAGTTTTCTTTATCGTTGCAAGAGTTTGGATACTCAAGTCGATTTGTGCCCTAGATGCAGCACGCTAACTGACAGAGTCGCTGCTTAGTATTTCCAGAAGCTACAGCTAGAGAGGGGACATGCCCAATGGAATGGAAGGGACCCAAGGCAAGCATCCTAGATTAGACCAAAGACTTTTGTTTCGTTGGTGACTAAACCAAACGGGACTTGTAGTAAGCCCCAAATGGCCGCTGGGCCATCCAATGTTGTTGGTGCTATGAGAGAGGCGAAAGGAAAAGCACCCATGAGCTATCGACTGGAGGTGCATTCGGAGAAGAAAAGCCATGTGTCTGAAAACTACATCGGAAAAAAATCCTATGAGTCGGACTTAATGGAGACGCTTCCAGATAAAGAAGCAAGTTGAAAGACAAGCCGTTGCTGCTGCTAAGCCAATTGAGAATCCACGACAGTACAAGGAAAAGGTCGACTCTGTTGTCAAGCAGCAGATTAAAGAACGTGTCAACAAACCAGTCGACAATGGTTCCGATGAGGCAACTAATGATTTTGCCTCTAATTCAGAGGAGAGCCTTGACATCCTAGTCAACGTTGTAGCTATACTCCTAGAGGAAAATAATATCTCGACAGAGGTGGAAATCACTGATGATGTGGATGCTGCTGAGATGGTTTTACATAAGCGAACTTGTTACTTTGTAATGAACAATGGCTCTATTGAGTGCCAAGATGCCTTTTTTGAGTGGCCCGAATGGCTATGAGGAGCCACCTGAAGCCTTTGTTGATCAGGGCGAAAGTCAAAGAAACGTCAATTAGCAAGGTGTTAGTGGATTGTGGCGCTACTATCAATATAATGCCACATCATATACTGAAGAAAATCGGTAAGTTCGACACTGATATAAGATCTCACGACGTGGTCCTGTCGGACTACCAAGGCAGAACTAAAACTACAATGGGGGTAATCCAGGTAGACATCACGGTCGGCTCAGTCACTAGGCCGACAATATTCATGGTTATTTAGGGAAGGACAAGTTACAATCTGCTGGTAGGAAGAGAATGGTTACATGGAATCGGCGCTGTTCCATCTTCCATGCACCAACGCCTGATCATATGGCGAGAGGATGGCATCATGGAGAATATTGAGGCCGACCAAGGTTACTTCATGGCGGATATCGATAATGTCGGCCAAAACCAGTTTGATAGGAAGTTGGCTAATATTGCTCCTTGTTAGCCAGCGGAGGAAATGTATGCCAACCTGAATGAGGCATTCATTTCTTTGGAATTGCATGAAACCCATGGTTTTGTGTGGGATGTTGAACCTCTGGAAGATACTTACACAGAGGAACCCGTGTCGACAGGCTGGGGAAGCCATCATGACAGTGATGTCTGAGCTAGAAGCTCTAAAAAGGATTTCAGCGTACATTGCCGAAAATAAGATAAATTCGGCTCTAGAGGCTGGAGAAAACATGGCCATAGAAGTTGGTAAACTCCCCATTCCAGAGGAAGTAATTTTGGCTGTAGAGCCAGAACCACCAGATAAAAGCAAACTGGTCAGCGAAAGCGTCGGTGAGCAACATTTAGATTGCATATACCATGATGAACCCCTAGGTTTCGAGAAGGACCCTATGGCACCAGAAAAGATGCAGCCACAAGATCCTCTAGAAGAAATCGACCTTGGCGCAGAGGGTGATAAAAGACCAACCTACATTAGTGCCAATATCGACAAAAAACACAGATCTGAGGTAATATCTTTACTAAAAGAGTTTAAAGATTGTTTTGCTTGGGACTATAACGAAATGCTAGGTTTAAACACAGAATTGGTCGAGTTAAAGTTACCAATAAAAGCTGGGAAAAAGCCAGTGAAACAAACGCCTCGATGTTTTGCACCCGCAATCATGTCGAAGATCAAGGAGGAGATAGAAAGACTCCTCAAAAGCAAGTTCATCAGAACTGCAAGGTATGTCGAATGGTTGGCTAATATTGTGCCAGTTATTAAGAAAAATGGAAAGCTAAGAGTGTGCATTGATTTTAGAGACTTAAATGCTGCCACTCCTAAAGATGAATATGCCTTGCCAGTTGCTGAAATGCTAGACGATTCAGCTGCTGGTTTTGAATATTTAAGTATGCTTGATGGTTATGCTGGATATAACCAAATTTTTATTGCAGATGATGATGTGCCAAAGATGGCGTTTCGTTTCCCAGGGGCATTAGGCACCTATGAATGGGTGGTCATGCCATTCGATTTGAAGAATGCCGTGGCAACATATCAAAGGGTAATGAATTCTATGTCCCATTATTTTATTGAAGATCTCATGCAGGTTTACATCGACGATATTGTAATTAAGTCGAGTAGTAAATTGACACATTTAGAACACCTTCGGAGATATTTCGAAAGAATGCGTAAATATGGATTAAAAATGAATCCATTAAAGTGTGCTTTTTGTGTGCAGGAAGGAGATTTCCTTGGGTTTGTCGTGCATAAGAAAGGCTTTGAAGTCAATCAAAGCAAGACCAAAGCTGTCATGGATGTCAAGCCTCCATCGACCAAAAAGGAGCTTCAGTATTTGTTGGGAAAAATAAACTTCTTACGGAGATTCCTTTCCAACTTAAGTGGCAAAACTAAAGCATATTCACCACTACTTCAACTGAAAAACGAAGAGTTCATCTGGCAAGAGGAGCATCAAGAGGCTTTCGAAAAAATCGAAGAGTATTTGGTGAAGCCTCCTATATTGGCACCTCCACGTAGAAATAGGCCTATGAGGTTGTACATAGCAGCCTCATAGTCAACTATAGGAAGTATGTTAGCTCAAGAAGACGACAATCATGTTGAACGACCTGTGTATTACCTTAGTTTTCTGTTAAATGGCCCTGAGACTAGGTATAGTGATACAGAAAAGCTATGCATGTGTTTGTATTTCTCTTGTATCAAACTGATGCAATCTATAAAGCCAGTTGACGTGTATGTTTCCTCTCATTTCGATATTATCAAGCACATGTTGTCTAAACACTTTCTGCACAGTCGAATTGGTAAATGGGCTTTAGCGTTAACTGAATATTCCCTAACATACCTACCTTTAAAAGCAATGAAAGGGAAAATAGTGGCAGATTTCCTAGTCGATCATTCTATGGTCGCTATGCCAAAAAAATTTGTTGAATTAGTGCCTTGGATATTATACTTTGACGGTTCTAGTCACAAAAACGGTGTAGGGATAGGAGGAATCATAATTTCTCCCAGTGGAATTCCAGCAGAGTTCAAGTACACCATCGATGTCATCTATACGAATAATAAGGCAGAATATGAATCTCTCATTACTGGACTTGAACTGCTGTTAGAATTGGGGGCAAGAAATGCCGAAATTATGGGAGATTCTGAATTGGTAATCAAACAAGTGTCAAAAGAGTATAAATGCATTAAATAGAACTTGATCATGTACTTTGTGATTGCCATAAGGTTACTAAAACGTTTCAAACAAGCAAGCCTTCGACACATAGCTCAACGGGAAAACCAAGAAGCTAATGACCTAGCGCAAGAAGCCTCAGGATACAAAAAGAAGGAAGACGAAGAGCCTATTCAAGTAACGAAAAAAGGTGTGAGCTACTTTGTTACCTCCTTCTGATTTGTCAATTATAAAATTAGGTGCAATAGATACCGAAAATTTTGAAATTTTAGCAATTCATAATGGGCAAGACAATGATTGGCGTAGACCCCTAGTCGACTACTTCCCCTCTCCCACGGGTTCGACAGATTGTAAAATAAAATATCATGCCCTAAGTTTTGTTTTAATTGAAAAAGAATTATTTAAGAAAACTATCGAAGGAGTATTACTTAAATGCCTAAGAGAAAGTGAGGCATACATAGCAGTGTCGAGCGTGCATAGTGGAGCATGTGGTACACACCAAGCTGGACACAAGATGAAATAGCTGTTGGTGCGATCAGGTGTCTACTGGCCCTCAATGTTGAAATACTGTATCGAATTTGCTAGAGGATGCTAGGAATGCTAAATGCATGGGGAAATCCAGCACGTGCGAGCAAGTGAATTTCATGCTATTATAAAACCTTGGCCATTTAGAGGATGGGCCTTAGAGGTGATTGGGGAAATAAAGCCAGTGTCATCTAAACATCAGAGGTACATTTTAATCGGTATTGATTATTTTACAAAGTGGGTTGAGGTCGTAGCTTTAAAAAATGTCGACCAAGAGGCTGTGATTGATTTTATACAAAATCATATTATGTGTCGGTTCAGAATTCCTAAAACAATCACAACCGACCATGGAACAGTGTTCACGGGACGAAAAATGCAGGAATTCACAAAGGAGGTTGGAATAAAATTGTTAACCTCCATCCCTTATTATGCTCAGGAAAATGGTCAAGTCGAAGCTGCCAATAAAGTAATAATCAAGTTGATTAAGAAACATGTGGGAAAAATCCAAGAAATTGGCATCAAACGCTAGACCAAGTTTTGTTGGCACGTAGAACGTCCCCTAAAGAGGAAACGAGGGCAACCCTATTTCGACTGACATATGGACACGATGATGTTTTTCCAGTAGAAATACATGTTCAATCTGTAAGGATTCAACGACAACATGAAATTCCATCCGAACTATTGGAAGATGATGGCTGACGAATTGGTCGATTTGGATGAAGAGAGGATGTTGGCCCTTGATGCATTAAGGAGGCAAAAGGACAGGGTGGCCAAAGCCTACAATAAAAATTTATTTTGGAAAGTGATATTTCCTATGGACATAAACAATAGAGTCCTAGGGAAATGGTCCCCTAATTGGGAAGGACCGTTCAAAATAATCAGAGTTTTTTCCGACAACGCATATGAACTTGAAGAATTGGCCCCAGATCGACGCATTCTAAGGGTAAATGGTAAGTACTTGAATAAATATAAACCCATTCTTCAATAAATCTCAATTACGACAATGTGAAACGTGTGTCGAACTGAGTTGGAACATTGCAATAACGAAGCCATAATATTAGTCATACATAATTGTGAAATGAGAATGCCAAAATTTGGTATTACATAAAAGTGATTAAGATTCATGGTACAAACGTTACAAATAATATGAATAGTCACCAACATGGTTACACCACAAAAAACGGTTACATTAATCAAAAGTTGCCGAATTTTCTCTGGAAGTTGGCCAGATCACCTTGGATGCGTACAACAGTATTGTTTAGCCCATCAGCTTTTATCTTGAGCATTAGCAACTCCTCTTCGACTCGAGCAGTAGCAGTACTGAAAATGAGAGCATAATTGGTTAACTGGAACATTTCAGTTTGAGCAGGGGTGATAGCTTGATCAAGTTCTTCATCTTGTTTTACGACAAGCTCCAATTTTGCATTTAAAGCTTCCAGCTCCTTCGATAAATCGGCAATTCGACTGCGTATTTCAGCAGCTCTTTTCCTTTTGGGATCTCGCTATTTCCTTTTTTGATTAATGTGGGCCTTTATCCCTTCGACCACCATTTTGGTCCTCTTCACCATCTCCACGTTTCTCTTCACCGTTGCTTGCTTCATCTCGACCATATGTTCATTCTCCTTCGTATGAGCAATGTTTGTTAGCAAGGAAGGGAGAATGTCATCAAAGGCTGCTACCATGATTTTTGAGAATTCAGAGGTCTCAAGACCCTTTAATTGAGTAATAACATCCATCAGCTCTGGTACAAGAGCTGAATCCTCATGCATCAAATGAGGCAAGTCAGGACTAAAAGCGTACGTATGGATTCTATTTGTCAGGTTCTTGACCTTTGTGGCCTTAGGCCCTAATTTGTCACTGTAAGTCTGGGAGTGGTCAGAATCTGAAGAGGAAATATACCGACTCACGAAATTATCCAGCCTTGCCAAAGCAGCATCGACATCCATGTCAGCCAAGATATCCTTTGCCCTAGAAGGGCTAGTTGAGTCGTCCTTCTCAGAAAAACTCAGAACTTGGGATAGAATGGTGACATTTTGAGGAGTCTCAGAACCTTATAGAGAATTTGAAAGACTAGAGTCAGAGCTAGTTGAACTATAACCCTCATGCCTGGCAGGACTAGTGACCGAATTAGAGTCACTAAGAGTAGCCGAAACAGTAAGGTCAACAAACTCACCAGCGACCATGTTGAGAGCTTGTCGATGGTGGGGTGAAGAAGCTTTTGATAGTGGAGTATAATCTGACACACTGTGTTGTGGGTCAGAAACTTCGACCTAAAAAGAGAGAGAGCAGGTATCAGCCAAGTACAACTAAATAGTCAAATACACAAGAGAGAATATGATGAGTACAAGTGGGGGTGAATTGGGAATTATTGTTTCGTTTCCCACAACTAAAGCAGTTGCAACGTCCTCTTTTGGCTCCTTGACTTCTTCAGGTGCAGGAGTAGGGTATAGAGTGACAATGGCTGTATGTATTATGATATTGTCAACATTCGAGTGGCTGATCATCGACCATTGTCGGTTCTTCCTAGTCATCGACCTTCGCTCCTAGGTCTCTGGCCAAGGGGGCTTTCTTTTTCTTTTTTGCCACCTTTTCTCTAGGGGAGGAAGCATGCTTCCTCTTATGTTCTTTGGATTTATGGGAGTGGGGAGACTGATCATCAGGTGATGGCTGTAAATATAAGGAAGATGTCAGGAAAAATCATAACCTTAATCAAAGCATTCTAATTAAGTGATGCTTACCTCAGTTTTCCCACCATGGCAAAGTTTCTTGTCCCTCTTGGACTTTTCGGATGTATTGGAGGGAGCAGTCGAATCTGCCGAGCGTTTTCGACTCTGTTACATGAAAGAAATATTAGTGGTTTGTAAAACATAGAGGATCGAAGCATAAACATATATACTTATAGAAGAATCAGTTTTCTTAATGGAAGAGGAAATGGGTTCATCATCGGAGGTAGTATGTATGGGTGTGAACTGCAACACATCAAACATATAAGAGGCGTCAAATAGAGGGAACATGAACATAAGTGAGTGTAAAACATACCTTTTATTGTGAAGGGCCTTCCTTAGTGCTAGTATTAACAAGTTCAGTCAACGGTGCATCCCGACTTTCAACAACAGCAGGCTCTTTCCTAGGAACAACTACTAGTGGCAAAGGTACAGCTAGAAAAGAAGCTAAGTCAAATAAAGATGGGAGTCAAATTGTGAAAGGAAATGAAACTTTCCAGAAGTGGTTACCCTTGGGCACTACGACAAGCTCTCTCACATATTCAAGGTCGATATGCAGAAAGCCTGCGTAGTCATGCAACCAATGCTTCGTCAGAACCACCCGGTCGGCTTTCTTTTTGTAAGCATTTTGAATATTTGACCAAGAGCTATACCACCAATCTGGGATAGGCGGTCGAAAAGCCAAGGCCAACAGGCTAGTCAGTAAAGGAGGGAATTTGATTTTTTCAAAATGAAGTGCGTAAAGATATTTGTCTTTCGTGTAACTAGGGATCTTAAGTTGTGGAATCCTCTTAGTTACCTTCTCCTTTAGCTCTTGGGCCACGTCATGGATGGTTCAACAAAGATTGTTTGGTAAATACACCACTCTGAAAAAATTTGAAAAGGTTGAATTTCTTTGATGTTGGGTTCCTTACATTTCGTCGTTTTTCCCTGAAAAGTGTTGAAAGCAACAGTCAGTTCATCCATTTTGCTAGCAGCGTCATTGACAAAAGTAATGAAATATGACTGCCACCATGTTTCGAACTCATGGGTGCAGTAAAATTTTGGGTTAAACGGGGTGAATGTGACTTTGGCTCGTTGAGCCCAAAGAGTGTCAACATACTCCCTAATGAATTCCCAGTTTCGATCATCTAAGACATCAACAAGTAACTCATAAGATATATAGAATGATTTAGGCATAATCTAACAAAGCCCAAACTGTTGTGCCACCAAGTTGGGTTGGTAGGCTGCTAACTAGGGACTCATGTGAGTAATGGCATAAGTAAGAAACTGAGGAGTTAGAAAACGCCTCTAACAAACCAAGGACCTCTGTCGGTTTTGTGCTTCGACAGGTGGAAAAGAAGCAATAAGCCACACTGGCCCACTCCTGCCATCAGCAAACGGAGCCATTGAGGGTCTGAAGTCTTTTCGTGTCAGCATAATAGTGAAGAGAATTTTGAAAACTTTGTCATTTGCAAAAGTTTTATCAATGGGAGTCAGAGGAAAATAACATGGCTAGACGGCCCCATTCTTGTCTTGGGAGATCGAAACCCTTTTCTGTGTAAGAGGTTTCACATCTTCGGAGAAAGTGAAATTTAGCCATAGTTGTATAAGCCAGAAAGGACCATGGACTAGGACACTCTTTTTCTTTGTATTGTTGGGGTCGAAGGTCTTTATTTGGTTGACCATATCGGTCATAGAGGCGTACAAAGAGGCTAAAATTAATTGGCCTAAAGCAATATTTTCACCCCTATGCAACAGAGTGGCCAAGTAAATGAACTATTTGGCTATTTGCATCAACCTTGAGCAGAATACAAAGCGAGACAGCCAAAGAGTTAAGAAGGCGACATGTTCTTCGTCGGAAACGTCATCAGATTCACGGTGGTGATAGTTGATGAAATTGGCATACGTTGGGTGTTTAGATTCGCCAATGTCGAATTTTATTGGAATGGGTTCATGGTCGGTGTGGTTAAAGATCTTTCCAGCATTCTTTATTCCTGTTAAAGTGGCTAAGTCCAGTAGTGTGGGAGTTGTAACACCCCGATTCTACCCCAAAATAATTATTATTAAAATCAAAGTATTTAAAGTTTCTAAAAAATCAGGATGTCACAAATACAACTCAAACATGCAAAACATGTCATAATTATTCCAAACGGATACATAACACCATAAAGAGATGGATATAAACACAATACATATATGTTAGTCTTCCAACATAATGACTTCATTAAATACGCAACAGAGCGATAACGATTTTACACAATTACCATCGCATCTTGTAAGTCTTAAACAACATCGACATATTACAAATTTTTCATGCAACAACAAAAGTTTCATAATTAAAATCAACAAAATGAAACGAGAGTTCATCCCCCCGAGTGCTACATATCAGAGCAATGGTACCAGACTAAAAACGGTAATGGCTACTCCTCCTGGTTACCTTCACGTTACCAATATAAAGGCAAAGGCGAAACAAAAGAAAGGGTGAGATATCAAACAATTTAATTGGGATTATGATAAATAATATATAGTTAGAATTATGCAAAATTACTCTTTTTGTCATCTCACCACCGAACAACCAACAAAACATATTCATCATGCAACAACAACAACACATATTCATCACGCAACAACGACAACACATATTCATCACGAAACAACAATAATATGTTATAAGATATGTGACTTGGACAATGCAGTTGCATGTGGTACCGTCGGAGTAAAACTCCCAACTTAGAACATTTGCCAGTAATTCCGAGGCACAAAGCATAAGCCTTCAACATTATGCCAATCCAGGCCAACTTTTTTCCATTAAGGCCAACATAAACGAGCATAGCTCCAACTTCAATGAGATGCAATGTATGCGAATTTCATGCAGGTCATACAATAACATTCACACAATACTACTCAATACAACAAACAACTCAGAGCAACTACTAATTTCAATGTCAACAACTTTCAACTTTATCGAATTTCAACAATTCCTTATAAGCGTTCAACACAACTTATATATATATATATATATATATATATATATATATATATATATATATATATATATATATATATATATACAACAACATTCAACATTCATTTGACAAGAACAAGCACTATACGGTAGCTCACTAACGTATACGAGTCAACCCTCTACTTATTCCAACTTCGGTCAAACGAAAAAATCGCTTACGAGCACTAACATGCTAAGTCGGGATCCTTTTCATTCAATTCCTACATCATTCCCTACTAATTATTAGTCTTATTATGTCCTTTAAAACTTACTTTAGGTTCCCTAGCTAAAGCATACAAAACTGGGCAGAATTCAAAATTTAGAAAAATTGAACAAAACAACACAATACGCGCCGCGGTCCTCTCTTCGTATCGTGAACATAGCAGTCATTCAGTTCTCGTTGCGCAATCCCATTGGCGCCGCGAACTGAGCATGATAGAATAGTTCTCAACAGTGCTGCCAACATCCATTCCAACCCATTTTCCCCAAAATCCTTCCATCAAACACCAATACAACCTGAAACGAGTCATTCTAAGCTACTAGTAACATAGACATTCGAATAACAAAAACAAATCACATAACATGCATCAATCTTACAGATTTTATGTCTTAGATTGGGATCTCCTCAACAACCACAAACAACACAAACCTAGCAATTCTACGGTTCTCACTATCTATTACCCATCATATTCTCGATTAGAGAGTAAGATTCCCACCCTTACCTTGCAATTCGGAGCTCAAATGCTTGGAGATGGTAGCTTCCGTAGCTCAAGTTTCCTTCTTCTATTCTTCTCTCTTTTCTCTCCAACTTCCATTTCTATCTTTTACTCATAACACACACTCTATTTTTCTACTTATTCTACTTTTTTCCAAATCATAATACCCTATTATTATTATTATTATTATTATTACTATCATTACTATTATTTCTAATATTTATTTTATTCATTCAACTCATCATAATTAATCATCCCACAACTAAATAAATACTTAAGTTAATATTTCTACAATATCCCCTATTATATGGTCAATAATACAAAAAAATCAATTCAAACGAATAAGTAAATAATTCGAATAATTGAAATAAAACGGGCGTTACAACTCTTCCCCAGTAGAATATTTTCGTCCTCGAAAATTTACCTGATTCAAACAATTTGGGATATGAGTCGTACATCTTGCTCTCCAATTCCCACATCATACTTTCTCCCGCAGCCCCCAACCAAACAACCTTCACTAAAGCAATTTCTTTTCCTCTAAGAATCTTCATTTCACAATCCTCATTCTCACCGGAGTCGTCTCCACCGTGAGATCATCACGTGCTAGCACATTGTCCATTTGAATCACATGAAATGGATCAGAAACATACTTGTGGAGTTGAGATACATGAAACACATTGTGCAAATTAGCAAGATTTGGCGGTAACGCCACATGGTACGCAACTTTCCCAACACGTTCTGATATTTGATATGGGCCAATAAAATGAGGAGTGAGCATCTTAGACTTCAGAGCTCGCCCAACACCAGTCACATGTGTGACTCTCAAAAACACATGCTTGCCAACTTGAAATTCTAAATCTTTCCTTCTCTTATCATGGTAACTTTTCTGCCTACTCTGGGAAGCCTTCATCTTTTCCCGAATAAACTTCACTTTCTCAGTAGTATCTTGAACAATCTTTGGTCCAACAACCACACTCTCACCAGAATCATACCAACATAACGGAGTCCTACACCTTCGCCCATACAATGCCTCAAAAGGTGTCATCCCATTACTAGAATGGTAACTGTTGTTGCAAGTGAACTCGATCAACGAAAGATAAGTATCCCATGAGCCTCTCTGCTCAAGAACACAAGCTCTCAATAAATCCTCTAATGACTGAATAGTTCTCTCGGTCTAACCATTCGTCTGTGGGTGATACGCCGAACTCAATATCAACTTAGATCCCAACGCTTCCTGCAAAGTTTTCCAAAAATCAGAAGTAAACCTCGGATCTCTATCCGACACAATACACATCGGAACACCATGCAATTTCACAATCACTCTGACATAAATCTCCGCCAACTTCGCAATCGGATAAGTAATGTTAATAGGTATAAAGTGTGCAGACTTTGTAAGCCTAGCAACAATCACCCAAATCGAATCCTGTCCTCTCAAGGTATTAGCTAAGTCCGTCACAAAATCCATCGAAATGCTATCCCATTTCCATTCTGGGACTTCCAACGGTTGCATCAACTCTGCAGGCTTCTGATGTTCGATCTTTGACTCCTGGCAAGTCAAACAAGCATACACCAACTGTTCCACATCACGTTTCATTCCAGGCCACCAAAACAAACCATTCAAATCTTGATACATTTTAGTAGCTGCTGGATGAATACTCAAATTGCTTCTATGACTCTCTTCAAGGATCACTTTCTTAATCGTTTCATCATCAGGAATACAAATACGATCTTGGAATCTCAACACACCTTGTGCATCTAACTTGAAATCATCATTCTCAGTTTGATCGGTTCCTACCATCAAATCCACCAACTTCACATCTTGCTTTTGAGCTTCTTTAATATTGTCAAGAAAGTCATTATTAATCTTTAGCATTCATAACTTAACACTTAACGGTGTTACTTCACAAACTAAGCTCAAATCTCGGAATTGCTCAATTAACTCCAACTCCTTAATCATCATGGCCGACATATGCAAAGTCCTCCGGCTTAAAGCATCGGCTACAACATTAGCTTTTCCGAGGTGATAATTCAAACCGAAATCATAATCCTTCAAAAATTCTAACCATCTTCGCTGCCTCATATTCAACTCTTTTTGATCAAAAAGGTATTTCAAACTCTTATGGTCACTAAACACTTCAAATCTAGAACCATAAAGATAATGCCTCCAAATTTTCAATGCAAATACCACTGCGGCCAATTCAAGATCATGTGTAAGGTAATTATATTGATGAGCCCTCAATTTCCTAGACGCATAAGCAACCACTTTGTCATTCTGCATCAGTACACCACCTAACCCCATCAAACAAGCATCACAATACACAACAAAAGGCTCTTCTGGATTAGGTAAAGTCAAAACTGGAGCTGACGTCAACCTCTTCTTTAACTCACTAAAGCTTTCCTCACATTGATTATCCCATACAAAGGCTTTTCCTTTGCAAGTCAACTTAGTTAAAGGAAGTGCCAACCTAGAAAACCCCTCGATAAACCGTCTATAATAACCGGCTAATCCCAAGAAGCTTCTAATTTCAGTAACCGACCTCAGAGTCTCCCATTACAACACCGCATCAACTTTAGAAGGATCCACGATAATGCCACTACCAGAAATGACATGGCCAAGAAAACTAACCTCTTTCAACCAAAATTCACACTTGGACAACTTCGCATACAACCCCTTATCTTTCAAAACTTGCAATACGATCCTCAAGTGTTCTGCATGTTCTTCTTCCGATTTAGACTAAATCAGAATGTCATCAATGAATACCACCACAAATCGAGCCAAGTAAGTATGACAAATATGGTTCATGTACTCCATGAATACCCTTGGTGCATTAGTAACACCGAAAGGCATCACTTAAAACTCGTAGTGTCCATACCGAGTCCTGAATGCAGTTTTCTGAATATCATCTTCCTTCACTCTGATCTTGTGATATCTCTATCTCAAATCAATCTTAGAAAACACACTAGCACCCACCAATTGATCCATCAAGTCATCAATTCTATGAATTGGATACTTATTCTAAATCATCACCTTATTCACTTGTCGATAATCAACACAAAGTCTCATACTTCCATCCTTCTTCTTTACTAACAACACAGGCGCTCCCCACGGCGATACACTTGGCTTCACAAACTTTTTCTCAAGCAACTCTTCTAACTTCTTCCTCAATTCGGAAAACTCAGACGCTGACATCCTATATGGTGCCATAGAAACAGGTTTGGTACCAAGTACAGGATCAATCGTAAACTCAACTTCTCTCTCAGGAGGTATATCAAGAATTTCGTCAGGAAACACTTCAGGAAATTCTGGCACCACATGCAACTCGTCCATTCTAATTTGATTCTCAACAGACAATGAAGCCATCAAAAAGAACATTTGTGCTTCATCTTTCATCAACCTCTTCAACTGCTTACCGCTCAACAAACCGGCCTCTTCCTCTTCCTGAGTAGAAAACCTCAAAGAATTGCTATAACAATTGATATGAACATAGTTATGCTCTAACCAATTCATACCCAAAATCACATCTATCCCACTCAATGGAAAATAAATCAAGTCAACAACAAAGTCTTTGTCGAAGATCGAAAAAGGACAATTCAAACACATAAGAGAAGTAGTCACTGATCCCTTAGCTGGAAGTTTGACGACCATTTCCCTATTCATAGAAGATAACATAAGACCCAATCTTTTAACACAATCAGTAGCAATAAAACAATGAGTAACACCAGTGTCAATAATAGTGATTAAAGGCGTACGATTAATGAAACATGTTCCTCTAATGAGCCTATTCTCATTAGCCGATGTACTCCCTGCAAAAGCAAATGCCTTCCCACTAGTCTGCCCCTTCTTTGATTTCGGACACTAACAACCAATGTGTCCCTCTTCACCACAACTAAAATAAACCATCTCTTTGTGCTTGCAATCACACATCGTGTGTCCTAACTTCCCACATCTGAAACACTTCTTTGCATCCACAGTACAAACATTGCTCTTATGGCCAGGTAGACCACACTTGAAGTAAACAATCCGAGCAGGAGCATCTCCCCCACTAGTCCTCTGACCCTATGTAACTTTCTGCTTACCTCTTCCTGCATCATAAGGCTTGCCACGGTTATGTTGATTCTTGCCCCTCTTATCAGTAAGAATCTTATGATGAGCATTAGTATCCTCCTCAAAGATCCTGCAACTATTAATCAAATCAGAAAAGACACGGATCTTCTGATAGCCAACATCCTTCTTGATTTCCGAGCGCAACCCGTTCTCAAACTTGATGCACTTATAAAATTCAGCACCTTCTCCATCAAAATGTGGGTAGAACTTAGCCAATTCAATGAACTTAGCAGCATAATCGGTCACGAACCTATTCCCCTGCTTCAACTCGAGGAACTCGATCTCTTTCTTACCCCTAACATCTTCAGGGTAGTACTTCCTCAAGAACTCCCAACGAAAAACAACCCAAGTGATCTCCTCACCAGCAACCTCCAATCTTGCATGTGTCTCTATCCACCAATCATCAGCCTCGAACGCTAGCATCTGACACCCATAACGAACCTTCTGTGCAGGAGTGCAGTCCATCACACGAAAGATTCTCTCAATCTGCTTTAGCCAGTCTAGTGCTCCATCAGGATCATGCTTACGCTTAAACACCGACGGATTCTCCCTTTGGCAAGTCGCCAAACTACGAGACTCGACATTCTCTTCAGCATTCGGTTTATTCTCCATAGCCTGGGCCATCGCTTGCAATACAGCAGCAATCGCAGCATCATTCCTTCCAGCCATCTCGAATAATCACTATAACATAAACAAAATTAGTACTGAATAACAATACTCGATTGTTAAAGAATCAACAACTTGGCAGGATGGACCAACCTGCTCTGATACCACTAATGTAACACCCTGATTCCACCCCAAAATAATAATTATTAAAATCAGAGTATTTAAAATTTCTAACAAAATCAGGATGTCAAGAATACAACTCAAAAATGCATAACATGTCATAATTGTTCTAAACGGATACATAACACTATAAAGAGATGGATATAAACACAATACATATATGTCAGTCTTCCAACATAATGACTTTATTAAATAGGAAACGGAGAGATAACGATTTTACACAATTAGCAGAACATCTTGTAAGTCTTAAACCACATCGACATGTTACAAACTTTTCATTCAACAACAAAAGTTTCATAATTAAAATCAACAAAATGAAACGAGTGTTCATCCCCCTAGTGCTACGTATCAGAGCAATGGTACCGGACTAAAAACAGTAACGGCTACTCCTCCTGGTTACCTGCACGTTACCAATATAAAGGCAATGGGGAAACAAAAGAAAGGGTGAGATATCAAACCATATAATTGGGATTATGATAAATAATATATAGTTAAAATTACGCAAAATTACTCTTTTTTTCATCTCACTACCGAACAACCGAAAACACATATTCACCACGCAAAAACAACAACACATATTCATCACGCAACAACAACAACACATATTCATCACGCAACAACAATAACACATATTCATCACGCAACAACAACAACAACACATATTCATCACACAACAACAATAATATGCTATAAGGTATGCGACTTGGACAATGATGATGCATGTGGTACCATCAGAGTAAAACTCCCAACTTAGAATATTTGCCAGTAATTCCGAGGCACAAGGCATAATCCTTCAACATTTTGCCAATCCAGGCCAACTTTTTTCCATTAAGGCCAACATAAACGAGCATAGCTCCAACTTCAATGAGATGCAATGTATGCGACTTTCATGTACGTCATACAACAACATTCACACAATACTACTCAAAACAACAAACAACTCAGAGCAACTACTAGTTTCAATGTCAACAACTTTCAACTTTATCGACTTTCAACATTGGCTTATAAGCCTCCAACACATCTTATACATATATATATATACACACAACAACATTCATTTGACAAGAACAAGCACTCTACGGTAGCTCACTAACGTATACGAGTCAACCCTCTACTTATTTCAACTTTGGTCAAACGACAAAATCGCTTACGAGCACTAACATGCTAAGTCGGGATCCTTTTCATTCAACTCCTACATCATTCCCTACTAATTATTAGTGTTATTATGTTCTTTAAAACTTACTTTAGGTTCCCTAGCTAAAGCATACAAAACTGGGAAGAATTCCAAATTTAGAAAAATTGAACAGAACAACACAGTACGCACCGCGGTCCTCTCTTCGGGTCACGAACATAGCAGGCATTCTGTTCACGTCGCGCAATCCCGTTGGCGCCGCTAATTGAGCGTGACAGAACAGTTCTCAATAGCGCTGCTAGAATCCTTTCCAACCCATTTTCCCCAAAATCCTTCCATCAAACACCACTACAACCTGAAACGAGTCATTCTAAGCTACTAGTAACATAGACATTCAAATAACAACAACAAATCACACAACATGCATCAATCTTACATATTTTTGGTCTTAGATTGAGATCTCCTCAACAACCATAAACAACACAAACCTAGCAATTCTACGGTTCCCACTATCTATTATCCATCATATTCCCGATTAGAGAGTAAGAATCTCACCCTTACCTTGCAAATCGGAGCTCAAATGCTTGGAGATGGTAGCTTCCCTAGCTCAAGTTTCCTTATTTTATTCTTCTCTTTTTTCTCTCCAACTTCTATTTCTATCTTCTACTCATAACACACATTCTATTTTTCTACTAATTCTATTTTTTCCAAATAATAGTACCCTATTATTATTATTATTATTCTTACTAACATTACTATTATTTCTAATATTTATTTTATTCATTCAACTCATCGTAATTAATTATCCCACAATTAAATAAATATTTAAGTTAATATTTCTATAATATCCTCTATTATATGGTCAATAATACAAAAACATCCATTCAAACGAATAAGTAAAAATTCGAATAATTAAAATGAAACGGGCATTACAGGAGTCATCATACCACACTTGGTATGTAAAGTGTTGATTGACCCTTCGCAAAAGTGCAAAGCAGCTAATAAGAGGCCACCAGAATAAGGCTGTCCGACACGAGAAAGTTCTAACAGGTCGTAAATGCCCATTTCTCTCCATTGTTGGCCTTTGTTGGGTTCCAACCTTTCCTTCCATGCCCTGAATTTAGGGAAATTCAGAGGGGGAGCTGTGCGAAAATTTCTATCGACTAATGCAAAGAAATGGGTTTTTGTGATGTAATCAGAGGACAGCTACATTGGCTAGTAGGAAAGAATGCACCATTATCATCTACGTAGATTTCAGAAGGGAAGTCTACTGGTAACGGACCTAAAAAATCCAGGGGTTCATCGTTGAGTTGGAAGGGGATAAGTACCTGAGATTTCCATATCTTAGCCTTTTCTGCAGAAAATGAAGGTTCTGGCACGTATGGCTTGTCGTCAATGTGGCGGATGAGAAGGGTTTCTGCTGGAGCTGTTGCAACATGTTTGTCCGCCATTTGTGGAAGAGATAAAGGTGTGAAGAAGGTGAAAAGACAAATTCTTGGAGGTTTCTGGTTTTCCGATTAGAAGAAAAAGGAAAATAAAAAATTTTGGTTTCTTGGTTTGCGGAAGAAAGCGAAGAAAAGAATGAAGAATAGGAATAACGCCTATTTATAAGCGTGGATTGGAGAAAGCAAAAAGGTGGAAGAAATCGTGGCGATTTCCTAGGTGTGAAATCATGTCCGTCGAAAGACACGTGTGGCCAGATGAAGTTACAAGCTTGGTGGGCCATGTCTGCCACCAAAAGGCAATGATGGTCAAAAGATAATGATTCGACGTCACGAAAAGATCGGAACAGTGAGTTGTCTTTAGAGGTAGTGGAAACGACTAAACCGACAGAAGATACCAAGCTTCAGAGATGCCATTATCTCATGGTCGACAGAATCAGAAATTCGAAAATGGAATCTCTGGGGGGAATTTTGTTAACTGGAAATTTCTAAACACGTTTGAGGGCACTACTTAAAGGCAAATGTCCCTACAAGTTAAGGGTCAATCTTAAACAAAGATAGTTTCTTTGGGAAAGCCTTATAAAGCCAAGTTGGAAATATCATAAAACATGTGTCGACTGAAGAGTTGAGTCAAAGAACCAACCAAATCCACCATACAGACATAAGAAATGAACAAGACAAACACGTCGAAGACAAACCACATCGACAAGATGGGTAAAGAATGATTGTTGGTCGATTCGACATAGTTTGGATCAAATGAAGGAGTTAGTCAAAGGATGGATGCTGTCGAAGATGTAGGCTAAGGGACTTATGAAATATTATGATTTCCTAAAGGTATATCGAAACTAGAAGCAGTTAGTCCTTTCTGAAGTCACGAAGCGGGAAAGCGTCAAAATGTGGAGATCATGGGCAGTTACTTCAGAAGATCGTGGTTCCGAAGCACTAAACGAATGGCGAAATCGTGTGTAGGAGTTTTCTTTAGTTTGAATCTTGTCTGTTGATTACTCTTAGCATTTACCTTGTAAAATCCTATAAATAAGTCAGTCTGTTAGAATTTTAGTGTGTTCACTCGTATCCTCAAATTGCTTACCTAAACTTTGCCCAATTCTGCGCTAAACGAAGAAAGAGTCATTGAGCTTTTGATGTACGTGAATCACCATCTTTACTTTTAATGCAATCAATTTCTGTTTAAGTTTTGTCTTCACTATTTTGTTTACTTTCATTTCATTTCGAACAACCTCTTTATCGAACACTTCAACGTCAATTATTGGTCATGAGTCACCAATTAGTGATTAGTTGAGTCTTATTTATCCAGTGCCTGTTGTCGGTTAGCAGGTGGTCTGAAGTCTGTGTGGAAATCCATTATATTGTTTCCCTTGGTCTCTAAAACCGTTTCATGACTAAGGTCTATTTCTATTATAATCAGTATAATATACCAAATCTTAGCACGTGTCTTAAGATCAACTGGTCGATCTTGCAAGTAACCCTTAGTTATAGGACCTAGGGAGGACCATCGGTTGTTTGCCATTTTCCACACTAAACACCCGCATCCAACAACTTAACCACGTCCTTTCGCACAACCTCTTTCATGGCTTTATTAAGTCTCCTCTAAGGTTGACATTTCTCTTCCGAATCCAGAAAAATGTACTTTAAATTTTCCAGGTAACTGTTTCAACTTTGTCCCTTTCTTTGCTTCCTTATTTTCTTCAAAAGATTATGGTTGTCTTAAATCTTCCCACCGGTGTGGTTTAGATCTTTTCCAATGAGGTTGAGCTTCCATCATCTCTAATACTTCTAACTCCTTCTCATCAATATCTTCATCTTTTTCAAAAATAGAAAAACTCAAAACTCTCTCAAGAGGCAATTCAGGTACATGATAATTCACTAATTTAATGAACAATGGGTCCAATACTTCAATTTTCTTGCTTGTGCCTATTTCATCTTTGAACTTCATTGATTCCCTAACATTGGTTTTCAGAACCTCATCGTAGACCTTAAGGGTCATAGTACCATCTTCCATGTTTATTATCACCCATTTAGTCTAAAGAAAAGGTCCTCCCAAAATTATTGGGATTTCCTCATCCTCTGGCATATCCAGCACTACAAAATCCACCGGAAACACAAACTTATCAATCTTCATAAGGACGTTTATTGCGATCCCATGTGGTCTTTTCATTGAATTATCAGCAAACTACAATGTCATCCTTGTATCCTTGACTTCACCAATGCCCAACTTATTATAGATTGAGAGTGGCACAATACTTACTCTAACATCGAGATCAATAAGCGCTTTTTTGAATGACCTATCCCCTATTGCGCAGGGAATAGTGACTATGCCTTTATCTTTCTTCTTCAATGGAACTTTCAGACCCTGCAAAATAGCACTACATCTTTCAGTTAGCACAACTGGTTCAGTCTCTATGGAGCGCTCTTTGAGATAATATCTGTCATGAACTTGGCATATATTGGCATTTGCTCTAGCGCCTCAGAAAATAGAATGTGGATCTCAAGCTTCTTGAACAACTCCAAAATTTTCTCGAAGTTCTTCTCATTAAGATCTTTTTTCTTTTCCCTTTTAGGGTATGGGAGAACAACCTTAGGCTTTATTTCTTTTGGTTTTTCTTTCTCCACCACTGGTCGTATCACATCTTCTTCAGTCTTTTCCTGTTCCTCTCTGATTTCCAAGTCTACTTCAAGTAAACCTTCATCTTCAACCACCTTCTTCTCAACATCTCCCACAGATTTCCCACTTCTTGTCACAACGACCTTCACACCATGGTTATTTCTTGGGTTTGGTATTGTTGCACTAGGCAGAGAGCTTGGTGCTTGAACATTTGCCAATTGTTGTGCTATTTGACCAATCTGAACCTCTAAATTTTTTATAGAGGCGGAAGTTTTCTTATGATTATTCCTTATTTCATCTTGGAATTGAATATTGTGGGAAACCATCTTTTCAATGGCTAACTCCAAATCTGTTTTCTTTGAAGTTTTCTACTGGTGCTGTTGGTACTAGTTTTGGTATTGACTCTGGCTTTGCTGTTGAGTGTTTCCTTTTCGATCCCTCCACCCAAAATTTGGATGTTCTTCAACCCTGGATTGTAAGTATTGGAGTAGGGATTATTCTGCATTAAGAACTTGATTTCTTCAATCTATTGAGTTGTTGCAAGACATTGCACTATAAAATGAGGTCCTCCACAAATATCACATACAACATTTTGGCCTTGTTGGATTTGAGACACTTGCTGAGTAGTAATATTCATTGCTTTCAGTTTCTTATCTACTTCGGCAGCTATTGTCTCTTCAATTTTGAGCTGCTTATTGGCCTCCAACTTCATGTCAATTACTCCCTTTGGCTTGCTTGCAACCCTGTCATATAGTTCTAGATGCTCATTTGCAGCTATAGCTTCAATAATGTTCTTGATGCTAGTGGCTATTGAGAAGTTAGATTAGCCACCAGCTGTCGTGTCAATTAGTTTCTTTGTTTTGATTCTAAGGCCATTCACGAACATCTGCATCTGCTCAGTCTGATCCAAGTTATGAGTAAGGCACGCCACCAGGAGTCTTTTAAATATTTTGTAAGATTCCCTTAATGATTCACCCTCATTCTTCTTGAAATTCAATAACTCATATCTTTTTCTAATGAACATTGATGTTGGGAAGTACTTGTTGAGGAAATTTGTTTCCATTTCTTCCCAAGATGTGATGTTTCTTGCTGGAAGAGAATAGAACCATTTTTCTACTTCATCTTCCAGAGTGAACGAGAACATTCGCAACTTTTACTGTTCTTCAATATGCCCATCTATTTTTAAAGTGGTGCTCATCGTCAAAAATCATTGCAAATGCTTGTTAGCATCTTTATTAACCCATCCTGGAAAGGATATTTTTTCCAGCTGAGCAATGGTGCTCGGGTGGAGCTGAAAGTTAGGAACATTCGCATTTTTGCCTCTGTAGTCACCTAGTAGTCTCCCTGGTTGTGGATCCATCGCTTCAGATTCTAATTCTGAAACCGAGTGTACTTAGTTTTTGTCGTCTTCTACTTCCAGTCTTGCTTGCTTTGATTTTATTTGCCGACCATGAAATGTTCTCTCTATCTCTACGTCAAAAGAAGTTCAGCTGAGGCTTAGTTCGCATAAATATTAGAGAGAATATAAGTACGAATAAAATTAAGAGAAAAATAAAATAAAATTTTAATTGCAGAGCAATAAAATTTCAATTGATTAGTAATCAACTTTGTATTTTGGCAGTCCCCATCAACAGTGCCAAAAACCTGATCGGAAATATAGCAAGTATATTATTTTTACCGATGTAATAATATTGGGTTTTACCCCAAGTAACCGATCTTGAGGATTGCGTAGGAAATACTTAGTGTGATGATCTACTCAATTGAATAAAAACAATAATTTGCCATGTAAAAAACCTTGATCTTTGATCTATTCAACAAGTTCATATGCCTCAACTACAGATTCTCAATATTATCTTTTCCCAATTCCTTAGTGAAAAACCTTTTAACCTTCTTTCCTAATGTCAATGTCCATTTAAATTAGTAAAGAGGTTAAGCATTCAGTTATCAAGAATTATTTTGGTTATTGTAGGATTACCCTAGTCATAGGTGAAATTCCTAACAATATTGTTATTTAGAAAACCTTAACACAATCGTCTGGTTCTAATATGTTAAAATAGTGAAATCCTATGGTCTCATAAGGTAAAAATATGAATTACTCTAAACAACAAAATTGATGCATAAAGAACACAATTGTTGATTAATACAAAGTGATCAGTATTCTTAATATAGAGAAAACTATGGACACCAAATAACATTGGGGGGTTTAGCCTCTCATAATATTCGAACAAACTACAATAGAAGTAAAGATAAACTTTACAATAGTTTTGGATTGGTTGATTCCTCAATTGCTTGCGCACATGAAAGAGTCTTATACTCCAATTCTCCTTGAATGCTCCAGCTTTTCTTCTCGTGTAATCTCTTGATATCAAAAAAGTCAAAAGTCCTTTCTAAAATCCTAAAAACTTCAATAAATAGTCACAATACGAATCCTATCCAAGTAGAATGTCCAAAGTGCCCTCCAAAGTCCAAATTCACAAAAAGCCCTAAAATTTAAAACACTTGTCACGCTACCAACACGGGCAGTTCTAGGAAACACTGGCCGTGTTGGTTTCTGATTTTTTAAATTCTTCTTTTTGCTTCAGACCTCCTGACACGGGTCATGCCAGCCACACGGGCGCCCGTGTTAGCCCTCTGGGTTTTAGTATGGGGATAGTGCCAACTCTTGACATGGGTCGTCCTGTGTGACACAGACCATGTTGCTTCCAATTCTTCATACTTTTCCTTATTTTGGACCTTGTACTCTCCATTCCTCTCTGCACTATGCCTTGGATCATTCACTAAACCTGAAACATGCATGCTACCAACCAAAAAAAGCATCAAAAACATCTAAATAATTCAAAGACAACAAAATGCAATGAAATCAAATAAAGATGGAAACTTAAACAAAAACACTCAAACTTAAACTAAATTGTTACCAAATTGACCAACTTATACCGAATGCACGACGAAAATTAGTAGAAATGGTGACCGATCATCAATCGAGCAAATCATCAATGTTCTCTATGTGCTTGTCTAGATTGGTAGTATTGTAGTATGTGTCTAGTCGGGGAGGCTTTTCTAGGCCGACGGGAAGATGGATCTCCAATATTTCTTTGGACAAAGGGTCGCGGGGCTCATCGTCATCACTTCTATCTAGAATATATGGTGGGGGAATAGTTATTCCTCCCACACCTGGGATAATTTCTAACGTGCTGATTCGGCTTGGGCGACAATGATCGGTTGCATGCTGGTCTGAGTTACTCTTGGTTCTTTTGGAGATAATGGACCCCTTGTCCCTACGAGTAGGCGTGTGGCCTGGCTTCCTTGGTAAATAAATATCTTCTCTCTCCCTTGCGTGAACATGACACGCTTGGGTAACGAGGCACTTCGGGAGTTGTTGCATTTGAGTTTCCAAGGTGGAGATTTTGGTCGACTCTTCTCCAGGTCCTGGATCCTCTAGTTCTACGGCTTGATGAGGGATTAGTTTGTTAGATGGAAGTGAGGAGTGCTGCCATAGACGGGTCGACATTAGATGGTATGGATAAGGTTGTAGGATATGGCATATCCTCTATAGGTTTCTTGGACCTCTGTAATACGGTGGGAGAACTGACTTGTTTGTTTTGTGTTTGATTGCAAATTTTGTGGATAGCAAGAGTCGCCACCGACTTTTCTTTTATCAAATTAAGGGAAGGGCGAAAAGAACAAGAAAAGACCTTCGTTAGATTCTGAGTACGGGAGGCAGTTATGAAAAGGGAAGGTATTAGCACCCTATCCATCCGTAGTTATCTACGGGCTCTTAATTGCTTAGCTCACTTTATAAATTACTTTTTGTGTGTGTGTTTGAAAATATATTTTGAAAAGGCATTTCACTTTGACTTCGTAATGATTCTCGCTGGAATGTATACGAAGTGTTTGGAAATGTTTTGTTTTGGAAAAGACTTTGTAATGATTCACGCTGGAATGTATACAAAGTGTTTTGAAAAGTGTGAGGTGTAAAAAAGTATTTTGATAGATTTGAGCAAGAAAAATAGTCTTATTACCTACTCAGAATGGTTGCTTCCATGTTATTTTGCTTTCCTTTAGGGTAGCGCTATCCATACCATTAGTTGGTAGGTAACTCTACCCGTTGGATGTAAAGGGACATTCGAAGGGACATCAGATGGTCATAGAAGGAAATATGTAGGGATACCATAGCATATTCGTAGGGACGATCATCACTTTTAATAGGCAACAATCGAGGGACGAGATCATGTATTCGTAGGCAACAATCGAGGGTCATCGAGGGACTATGATCTTTATATTGAAGCGACTATGATGATATATTTGTAAGCGTCTTAGCTAAGATATCCCCAAGTTCGAGGGACATGACCGTGTATTCGAAAGGCAACAAGCGAGGATACCCTAAGGTGGGTGCATGTGTGAAAAGTGTGTTGTATTCAGGTATTTTATCTTGTGATTAGGGTTAGCTAAGTTGATTGAATTAGACTTTCCATACATTCCTAGTTACAAGCAGTTAAATATGTGCAGAAAGTAAATTGTTGAAAGTAAAGTGCAGAAAGTAAATCGTAGACTATTACATGGCTTTGGGGAAGATACATAATATAGGAGTGCCGAAAGTAAATCATAATTAAGCTATTACATCCCATGAGCAGATACATAATATTGGAAAAAATGCGAGAAATTAAATTCCTAACTATTACAACATGTGAACAGTTACAATATTAAAGATAATTTCGCGAGAAGGATCGAATTGTAAATGATAGAAAATAATGTTAGTAAAAAGAAAGTTTTTGAGTTAGGAAAAAGTTTTAGGGTTAGTAAACCTAATTAAGTGAGAAAAATATTTTTTTGGAATTTTATGGATTAATTTGATATGGAAAAAAGTAATTAAAAATTAATTTTCGATTAATTAACAATTAAAACAAAACATGAGTGAAAAATAATAATTTTTTGATGAAAGAATTAAATTAGAGTTTTTCTAACCTAATTATGAAAAGAAATATTTTTTTGGTAATTTTTTAGTGTATTAAAAAAATGTTTGAAAGAAAATTAAATAGAATAGAAAAATAATAAGAAAAATAAGAAAATAAGTTAGTTTTGCAAAGGGATAAAAAATAATGTAGGAGCCAGGGATCGAACCCCTGCCATTGCCTTCACACGGGCGCTACCTTACCACTGGACCAAGCCCGCAATTATGTTAGTGGCATGGAACGAATATATTATAAGCGAAATAACTTTCTGAATATGAAACAAAAACACGCGCCAAGAACATCATCGTCCCCATTTGAATTTCCCTGACTTTTTACCTACGGACGCTTCCGATGCTAAAGTCTATAGTGACGATTTTGTTCGTCACTATAACACCTGCAAATTTCCATAATCCAGAAAACAAAATATAAATTAAAGGTAAGGCCATGGTTCAATTGCAAATTGGCTTCTGAGCTCAATGGTACCACACGTTTGGTCCAATTTTTCCTCTAGACTCATATCCCCAATTCAAAGGTCTGGAACCCAAGCCACGGTGATTCGTGAAACCTGCGATTAAACTCAAATCGAACCATCCAAATAGCTTGCAAACATCATTCTAAGCATGAATATACAATTGAAACAAGTTAAATATACATGTATGATCAAAACCGAATTTGAAAAATATGAGTGAAAAGTGTAATCGTGACTTTATATTTCATAAGCTTTTAAGGCTATGTGAATGGCAGGAATCGATCAGAGAAACCCAGGAATGGACTGAGATGATTGTAATAGTTTGAATCGAGCTGAAACCTTGGCTGCTAGTTCCTTGAATTCCACGTTTTTTGCAAGCTTTTCTAGGGTTCTTGTAACTTCAAAAATTCGTCCTCCAGGGTTTAGAAACCTTCTGAATATATAGAGGATGGATTTAGGTTAAGAATTGATGAGAAAATATATCCTCATCAATGTTAAAATATTTGATTAGAATCAATCTTTATTTTTCCTTTTTTGATTCAATTTCAATCAAATCTCTTGCCAATCTCAATAATTTCGAAATTGATAGATTGTATGGTTTGCACTTAATGTTTTGATTTTACATCTTTTATTTTAATTAAATTGGTTTTAAATGAATAAAAATCCAAAAAAAAAAGATAAAAGGTGTGGTCTTGGGCTTGGAGGTTCTAATTCATATAAGAAACAGGTTTGAACCAAGAAAAGTTAGGCCCATTTAGAAAAAAAATTGATTTTCTCAAGTATTTCTCTTCATGCACCTCCTCAAAAATGCTCAACTTGTACAATTTGTATCTTGCTCAATTTTCAACATTTTTTGGTGTTCTTGGACTTTTTAGAAATTTCAATATGTCCTCTAAACATTAATTTTGGCTTCATCTTCATTGAAGTTTCCATGTTCATGAACACTTCTTTGTAAAAAGATGACTTTTTGTTGACTTTTAAAAGGACCTGTAATGTTTTGATCCATAACTTCTAAATGAAGCATTTTTGGCCAAAGCTTGTGAGACATTAAGTTGTAGAGAATTGAATTCCCTTCAAAATGAGCTTTGGAGGAAAAATTTCTGATAAAATTTGTGAAAGTTATGCCTGGTCAAAGTTCTGTTGACTTTTGTCTAAAAACCCCTAATTTAGAAATTTTGACATTTGATCATATATGACTTTTCTTGATGAATCATGATCAACCCTTGATCAAATAATGAATATTACTTCAAAATATTGATGTTGACCAAAAATTATAAAGTTTGACTGTATGTTGACCACAGTTGACTTTATGTCCAATACAGGTGATTTTCAACAATCTGAGCAATTGGATGAGCAAATTTGACTTATAGGCTTAGAACTTGACATGGTGATCCCTTAAAGCATATGATGAGGTATGATGACCACTTGGATCACTAGAAATCCATTTTGGCTTGAGAGGAGCAAAACCCTAGTTTGGATTTATTACTTAGGAGAGGGTTTGTCTGGTCAACCCTTGTGAATTGTCTTGAGAAGTAGGAGGGAAAATTTTGGGGTATGACAGTTGCCCCTGTTTAGTCTTCTTGTACCAAAAGGCTTATATTGGTATGCTTGCCTTTCGTGACCTGAAGGTAGAAGGTGATTGAACACTCAAGTACACCTGAATTTTGGGCTTAAGGATGCCATCTGGGGCAGTTGATAATAAGAGAGCATCAGAATAAAACTTCGATTGGCTATTTCTGAGATGAATAGTTGTCAACATGCGGATAGTTTTCCCGTCTTGTTTCGGGTGTTACTCCATGATCTGTTGTTTGGAAATAATTTGCATGGTCGTTCAAATTGTTCTTTCGTCTTGTTTCAGGTATTAATCTTTGACCTTCCATTTGGAAAATAACTTTCACCTGCTGGGGAAATAATTCTTGATAGGATATGGTTAGTTCTATGCAGACTATGATGCATGCGAGTGTATGAAAATGTTATGAATGATATAAGAACTCATTATGATTTTTTATGAATAATGTATGAATGTAGATGTTGTTGTATTTTAAAACATATCCATCTTGAAGAAGATAGGAACGTTCTGCTGGAGATTTTTTATTTCTTCTTGGGCTTGAAGTTGTTGAAGACCCTAACTGGGGAATAAGAGAGATATGAATTTCTCTGTTTCACTATCTGACCAAACTTCAAGTCGGGATATTGCTGCTGTTAAGGAATGATAATCATTGAGTGATACTCAGCTGAGGATGAATATCTTGTGTATAGGCCTCGTTGGGGGACGATGTGGTATGGAATAACCTATTACTGTTGGGAGACTGATATAATTGGCTGATGTGTTACTGCTCAGGGACCAATGTAACATGATAACTTGAGAATGTAGATAAGTCTGATAGGGTCACTGCTCGGGGGCTGACGTGATGAATGTAGAAGTTGATAGGATCACTGCTCGAGGACTAATGTGATGAGGTTGAAGGATCAATGCTCGGGGAATAATGTGATGAAGATGATAGGACCACTGCTCGGGGACTAATGTGATGATGTTGACATGATCACTGCTTGGGGACTAACGTGATGAAGTTGATAGGATCACTACTCGGGGACTAATGTGATAAAGTTGACAGGATCACTACTCAGGGACTGATGTGATGAAGTTGAAGATGATAGGATCACTGCTCGGGGACTAACGTGATGAAATTTGAAGTTGATGAAGCTGATAGGATCACTGCTCGGGGACTAACGTGATGAAGTTGAAGTTGATAAAGCTGATAGGATCACTGCTCAGGAACCAACGTGATGAAGTTGAAGTGTTTGAACACTGGTGGGAGGAGATGATAATGTAATACTTTGTTGGTGAAGATTTGTGTTTTTAGGGAGAACGATGGCTCTACGGGGATTGTAGAGATGATCCTGTGGAGGTATTTCTTGTGAGAGTGACTCTGTGAGGATGTATTGGTGACTTTAGTCGTCATCTCAATTCCTAGAGCCTGTAGTAATTACTATTTCTATTCGCTTTTCATGTGTTTGTGAATAGATGTTTATTGTCAGATGCATATAATCATTCAAAGTAATCATTGGACTTTGTGCAACAAAACAATAATAATTGGAACTGGAAAAGAGTAATTTTCATTAAATTTGAAAAGTGGCCTATAGTCAGGCAGTTTATATACAAGAGACAAATATCCTAGTAAGAGGAAATTGTCAGAATAGTAAAAAGCTATGTGGAAACAATCTTGTCGAGTTTCAACTATGTTATTGGTTATATATCTTCGATTATCTCATCTCTTTGCTGTCAGAAGAAAGTGATTGAACTGATTTGCGCCATTCGAATCTTGAAGCTGATAGTAGTGTAGTCTGTAAGTAGGTGATCTGGACGAGACATAGTCGTACGCTTAAATCCCTAACTTTTGCCTAGACTGCCTTTTTGGGTATTCAGTCTACCGGGATACCATTTTTTGCCCAAGCCGCCTTTGTAGGTTTTCGACTTGCCGAGTGTACATTTTTGTATATATATCCTTAACTTTTGCTAGGACCTTTTTGGTTCGCCAGGATGCCCTTATTTTTGCCTAGGCCACTCAACCTAGCGGGTCTCGTTTATGCATAGTATTTTTTTACTATGTCTCCGTTCACAGGGTGCGGGAAGTCTTCTCCATCCATAGTGCTTAGTATCATAGCTCCGCCAAAGAATACTTCTTTGACTACAAATGGTCCCTCATAGGTGGGAGTCCATTTTCCCCTGGGTTCACCTTGTGGAAGAATGATGCGCTTGACTACTAGATCACCGACTTGGTAGACTCGGTGCTTGTCTTTTTTATTGAATGCTCTAATCATTCGCTTTTGGTATATTTGTCCAAGGAAGATAGCTGCAAGATGTTTTTTTTCGATCAAATTGATTTGGTCAAGGCGAGTCTGGACCCATTCGTCTTTGTCTAACTCTGTATCTTGGAGTACTCTAGTTGAGGGTATCTGAACCTCGATGGGTAGGACTGCTTCCATACCATATACGAGAGAGAAAGGGGTTGCCCCTGTAGATGTTCGTACTGTAGTGCGATAACCGGGGAGAGAAAATGGCAACATCTCATGCCAATCCTTATACGTCACTGTCATCTTCTGTATGATCTTCTTGAGATTTTTGTTGGCGGCTTCCACTACGCCGTTCATTTTTGGCCGATAGGGAGAAGAGCTGTGATGCTTAATCTTGAACTACGTGTAGAGTTTGGTGATCATTTTGTTATTGATATTGGTACCATTGTCCATGATAATCCTTTTGGGGACGCCATACTGACATATAAGATTATGCTTAATGAATCGAGCCATAATATTCTTGGTAACAGATGTGAATGAGGCTGCTTCTATGCATTTAGTGAAGTAATCAATAGCCACAAGGATGAAACGATATCCATTGGAAGTGGTGGGTTTGATCTCTCCAATCATGTCAATGCCCCACATTGCGAAAGGCCACAGAGTGGTCAGAACATTCAATGGGACTGGAGGTATGTGCACTTTGTCTGCCTATATCTGGAATTCGTGACAAGATCGAGCATAGCGGTAACAATCAGCTTCCATGGTGGACCAATAGTAACCTGCTCTTAGAATCTTCTTAGCCATTATATGTCCACTAGAGTGGGTACCGAATACGCCTTCATGTAACTCTTCCCTGATTTGTCCCGCTGTTTTCTAATCTACACAGTGGAGTTAGCACAAGTCGTGATTGCGCTTGTATAAGATGTCGTTGCTGAGAAAGAATTTGGAGGCGAATCTTCTTAAGAACTCCTTATCATTGACAGATGCCCCTGTGGGATATTCCTGAGCCTCGAGATACCTCTTCACTTCGTAGAACCAAGGTTTCTCTTCTGTTCATCCGGTATCAAGTTCACAATAGTATGCTGGTTTGTCTTGTCTTTCAATATTAATTCAGGGAGCTTCGTTGTTTCATCTAACCTTGAACATATATGACATGGTAGCTAATGTGTCTGCCAACTGATTCTTTTCTCGTGGGATGTACTCAAAAGTGATTTCTTCGAAGTAAGGAATCAGATTCAACACATGCTCTCGATATTGACTGAGATTCGGATGCTTCATATCCCACTCGCCTTTAATCTGAATGATCACCAAAGCTGAGTTTCCATACACTTGCAAGAATTTAATTCTTAAGTCAATGGAAGCTTCATACCTATGATGCACGCTCCATATTTGGCCATGTTATTAGTGCAGTGGAAACAAAGTCTGGCGGTGAAAGGCGTGTGTCCGCCTGTAGGAGATGTAATGATGGCGCCAATACCATTGCCAAGTGCGTTTGAGGCTCCAACAAAGACCATGGTCCATTGGGATCTTAGTAAAGGTCCTTCGTCTAGTCCAGGTTCTTTGCAATCAATGACTAACATAATTTCCTCATCTGGAAACTCGAAATGCATAGCCTGATAGTCATCTATGGCTTGATGAGCCAAATGATCGGCTACTACACTACCCTTGATCGCCTTCTGAGTAGTATACTGGATGTCGTATTCGGTCAAGATCATTTGCCATCTTGCTATTCTTCCGGAGAGAGCAGGTTTCTCGAATATATATGTTATCGGATCCATCATAGAGATCAACAAGGTAGTGTGAGTCAACATATACTGTCTTAGTCGGCGAGTAGCCCAAGCCAAAGCACTGCAAGTTTTCTCAAGCTATGAGTATCTTATTTCACAATCGGTAAACTTTTTGCTAAGGTAGTATATTACATACTCTTTTTGACCAGACTCGTCATGTTGCCCCAATACACACCCCATTGAGTTCTCTAATACTGTTAAGTACAAGATAAGAGGTCTTTCTTTGACTGGTGGTATTATGATAGGGGGATTTTGTAGGTACTCCTTGATTTTGTCAAAAGTTGTCTGGAAACCATCGTTCCATTTCACTACTTGATCTTTCTTCAGTAACTTGAATATTGGCTCACATGTAGAAGTTGGATGTGCAATGAATCTCGCAATGTAGTTTAGTCGTCCCAAGAAACCTCTGACTTCCTTCTCGGTACGGGGAGCTGGCATTTCTTCAGTCTATCAAACAACTTTCTCAAATGATTGAGATGTTCTTTTTCAGTTTGTGATCGAGCTATCATGTCGTTTATGTAGACCTCTATCTCGTGATGAATCATGTTATGGAATAAAGCTACCATGGCATGTTGATATGTGGTGCCAGTGTTCTTCAGTTGGAACAACATTACTTTGTAACAGAATGTGCCCCACTGTGTAACGAAAGTAGTCTTTTTCATGTCTTCGGGAGACATTTTGAACTGATTGTAACCAGAGAAACCATCTATGAAGGAGAAAACCATGTGTTGAGCGGGGTTATCAACTAGGACATCGATATGTTGAAGTGGGAAATCGTCTTTCGGACTTTCTCTGTTTAGATCTCTGTAGTCCACACACGTACGTACTTTGTCATCCTTCTTAGGTACGGGCACCACGTTCGCAACCGACTATGGATAAGAAGTAACGGCTAGGAAACTGGCATTGAACTGTTTCATAACTTCGGCTTTGATTTTTTCGGATATCTCAGGACGCATACGACGAATCTTCTGCTTCACAGGGAGAAAACCTTCTTTCGTCAGTAGTCGGTGTACCACAATGTCAATGTCTAGCCCTGGCATGTCTTCATAGGACCAAACAAAAATCTCGATAAAGTCTCACAGCATCTGAACATATCTCTCTTTGACATTGCTCTAGAGACGTGCTCCTATTTGAACATATATAGATTCACAACCTAGACTGGCTCCTCGTGTGGCTGTATAACCTATTCTTCCTGTTGTAGTAGCCTGGCAAATTCTCCTGGCACTTCACAATCTTCCTCACCTTTGTCTTCGACTTGGTAGATTGGATTATCGAAGTCATATTTAGCAATAGCAGAGTCGTTACCGAGGAGATTCGGAGTGAATCTGCAGTGTATCACGTGGGTGTGTGTAAGAACACATAACTTTTGAATGGGTGGTAAAATAAAAAGAAAGAAAAGAGTAAAGCATTTGAATTCAAAAGTCCAATGATTTATTGAATGAAAATATGCAAATGACAAATAATAACCCTCACAAACATGTTGTTGTTCCCCGGGAAAGGGACTAGGCATAAAGTTCATTGTTCGAAACGTAAAAAGCGAAAAGCATAACAGAAAAAGCAATTACTCTTGTGTAAAGGAGATTGGTATGACATCTTCAATCTTCCAATTGTTGAGTCCGTCGTCTGAAGTTGGGAAGATCCAATTGTTGAGTCCGTCGTCTGGAGTTAGGAAGATCCAATTGTTGATGTCGAAGTCGCCGTCATCGTCCTCTATATCATGGACTCCGCTTTTGTTGATGTGGAAAGGAAGTTTGCTGGCACGTTCATGGCGTATCATCTTCTGACCATTGATAGTGAATCCTAAACCAGTCTTGTCAAATTTGAATGGAAAATCGGGGAGCTGACCCCAAATAGTACAGTTTCCTTCTTCAACCGCAACTTTGGCGTCTTTTAGTTAGGACATATTCGGTGGAACTCTAGTAACTTTAGGAGTGAAAGGAGATTCAACACGCATGACTCGTGGAATTGCTTCGAAAGCTTGACAGGGGGTTTCGATGAATTCACCATCCATATCGAGGTATCGGAATGACTGTAGATGGCTTACTATATATTCTTCTTCACTGCATACTGTAACAATCTTCCCCTTCATTGGGTACTTCATCTTCTGATGTAGGCTAGAGGTAACAGCGCCTGTCCCATGTATCCAAGGGTGTCCGAGTAGGAAAGAATAAGCTGGATGAATGTCCATGACAAAGAAAGTAGAGTCAAAAGTCAAGGAACCGACTTTAACTGGTAGGTTGAGCTCTCCAAGAACTATTCTTTTTGAACCATCAAAATCTCTTATGATTATGTCACTGGGCTTCATGACCACTTCTTCAACATTAAGTCGGTCGAGAGCATTCTTCGGTAGAACATTCAAAGCAGAACCAGTATTCACAAATACGTGAGACAATGTAGTGCCCTTGAATTCAATGGAGATATGCAAGGCTTTGTTGTGTTTCCTTCTGGCAGAAGTTACATCAACATCAGAGAAACCTTAACCATCATTGGCGGTCAAGCTAACAATACAACCTTCAAATTGATCAGCGGTAGTATCTTGTGGTATGTGAGCATTCTTCAGAAACTTTACTAAGGCTGTAGCATGAGCCTTAAAGCATAATAGTAGAGCTAGCATGGATATCTTGGACGGATTTTGTCCCAACTATTCCACAACATTGTAGTCACTCTTCTTGATGATCTTTAGAATTTTCTTCTCGATTGGAATCTTGTAAATTTTGGGAGCGGTATATTTCACCATGAAATCAAACTTTCCACTTGGTTGTCCCAAGGTATCCCAGATATCTGGTATGGCTTCTCTTACGTCTTCGATCTTCATATTTTTAGTAATGTCTTCACACAGATTCTCCACAGATGGAGGTTTCAAAAATAACACTTCTAGGTTGTCCATCATGCATTGAATACGCCTTTTCAACCAAGCGCATCCATCAGATTCAGATTCACACCAACGACATTTATCAGGTCATCCTGGAAATACATCGGCTCGCAGCAAATCAATCTTGACAGTCATCAGAGGAATAGTCAGCTCGTTCACATCATAAACATAGGAGTCATTGTCAATAGCATTGGCACTTTTACCATGGTCAGGCATTGGTGCATTGATCATATTCGAAGTTTCGACAGGAGGGTCAAATTCAATTTCCCTTGCTTCAATCATGTCTTGAATCTTATTTTTCAGGGCCCAACAGTTGTTGGTGTCGTGCCCTGGGCTGTTGGAGGGGTATGCACACCTTGCATTAGGATTGTTCCTTGGAGAGGAAGTGTTGACGTGCTGAGGAGGATCCCTTAAAGTCATCAGCTCTGCTTTCAACATGTGTTGTATTGCTTGAGACAATGGCATGTTGATCTTCATAGAATGTCTTCTTGGAGCGTTCTACATACGCGTGTTGTCTCGTTGAGGTTGTGCTGGTGTGGGATTGGAGATCACAACTGCCCCCACAGATTGAGTGTAATCATATTTATCACGGCTCTTCTGACCATACACAACATTGGCTTCTTTCCTACTATCAAAAGATCTCTTCACAACATTTGAAGATGTCTCTACCTGTATTTTTCCGCTCTTGATTCCAGCTTTGATACGCTCGCCTGTCAATATCAGCTCGGTGAATCCGGCTGAAGAGTTCCCAATCAGGTGATTAAAGAATGGGCCTGTCAGTTCTCCCATAAACATGTCAACCAACTCCCTTTGGACAAGGGTTGTTGAACTCTGCCTACTAAATCTCTCCATTTCTGGGCATACTCTTTGAACTTCTCGTCACGACCTATAGACATGCTCTGTATTTGCATGCAGGTAGGTTCCAATTCAGCATTGTACTGGTACTGCTTGTAGAAAGCATCTGCTATGTTATTCCAGGTATGAATGTGGGTACTCTCTAGCTGATAATACAACTCCAACTAAGTTCCGAATAAACTCTCTTGAAAGAAATGGATCCACAATTTCCTGTCTTTAGTATTAGATGGATCTTCTGAACATAAAACTTCAGATGTAGCTTTGGGAAAGAGATTCCATCGTACTTGGCAAAGGTAGGAACTTTGAACTTGCGGGGATTTACCACACCAAGAACAAGACTCAGATCATCAAAGTTCAGCCCTGACATTTTCAGATTTTTCACAATATTCAGACGATCTTCAAGTTGCTTGTACTTTCTGTTGTCAGGATACTGCTCACTCATATAGTCTTCTTCTTCGTTATCAGACTCATGATGGCTTCCCTCATTGTTTTTTATGCTTCCTTCAGTTTTTCCACTCTTGTCTGAGAATTCAAGCTATCTGACCACCTTGACTGACCCCTTGCGATTTTTTCCCATGTTGAGTATACCAATGGTCTTCTTCTTTCTATTGATGAGCTTCTTCAGATCATTCTGGCCTTGGGCCAAATTGGTGAACATCTCTTGGAATTGGGCATTCTGAGCCTGGAAATCTTTGACAGTCTGTTCAAGAGCCATTTTTTCTGAAATAAACAGCGAGAGGATAAGAAAATCGGTCTTCAATGTACCTGTCATCAAATGTTATGCCAAGATATGCGATGTTTATGCAATGCAATGTTTTCAAGGACCATAGGAATTTAAATTTGTTAAACAAACACGAACAAACTTTTTATTAGTTTATCTTTAGCAAGTACAAAAGAAAGTTTAAACAAAATAAAAAGAAACTCCTAGCACTTAGGTCTCCCATCGGCGCTTCCTCTTTGTGTTGAAGTAGGTATTGATGCTTTGCTCCTCGTGAAGTAGCTTTGTCAACTCTAATACGTTCTTCTCGCTTGCATGGCATTGAGCTTCGAATGTATCCCTTTCTTCTTTAAGTTGAATCCAGGATTTCTTCAGGTCTTTGAAATTAGTAGGCATGTTTGGATGGAGGATGGTATAGGGTTCGTCACCTATAGCAACAGGTTCCATAACCACTGGTAGAACAGTTGTAAACGGAATCATGGGGTTTTTAGTTCGAGCTCGCACCCATTTGAGGTAAGGTTCCCAAGGAATGGAATTTTTGTTCCCCAAGGTCTTGGTATCAGTCTTCTTTACCATGCCCCAAGCGTGCACAAATCTTCAATGGTAGAGGAAACATCACAACAGAAGGGCTGAGATATCAACCAATATAAACAAGTGTATGATAAACCATATATTATAATTCAGGCATACAAAATCACCACTTCAAACAACATAGTTCAACAACACAACAACAACTCGATTACAACATAACAATAATTTAACAGCAACAACAACTTATAACAACAACACTCATAACAAAAGCAACTTATAACAACCAAAAAACAACCTATAATACACGACTCAATATGCGACTCATTTTACTAAAACATCCATTCGGTACTAATTTCCTTGACTTATTTTACTATTATCTCCATTGTTTCTGCTTATTTGAATCCCTTAAATTAACTATCAAATACTACTAAATTATATCTATGTTATTTACTACAGAACTCTACTAACCTTGCTGCCACATAACATGCCTTCTGCCACTAAAATTGCCAAACATTCAGTGATGCTATTATATTCTTCTAATACAAAAACTAACATGTACTTATACAGCAGTTACAAACTCATCTGAACACCTATTATTTTAATCCATCTAACACACTACTACTGGCATTATTAATATCAAGTAGTTATTAAACTAACTCTGCCTCATGGAATTCCATCACTTTTATCCTACTAATAGCTCTACTATTTCTATACCAACACTACTAAATTAAATTACTGATATATATATATATATATATATATATATATATATATATATATATATATAGGTAAACGAAGCCTAAACGAAGCCTGCATAAAAATTAATTTAAACTAGTGGAACACAACCAAAATTACCTAATCTCTGTCAGTATACTATTTCTTTTCCATGCATGGGGTTAAGTAACCACTAAACGAATCAAACAAAGTGCACAACAGACAAAACAAAATTGTGACGGTCGTCACCAGGGGTGTTCCGATCGGCACCCCTTCTCCCTAATTTCCTGCCGGTCGTCACAATGGCCATGCTGGTTGCCACAAAATCCGTGTCAGTCGCCATAAAGGCCTGTGCTGGTGCCCACAAGGCACATTCCTTTTATCTGCATTGCAATTTATCTAATTCCAGTCTCTGTACAATTCTTTGATCCCAAATATTTTTCACACCGGAGCATTATACACAGTTACTACTTTACCAATTAATTCAATCCTTACCTATCCTTATATTCAACCCATCAACCACGATTCACACAGTAACAACAATCAACGCCTCAAAAATTAATACATGGTAGGAATTCATAAACCCTAATTCCCACATACAATTATTCATAACCCCAGTTATAGATATTGAACCCCACCCTTACCTTGGATTGATGGTCTCTCCATGATTTTCCGGTCGAATTCTGAGCTTCGTGTTAGAACATAGTTTGATTATACACCTCTATAAAAGTTTTGATGATAACAAAATACATTGCTTGTATAGAAAAAATAGGCTCCTTAAATTTTATTTGTGTTTGCAGAGAAATTCTAAAGAGAATTAATGCATCAGTTGTTCTGAATATAGAAGTTCTGATAATAGACGAGGAAGTTTTTGAGAAAAGGAATGACGCTTTAATAGTTGAAGAAGAAAATATTTTGAAAAAAGCATTCAGTTTATGTCACGCTCATAAGAGAAGTTCTGGTGAAGCTGAACTTTAAAAAGCACAAAGCTGCAAGCACAAACTTCGATGTTACAATTATGCTTAAAGGCTACTTTTACCTTCTGGTTCTGACGCGTTACTAAAGGCATATATAGAAACCAAAAAGTAACAGCTGATTACAGAAAAGATTTGTATTTATGGAAAGATCATTTAATGCATTTATCAACATATTTCATATTCATGTTCTCGTGTCTCTAACGGATCAAAATTATTTGGTTATTAAAGAAGGATCAACGAACAACCAAGGTTACAAATTTTGCTCATGCGCGCAGATCTCTAATAGAAATATTTCAAAAGGTTTAAGTTTTAATCTATATTTTTGTTGAGCTAAAATCTTGTGTAAAACATCACAGTTGTGATATACCTTATTAGAAGCATTCTTGATACACAGTTGTAATCGTTTTATAAAGTTGAATTTCCTTGAGAACCAAGTTGTGGTTAATCTCAAGAAGACAAAAGGAGTAATCTTTGTGAATTGTAATCAAGTATTGATTAGTGGATTAAGACCTCGTTGATAAAGGCAAATCACCTTGGCGGGTGGACTAGAGCAGTTTGAGTTTAAACAAACCAGGATAAAAATTGTCGTGTCAAATTGCTTTTAATTTCAAAACCCCAATTCAAACCCCCATTTCTTATGTTTTTCAACCTTCAACTGGCATCCGAGCGCCTGGTTCTGGGTGCTAACACTTAACTGTGTCAGATAAAAGATCTAGTTTGAGAAACACAATGACAGAACCAGTTCAGAATAACAATGATCACTATGACGACAAAGATAGAATCAGCGGCAGAGCCCCAATTTTGATGGAGAGAACTTTGATTACAGGAAGAACATAATCGAGAGTTTATTTCTGGATCATGACTCTGATCTCTGGGACATGGTAACTTATGGCTACACTCACCCTGTTGACACAAGCGGCCAGAAGATTGAAAGAAGGAAAATGTTAGATCAACAAAAGAAAGAATTCAAAAATCATCACAAAGCCAAAACTATCCTTCTAAGTGTTATCTCGTAAACTGAGTATGATAATATCACAAAAAGAGACTCAACTAAGAACATCTTCTGTAACTTGAAGATTGGCTCACAAGTAGTAGTTAGATGTGCAATGAATCTAGCAATGTAATTTAGCCATCCCAAGAAACCTCTAACTTCCGTCTCGGTACGGGGAGCTAGAATTTCTTGAATAGCTTTAACCTTGGCAGGGTCAACTTCAATACCTTTACCACTGACAACTTATCCCAGGAGTTTACCAGATCTGACTCTAAAGGTGCACTAGTTAAGATTAAGTCTTAGTATGTATTTCTTCAGTCTATCAAATAGCTTTCGCAAATGATCGAGATGTTCTTGTTCAGTTTGTGATCGAGCTATTATGTCGCCGACGTAGACCTCTATTTCGTGATGAATCATGTCATGGAATAAAGCTACCATGGCACGTGGATATGTGGCGCCAGCGATCTTCAATCCGAACGGCATAACTTTTTAACAGAATGTGCCCCACTGTCTAACGAAAGTAGTATTTTCCATGTCTTCGGGAGCCATTTTGATCTGATTGTAACCGGAGAAACCATCCATGAAGTAGAAAACCTTGTGTTGAGCGGTGTTATCAACAAGGACATCAATATGAGGAAGTGGAAAATCGTCTTTCGGACTTTCTCTATTCAGATCTCGGTAGTCCACACACATACGTACTTTTCTATCCTTCTTAGGTATGGGCACCACGTTCGCAACCCACTGTGGATAAGAAGTAACATCTAAGAAACCGACATCGAATTGTTTCATAACTTCGACTTTTATTTTCTCGGACATCTTAAGACGCATACAACGAACCTTCTGCTTCACAAGGAGAAAACCTTCTTTTGTTGGTAGTCGATGTACCACAATGTCAATGTCTAAACCTGGCATGTCTTCGTAGGACCAAGCAAAAATCTCAATATAGTCTCGCACCATCTGGACCAATCTCTCTTTGACGTTGCTCTCAAGACCTGCTCCTATCTTGATTTCCTTTTTGTCTTTGTCAGTACCTAGATTCACAACCTCGATTGGCTTTTCGTGTGGCTGTATAACCTGTTCTTCTTGTTGTAGTAGCCTGGAAAGTTCTCCTGGCACTTCACAATCTTCCTCACCTTCGTCTTCGGCTTGATAGATCGGATTATCAAAGTCATACTTAGCAATAGCAGAGTCGTTATTGACGAGATTCGGAGTGAATCTGCATTGTATTATGTGGGTGTGTGTAAAAACACATAGCTTTTTGATAGGGTGATAAAGTGAAAAGAAAGAAAAAAGCAAAGTATTTGAATGCAAAAGTCCAATGATTTATTGAATGAAAATATGTGAATAACAAATAATAACCCTCACAAACGAGCCGTGGTGCCCCGGGCAAGGCACTAGGCATAAAGTTTATTGTTCGAAGCGTAAAAAATGAAAAGCATAACAAAAAAAGAAATTACTCCTATATAAAGGAGATCGGTATGACATCTTCAGACTTCCAATTGTCGAGTCCGTTGTCTGGAGTTGGGAAGATCCAATTGTTGATGTTGAAGTTGTTATCGTCGTCTTCTATAGCATGGACTCCTCTTTTGTTGATGTGAAAAAGGAAGTTTGCCGGTGCGTTCACGGCGCATCATCTTCTGACCTTTGATAGTGAAGCATAAACGAGTCTTGTCAGATTTGAATGGAAAATCGGGTAGCTGATCCCAAATAGTACAACCTCCTTCTTCAGCCAAGGCTTTTGCCTCTCTCAGTGAGTCCATCTTCGGTGGAACTCTAGTAAGTTCAGGAGAGTCAACAGGCATGACTCATGGAATTGCTTCGAAAGCTTGACAGGGGGTTTTGATGAATTCACCTTCCATTTTGATGTATCAGAGTGACTGCAGATGGCTTACCATATACTATTCTTCACTGCAAACAGTAACAATCTTCCCCTCCATTGGGTACTTCAGCTTCTAATGTAGGGTAGAGGTGACAGTGTCTGCCCATGTATCCAAGGGCGTCTGAGTAGGCACGAATAAGTTGGACGAATGTCCATGACAAAGAAAGTAGAGTCAAAAGTCTGGGAACCGACTTTAATTTCCAGGTTGAGCTCTCCAAGTACTGTTCTTTTTGAACTATCAAAATCTCTAACGATTATGTCACTGGGCTTCATGACCACTTTTTCAGCATTAAGTCGGTCGAGAGCGCTCTTCGGCAGAACATTCAGAGCAGAACCAGTATCCACCAATATGTGAGACAATGTAGTGCCCTTGCATTCAATGGAGATGTGAAAGGCTTTGTTGTGTTTCCTTTCGGCAGGAGCTAAATCAATATCATAGAAACCTAAACCATTATTGGTGGTCAGGCTAGCAATACAACCTTCAAATTGATCAGCATTAGTGTCTTGCGATATGTGAGAATGCTTCAGAAACTTTACTTATGGCTTTAGCATGATCCTCAGAGCACAATAGCAGAGCTCGCATGGATATCTTGGACAGAGTTTGTCCCCACTGTTCCACAACATTGTAGTCGCTCTTCTTGATGATCTTCAGAATTTCCTCCATTTCTTGCTTGGAGGTATCCTCAGCAACTCCCTTTGGTACTTCTGTCTAAGTAGGATGAGTTACTGGTTCTTTCCCTCTAGCTTCGGGAATTGGTTCGATAGCAGGAACGCGAATTGGTGTAGTAGTATCTTTCGGAGGAGAGATCTCAAGAGAAAATACTCTTCCGGTTCTGGTCACTTTGCTTGATCTGGTGATATTGTCGATGTCAGGATTGGTAACTTCAACTGCAATGTCTTCAATGGTCAAAGGTTCTTGCTTGACGCCATGCTAGTAAACTTCGGCTCCATAATTCCAAGGTATAGCTCTATTAGAGGAATATGATATTGGTCTGGGAGAGGTAATAATCAGGGGTGCCACTCTAGGCGCAGGATCGGCCAAGGTGATCCTTATTATGTTCACATCAGCGTACTCTTCTGGGTAATCGTCTCCCCATCCGGTTGCCTTGATGTCTTCGATTGGAATCTTGTAATTTTTGGGAGCGGTATATTTAACCATGAAATCAAATTTTCCACTTGGCTGCCCCACGGTATCCCAGACTTCTGGTATGGCTTCGCTTACGTCTTCGATCTTCAGATTTTTAGAAACGTCTTCACACAGATTCTCCATAGATGGAGGTTTCAAAAATAGCACTTCTCGGTTGTCCATCATGCGTTGAATAGGCCTCTTCAACCAAGCACATCCATCAAATTCAGATGCACAACAACAACAGTTATTAGGGAATCCTAGAAATACACCGGCTTGCAGCAAGTCTTTCTTAACAGACATCAGAGGAATAGTCATCTTGTTCACATCATAAACATAGGAGTCATTGTCAATAGCATTGGCACTTTTACCATGGTCGGGCATTGGTGCGTTGATCACATTCAGAGTTTCGATGGGAGGGTCGAATTTAATTTCCCTTGCTTCAATCATGTCTTGAATTTTGTTCTTCAAGGTCCAACAGTTGTTGGTGTTGTGCCCTGGGCTATTGGAGTGGTATACACACCTTGCATTAGGATTGTACTTTGGAGAGGAAGTGTTGACGTGTTGAGGAGTATCCCTCAAAGTAAACAGCTCTGCTTTCAACATGTGTTGCAATGCTTAAGACAATGGCATGTTGATCTTCGTAAACTGTCTTCGTGGCTCGTTCTGCATACGCGCGTTATCTCGTTGAGGTTGCGCTGGTGTGGGATTGGAGATCACAACTGCCCCCACAAATTGAGTGCGATCAGCTTTGTCACAGATCTTCTGACCATACACAGCATTGTCTTCTTTCTTACCACCAAAAGGCCTTTTCGCAGCATTTGAAGATGACTCTGCTTGTATTTTTCTGCTCTTGATTCCAGCTTCGATACGTTCGCCTGTCAATATCAACTCAATGAAACCGGCTGAAGAGTTTCCAATCTGATGATTGAAGAATGGGCCTGTCAGTGTTCCCATAAACATGTCAACCAACTCCCTATTAGACAAGGGTGGTTGAACTCTGCCTGCTAAATCTCTCCATTTCTGGGCATACTCTTTGAAATTCTCGTTACGACCCATAGACATGCTCTGTAGTTGCATGCGGGTAGGCGGCAATTCAGCATTGTACTGGTACTTCTTGTAGAAAGCATCTTCTAAGTTATTCCAGGTATGAATGTGGGTACTCTCTAGCTGATAATACCACTCCAACTGAGTTCCAGATAAACTCTCTTGAAAGAAATGGATCCACAATTTCCTGTCTTCAGTATGAGGATGGATCTTCTGAACATAGGACTTCATATGTAGCTTCGGGCAAGAGTTGCCATCATACATGTAAAATGTAGGAACTTTGAACTTGCGGGGAATTACCACACCAGGAACAAGACTCAGATCATCAAAGTTAAGCCCAGATATTTTCTGATTTTCCACAGCGTTCAGACAGTCTTCAAGTTGTTTATATTTTTTGTTATCAGGATACTGCTCGTTCATATAGTCTTCCTCTTTGTTTTCAGACTAATGATGGCTTCCTTCATTATTTTTGATGCTTCCTTCAGTTTCTCCGCTCTTGTCTGAGAGTTTGAGCTGTCTGACCACCTTGACAGAACCCTTGTGATTTCTTCCCATGTTGAGAATACCAATGGTCTTCTTCTTTCTGGTGATGAGCTTCGTCAGATATTTCTGGCCTTGTGCCAAATTGGTGAACATCTCTTGGAATTGGGCATTATGAGCCTGGAGAACTTTGACAGACTGTTCAAGAGCCACTTCTACTGAAATAAACAGCGAGAAAATAAGAAACCCGGTCTTCAATGTACCTATTATGAAATGTTATGCCATGATATGTGATGTTATGCAATGCAATGTTTTCAAGGACCTTAGGAATTTAAATTTGTTAAACAAGCACAAACAAACTTTTTATTAGTTTAATTTTTAGCAAGTACAAAAGAAAGTTTAAACAAATAAAAAGAAATTCCTAGAGCTTAGGTCTCCCATGAGCGTTTCCTCTTTGTATTGAAGTAGGCATTAATGCTTTGCGCCTCGTGAAGTAGCTTTGTCAACTCTAATACCTTTTTTTCACTTGCATGGCGTTGAGCTTCGAATGTATCCCTTTCTTCTCTAAGTTGAATCTAGGATCTCTTCAAGTCTTCGAAATTAGTAGGCATGTCTGGATGGAGAATGGTATAGGGTTCGTCACCTATAGCAACAGGTTCCATAACCACTGGTAGAACAACTGTAAACGTCATCATGAGGTTTTGAGCTCGAGCTCCCACCCATTTGAGGTAAGGTTCCCAAGGAATGGAATTTTTGTGCCCCAAGGTCTTGGTATCAGTCTTCTTTACCAAGCCCCAAGCATGCACAAATCTTCGACGATAGTTTTGGAGATTGTTGTTGTAGTTAAACATAATGTCTTAGAGAAGTATATCATGAGGATCATCTCTTCGAGCATAACCAAACTGACATATGGCTAGAGAAGGGTTGTAAGTGATACCTCCCCTTATTCCAAGGAGTGGTACATTAGGGAATTCCCCACAGCATTCAATGAAAGCGAAGTCCTTTTGAGAAAAAGACACCAACGGATATTTGAATGAGAGAGTGACATCATCCTTTGAGACCACTTCAATCTTTGCTCGTTCTTCATTACTGATTGAGGAAGGTGCGAAATTAACCACCTAGAAAGTAACGGTATGCAACACATGAGAGTTCCTTGTCTTTTGATAGTACGAGTGTGGAGAGAATCCAGAATGTCCCCAAGTAAGGTAGGCATAGGATTACGAGTGAGGAATATCTTGATGACGTTCACGCCTACGAACTGGTCGGGATTAGGAAATAGCACCAAGCCATAAATTAGCAAGGCCAAAGTGTCTTCGAATGCATGGAAACTCATAGCCTTTAGGAATTCTCTACCTTTATTTATCAGAAACTTAGCAAGCAAACCCTTAACTCCGCTTCTTGTTTCACAATTAGCTTTAATGTATGATCGCTTTAGATGTAACGCTGATGCAATGTCTTCATATTTTAGAGCTTTTTCTGAACTGGTGAATGGTATTTGATCAAGGATAGGTATCCCAAGTAGCTTAGAGAACTCTTCCAATGTAGGCACCAACTGATAATTTGGGTATGTAAAGCAGAGATGTTTTGGATCGAAGAACTGGAATACGACGTGCGTCATATCTTCTTCAAAACCAGAGATAACCAAGACAAGTAGATAATCATGTCTTTTGATGAACTGAGCATAATCGAGAACTTCTGAAACTAATTCTTTGAGTTGAGAAGGTATATTGATGTTGATTCGGATAGTCTTCTAGGAAGCCATAACTCCTATAAAACAGAGTAAAGATAAACCTCTAGGTCCTTGAAATAGTTAGAAATGATATGATGTTATGATGTCATGGTGTCATGGTGTCATGTTTAAAACAAGTAGCAAGCACAAGAAATTCACACAATAGCCCTAGGTTTAAGGCTTGCATGAGGTATAGGTGTATACCCTACCAGAGTTTAAGTGGGTTCAACTTGTCCTATAATAGTAACCGGGTTCTAGGAATCTCATATCATTAATCTTTCTCGTAGGCTTTATTTCAATACGACTACCAAGTGGTTGATCGAAACATCCCAAAAGTAGAATCTTAATGAGTGTAACGTCGAGTATCAACCAACCTCAATCTGCACCGAAACCGACCATCTCAGTACCTTCTAATGGCCAAGATGGGTCAATTAGGGTTCTAAAAGTTTAGTTAGTGCTTATCACACCATGCAGACGCTAGATACTTTCCTCAACTGAACATGAGGAGCGTCGGGACATCCAAATGTCGCACTAACATAGCCATCATTTTGATCGTTTCGGTATACGCCTAACGGTCACGACAATTTATTGCTACTTACCTAAGGAAACCTGGATCCGGGTGTAGGATCCCCCACAAATATAATACCCAAGCAACCCTTAAAAGTAAAGCAGGCAAGTCAAACAAAAAAGCAGTAAAGTGATCTAAAGACCCTAAGGTAGCCTCTCTTTAGGGTGTCTCCCCGGCAGAGTCGCCAGCTCTATAATACGGTGGGAGAACTCACTTGTTTGTTTTGCGTTTTATCTCAAATATTGCGGATAACAAGAGTCACCACCGGCTTTTCTTTTATCCAATAATGGGAAGGCGAAAAGAACAGGAAAAGACCTTCGTTAGATTCTAGGTACGGGAGGCAGATATGAAAAGGGAAGGTATTAGCACCCTTTCCATCCGTAGTTATCTACGGGCTCTTGACTGCTTAGCTCACTTTATAAATTTCTTTTGTGTTGTGTATTTGAAAAGCTATTTTTTTGAAAAGGAATTTCACTTTGATTTTGTAATGATTCTCGCTGGAATGTATACGAAGTGTTTGGAAATTTTTTATTTTGGAAAAGACTTTGTAATGATTCACGCTCGAATGTATACAAAGTGTTTGAAAAATATTTTGAAAATAGTGTGAGGTGTAAAAAGTATTTTGATAGTTTTGAGCAAGCAAAAGAGTCTTATTACCTACTCAGAATGGTCGATTCCATGTTATTTTGATTTCCTTTAGAATAAGGCTATCCATACAATTAGTTGGTATGTAATCTTATTCGTTGGATGTAAAGGGACATTCGACGGATCATCGTATGGTCATAGAAGGCAACATGTAGGGATACCTTAGCATATTCGTAGGGACGATCATCACTTTTTGTAGGCAACAATTGAGGGACGAGATCATGTATTCTTAGGCAACATCGAGGGTCATCGAGGGACTATGATCTTTATATCGAAGGGACTATGATGATATGTTTGTAAGCGTCTTAGCTAAGATATCCCCACGTTCGAGGGACATGACCATGTATTCAAAAAGCAACAAGAGAGGATACCCTAAGGGGTGCATGTGTGAAAAATGTGTTGTATTCAGATATTTTATCTTGATGTTAGAAGTGATCTATGTTGATTGAATTAGTCCTTCCATACATGCCTAGTTACTAGCAGTTAATATTTATGTACAGAAATTAAAGTGTAGAAAGTAAAGTGCGGAAACGTAAATCCTACGTTATTACATGGCTTTGGGGGAGATCCATAATAAGAGGTGCGAAAAGTAAAGGCAGAAATGTAAATCTACGCTATTGCATAGAAAAAGACCTTGCAACCTATACATTTTTTCTAGAATTTAAATGCAGAAAAATAAGATATTTTTTGTTTTTTGGAGGTTGATTTTAGTGAAAAGCCTAATTCTAATTAATTAGTTTTAATTAAAAAAATTAGAAATTTTTTGTATTTTGTCAGGACTTCTGATGGATTTTGACCTAGAACTTCTGGCTCACTCTTTTCCAGAACTTTTGGAAATTGGGTCATCGTTCCTTGCCAGAACCTCTAGGGACCGCGCTAACGTACCTTGCCAGAACTTCTGGAAATCGTTCCTTCCAGAACTTCTGCGTTACCGTTCCTTCCAGAGCTTCTGGAAATTTTTCCTTCCCAAGCTTCTGGAAATTGTGCCTTGCAAAGCTTCTGGAAATTGTTTCTTCCAAAGCTTCTAGAAATTGTGCCTTTCAAAGCTTCTGGAAGTTGTTCCTTCCAGAGCTTCTGGAATCCTATGTTATTATTCCCTTCAGAACTTCTGGAACCTGTGTTATTGTTCCCTTCAGAACTTCTGGAACCTGTGTTAATCAGAAGAAATGTTAGAAAATCTTCGCAAAAGGTAGGGTTCGAACCCGTGCCTTTGAGAGAGAGTGGCTTAGTGTGCGCATGGTGAACCGTTGGGGTGGTGATACATCCATGTATTATAGTACACTCATAAATATATAAGTGAACCTATGTTCCAGATCTTCTGATCTCTCTCCTCCTGAGACATCACCAGAGCTAGGGCTCCGGTCATCTTCTCCAACCTGCAATCATGTTAAAATCTACAAAAACGTATCATTCAAAGCAAAATAAAAGCCCATATCGTATATTTGGGATCCTGCGAACACGCTGGTGGTGTTCTTTTGTCCTAAAAATCCCTATATGAGCTTCGAAGCTCTCAAACAGTTTTGCCCTAACAATGGAAAATCCTTGTTCCTGCGTGTAAACTCACAAACAATGCATCAAAATGTTTTAAAACAATCTAATGATCATGAATGAATGTATGACAACAATATATATCATGTAAATCTAAGGTTAGAAATTTCAAACTTTACCAAAACTGGTGTAACCTCATGAGGGTGGTTCTGGGTGCTTTGAACTCGTGTGAGTGCTTGGATCGACTCCTGGAAGCTTCAGGAGAATGAATGGAGGGCTGGAATGACTTGAAAATGGTTGCAAAGGTGAACTCGAACTTGCAAATTTGTATGAATTTTTGGAGCGTTAGGATTCTTTGTGGAGGCAAGGATCCGTCCTTGTGCATTTGGGATCAGTGTGTATATATACTGGATGGCATTAGGTCAAGAATTGATAAGAAAATATATCCTCATCAATGTGAAAAATTTGGTTGGAATCAAACTTTATTTTTCCTTTTTGAGCCAATTTCAATAAAATCTCTTGCCAGTCTTCATTATTTCGAAATTGACAGCTTGTATGGCTTGCTTGGACCTCAAGAATGAGAGAAAATCAACCATGCACTTAATGTTTTGCTTTTATATCTTTTATTTTAATTAAATTGGTTTTAAATGAACAAAAATCCTAAATAACTAAAAATAAAAGGTAAAAGGCGTGGACTTGGGCTTGGAGGTTCTAATTCAGATAAGAAACAAGTTTGAACCTAGAAAAGTTAGGCCCATTTAGAAAAAATTTGATTTTCTTAAGTATTTCTCTTCATGCACCTCCTCAAAAATGCTCAACTTGTACAATTTGTATCTTGCTCAATTTTTAATATTTTTGGGTTTTCTTTTACTTTTTAGAAATCTCAAGATGTCCTCTAAACAATCCTTTCGGTTTCATCTTCATTGAAGTTTCCATGTTCATGAACACTTCTTTGCAAAAAGATGACATTTTGTTGTCTTTTAAAAGGACCTGTAATGTTTTGATCCATAACTTCCAAATGAAGCATTTTTGGCCAAAGCTTGTGAGATATGAAGTTGTAGAGAATTTATGACTTTTGATCAAATCTTGACTTTCCTTGAGGAATTATGACAACCCTTGATCAAATGATGAATATTACTTCAAAATATTGGTGTTAACCAAAAATTATGAAGTTTCACTGTATGTTGACCAAAGTTGACTTTTTGTCCAATACAATTGAATTTCAACCATCTGAGTATTTGGATGAGCAATTTTACTTGTAACGCTTGAAACTTGACATGGTGATCCCTTGAACCATATGATGAGGTATGATGACCACTTAAAGCACTGGAAATCCATCTTGACATAAGAGGAGCAAAACCCTAGTTTGGATTGATTGCTTAGAAGAGGGTTTGTTTGGACAACCCTTGTGAAATCCTTAAGTATGGAGATGGAAATTGTCTTGAAAAGTAGGAGGGCAAATTTTGGTGTATAACAAATTACATCAAAATTAATGTTATATGAATGCTCATTTTGATGTTAATCTTAGGATATCTTGATCGTATAGTAAATCATTATAGATTATAATTATTTATATATATTCTATTAGATTATATATTTAATAGGCAAGGAAATATAAGAATATTTCTTTCATTTTTATAATTATTATTATTATTATTATTATTATTATATTTATTATTTTATTTCATTTTTATAAATTAGTAATTGTTGGATTAAAATTATCTAGTGTCTTTCAAAGGGATTCGTAAAAAGGCTTAACATCCTCCCATGGGCGCCTACACAGGTGAGTTAGGTGGGCCAGATAGGCCCATTGCGGGGTTCGCTCTAAGGATATAGAGTAGCGCCTAGGCTATTACCAATTGCTTTTGCCCTAATGGTAAGCGCTTGATCAAGGATTTGCGTGGTAACACAGAAAGGTCGTGTGTTCGAATGCCCCCAGCTGATATTGGGGTGAGATTGAGGGATTCGTACAAAGGTTTAACATCCTCACATGGGCGTCTACACTGGTGTGTTAGGTGGGCCAGGTAGGCTCTGTTGCACCCCAAAATTCGCCCTCTTCATTTTATTAATAAATAATTGGTTGATACTTAATTAATAGGTGCATCGCATACATATCATTCATGCATTGATCATGGGTTCAGGATTTTTCTAAATCGTGTGAACCTGTACAATTCTGAAGAAGAGTTTTGGTTCCAAAAGACGAATATCTGAGGTTTTGGTATTTCAAGCGTCTTCTCAATATACAAGATGTGAGCATCCAAAAGCTACTGTTTGTATCTCGCGAATTGAAGTTTTGGTGCTTCGATCGCCTATCAGGTGGATATTGATTACGGTTTCGAGCTACAGTGTGCGGTGGTCGAATATTTGAGCCCAAACTGATTCTATGGCCTTCTGTGAGTCTTGAAGTGTCTGCATACGGCTTATCGATCCACACGATTTATCAGAAAATCAATAACGGACAGATAAAATGATATTTGAGCGCATGTATCAAAAAGTCAACAAAAAGTCAAAGTTTGACCGGGCAGAATTTCGGGTCAAAATTATGGTCAAAAGTCGACATTTGAGAAAATGCGATCATTTGTTGAGAAAAATCGGAAGAATCGGGTGAAAATGAGGTTTCTTGCATTTTAAGTAATTTTAGACTTAGAAAAATTTTCTAAGTTTAAGGTGCTTTGTATTCACGGAGCCATGTTGCCTCATTCGTATCTTGCTCGTCTATGGTCAGAAGTTTGTGAGTTGATAGTCGTTGGAAAGAGCGCATTTCGTACTCCGACTTTGTCGTTGTGAAGTTTTTTCCAAAAATGCCCGGATTTCGAGTTATGATGCTCCGAAGTTTGAAGTTTATAACTTTTGAAGTTTAACACTTAGTAAAATTTTAAGTGTTTTTAACGTGTTCAGGCGCTCAACTTTGGAGACATTTTACACGTGTTTCGAGGCGTTGATTCGGGTCGAGTTCAAAATCAAAGTTGTTCATTTAGTGGCAATCTACAACTTTGCTGAAGAAATCGAATCCATTCGGGAATCAGATCAAAAATTACGGAGCTCGGAAGTTACGATTTATTATTTCTCAAAATTCAACACAGAAATATTTTGAAGCGTTTGTTTCTATGCTCAAGCTGACAGCTTCAGGGCCGATTTTATCATAGTTCGTGGCTCCGAATCAAAAAATATTCAACGGGAAAGTTGTTCATCTCATGGTAATATAAAACTTTGTTGAAGGAGTCAAATTCATTCGGAACTCGAATCGGAAATTATAAAGCTCAGAAAATAAGAACTCATTATGTTTGTAAAATTCGAGTAGTTTTTGTGCGCATGTTCAGGGCTGTTTTCGTCATTGATTCGGTCGCCGCATGGAAAATTTCCGAACACGAAAATTTGAGTTCGTAATTCCATCTACAAGTTCTGTTTAGAAACTTTTCCGTTTCGGACGTCAGAGCTGGAAGATACGGAGCGCCGCAGTTTGTAGTTTGAAGTTGTTAAAATGCAAGACAGCATGCACTTTTCTTGCCAAGCTGTGGACGCATTTCATCGAACAGTTTTCGTGCGTATGTTCGGGGCTGTTTTCCCGCCGATTCAATTGCCACACGGAAAAACTTCGAACATGAAAGATGAAGTTTGCCGTAAACTCTACATGTTCCGTTTAGAAAAATTTTCGTTTCGGACGTCGGAGCTGGGAGATACGGAACGCCGTAGTTAGTAGCATGAAGTTGGAAAATTGCCGCGAGTCATGCACCAAACTTGTCCAGCCAGGCCAGGCATTTCATCGAGCAGTCACGGTACAAAATTCAAACACTTTTTATTCGATGATAAAGGCTTTGTTCGGATTTTTGTCGAACTACAAAGTTGTTCTATCACGCGTGTTCTTTCCGATGATACCGAGTTTACATCGTCTGGTCGAGTATCGAGAGACTTATAAGGCTGTAAAGTTCATGGAAAGTATTCGGTAAATTTTTACCGATATTGCCGACGTTTTAGTAATTACTTTCTCTCAACTTCGAGCCTATTTTCGGACATGCTACGTGTCTTGGTTTGGAAAGTTTTCAACATGAAAGTTGCTCGGGGAAATTCACTCTCCGATTTTGGTCTACGAATTTTGTTCGAAGGAGGTTCATACTCCGAATTATTTGGCAAGGAAAGAAGCATCAAGACCGTTTTTTTCGCATGAGCTGTTGGAAAATACCAAACTTTTGGATCTTTTCTTTTTTCTGGGAGATAACAGAACTCTCCATTTTCTCACACTCATCAACCACGTTACAGTTGTTGGTTAGACAGTATGAGAAGGCTGTATCAACTTGGCATAAAAGAGAATTAAAAGTTGATTTTGAAACTACCAATAGGAGCCCACTTTTAACAACACAATTATCACCACTCTCTCTTCTTGGCTAAAACCATAACAAACTCTCAAAAAACCCACCATTCTTTTCCATCTTCCACACCATCACCATTTTTATTATTCTTCTTCCTTCATTTTCTAACAACACAACCTCACGACAACCATACATAACCAACTCCACTCGGATTCTTGCTGGTTTTTTTTACAGTAATAACCGTTTCACACTCACCTTCCATTCTTTCATCATCATTCTCATCACTACTCTCCTCTCCCTCTCATCATTTTCATCCGTAACAAACTCACCATTTTCAACCATGGCAGAACCGTGAAACAACTCTCTCTTCCACCAGCCTTGCTAACAGAACAGTAATAACCTTCTCTCCGCCGCAATAGACTTCATTCGTCGCCGTAACAACCTTCATCTCCACCGAACTCACTTCATTCTCGCCACCAACCAACTTCTTCTCACTGCAATATTTCTTGAGAAGCTCATTCTTCTTGGCTCACAGTCTCGCTCTCTTCCTATTCTACAAGAGCCGCAACTATCTCACGGCGTTATCGGCTTCTCTTTCCTCACCGTAATCGGAAGGAGATCCTCCATGAGGTATCTGAAGAAATATAGTTCTGTTCACGCGATATTTTTATTTTCAAGGATTCAAGCCAGAACCGAGTTTATTTCCCTGAATCGATTGGAGTTTTCTTGAGCTCCATTGTCGTCAAGGTTACCAAAGGTCGTGGAGTTTTCCGTCAATCTCCGTGAACCTCAAATCGGGCGCGATATATCGATACGCAAACCTGCACTCGCCGCCGCTCCAAGATCTGGAATTTGTGCTTGCTTTTGTTTATGTTAGAACAGGTTTTTTCTCAAACTAGTCATGGATTCAGATTCTGCGCTATTGGATGAGTCAGAGAATACCGGTATTTTGCTCTACGACGACGGTTTGGATCGCTCCGGCGGAGGTGGTGCCGGAAGGGACGGTTGTTTCCGTCACGTTCTAGAGTGCATGGCTGTGTGTAAACCCCAGGCGTGGCTGCATCCTGATGGCTCATGTGTTTTCTCATATTGACCATCCATATTTCGCCAGGTGTCATCCTTTTACTTGTCATTGTTTTTATTTAATAAAAATTAAATCTGATTAAGTTTATAAACTGACCAATTGATATAATGTTCACATATACATACATACTTAGAAAATGTAAGAAAACGTGACATTATCATAAAATAAAATGTGATAAAAAAAATAATAATAATAATAAAAAACCTGAAATATGACTTAAGTTAGTGTGACCAGTTGATAAATGTCACATGTACATATTAATATAAAACGTGACATGTAAAAAGAAAAATAATAAAAATCTGAATGTTGTTTTTTTTTTTTGGCAATTGGACTTAGTGAAAAGGACTTAGTATAGGATTAGTTCTGGACTTAGCCACCAATTCGGACTGGGCCTAGAGTTTTGCTGCCTCATACCACCAGTGTTTGGGCCCAAGCGCCAGTTTTACTAGATTTAGTTTAATCTGAAATTAGGCATTGTACCCCCCTGTTTCCATGTACATAATACTAACACCTAATCAATTTTGATTTCGATTTCGATTTCGATTTAGCTTTCGTTTTCGATTGTTTCGAATTATAAAAAAAATACATAGGAAATAGTTTCTGATATTTTAGGATATTAGGATATTTTTGACATTTTTTAAATATTTTTGCATTTAATTTCTTTTAATTCTAATTCATTTTTAAATAATACATTTAGATGTTTTATTTTATTTGAATTAACTTAGGAAGTATAATGTCATTTCTTCTTTGAAACTCTAAGATATTTTTCATACCATTTAATTATAGTTGAAAGTATACCTTAGCATTGTAAGTAAAACTTCGAATTTAGTTTCGATATTCCGATTTCTTTGTAAATAATCATTTTTTTGCGTTTTATGCTTTATTTAAAAGCCGCATTGCTATTTTTGACATTCTGTTTTGTATGCGAGGTACGCGGAGCGTTATACCATTGATTGAGATTTATAAAATCCATTGATCTGATGTTACACACATGTGTGTGTATTCTGTATCTGTTTGTTTGTCTTTGCCATCTTTTGCAGGTTATCTGATTGATTTTGGATGTATAGAATCCACATCTGTTGCTCGTACACTTGTGTGTGCCCCCCTCTGTCTGTATTATCTGGATATTTTCTGCAGGTTTATTGGATATACGTCGAGTGTGTATAGACACACATTCTTGACCGTGCATCTACGCACATCCTTTATCTGTATTGTCTGGATTATGATCTTGTGCAGGTGTATTTGCTTCAGATGTGTATGACACACATTCTGGTTATGCTTTTTGTGCTTCCGCATACTTCTCACCGGATTTCTTATTTGCGTGCCAGCAGTACTTGAAGTTTTCCGGAGTATTTCTATAGCTTGCGTGCTCTTCGGATTTAATATCCGTCGGGTATTTATTTTACTTTATTTATCGCATTTCTTTACCGCTTTTCTAGAGAGCATGAGAAGTAGGATTTTACTGCTTTCCTTGCCATGAGAAGTAGGAATAGAGATGTATGAAGGGGCTTCCGTAGTTGGAGCATGTTCAGGAACCCCTCTGGTTTATTTAAAGACCCGTTTAGGGCAATTCTGGTTGCTAATTGTGTTTGGTTTGTTTTAAATCCTCCATCTGCATAGGGAGGTAATTTTCAGCAAGTGTTTACATTTGTGCTTGCATAGGTCAGAGTGGTTAGGACACCCGACGTGGTACCACTAAGCGAAGTCCCGCTTTTTATATTTCCTACTATCGAGTCATTGATATATGGGCAAGCGGAAGGTAGGGTCAGCAACGAACCCCCGCACAGTTCTAGTCCGTGTCAGCTCCACACACGCGAATCGTGTTGCTTTCTTTATCGAGTCAATAAAAGTGGCAAGAGTTCCCTATTTTGACTCTCCACGCCTTCTTGGGGTTCGCATTTATTGCAGAACTCGCATCATTCACTCAACAGGAATTGGATGTGTCGGCTCCTGGTTGACTCACGGTATGCTCGTTACTGTCGAGGCTATGGGACTTCCTCCTTTTCCTGCGCTTGTGTGCCATTTGTTTGTTTGCATTGTTTGTGTGCTTCTGTCAAAGCACTTGTTTGCTTCATCCCTTTTGTCGTCTTCAACTCTACTTTAGTTAGTGATTCGAGATGGACATAGACTTAGGTTGTAAACATTTTCCCTCCTGTTTGTCATCTTCGACTCCATTCTAGCTGGTGATTCGAGATAGACATCGATCTAGGTGGTAAACCTTTGCATGTTCCTTTAGGATTCTCTCGACTCTATCTTAGGTAGTGATTCGAGTTAGACCTTAGGATGTAATCCATGCATGATGACATTAGGGATATCATTAGATAGTTTCCCTTGTTTGTTTTCTAGTTTCTTTTGCATTCATGCATTTAATAAAACTAAAAATTGTTTTCTTTTTCTTTTGCAAATAAAAACACTTAATAATGGTTCAAACTCTTTTTACAAAGGTAAAAGCAACCAACCAATGCAAACCTTTTTGCCTACGGGTTTTCTTTTGTTTTTAAATTATTTTCATAATTAAAAAACACATAACCCATCAAAACATGTGAGCCGAACTACGGCGCTCTGACTTTCCCATTGCACGCGGGAATACGTAGGCATCTTGTCACGGGGCTCGATCGAGCGAACTTTGTAAATACTTCCTTCTTTTCCCCGTGTTTTCTTTGTTTTTCTTTATTTTATTTTCTTTCACATGCATTTTCTTTTAGCATACAGTTATAGCAATTAAGTAGTAAATAAATATAAACACACCCATTAGACAGAAAGTAGAAGTGGATACCGTAGAGTACTATGGGCATGTGGGGTGCTAATACCTTCCCTTCGCGTAATAGATTCTCTTACCCTATCTCTTGGTTGCAAGACCGTGCCTTATCCCTTTTAGGTTTTCGCGATGCGTTCACCTTTCTCCTTTTGCGAGATAAAAAACGTTCGATGGCGACTTCATTGATATAGTTATCGGATGATGTTCAGCCGGTTGTTTCAGGCTCCTTGCTGGTTCGCTCTAAGGAAATAGAGTAACACCTTGACTACTGGCAATTGCTTTTGGCCTAGCGGTAAGCACTTGATCAAGGATTTACGAAAGAAATTTATAAGATTATATAATTAATCATAAAAATTGATTCTCTAAATTATATTTAAAATTTATTTTGATATTGTTTAGTGTTACACACACAAAGATAGTTTTATAAGATTGTACATTCAATAGTTAAAATTTATTTTGATTTGGAATAGATTTTAATAATGATTTTTATTTAAATATTTTAATAGTGTTAATTCACTATATTATTATTATTATTTATAATAGAGGTAGTTGGATAATATATTATTATTATTATTATTATTATTATTATTATTATTATTATTATTATTATATTAAGATTAAGTGATTACTATCACTTTTAGATATGTTAAATAAATATTATTATAAATTTTTTCTCTAATATATGTTAAATATAGGACATGTACTAGGTCTAAAATTGTCACTTCCTTTCTATTATATTTGATTTGAGTAGTCATTTAGTATACGAGTTTTTCTATTTTGGATAATTTTCTTACTCATTCTTTAAAATTTTACACAATAAATACTATATCTGATCCATAGTTTAAGAAAAAATTTACTTTTTAAATTAATTGAAGAAATAATTTATTTGGATTTTATTTAGTCCAAATACATTACTCAACCAATGAATATAAAAATTAAATCTTTTTCTCACTTTAATTGACCAAAGAGAGTAATAATACTAATAAATAATAAAGTTTAATTCTTGATTTTTTTTATGAAATGAGTACTATATAAAGAACTTCAAGTTTGCTATGCAAGAATAAATCTTGACAAAAAAATGGCTATGAACATTTGTAAGGTTTTTCTCTTGGTACTTGTATGTGTTGCGTTGGTTTTATCTTCAGGTAAGAAACATACGAACGTTTCTCCATTAAATTCTATTTTGTACATCATTGTTAAAATATTAAAAGGAATTTTGAGTTTTAGATTTTTTTTGTCGTAGGAGCAACCCAAAATGATAAAATTGTAAGCAAATGCATATTAGGGGATTGTGGAGATTGCCATAAAAGATGCCTTCAACAGGGATTTGGATATGGTGAATGTACATTCTATGGGGATTGTTGTTGCCTTAAACCTCCTTTTTGAAATAAATTACATTAATATAATATGTGGTAATATCAAATAAAAAATATGTCTGTTTTTCTTCCAAATCTATTATTTTCATGTTTAAAATTCTGAAGTAAAGGTGGAAGAATGTCTTCTTCAACTTAAAAATCGGACATACAGTTTTAGAATTAAAAATGTTATATTCAAAATAATATACACCGGTGGTGTAAATTGTAGTTGATATACAATGAAAACTTATTATGTTTTATAATGTTTTTACTATTATGCACTCTAATTTATTTATTATGTAAGGAGGGGGATTTATTTATTATTGTGTTTTATAATTTGTATGATAGTTTTTAAAGTTGACCCGTCAATATATGTGTAGTATAACATTTTTAAATAATATATTTTACGTAAATATTAATAATTTTAAATAAAATGATAATTTAGTGAAAATATTTTCAAATATATATTAAAATAATTTTATTTCTAAATCACTAACAATAACTAAATATTTATTTAAATATATATATTTTATCAATTAAGGAAAATATTACTATGTAATTATTTATAATATTTTAATTACTTAGAAATGAGAACATCATATTTATTTTGAGAAAAAGAGACAATTGTATTGACTCTAAAACTTTCAGGAAATTAAAATATAAAGAAGTAAAATATCATTATAGGGATATATTTGTTTCTAGATGATATTTTTAAAGGAAATAGAATATGAAAAAGTGAGAACGAAAATAAGTTACTTTTAAGATTGAATAAGGTAAAAATGTTTCATATTAAATTATTGAGTCATAATACTTTAAAATAAAAAGAAAGTATTTATTTTTAAATAGTATATTATATACTAATATAACAAGAAGATGTTTAAATTTTACATTCATATCAAAATTGAATTTATTTCTTCACTACTTTAAATTATAATAAAAAGTTATTATTGTAAGTGATTGATGTATGTCTTTAAGGATAAATAAGAAAAATAACTTTTATAGGAACACTTTATACACTTTATATAGCTAACACAATATAAAGATATCTTTATATATATAAATTACACCTGAAGAGTTACACCATGAGTTACACTCGTTCAAAAATAATACTTTGAATTAATATTTTTTAAAATCAACCGTTGGATTCAATTATATCATCATATAAATCATACCTATAAAGTTTGAGATTAATCTATAATGATTTACTATACCAGATGTTATATGAAAGTTCATTTTCATGTTAATCTTAGGATATCTTAATCGTATAGTAAATCATTATAGATTATAATTATTTATATATACTTCTATTAGATTATATATTTAATAGGCAAGGTAATATAAGAATATTTATTTCATTTTTATAATAATAATAATTATTATATTTATTGTATTTATTATTTTATTTCATTTTTATAAATTAGTAATTGTTGGATTAAAATTATCCAGCGTCTTTCTGAGGGATTTGTAAAAAGGCTTAACATCCACCCATGGGCGCCTGCATAGGTGAGTTAGGTGGGCCAGGTAGGCCCCTAGTTGGGTTTGCTCTAAGGATATAGAGTAGCGCCTAAGCTACTAACAATTGCTTTTGGTCTAGTGCTAAGCGCTTGATCAAGGATTTGCATGGTATCATAGCAAGGTCATGCGTTCGAATGCCTCCGACTGATATTAGGGTGAGATTGTTGGATTAAAATTATCCAGCCTCTTCCTGAGGGATTCGTACAAAGGTTTAACATCCTCACATGGGCGTCTAAACTGGTGTGTTAGGTGTGTTGGTGTAAGCCCTAGAGGCCAATACCTTTTGGTACTTGTATCGAATTATTAATTAATAATAAAAGGCTTTTCTTTATTATGTTTTCTTTTTTGAAATAATAAAGTCCCTAGAATAGTTAGTCTGTTTAATGCAATGTTAAGTGTGACTTAATCATGAGATCCATTAAACACAAGGACATTATTCTTAAAGTATCCATAATCGAGCTTTATTGTGAAGTGAGATAACATTAACGCATTGAGATTATTATGAAGATAGACTGATGATCACATCTCATGGATCATGGATAAGGAGTTATCAAGTCTTGACATAGGTATAAATATTAGGAGTAATATTTATACTGGATTTACCCGCTATGAGAATACTACATAGAATGTTATGCAAAGTGTCATAAGTTATTCTCGCGGTGATAAGTGGTGCATACCACCCTTCGACCTGAAACCACTATAGACACTAGATGTAGAGTCAAGTGCTTTATTGCTGATCAAACATTATCCGTAACTGGATGATCATAAAGACAGATGATGGGTACTTCACAAAGCATGCTGAGGGACATGAGTGACCTAGATGGAATTTGCCCATCCTGCGTAACGGGATAAATGTCTGAGGGCCCAATATTGAACTGGACAAGGATGACACGGTCTATGCCTTGTGTTCAATATAGACATAAGGGCAAAAGGGTAATTATACACACAAGTATTATCACGGAAAGGTTTTGTCAGATCACATGACATTTTCGTGACTTGGGTAGTGATGTGTTATAGATACCGCTTACCGCTTATTATGTTAAATGTGATTTAATATAATTGCCAACGTCATGAAACCTGTGGTCACACACATAAGGATGATTAATGAGAGATAGTGTAAATAAGGAACATCGTAGGGTACGATGTACTTAAGTGGAATATGAAAGTGGAATACGGAATGTGGTAAGGTACCACATGCTTATGATACGATACATCATAATGTATGATTTTCGTGTGCTTTATTGGGCTTTTAGTTTACACCTTTATTGGGCTTTTAGCTTGTAGCCCACACTTGTGGTCTTATAAATAGAACCCTTGTGATGAAGCTTTTCACTTGATGCAAATTGGTCCCGAATCCTCGCGAGATTCCGCTCACTCTCACCAAAGCTTCCGCTCGTGAGCAGCTAGCACTGTGATCGGAAGCAAACTATTCGTGTGGACTGAGTAGAGACGTTGTTCTTCATCAACGTTCGTGATCACAGCGTCAGAAATCCAAATTGCCACAAGAGGTAAAAATACTCTATCACTGACCATGAACATTCGTAAGGATCACAAAGGAAAATTGTTTTCCGCTGCAATTTGTAAGTCCCGATTTTCCTTCAAGGTGGGCCAGGTAGGCCCCTAATTACTTTTGGCCGAGTGGTAAGCACTTGATGCAGAATTTACGAAAGAAATTTATAAGATTATATAATTCATCATAAAAATTAATTCTCTAAATTATATTTAAAATTTATTTTGATATTATTTAGTGTTACACACACAAAGATAGTTTTATAAGATTTACATTTAATAGTTAAAATTTATTTTGGTTTGGAATATATTTTAACAATGATTTTTATTTAGCTATGTTTAATAGTGTTAATTCAATGTATTATTATTATTATTATTATTATTATTATTATTATTATTATTATTATTATTATTATTATTATTATTATTATTATTATTATTATTATTATTATTATTATTATTATTATTATTATTTATAATAGAGGTAGTTGGATAATATATTATTATTATTATTATTATATATTAAGATTAAGATTAAGTGATTATTGTCACTTTTAGATATGTTAAATAAAGATCATTCTAAATTTTTTCTCTAATATATGTTAAATATAGGACATGTACTAGGTCTAAAATTGTCACTTCCTTTCAATAATATTTGATTTGAGTAGTCATGTAGTATACGAGTTTTTCTATTTTGGATAATTTTTTTACTCATTCTTTAAAATATTACATAATAAATATTATATCTGATTAGTAGTCTAATTAATTCTGGTATCATTCCTTATTAATTACTAACATTATTTTACTCATGAAAGCATACTCAAAGTTTCCTAGTTCAAATACCTAAATTGTGCAGAATTCAAAAATCATAAAAATGTATCCAAAATTGCACACTACGCGCTGCGAACCCATCCTCGCGCCCTGACTTCAGCAGGGACTAAGTTCGTCAACCAGTTGGCGACGCGAACTGAATGTAACAGATTGAGTTTTTTTGCGCTGCCAGCATCATCCTCGTGCCCTTTTTCCTAATTTTTGGCACTGAAATTACTTATAGACCAAAACGATTCAGCACAACACAAAAGAAACATAAGGAATCAAACCAAAACAACATATGCCAATTCATACAACCAATTTCATGGATTATCAAGCAACAATTCATAATCAATTTGACAACAACAAGACACAAAACAAGCAAAATCTATAAACTACATCCCACATATCATCCATCATGTTCCCAATTATAAAGCAATAACCCCACCTTTACTTGGTGAATCGAAGGTTGATTTGCTCTACGATGGAGATTCTGACTTAGCCTCAAGGTTGCAACTTCTACCTATCTCTTGTTTTTCCCAAACCCTTTATCTTCTACTCATAAACCAACAACGTAATTTCTATTTTATTTTCCTTAAAATAATAAAATTATTATTTTTACTCTCATTGGGCTTACTAGTCTATACCCCCACTTTGCTACAATCAACACAACAACATAGCCTACTTACTAATAATCTTTACGATTCTAATATTATTAATATTATTAATATTATTCCCACAACTTAATTCAATTAATCACCATATAATCATATAATGACTTAAATTGACATTCTCTAATATTACTAATTATTCGGAAAAAATATACGAAAATGTTAAATTAAATAAATAATTAAGTAATTCGGGTGTTACAACTCTCCCCCACATAGGATATTTTCGTCATCGAAAATTTACCTGGTTCAAATCACTCGGGATAGGAGTCTCGCATCTTTCTCTCCAATTCCCATGTGATGCTTTCCCTAGTAGCTCCCAACCAGACAACATTCATCAACGCAATCTCTTTTCCTCTTAGAGTCTTCATTTCGCGATCCGCAATCCTTACAGGTGTTGTCTCTACCGTGACATTATCCCGTACTTGCACATTGTCCATTTGAATCACATGAGACAGATCAGGATTCTACTTCCGGAGTTGCGATACATGAAACACATCGTGCAAATTAGCAAGATTTGGCGGTAACGCCACTCGATAGGCCACTTTTCTAACTCTATCTGATATCTGATACGGACTAATAAAACGAGGAGTGAGCTTCTTAGAATTCTTAGCTCTCCCAACCCCAGTCACATGTGTGACTCTCAAAAACACATGATCGCTAGCTTGGAATTCTAAATATTTTCTTCTCTTGTCATGGTAACTTTTTTGCCTACTCTGGGAAGCCTTCATCTTTTCCCAGATAAAGTTCACTTTCTCAGTAGTCTCTCAAACAATTTCTGGTCCAACTACCACACTTTCACCAGATTCATGCCAACATAACGGAGTCCTACACCTCCGACCATAAAATTCTTCAAAAGGTGCCATCCCAATACTATAATGGTAACTATTATTATAAGTGAACTCGATCAACAAAAGATAAGTATCCCATGAGCCTCTCTGCTCAAGACCACATGACCTCAACAAATCTTCCAACAACTGAATAGTTCTCTCGGTCTGACCATCCGTCTGCGGATGATACGCCGAACTCAACCTTAACATAGATCCCGACGCTTCTTGCAAACTCTTCCAAATATTAGAAGTAAACCTTGGACCTCTATCCGAAACACTACCAAAGGAACACCATGCAACTTCACAATCACCTTGACATATATCTCAGCCAACTTCGCAATCGGATATGTAATGTTAATAGGTATAAAGTGTGCCGACTTCATAAGTCCATCAATAATCACCCAAATCGAATCATGTCCTCTCAAGGTATTAGGTAATCCTGTTACAAAGTCCATTGAAATGCTATCCCATTTCAATTCTGGAACTTCTAACGGTTGCATCAACCCCGCAGGTTTCTGATGTTTTATCATTGACTTTTGACAAGTCAAACAAACATACACAAATTGTGTCACATCACGTTTCATGCCAGGCCACCAAAACAAACCCTTCAAGTCTTGATACATTTTCGTAGCTCCTGGATGAATACTCAAACTGCTTCTATGACTCTCTTCAAGAATCACTTTCTTAATCACTTCATCATCAGGAATGCAAATACGATCTTAGAATCTCAACACACCTTACACATATAAATTGAAATAATCATTCTCAGGTCGATTGATTCCTACCATCAAATCCACCAACTTCACATCTAGCTTTTGAGCCTCTTTGATATGGTCGAGAAAGTCATTGTTAATCTTTAACATTCCCAACATAACACTATGCAGTGTCACTTCACAAACCAAACTCAAATCTCATAATTTCTCAATCAACTCCAACTCCTTAACCATCATGGCCGATATATGCAAAGTCTTTCGGCTTAAAGCATCAGCCACAACATTATCTTTTTCGAGATGATAATTTAAACCGAAATTATAATCCTTCAACAACTCTAACCACCTTCGCTTCCTGATATTCAACTCTTTTTGATCAAAAAGGTACTTCAAACTCTTATGGTCACTAAACACTTCAAATTTAGAACCATAATGATAATGCCTCCAGATTTTCAACACAAAGACCACTGCAACCAATTCGAGATCATGCGTAGGATAATTCTTTTCATGAGTCCTCAATTTCCTAGACGCATAAGCAACCATTTTACTATTCTGCATAAGCACACCACATAACCCCATCAGACAAGCATCACAATACACAACAAAAGATTCTCCTGGATTAGGTAAAGTCAAAACTGGAGCCGACGTCAACCTCTTCTTCAACTCATTGAAACTTTCTTCACATCGAATATCCCACACAAAGGCTTTTCCCTTGCAAGTTAACTTTGTCAACGGAAGTGCCAACTTAGAAAACCCTTCGATAAACCGTCTATAGTAACCGGCTAATCCCAAGAAGCTTCTAATCTCAGTAACCGACTTAGGAGCTTCCCATTGCAACACAACATCAACTTTAGAAGGATCCACGACAATGTCACTCCTAGAAATGACATGGCCAAGAAAACTAACCTTTTTCAACCAGAACTCACACTTGAACAACTTCGCATACAACTTCTTCTCCTTCAAAACTTGCCACATGACCCTTAGGTGTTCTACACGTTCTTCTTCCGATTTAGAGTAAATTAGAATGTCATCAATAAATACAATCACAAACCGACCCAAGTAAGTATGAAAAATACGTTTCATGTACTCCATGAATACTCCCGGCACATTAGTAACACCGAAAGGCATCACCGAATACTCGTAGTTTCCATACCGAGTCTTGAATACGGTCTTCTGAATATCATCTTCCTTCACTCTAATATGGTGTTATCCGGATCTCAAATCAATCTTATAAAACACACTAGCACCCACCAATTGATCCATCAAGTCATCAATTATTGGAAGCGGATACTTGTTCTTAATTGTCATTTTATTCAACTGTCGATAATCAACACAAAGTCTCATACTTCCATCTTTCTTCTTTAATAATAACATAGGCACTCCCTGCGACGATACACTTGGTCTCACAAACTTTTACTCAAATAACTCTTCTAAATGTTTCTCCAATTCAGACAACTCAGATGCAGACATCCTATACGGTGCCATAGAAACAGGTCTGGTACCAGGTACAAGATCAATTGCAAACTCAACTTCTCTTTTAGGAGGTACATCAGGAATTTCATCAGGAAACACTTTAGGAAATTCTCGCACCACCTGCAACTCGTCAATTCTAACTTGATTCTCAATAGACAACGACACCATCAACAAGAACATCTCTGCTTCGTCTTGCATCAATTTCCTTAACTGTTTACCAGTCAATAAACCAGCTTCTTCCTCTTTAGTAGTAGAAAACCACAAAGACTTGTTATAACAATTGATATGAACATAGCTATACTCTAACCAGTTCATACCCAAGATCACATCTAGTCCGCTTAACAGAAAACAAATCAAATCAATAGCAAAGTCTTTGTCAAAGATCAACAAAGTGTAATTCAAACATACAAGAGAAGTAGTCATTGATCCCTTAGCTGAAATTTCGACGACCATTTCTCTATTCATAGAAGACAGCATAAGACCCAGTCTTTCGACACAATCAGCAGCAATAAAACAATGAGTAGCATCGGTATCAATAATAGTAATTAAAGGTATACTATTAATGAAACATGTACCTCTAATGAGTATGTCCTCGCTAGCCGTATAAGTCCAAGCCAAAGAAAATACCTTTCCACCAGGTTGTGCCTTCTTTGGTTTCTCACACTAATTACTAAGGTGTCCTTCCTCACCACAGTTAAAACAGATCATATTCTTATGTTGGCAGTCAGAAATTGAATGTCCAAACTTACCATAGTGGAAACACCTCTTCACATCAGTATTACAAGCATAACGCATATGACCAGCTTGTCCAAATTTGAAACATACAACTTTATCAAGAGCATCTCCCCCACTAGTCCTCTGACCTGGAGCAAATCCTTGCTTACCCTTTCCAGCATCATAAGGCTTGCCACGGTTTTGTTGATTCTTTCCTCTCTTATCACTGATAATCTTGTGATGAGCATTACTACCCTCTTCAAAGATTCTGCAACTATCAATCAAATCAGGAAAGACACGAATCTTCTGATAGCCAATAACCTTCTTAATTTTTGAACGAACCCGTTCTCAAACTTGATGCACTTAGAAAATTCAGCACCTTCTCCATCAAAATGTGGATAGAACTTAGCTAACTCAATGAACTTCACAGCATAATCAGTAACAGACTTGTTCCTCTACTTCAACTCAAGGAAATCAATCTCTTTCTTACCCCGAACATCTTTAGGATAGTACTTCCTCAAGAATTCCCTACGGAACACAACCCAAGTGATTTACTCACCTGTAGCTTCCAATCTCGGATGCATCTCTAGCCACCAATCGTCAGCCTCGACTGCTAGCATATGATTCCCATAACGAACCTTCTATGTTGGAGTGCAGTCCATCACACGAAAGATCCTCTCAATATCTTTCAACCATTCTAGTGCTCCATTAGGGTCATTCTTACCCTTGAGCACCAGCGGATTCTCCCTTTGGAAAGTCGCCAAACTACGAGACCCAGCATTCTCGTCGGCATTCGGCTGATTCTGCATAGCCTGATCCATCGCTTGTAGAGAAGCAAAAATCACAACATTGTTCCTTTCAGCCATCTTAACTTATCACTACAACATAAACAAAATTAGAACTAAATAACAATACTCGATTGTTAAAAGACTCTACAACTTGACCGGACGGACCGACCTGCTATGATACCACTAATGTAACACCGCAATTCTACCCCAAGTAATTAAACAAAAAATCAGAGTAAAATTTTCCAAAATAATCAAGATGTCACACTTTTCAACTTAAACACATAAACCTATCATTCTTACTTAAAAACAGATACATAACACTTTAAAGATGCAAAACTAACATAACACATAAATATAGTCTACATAACATAAACCAACTTTGTTAATCACGCAGTGGATTCATAATAATTTTCCACATAAGATATAGCATCTTTTGAATCATAAAACAACATCAACACAATAAACTCCTCAGTCAACGACATAAAATTCAACATTAAAACAACAAAATAAGACAAGTGTTCATTTTCCCCCGAGTGCTACGTATCAGAGCAATGACACTGAACTTGAACTAAAAACGGTAACAACTACTCCTCTATATTACCTACACGTTACCAATATAAAGGAAACGGTGAAACAAATGAAAGGGTGAGATATCAAACTATATAATTAAGATCATGATAAATAATATATAGTTAGAATTATATAAAAATCACCATTTTTCAATCTTGCAACCAATCGACAACAAACACGATTCGATCGCACAACAACATAATATGAGATATAATATGTAACTTAACAAATGTAGATGCATGTGGTACCATCAGAGGCATCAAGGCATATGCCTTCAACGTAATCAACTTTGCCCCCATAGCCAACGTGTTTTTGCCAACATAGGCCAACATAATATGCAATGTATGTATGCGACAATCATAAATGGCATACAACAACAACATCAAAAACCAACAACTTAGGACAACAGATCAACCATTAACGTTGGCCATCAAGCCTTCAACAACACTTGTCCATAATTGGGACAGCAACCACATTCATACATTCAACACAAATTCGGCAAAACAAAAATGCTACAATAGCTTACTAGTGTATACGAGCCATTCCTTCAATTCCTCCAAATTCCGGATAATTAGCTATACGACTTACAACTACCAACATACTAATCGAAGCTATTTCTAATCAATTCCGGTATCATTCCTTATTAATTACTAACATTATTTTACTCATGAAAGCTTACTCAAAGTTCCCTAGTTCAAGGACCTAAATTGGAAATAATTCAAAAATTTGAAAAATGTATCCAAAATTGCACAGTACGCACCGCAAACCCATCTTCGCGCCGCGACTTTAGCAGGGACTCAGTTCACGCCGCATCAACCCGTTGCCGCCACGAACTGAACGTAACAGATTGGGTTTTTTTGCGCTACCAACATCTTCCTCATTCCCTTTTTTCCAATTTTGGCACTCGAGTCACTTATAGACCAAAACGATTCAACACAACACAATAGCAACATAAGGAATCAAACCAAAATAACATATGCCAATTCATACAACCAATTTCATGGATTATCAAGCAACAATTAGAAATCAATTTGACAACAGCAAGACATAAAACAAGCAAAATCTATAAACCCCATCACACATATCATCCATCATGTTCCCAATTATAGAGCAATAACCCCGCCCTTACCTGGTGAATCGAAGGTTGATTTGCTCTACGATGGAGATTCTAACCTAGCCTCAAGGTTGCAACTTCTACCTATCTCTTGTTTTTCCCAAACCCTTTCTCTTCTACTCATAAACCAACAACCTAATTTCTATTTTATTTTCCTTAAAATAATAACATTATTATTATTACTCTCATTGAGCTTACTAGTCTATACCCCCACTTTGCTACAACCAACACAACAACATAGCCCACTTACTAATAATCTTTACAATTCTAATATTTTTAATATTATTCCTACAACTTAATTCAATTAATCACCCTATAATCATATAATGACTTAAATTGACATTCTATATTATTACTAATTATTCAGAAAATATACGAAAATGTTAAATTAAATAAATAATTAAGTAATTCGGGTGTTACAGTGAGCTTCTGCGTCAAGAAGCCGTATTGCATTTGCCGTAACTGTTACCTTGAAATTTCTTAAGGTATTCACAGGTACATATTAAATGAAGATGTCGTTGTGAGCTAAGGGTTGATCCTTAAATATAAGGGTTCTTCAGAAGATTGAAATTTATGACCAAGAAAAATGCTAAGACAAGGATGTCGAAAAAAAGGTACGTCGACCAGAGGGATAAAACGTAGAAATTGGTCAATTCGACCAAATGTTGAACATCGAAGAAGTAGTTGAAATTGTGCCCAGTCGATTATGGAGGATTCTGGACTTAGAGAAATTTCATTATTTTTCTCTCGATGAAGGAAAGCATCGAAGTTGGGAGAGGTTTATTCTTAGAAGCCAGAAGCGAGAAAGATTCAAAGTTCAAGATCGTGGGCAGTTATCAAAAGCTTCATGTTGTTTAAGCGCCAAACAGGTGGCAAAATCTTATGAAGAGGTTTCTTCAAGTTTTGAATATCATCCGTAGATTCTTTTTAGGAAGTTACTTTGTAAACATTATAAATAAGTCTTCTCAATGTAAAATTAGTGTGTTCACTTGTATACTCAAAGTACTTGCCAAAACCTTGCCCAATTTCGAGCGTTAGGAAGAAAGAGTTTCCAAAGTATTTGATGTACGTGAATCACCTCCTTTATTTCAATGCAAAACCTTTAAATTTCAGTTGTTTTCTTTGAAACTTTTACTTGCATTCTGTTTACTTTTCAACAATCACTTTGTGTTTTCGTGTACGTTGATGCTCTCTTTGTTACAAGTTTCGAGTTGACAAAAGAGTCGTTCGACCCTTATTTTGTTTAGAACAAACCTGAATTCACAACCTTCTGTCGGTCACGAGTCACCATAGTAGGCCAAAATATAGTGAACACTTAGATTTGTGAAGTTATTTAGGTTTTTGTCTCTGTCGGTCGAACCTGAACTATTGTGTGGAAATCCGGTGTACTTATTCCCTTAGTCTTAGGAAACTGTTTCTTAAGCAAGGATTTCGATAGAGTTAGTACAATTTCAAAAATATTAGCACATGTATTAAGATCAAATGGCCGATCTTGCGAGTGACCTGTAGTTTTAGGACTTTGAGAGGACAAGCGGCTGTTTACCATTTTCCACAGTAAACAAATTGGCACACCTGGTGGGACCAATGCTATGTTTTGATTGTTAGATGTCATAAGTGTATGAGACTTTGAAGTGGAAGCCTAACTAAAGAGTATAATAGACCACCCACTAAGAGACACACACCTACGATGTCAAACACTACTTTGAACGTGGATGAAATTCCATCACAAACTTTGGGTACATCTGACCCAGTAATTACTCAAGTTGCACCATTTCCCCCACTAAACAACACAACTGTATCAGGGTCAACTGCTTCAGTATCAGTACCTATTCCCCAGACCACATCGGTGAGTCTAGGGCCTGTGGTGGCTATGAATGCCATTCTGAACACAACAATACCTCGATTTGGTACTACTAACCCCTTATGGAATGCCGTACTCCTTAATGTCGGGATATCAGTCGACTTCAAGTGCAGCAATGGTGTCAGATAACGTGCAAAATATGAATTTTCCTTTACAAGGATCTGCAGTTAGGGGAAATAGAGGAATGTCTGCACAACAACTAGTGCCACCTCTAACTAACATTTTGGTGGCAGTGTTGAGGCAACAAATGGATGATAACAATCATGAGTTAGTCAATATGTTGACTAACCAAATGGGTAATGTATTTAACCCCATAGTGCAAGTGTCGGTTGATACTAATAGACAGTCTGCTGAAACAAATCGACATGTGATTGCCCAATTAGCACGTCTGTGTAATTTTTTGGGTGCTCCCCCAATGCATGTTCGACAGACGCCACCTGTTCGATTAGATACCCCTGGTCAAGTCGATATGGGGACAATATAAAATGAAACTATCCATGAAGGACAAGTTCCAGGGCCTTATAGAAATATTGTCGAACCCCCTTGGGTATTAGTTAATTGACAACAAGAGGCTGATCAAATTCTTGATTAAATTCGATAAGAAGATTTAGCTGTCGAAAATAATCTAACTACCATTGTCGAGAGAATTATGGCTAGGAACGGTATGAATACCATACTCAAGAGGCCAACATATTCGTCCCCTTTGTCTAAGTACATTTTATAGACTGAAAACCCTAGAGGGTGAAAAATTCCTAAATATACTAAATTCGAGGGTGAATCTGGTGAATCGATAGTCAAGCATATTACTAGGTATTTAACAGAATCTAGTGATATGGTGAATAATGAAAGTTTAAGGGTAAAGCATTTTCCTTCGTCTCGCACTAAGATAGACTTCACGTGGTTTACCACATTACCTCCTAATTCAATTGATTCACGGACTAAGTTGGAAAAGCTTTTTCATGAATAATTTTATGAGGGACATTCGAAATTAGTTTGGTCGAGTTATCAAACATCAATAGGAGGTTTGCCGAGACCATAGATGATTATCTAAATCGATTTATTTCATTAAAGGCGAGATGTTTTACCCAAGTTCCAGAACATGTACTTGTTCAAATGGCTGCTGGAGGATTAGATTATTCTATTAGAAAGAAAATCGACACAACTTTTGTTAAGAGTATGTCACAACTAGCTGATAGGGTTCGACACCTTGAGCGTTTACGACTAGAGAAGGTTAGGCATACTAAGGTTAAGTCTAAGAAAGAAAAAGTAGCCTATATAGATTATGAGGATATGGATCCCATATACGAGGCCGACTATATCTCTCCAATTGAGGCAAATCTCGATGTGGCTGAAATGAAGCTAGGGCCTGCGTATAAATGTAAATCTTTGTTTCCTTCTAAAGGGAAAAATACTATTGTCAAAAACTATTCTAAATTGCAAAAACTTATACATTTGATGTTTATAAATGTGAAGAAATTTTTGATTTGTTAGTTAAAGATGATCAAATTTTAGTACCTCCTAATTCTAAAATGCCACCATTAGAACAACGATAAAAAATAGTTTTTTTGTAAATATCATAATTATCTTGGTCATAAAACCTCTCAATGTTTTCTTTTCAGGGATCTTGTTCAAAAATTGCTGCAGGAGAGTCGTCTGAAATTCGCTGCCAGAAAGATGAAGATTGACATTGATCCTCTTAGGCAAAAGGAGGATCTCTTTGCTTAACCTGTCGAGATTAATATGGCCGAGATGACTGAATTTCTAGATAATATGGTTAAAGAGAGTATAGGGGAGAATGTTGATGTCGGCTCAGCTGAAGTTGATGTCTACCCTAGGCCAGATGAGGACTTGATAGATTTCCTATACCGCTGCAAAAACAAGGGTTCGACAGTTTTTTTGGGCCCTAGATGTTGGGTTGTGATTGACAAAGTTGCTGTTGAGAATTTTCAAAAGCTGCAATTAGGGAAGGGCAAAGCCAAAGTCCACAACCAAAGGTTCCCTAACCCAAGGGATCCTAGGAGAAACATATGGAACTATCAAGAAAAGCCAAAGAGTTTCATCCCTTCTGTTGCTGCTCCTAGAGGCACATGGATTAAGCCTCAAGGGAAAATGGGGGTGTCAAATGCTGATGCTGCTGTAAGAGATCCAAAGGGAAAGTCAGCTTTGAGTTACTGACATGAATTCATATCAGAGCGGAAGAGCCACATATCTGAGAATTATCTGGGAAATAATCCCATTAGCAGAACTTAGTGGAGGAGTTTCCAACGCAAGAAGCAGGCTGAAAGACAGGCCTCAGCTGCTGCTAGACACATTGCCACAAACAAAGTGAGAAACCAAAAACAATATAGGGTGAAAGTTGACCCTGCTGTAAAAGAACAAATCAAAGAATTTGTGAACCGACCTGTTGCTAAATGTTCTGAATAGATAACTGATGATTTTGCTTCTGACTCAGAAGAGAGTCTCGACATCTTGGTTAATATGGTGTCGATGCTCCCTACAGAGTATGATTGTCTGACAGAAGTGGAATATTTCGCTGATGTCGATGCTGAGGAAATGGCTTTACATAAGCCAACTTGCTACTTTGTCATGAACAATGGTTCGATTGAGAACCAAGATGCCTTCTTCGAAAGGCCTCACATGGCTATGAGAAGTCATTTAAAGCCCTTGCTTATCAGGGAAAAAGTCGAAGGGACTGTTATCAACAAGGTGTTGGTAGATTGTGGCACGACTGTAAATATCATGCCACACTATATCTTGAAGAAAATCGATAAGTTCGACACCGATATCAGGTCCCATAATGTGGTCTTATCAAACTACGAAGGCAGAACCAGGAACACTATAGGAGTGATTTAGGTAAACATAATTGTCGGCTCAGTGACAAGGCCAACCATATTTATGGTAATCCAAGGAAATCCAAGTTATAATCTGCTAGTTGGCAGAGAATGGCTTCATGAAATAGGAGTTGTGCCATCTTCCATGCAGTGGCGTCTAATAATCTGGAGGGAAGATGGTATAGTGGAGAATATTGAGGCCGATCAAGGGTACCTCATGGCCGATGTAAATAATGTCGGAAAGGAATTCGACAAAAAGTTGGCTAACATTTCTCCTTGCCAACCTGCAGAGGAACTATATGCCAATTTAGATGAGGCATTTGTTTCCTTGAAATTTCATAAAACCCATGGTTTCATATGTGATGTGGAACCCTTAGAGGATCTATATGCTGAAAACTGGCCAATAGGCTGGGGTGACATCAGTGATAATGATGTCTGAGCTTGAAGCTCTAAGAAAGATTTCGGCGTATATTGCCGAAAACAAAATAAATTCGGCATTGGAAGCTGAAGAAAATATGGTTGTCGAAGCCAATAAAACACAAATTCTGGAGGAAGATGTCATTTTGGTTATTGAGCCAAAACCACCAGATAAAAATAAAGAAATCGAGGAATACGTCAATGAGAAGCGTTTTAACTGCATAAATGACGATGAGCCTTTGGGCTTCAAAAAGGATCTTATGGCGCCTAAAAAGATGCAGCCACAAGATCCCTTAGAAGATATAAATCTTGGCGAAGATGGGGAGAAACAACCAACTTATATCAGCGCCAACATCGACCAAACACTAAAGTCTAAGATAATACCTTTATTAAAAGAATTTAAAGATTGTTTTACTTGGGACTATCATGAAATAGTTGGTTTAAGCAGGGATTGGTCGAATTAAAACTGCCAATAAAAGCTGGAAAGATGCCAGTAAAGCAAACACCTCGATGTGTTGCTCCAGCAATAATGTCGAAGATCAAGGAGGAAGTCGAAAGGCTCCTCAAGAGAAAGTTTATAAGAACCACAAGGTACGTCGAATGGGTGGCAAATATTGTGCCAGTCATGAAGAAAAATGGAAAATTAAGAGTGTGCATTGTTTTTAGAGATGTACACGCTGCCACCCCTAAAGATGAATATGCGATGCCTGTGGCAGAAATGTTGGTAGATTCTTCTGTTGGTTTCAAATATTTATGTATGCTTGATGGTTATGCTGGTTATAACGAAATTTTTATTGCAGATGAAGATGTGCCAAAGATGGCATTTCATTTCCCAGGAGCATTAGGAACATATGAATGGGTGGTCATGCCATTCGGCCTGAAAAATGTCGGAGCAACATATCAAAGGGTAATGAATTCTATGTTCCATGATTTTATTGAATATTTTATGCAGGTTTATATTGATGATATTGTCATAAAGTCGAACAATAAATCGATGCATCTGCAACATCTTCGAACATCCTTTGAAAGGATTAGGAAATATGGATTGAAAATGACTCCATTAAAGTGCACTTTTTGTGTGCAGAAAGGTGATTTTCTTGGCTTTGTGGTGCACAAAAAGGCGTAAAAGTAAATCAAAGCAAAACCAAAGCCGTCATGGACGTCAAACCTCCATCGACCAAAAAAGAGCTTCAGTCATTGTTGGGTAAAATAAATTTCATGAGGAGGTTCATATCCAACTTAAGTGGGAAAACCAAAGCCTTTTCACCACTACTTCGACTGAAGAATGAGGACTTCATTTAGCAAAAGGAACATCATGAGGCTTTTGACAAGATTAAAGACTATTTAGTGAAGCCTCCAATCTTAGCGCCTCCTGTTAGAAATAGACCTATGAGGTTGTATATTGCAGCCTAAGATACGACTATAGGAAGTATGTTAGTCCAAGAAGATGAAAATGGTGTTGAAAGACCTGTATATTACCTTAGTCGAATGCTAAATGATACAAAAACTAGGTATAGTGACATAGAAAAACTATGCCTGTGTTTGTATTTCTCTTGTATTAAACTGAAGCAACATATAAGCCAGTTGATGTGTATGTATCTTCTCATTTCGATATTATTAAACATATGTTATCTAAACCAATTTTGCACAGTCGAATTGATAAATGGGAAATCATGCTAACAAACTATTCCCTAACGTATTTGCCTTTAAAATCAATGAAAGAGAAAATAGTGGCAGACTTTCTTGTCGACCATTCAATGGTTTCAATGCTCAAAATCATGTCGATTTAGTGCCATAGAAGTGGTACTTCGAAGGTTTTATCCATAAAGATGGAATTGGAATAGGAGAAATTATAATTTCTCCCAATGGAATTCCAGTAGAGTTCAAGTACACAATCGACGATATTTGCACTAATAATGAAGCAGAATACGAGTCTTTAATAACGAGACTTGAACTATTGATAGAATTGGGGGGAAGGAATTTCGAAATTATGGGAGATTCGGAATTGGTGATTAAACAAGTCTCAAAGGATTATAGATGTGTTAAAAAGAATCTAATTATGTACTTTGTGATTACCATTAGACTTCTTAAGCAATTCGAACAAGTGAGTCTTCGACGCATACCTCGACAAGAAAATCAGAAGCGAATGATTAGCACAAGAAGCTTCAGGATACAAGAAAGATCAAAATGAAGAACCTATTCAGGTAATAGATAAGGTTCAAGCAACTTTATTATCTCCTTCAGATTTGTCAATTATAAAATTAGGGGCTGTAGATGCAGACATTTTTCAAATTCTAACAATTGACAATGGGAAAGATAATGATTGGCGTAAGCCATTGGTCGATTATTTACATTCTCCTACAGGTTCGACAGAGCGGAAAATTAAATATTGTACCCTCAATTATGTTTTGATAGAGAACAAACTATTTAAAAAAACCGCTGAAGGAATATTACTCAAATGCCTTGGAGAGAGTAAGGCATATACAACAGTGTCGAGTGTGCATAGTGGAGGATGTGGTGCACATCAGGCTGGACACAAAATGAAATGGCTTTTTATGCGTTTAGGTGCGTGTTGGCTTTCAATGTTGAAAGATTTCATTGAGTTTGCTAAAGGCTGCCAAGAATGCCAAATGCATGGGGGCATACAACATGTCCCTGCAAGTGAGCTGCATTCCATTGTAAAACCTTGTCCATTTAGAGGATGGGCTTTAGATGTGATTGGAGAAATAAAACCAGCTTCATCAAAACAACAAAGATAAACATTAGTCGGTATTGATTATTTTAAAAAATGGGTCGAAGTTGTGGCCTTGACAAATGTTGACCAAGAGGCTGTTATTGATTTTATGCAAGAAGTTGGGATTAAATTATTAAATTCTACTCCCTGCTATGCTCAAGCTAACGGCCAAGTCGAAGCGGCCAATAAGGGGATAATTAGCTTAATTAAGAAGCATGTAGGAAAAATCCAAGAAATTGGCATAAAACACTTGATCAAGCTTTATGGGCATGTGGGACTTCTCCCAAAGAAGCAACAAGAGCTACTCCATTTCGACTTGCTTATGGACACGATGTTGTGTTTCCTGTTTAAATACATGTTCAATCTGTAAGAATTCAAAGACAACATGAAATACCATCTGAAGATTATTGGAGAATGATGGCAGAAGAACTAGTCGACTTAGATGAAGAGAGAATACTAGCTCTCGATTGGTTGAGAAGAAAGAAGGAAAGAGTTACCAGAGCCTATAATAAAAACATGAAAGATAAGGTATTTGCTATCGACGACCTAGTTTGGAAAGCGATATTACCTATGGACAGGAGTGATAGAGTCTTAAGAAAATGGTCCCCAAATTGGGAAGGACCTTTTAAGGTAATTCAAGCCTTTTCAAAAAACACTTATGAACTTGAAGAATTATCCCCAAATCGACGGATTTTAAGGGTAAACGGTAAGTACTTAAAAAGTATAAACCTATTCTTCAAGAAGTTACAATTTTGACAGAGTAAATGTTTGTCGAATAAAAGCTGGAGAGAGTTATTTCGAAACTAGCAAATTAGGCATGCATGAGATGTGTGCAAAAGATAAAAATATAAAGCAAAATATAAAAGCATTACATTAAAATTTGCTATAAAGCCATTGTTCAAACTTTACTTAAAAAGGCCATAAAATAATGGTCACATTAATCAGAAATATTGGAATTGTTCTGGAAAGACTTTAGTTCACTTTAGAGGCGTACAACATGACTTTTAAAGCTTTTTGCCCTCGCCTTAAGCACCACTATCTCTGCTTCTATTTTAGAGGTAGAAGTACTACCGGCTACAACATCTATAGTCATCTTATGCACTTCTGTTTGAGTCGGAGCGATAACTTGGTTGAGCTCCTCTTCTCACTGTGACAAGTTCCAGTTCTTCCCCTAAAGCCGTCATTTCCTTGGACAATTCAGCCATTCATCTGCATATTTCAGTAGCTCTTTTCCTTGTAGGAGTTAGTTCTTGCCATTTCTGATTAATCTGTGCCATTAAGCCTTCAATTACTTTCTTGGCCTTTACCATCACATTCGGATTACCCTTCACCAAAGCTTGTTTTTCCTCGACCAATGCTTCATTTTTCTTCACACAATTGACATTTTCATGTAAAGAAAGAAAAATTTTCTCCAACATTGCCATCATAAGTTTGGATGACTCGGAAGTCTCAAGGCCCTTTACGTGAGTAAGAGCATCTAAAAGTTCCGAGCCAAGAGTTGAGTCTTCATGGAGCAAGTGAGGCAGATCAGGGCTCAAAGCGTGAGTTTGGATCTTGTCCGTCAATTTCTTAACTTTTGTAGCCTCAGGCCCTAGTTTATGTTGTGAGTTTGGTACTGGTCAGAATCAGAAGAGAGAGTATGATTATTCACAAAGTTGCACAAACTTGCTAGTGCTTCCAATGTAGAAGTGTCGATATCTGCTTCGGTCAACACTAGCGAGTCAACCTTCTCTTCTGTAGAGGGCTTTGGTGAGTTAACTTTCTTTTCTCCTAAAGGGCCAGCTGAGTCGGTTCTGTTTTCCTCAGTGGGATTTTGAAGCATAAACTTAGGATGAGGAGATCTATCTTTCTTTTCAGAAGAAAGATGAAGTGTACCTTCAGGAGGAGGAGAATATTGAGAAGTGGTGACATTTTTGGTCGCCTCTGAATCCTGTAGGGAATCTGAAAGACTAGAGTCATATCTAGTTGAACTATAACCCTTATGTTTGGCAAGACTAGTGATCAAATCCGAGTCACTAAGAGTATCCGCAACAATCAGGTCAATAAACTCACCAGCGGCTACATCGAGAGTCTGATGGTGATGAGGTGAAGAAACTTCTGACAAGGGAGTGTAGTCTGCCACGCTTTGTTGAGAGTCAGAAGCTTCGACCTAAGGAAAACAAGACAGATGTTAGCCAAATGAATTTGGCAAACAAAATAGAAAAAGAAGTGAAAAATTTAGTAAATACCTCCGACATTAGGCTAGGATTTATAGGCTCACCCTTTTCGACAGACGAAACAACAATATCCCTTACTAGATTTTTAGCTTCGTCAGTTACAGGGACTCGGTTCGGAGTGATGAGGGTTGTATTTATCATTATATTGTCATTGCCTAAGTTTAGGTCAACTTTAAGACGTTTATCCAAGATCACTTTACCTCTCCTTTTTGTGACAAGAGGGTGATCGTCGACATCAGTTGTTGCTTCGATTTGGTCGTCGAACTTCGTTCCAAGGTCTTGGGCCAGAAGGGTTTTATTTTTCTTCTTTTTTGCCACTTTGTCTTCAGAAGAGGAAGTTTTCTTCCTCTTTTGGCTTTTGGATTTTTGGGAGTGTTGAGGGGACTGATCATCAGGTGTTTAGGGGACTTCTCAGAGCGGTGTTTCTTGTCCCTCTTGGACTTTTTGGATTTATTGGAGGGAGTAGTCGAATCTACTGAGCGTTTCCGACTCTGGCACACAAAAGAAAAATTAGTATATTACAAGCCATAGAGTGTTGAATATAATAAAAATATACTTACAGAAGAATTAGTCTTCTTGAAAGAAGAGGAAATCAATTCATCATCAGAGGGGATATGGATACGGGTGAACTATAAGATGTCAATCAAGTAAGAAATACTGAATCAGATAATCATATGGACAGAGGTGTAAGTCGTACCTATGAGATCGAAGGACCTTCTTTGTCAGTGGTGTCGATAGTTAAGGTCGACAGGCCTTCCTGGTTCTTGATAGCAGGAGTTTTCTTTGGGACTACTTGTTGAAGAGGAATATCTAGAAGAAAAAATAGCTGAGTCAAATAAGTGTATGAGTCAAAATGAAAAGGGAAATTAAGCTTTCCATAAGTTATTACCGTTGGGTACTGCAACAAGCTCTCTCACATATTTAAGATCAATATGGAGAAAACTTGGGTAGTCGTGTAACCAATGCTCCGTCGGAACCACCCTGTCGGCTTTCTTTTTGTAAGCATTTTGAACATTTGACCAAGAGCTATCCCATTAATATAGGATAGGTGGGCGAAAAGCCAATGCTAGCGGGCTAGTCGGCAAAGGAGTAAATTTGATTTTTCCAAAGTGAAGTGCGTAAAGATACTTGTCTTTCGCGTAACCAGGAATTTTAAGTTGTGGAATCTTTTCGGTTATCTTCTCCTTTAGTTCTTGGGCCGCATCATGGATGGTTATACAAATATTATTTGGTAATTACACCACCCTAAAGTATTTTTGGAAAGTTTGAATCTGCTTGATATTAGTAGCCTTACATTTTGTCGGCTTTCCAAATTTGTCAAGAGCAACAGTCAGTTCAGTTATCTTTTTGTCAAAGTCACCAACAAAAGTAATATAATACGAATACCACCAAGTCTCAAATTCCTTGGTACAATAGAAGGATGGCTGAAAAGTGGTAAAAGTAAGTATAGAACTTTCTGCCTATAGGGTGTCGACATCCTCTTTCACAGACTCCCAAGGTTGGTCGGAGACGATGTCAGCCAGCAATTCATGAGAATTGAACAGAGATTTGGGAACGATTTGGAAAAACCCAAATTGTCAGGCCACCAAGTTAGGCTGATAAGAAACCAGACCTGGATTTAGGCCGACAATCACATAAGTTAAGAATTGGGGAGTCAAAAAGCGTCTCCAGTAAATAAAAGATCTTTTCTTGTCCTCTTCTTTCACTGGGGGAATAGTTTGGTAAGCCATTCTGGACCACTTTTTCCATCAGAAAATAGAGACATTGATGGTGTAAAGTCGACCCTTGTCAACATAATGTTGAACAATAGTTTGAAGATCTCAGGGTTTGGAGAGGTTTTGTCGATCGGGGTCAGTGACAGGAGACGTTGCAAAACTATATGCATTTGACTTTGGGGGCAGTCTATTTTCCTACTCTTGAAAGGTTTAAGATCTTCAGCAAAAGTGGCATTCAACCATAATTGTAGAAGCCAAAAAGGACCATGGATCAAAACATTTTTGTCTTTGGATTCTTAGGGTCAAAATTTTTGATTTGGTTGGAAACTTTAGTTAGGGAGGTGTATAAGGAGGCCAAAATCAGCTGGCCGAAAGTAACATTCTCACCATTGTGGAATTGAGTAGTAAGGTAAGAAAACTGCATGGCCACCTGCATTGACCTAAAGCAAAAAATGAAACGTTAGAGCCAGAGAGTCAAAAACGCTACGTGCTCTTCATCAGTGATGGGGCCAGATTCTTGTTTATGGTGGCCAATGAAATTATTGTACATTGGGCTTCTTCTTTCACCAATGTCGAATCTGATAGGCAGAGGGTCGGCCTCAGTATGGTTGAAAAATTTAAGATTAGGTTTCAATCATGTGATAGCAGTAACATCAAGCAAAATGGGAGTAATCATACCACACCTAGTGTGGAAGGTGTTCGTCGAACCCTCCCAAAAATGTATAGTAGTCAATATCATGCTGCTAGAGTGGGGTTGGCACAACGAGAGAGTTCCAGTAGTGTATCAATGCCCAGTGCCTCCCAATGTTCCTTTTTGTCGGTTTCTAGGCGTGTCATCCAAGCATTGAATTTAGAACAGTTTAGAGGAGGGGCGGTTCTGAAAATCCTATCAATGTATTGCAAAGTAATAGGGTTTGGAGAAGTGACTATGGGTTTGGTTGCAGTACTCGTGGGGAAAAAAACCCCTTTATCATCTACATATATTTCAGAGGGTGTGTCTGCAGGAAGAGGACCCAAAAAAGCTATGGGTTTTCCTTCAAGAGTAAAAGGAATTAGTACTTGGTATTGCTAGATTTTGGTTTTCTCATCAGCAAATGAGGGTTCTGGAACGTAGGGTTTGCCATCGATAAGACGTAGCTTGAGTTCCATAGCTGGAGAGGTAGTGATGTTGTCAGTATTCGCCACTAATGAAGTTGTGAAAAAGTTTGGAGGAGATGATCTGAGATGATGAAATTTAGTTTCTGTGTTTTTCTAGAAAAAGGATGAAGAAAGCGAGAAGAAGAATAAATCAAGGGAAGCGAAAAGGAAGAAAAGATAAAAAAAACATTGAACTGAGGCTATTTATAGCCAGTGTCGGACAAAAAGAAATAATGGGAAATTTGTGGTCATTTCCCAAGTCCAAATCGTGTCAAGCCAGAGGTGTAATCATGACGAGCATTAATTAACACATGTCTCGAAGTAGAAAGTGTGATACGTTACCATCATTACATTGCGTCACGGGAAAAGCGGAACAGTAACCCCACTTTTTGGAGTAGTGGGAACGACTCGTTCGAATGAGGATACGACACTTCATAGATGCCATTATCTCATATGATCAAAATCTTGAATTTTCTTGAAGAATCATGATCAACCCTTGATCAAATGATGAATATTATGTCAAAATATTGGCGTTGACCAAAAAATATGAAGTTTGACTGTATGTTGACCACAATTGATTTTCTGTCCAATACAGCTGATTTTCAACCATCTGAGCAATTGGATGAGCAAATTTGACTTGTAAGGCTTGAAACTTGACATGGTGATCCCTTGAAGCATATGATGAGGTATAATGACCACTTGGAGCATTGGAAATCCATTTTGACTTGAGAGTAGCAGAACTCTAATTTGGATTGATTGCTTAAGAGAGGGTTTGTCTGGTCAACCCTTGTCAATTATCTTAAGAAGTGGGAGGGAAAATTTTGGGGTATGACAAATATAAAGGAATATGACATTGGTTTTCAAGAATTTCTCACTAATAGAATAGACATAAGCAAGATGGCTTCAATGATCTATAGAGTCAGCAAAAATAGTAGAAGAGGTTTAGGATATGTGTCATCCAAAAATGAAAAACCTTATCCTGATGTAGATGATTTGGTCATTAAACACACACCTCTGAAATCTCATTTCACCTATGGTCACCAACATGACATAAAATACAGTAGTGAATCAAAGTATGAAAAATCTTATGTTAAACCAAAGTTCAAACAGAACTTTAGAAATACTAACCAGAAAGGACCCAAAAAGATATTGATACCTGAGGACAAATAATATATGTTGCAGATGTCTTTGACAGCAAAGTTGAAGCGCCAATCTTGGTACCTGGACTATGGATGCTCTCGACACGTAACAGGAAGAAAGCATATGTTCCAAAGTATGGAACTTAAAGCTGGAGGCTACGTAGGTTTCGGAGGCCATCAAAAGGGTAAAATTATTGGCTCTAGAACTATCGGTCACTGTTCTTTACCCTATATTACTAATGTTTTGTTAGTAGATGGATTCATGCATAATCTATTATCCATAAGTCAATTAAGTGATAATGGTTATGATATAATCTTTAATCAAAAGTCTTGTAAAGTTGTTAGTCAAAAAGATGGAACGATCCTCTTTAATGGTAAAAGGGAAAACAACATTTATAAAATAAAACTTTCTTAACTCAAGAGTTATAATGTTAAATGCCTTATGTCTGTGGACAATGAGCAATGGGCCTGACATAGACGATTGAGGCATGTTAGTATGAGAAGAATATATCATATTAACAAACTCAATCTAGTAAGAGGACTTCCAAATTTGAAGTTCATCTCGGATGCTCTGTGTGAAGCATGTCAAAAAGGAAAATTTGAAAAACTGCCTTTTAAATCAAAAAATGTTGTTTCTACCTCTAGGCCATTAGAACTTTTGCATATTGGTCTGTTTGGACCAATGAAAACTGCATCCATCAGTGGAAAGAAGTATGTATTGGTGATCGTAGATGACTATAGTAGATGGATATGGGTACAGTTCTTAAGACAGAAGGATGATTCACATTCTGTGTTCGCTAACTTCTGTAATCAAGTCCAGAATAAAAAATAATTTAGAATTGTAAAAGTCATAAGTGATCATGGTGGAGAATTTGAAAATAAATATTTTGAAAAACCTTTTAATGAAAATGGCATTTCTCATTATTTTTCTTGTCCTAGAACCCCACAACAAAATAGAGTTGTAGAACGTAAAAATAGAAATTTACTAGAAATGGATAGAACCATGATCAGTGAGACTCACATTGTTAAACATTTTTGGACAGAAGCAGTGAACACAACATGTTATATCCATAATAGAATCTCCATAAGACCTATTCTGGAGAAGACTCCTTATGAACTGTGGAAGAATAGAAATCCCAACATTTCTTATTTTCATCCCTTTGGATGTATCTATTTTATTCTAAATACTAAAGACTATCTGAACAAATTTTATTCTAAGGCACAAAAGTGTTTAATGTTAGGATATTATGAATGCTCAAAGGGCTACAGAGTATATAACACTAAAACATAGATTGTGGAAGAATCTATTAATGTCAAATTTGATGATAAGTTTGGCCCTCAAAAGTCAAAGCAAAAAGAATCTCTTGTAGATATAGAAGTTCAAATTACAGGTACACAAGATGGCCCTGGTAAAGACACAAGCCCTGAAGAAGCTATCAAAGAAACTTCTTAAGAACCCATCCAGAAGAAACCATCCAGAAGCAGTTTAGCTCATCCTGAGGAAATGATTTTCGGAAAGAAAGATGATACAATCAGAACATAATCAACATTCAGAAACTTTGAAGATTCTCTCATGACTCTGGTATCCTTGATTGAACCAACTTCTATAGAAGAAGCTCTTCAATACAATGACTGGATCATGGCAATGCAGGAAGAGCTAAACCAATTCACCAGAAACGATGTATGGGATCTCGTGCCCAAACCAAAAGGTTTTAACATTATTAGAACTAAGTGGGTCTTCAGAAACAAGCTCAGCTAACAAGGAGAAGTAGTCAGAAACAAAGACCGATTGGTAGCACAAGGTTATAGTCAGCAAGAAGGGACAGACTATACAAAAACCTTTTCTCTAGTCGCCAGGATAGAATCTATCAAACTCTTGATTTCATATGATGTTAACCACAAGATTACACTTTACCAGATGAATGTAAAAAGTACATTTTTAAATGGTTACATTGATGAAGAAGTATATGTACACCAACCCCCTAGTTTTGAAAATACAAAACATCCAGATTTTTTTTACAAGCTTAAAAAATCCTTGTACGGTCTAAAATAAGCACTCAGAGCTTGGTATAAAAGACTAAGTAATTTCCTTTTAGGAAAAGATTTTACCAGAGGGAAAGTGGACACAACTTTATTCTGCAAAACATTTAAAAATGATATTATCATATGTCAAATTTACGTTGATGACATGATTTTTGGTTCTACTAAAGCCTCCCTTGGGAGAGAGTTTGCTAAGTCTATGCAGGCAGAATTTGAAATGAGTCTCATGGGCAAACTCAAATTCTTTCTGGGAATTCAAATCAACCAATCTTCAAAAGGAACCTACCTTCATCAGGGTAAGTATGTTAAAGAACTTCTGAATAAATTTAACTTGTCAGATAGCAAACCAGCCAAAACTCCTATGTATCCCACATGTATCTTGGAAAAGGAAGTGGTAAGTAAGAAAGTAGAATAGAAGATCTACAGAGGTATGATTGGCTCTCTCCTATATTTAACAACTTCAAGATCTGATATTTTATACAATGTTTGCCTCTGTGCTATTTCCAATCAGATCCTAGAGAAACTCACTTAACAGTTGTTAAGGGAATTTTCAAGTATTTGAAAGGTACTACTAATCTTGGCTTATGTTATAGAAAATCCAGAGAATACGAAGTTGTAGGTTACTGTGCACTGACTTTGCTGGAGATAATAGAAAGAAAAATCACTTCGGGAACTATAAGTTTCTGGGAGATAATCTGATATCTTGGTCCAGTAAAAGTCAATCCACCATTGCACTATCAACTGCTGAAGCAACATATATAGCTACAGCTGGATGTAGTACTTAGATGCTCAGGATGAAAAGTCAGCTTGAAGATATTCAGATATTCGAGAGTAACATTTCTATCCTCTGTGACAATACTTTTGTTATTTTCTTATCTAAAAATACTATTTTTCATTCTAGAGCTAATCATATAGAAATTAAACATAATTTAATTAGGGCCTATATTCAGAAGGGAACTCTTTCTTTAAAATTTATTGACGCATACCATTAATGGGCTGATATATTTACAAAACTCCTTGCTGAAGATAGGTTTAATTTCATTCTGAAGCATCTCAGTATGGAATTATGCCCAGAATGAAAAGTGCAATTCTATATGTTTAACTTTCAAAATATTATTTTTGTGAACATCTAATTAATTCTCCTTCAAAAGTGAGAAGGGTAGTTAACTCAAAATCTATCTAGAAGATCTAAATGATTCAGTTCAAGATAGACGCATGCAGTTAACTACATCAACATCTGTCAACCTCAAGCGTTGAGTCATATTCAGAAAATGAACACGTGTTTAAGATCTAATAGACTGAAACCTTTAAGTTGATGCATTGAGGCGCAAGTCACATCGGTAACTGTTCATTAAATCTTTACGCTATCTCCCTTGTCATAAATTATCATGTCTCTTAATCAATTTCTTTTGCATGATTTAAATTCAATTAATTGCATGTTTTCAAGAAATTGTTTTTAATATATACTCCCCTCTTAATAATTTTTAAAATCACCGTAATCAAATCACTTGCTTGCTCTCATATTTAAAAAAACCCTATTTCCCAATCCTTTTATTTCCCTCTTAAAACCCTAAGTTTGAGAACAATGGCCTCTTCGTCCAAACAACAAGAACAACAACAACATCCCCAAATCAATTCCACTAAAGAAGTTTTCACCAATCCTCACAGAATGCTACTCATTCCCTTGTCATACCCCAAAATTTTCCCTCCCACTACTCAAAACATTTCATACATCCCCACTCAAAGATTTCACAATGGGTTGACCAAACAAACCCTCTCCTAAGCAATCAACCCAAACTAGGGTTTGGCTATCCTCAAGTCAAGATGGACTTCCAACATCTCCAGTGATCATCATCCTCATCATATGCTTCAAAGAATCTCCATGTCAAGTTTCAAGCCTCACAAGTCAAGTTTCCTCAGACAATTGCTCAAATGGTTGAAAATCAGTTGTATTGGACAAAAAGTCAACTGTGGTCAACATACAGTCAAACTTCATGATTTTTGGTCAACATCCATATTTTGAAGTGATATTCATCATTTGACCAAGGGTTGATCATGATTCATCAAGAAAACACAAGATTTGATCAAAAGTCAAACTTTCCAAATTAGGGTTTTCTAGGGAAAAGTCAACTGAACTTTGACTGAGCATAACTTCCTCATACTTTATCAAAAAAATTTCCACCACCTCTCATTTTGAAGGAAATTCAATTCTCTACAACTTCATGTCTCACAAGAAAAGTCAGAAAATGCTTCATTTTGAAGATATGGATCAAAACATTACAGGTCCTTCTCAAAGTCACAAAAAGTCAACTTTTAGCAAAGAAGTGTTATTGAGCATGGAAACTCCAATTGAGATGAAACCAAAGAGGTTGTTTATAGGACATCTAGAGCTTTCTAAAAAGTCCAATAACATCCAAAAATGTTAAAAATTGAGCAAGATACACCTTGCACAAGTTGGGCAATTTTGAAGAGGTGCACAAAGAGAAATACTTGTCAAAATCCAAAATTTTGCAAATGGGCCTAACTTTTCTTGGTTCAAACTTGTTCCTCAGCTTATTTGGAACCTCCAAGCCCAAGCCCACGAATTTTATCTTTATTTTTCTATTTAATTTGGATTTTAATCATTTAAAAGCCAATTAAATTAAAATAAAAGGTAGAAAATCAAAATTAAATGCAAATTGGATTTTTCTCTCATTCTTGAGGTCCAAGCAAACCTCCCAAGCTGGCAAATTCGAAATTGGCATTGATTGGCAAGAGACTTAATGAAAATTGGATCAAAAAGGCAAGATTTGGTTTTATACCAAATCAAATATTTTTGCATTGATTGATTCATTATTTCCTCTTGATTTCTGACCTAAATCCATCTACTATATATACACAATGTATACACATGAACAAAGGACAGAAAAATTGCCTCTAAGAACCCTAATCAAACTCAAAAAATATGTGTGTTACAAGTTACTTGCAGCCTTGGTTTTGTTTCGATTCAAGCAATTCTAAGCACTCGAACACGTTCCTGGAGGTTCATTGATCCATTCCAGACCCTTACAAATCACAAAACCATCAAGAATCGTGAATTCCAGATTTCGGTTTGTCCATTCTTTTTCAAAATCGATTTTTGATTTCCATGCATATTTAACATGTTTTGATGTTTGTTTTGTGTTTAGAATGGAGTTTTGAAACTTTCTGCGTAGTTTAATTGGAGTTTAGACACCTGAATCGAAATCCACCATGATTAGGGTTCATCTGCTCGAATTAAGGCTTCCTGAAATACGTAAAATTGGACCAAACCGAGACCACCATCGTGTTTAGAATGATGTTTCCAATCGATCCATGTATTCATACCAAATTTATATTGCTTGTGTGTGATTTTAGGAATTTGCAGGGGCCTTAGCGTCGAACCAGACCGACGCTATGTGTTTGAAAATTCAAACGAAGAAGATGAAGATCTTCGCGCGTGATCTGGAAATAGAAATTGTTTTCATTTAATTTGTTTTTGTTTCATTATTCTAACACCAAACGCAGGTTGGTCCAGTGGTCAAGGCACCGCGCGTGTGAGAGCAATGGCGTGAGTTCGATCCCTGGCGTTGTCACTTATTTTTTACAACTTACAAAACTAACACTTTTCTTATTTTTCTTTTAATATTTTCATTCAATTTAATTTATCTTTAAATATTTTTCTCATGCATTTAAAAATCACCAAAAATATGTTCCTTTTGCATTTTAATCAGAAAAATACTTATTTAATTTTTGACATTAAAATTAATATTTTTGCATGCATATTTTAATTAATTGTTAATTAACCATTAAATTGACCTTTAATTGCTTTTAATTATCAAAATCGATCCAGAAAATTCCCAGAAAATTATCTTATCATCTAATTATCATTACTAATCTAAAGTCTTTTTCCTCATTCAAAAATCTTATTTTTACTAACATTTTCTCTCTTATGTGAGTTTCTTATATTTTCCGATTATGTATCTGCTCACAGGTTGTAACGTTTCAGACTATTTTTCTCGCTTTTCTTTTCAATATTATGTAACTGCCCATGGGATGTAATAGTTTAATTCGGACTTTTACTTTCCGCACTCCTATTATGTAACTTCCCCAAAGCCATGTAATAGCGTAGGACTTTATTTTCCGCACTTTACTTTCCGTAATTTATTTTCCGCACCCTATAAACTGCTAGTAACTAGGCATGTATGGCAAGATAAAAACAACATAGATCACTTCTAATTCCAAGATAACATATCTGAATCAACACACTCTTTTCACACATGCACCCCTTAGGGTAATTCTCTCTCGTTGTCTTTCGATTAAATGGTCAAGTCCCTCGAACGTAGAGGTATCCTAGCACCGTTGCCTACAAGTATATCATTATAGTCCCTTCGATACAAAGATCATAGACCCACGATGTCGCCTACGAATACATGATCTCGTCCCTCGATTGTTGCCTACGAAAAGTGATGATCGTCCCTTCGAATATGCTAGGATACTCCTACATGTTGCCTTCTATGACCATCTGATGTCCCTTCGAATGTCCCTCTTACATCCAATGAATAGGGTTACCTACCAACTAATGGTATGGATAACACTATTCTAAAGGAAAGTAAAATAACACGAAAACGACCAATTCTGAGTAGGTAATAAGATTTTTAGTTGCTTGCTCTATCAAAATACTTTTCACACCTCACACTTTTGTCAAAGTTCAAACTCTTTTCAAAACAAAAACGTTTCCAAACACTTTGTATACATTCCTACATGAATCATTACAAAGTCAAAGCGAAATGCCTTTTCAAAACATTTTTGTCAAACACACAGAAAGCACTTTTAAAAATGAGCTAGAAGCAACTAAGAGCCCGTAGATAACTACGGATGAAAGGGGGTGCTAATACCTTCCCTTTTCATAACCTTCTCCCTTACTCGTAATCTAACGGGTCTTTTCTTTCTTTTTCACCTTCCCTTAATTGATAAAAGAAAAGTCGGTGGCGACTCTTGCTATCCTAAACATTTGCGATAAAAGCAAAACAAATTCTCAAAGTCGGTTCAGACATGTAATCACTGGGAGACACCCTAAAGAGAGAATACCTTAGGGATTTTAGATCATTTTATCTTTCTGCTTGACTTGCTTGCTTTATCTTTAAGGGTTGCTTGGGTATTATATTTGTGGGAGATCCTACACCCGGATCCAGGTTTCCTTAGGTAAGTAGCAATAGATCGTCGCGACCGTTAGGCGTATACTAAAACGGTCAACATGATGGCTACATTAGTGTGACACTTTGGATGTCCTGATACTTTTCATTTCCAAGTTGAGGATAGTATTTGGCTTCTGCGTGGTGTCATCAAGACTAACTCAACTTCTAGAACCTTAATTGACCCATCTTGGCCATTGGTGAGATGGCCGGCTTTGGTGTAGACCAAGGTTGGTTGATACTCGATGCTACGCTCATTAAGATCAGTCTTTTGGGATATTTTCGGTCGACCACTTGGTAGTCGTATTGAAATAAACTCCTACGAGAAAGATCGATGATATGAGATTTCTAGAACCCGTTTACTATTATAGGACAGGATGAACCATCTCAAACTTTTGGTAGGGTAAACACCTATACCTCATGCAAGCCTTAAACCTATGGCTATTGTGTGAATTGTTTGTGCTTGCTAAACATGACATCATCGCATTGCATATCATTTCTAACTATTTCAAGGACCTAGGGGTTTATCTTTGCTCTGTTTTGTAGGAATTATGGCTTCTAGAAAGACTATCTGAATCAACTTCATGGGTATACCTTCTCAGCTCAAAGAATTGGTTTTAGAGATTCCCGATCATGCTCAGTTCATCAAAAGACATGGTTATCTGCTTGACTTGGTTATCTCCGGTTTTGAAGAAGATATGATGCACGTCCTATTCCAATTCTTCGATCCGAAACACCATTGCTTTACATTCCCGGATTATCAGTTAGTTCCTACCTTGGAAGAGTTATTAAAGCTACTTGGGATACCTATTCTTGACCAAATGCCATTCACCGGTCTAGAAAAGGTTCCTAAGTACGAAGACTTTGCATCAGCATTACATCTAAAGCGCTCAGACATTGAAGCCAATTGGGAAACCAGAAGTGGAGTTAAGGGTTTACTTGCAAAGTTCCTAATAAAGAAAGCCCGAGAATTCCTCAAAGCGATGAGTTTCCAAGCATTTGAAGACATCTTGGCCTTGCTAATCTATGGTTTGGTTCTATTTCCTAACTCGGACCAGTTCATAGATGTGAGTGCCATCAAGATATTCCTCACTCGCAATCCAGTGCCTACCTTACTTGGAGATATCCTACATTCTCCTCCACACTCGTACTATCAAGAGACAAGGAACTCTCATGTGTTGCATACCGTTACTTTCCAGGTGGTTTATTTCGCACCTTCCTCAATCAGTTTTGAAGAACGAGCAAAGAATGAAGTGGTCTCAAAGACTAATGTCACTCTCTCATTCAGATATCCGTTGGTGTCTTTTCTCTCAAAAGGACTTCACATTCATCGAGCGTTGTGGAGAATTCCCTAATGTACCACTCCTTGGCATAAGGGGAGGTATTACTTACAACCCTTCTCTAGCTCTACGTCAGTTTGGTTATGCTCGAAGAGATGGCCCTCATGATATACTTCTCCAAGATATTGTGTTCGACTATAATCATGATCTCCAAAATTATCGACGAAGGTTCATACACGCTTGGGGCATGGTAAAGAAGACTGATACCAAGACTTTGGGGCACCAAAACTCCATTCCTTGGGAACCTTACCTCAAATGGGTGCGAGCTCGAGCTCAAAACCTCATGATGCCATTTACACCCGTGTTACCAGTGATTATGGAACCTGTTGCTGTAGGTGACGTACCCTATACTGTTCTCCATCCCGACATGCCTACTGATTTTGAAGACTTGAAGAGATCCTAGATTTAACTAAAAGAAGAAAGGGATACATTTGAAGCTCAGTGCTATGCAAGCGAGAAGAAGGTACTAGAGTTGACCAAGCTACTTCACGAGGAGCGGAACATCAACGCCTACTTCAACACCAAGAGGAAGCGCCCATGGGAGACTTAGAGCTTTAGGATTTTGTTCTTTTACTTTTCTGAATTATCTTTTGTACTTAAAAAGAGAAAGAGAATAAAAAGAAACTAATAAAGTTTGTTCATGCTTGTTTAACAAATTTAAATTCCTAAGGTCCTTGAAAACATTGCATTGCATTTGCATAAACATCGCATGTCATAGCATAACGTTTCATAACAAGTACATTGAAGATCGGTTTTCTCATTTTATCGCTATTTATTTTAGCAGAAATGGCTCTTGAACAGACCTGTCAAAGATCTTCAGGCTCAGAATGCTCAATTCCAGGAGATGTTCACCAGCTTGGTCCAAGGCCAAGAGGATCTGAAGAAGCTCAGCAACAAGAAGAAGAGAGTCATTGGTGTTCTCAACATGGGCAGACGTCACAAAGGTGGTCCTAAAGTGGTCAGCCGGATAGAACCCTCAGAGAGTGTCAAAACTGAGGGAAGTGTCAAAGGCAACGAAGAAGATCAGCGTGAGCCTGAGAAGAAGGAAGAAGATTATGAGAATGATCAGTACTCTTATGAGGATGACAAATACAAGCAACTTGAAGACCGTCTGAATGCTGTGCAAAATCTGAAGATGTCAGGGCTGAATTTTGATGATCTGAGTCTTGTTCCTGGTGTGGTAATTCCTCACAAATTCAAGGTTCCTACTTTTGCCAAGTATGATGGCGTTTCTTGTCCGAAGCTGCATTTGAAGTCCTATGTTCAGAATATCAATCCCCACACTGATGACAAAAAGTTGTGGATTCATTATTTCCAAGAGAGTTTGGCCGGAACTTAGTTGGAGTGGTATTATCAACTAGAGAGTGACCACATCCGTACCTGGAGTGACTTAGCAAATGCTTTCTACAAGCAATATGAGTACAATGCTGAATTGGCACCCACTCGCATGCAACTACAAAGCATGTCTATGGGTCACGATGAGAAGTTCAAAGAGTACGCTCATAAATGGAGAGATCTAGCAGGCAGAGTTCAACCACCCTTGTCCAAGAGGGATTTGGTTGATATGTTTATGGGAACACTGACAGGCCCATTCTTCAATCATCTAATTGGAAACTCTTCAGCCGGATTCACCGAGCTGATATTGACAGGAGAACGTATTGAAGTTGGTATCAAGAGCGGAAAGATTCATGTAGAGTCATCATCAAATGCTGCGAAGAGATCTTTTGGTGGTAAGAAAGAAGCTAATGCTGTGCTGTGTATGGTCAGAAAAGCCGAGCCAAGACCGACAGCGCTCAATCTGTGGGGGCAGTTGTGATCTCCAATCCTACATCAGCACAACCTCAGCGAGACAACGCGCGTAACCAGAACACGCCACAAAGACAGTTTACAAAGATCAACATGCCATTGTTACAAGCCTTGCAACACATGTTGAAAGCCGAGCTGATTACCTTCAAGGATCCTCCTCAGAACATCAACACTTCCTCTCCGAGATACAATCCTAACGCTAAGTGTGCTTACCACTCCAATAGCCCTGGGCATAATACTGTTGATTGTTAGGCTCTGAAGAACAAGATTCAAGATTTGATTGAGGCTAAAGAGATTGAGTTTGATTCTCCTATTGAGACTCCGAATGTGATCAACGCACCTATGCCTAACCATGGCAAGAGTGCCAATGCTATTGACAAGAACTCTTATGTTTTCAATATAGATGACTTGACTATTCCTCTGATGACTGTTAAGAAGAATTTGTTGCAAGCCGGTGTCAATCCAGGATGCCCAGAGAACTGTCGTTGGTGCCCATCTGCACCTGATGGTTGTGCTTGGTTGAGAAGACGTATTCAGTGCATGATGGATAACCGTGAAGTGTTATTTCTAAAACCATCACCTGTGGAGAATCTGTGTGAAGACTTGTCTAAGAAATTGAAGATCGAAGACGTGAGCGAAGCTGTACCAGAAGAATGGGATACCTTGGGGCAGCCAAGTGGAAAGTTCGATCATATGGTGAAGTATACTGTTCCTGAAAGCTACAAGATTCCAATTGAAGATGTTAAGGCGACCGGATGGGGAGACGATTTCCCAGAAGACTATGCTGATGTTAACACTATAAGGATTTCCTCTGCTGATCCTGTGCCTAGAGTGGCACCTCTCATCATTACTTCTCCCAGACCAGTTCCGTATTCCTCTGACAAAGCTATACCTGGGAACGGTGGAGCTGAGGTTTATTATCATGGCGTCAAACAAGACCCTCTGACCCTTGAGGATCTTACAGTTGAAGCTACCATTCCCGACATTGACAACATCACCGGATCAAGTAAGGTGACCAGACTGTAAGAGTGTTTTCTCCAGATCTCTCCTCCAAAAGACCGCGACTCCACGATTCCGCTATTGAACTAGTTCCGGCCGAGGGAAAGAACCAAGAACTCATCCCGCTTATGTAGTACCAAAGGAAGTTGATGAAGATACTCCAAACAAGAAATGGAGGAAATTCAAGATCATCAAGAAGAGTGACTACAATGTTGTGGAATAGTTGGGATGATCCGTCCAAAATCTCCATGCTTGCTCGCTCTTGTGCTCGAGGCTCATGCTAAAGCCTTGGTGAAGTTTCAAGAATGCTCACGCATCGCAAGACACTACCACCGATCGCTTGAAGTTTGTATTGCTAGCCCGACCGCCAACAATGGCCTAGGCTTCTCGATGTCGATTTGACTCTACCAAAGAAAACACAACAAAGCCTTGCACATCTCGTCGAATGCAAGGGCGCAAGTATTATCTGAAGATGATTTGAGGAATAATTGTGAGAGCTTTTGATGGTTCTAAGCGAAAGATTGAGAGCTCATTCTTGTTAAAGTCGGTTCCCGTTTCTTTCGACTTTCTTTGTCATGGACATCCGTCCGCCTTACTCTTGCCTACTTGGACGCCTTGGGTACATGGGCAAATACCTCCACCTTGCATCAAAAGCTGAAGCACCCAATGAGGGGGAAGGTCGTTACAGTATGTGGTGAAGAGGAATACATGGTCAGTCATCTACAGTCATTCTGATATCTCGAGATGGAAGGTGAATTCTTCGAGACTCCCTGTCAAGCTTTCGAAATAGTTCCAAGAATCATGCCTGTTGACTCTCCTATCACTCCTGAAGTTACACAAGTTCCGCCTAGGATGGCCTCGCTAAAGGATGCTCAAGCTGCAGTTGAAGAAGGTGGTAATACTATTTGGGGACGACTCCCTGATCTTCCTTTCAAATCTGACAAGACTGGTTTAGGCTTCACCACCAAAGGTCAGAAGATGATATACCGCGAACGTGCCGGACAACCTCCTTTCTGCATCAGCCATAATGGAGTTCATGCTATAGAAGACAGCGACAATGACTTCGACATCAGCAAGTGTATCTTCCCAAATCTCGACAACGGACTCAGCAATTGGAAGGTTGAAGACGTCATACCAATCTCCTTTAGACAGGAGTAATTGCTTTTGTTTTTTGTTTTGCTTTTCGTTTTTACGCTTCGAACAATAAACTTTAAAGCCTAGTGCCTTGCCCGGGGCATCATGGCTCGTTTGTGAGGGTTATTATCTGTCATTTGCATATTTTCATTCAATAAAATCGTTGGACTTTTGCATTTAAATGTTGTTTTCTTTTACTTTATCACCCCTTCAAAAGCTATGTGTTTCTTACTACACACACCCACGTGATACACTGCAGAATCACTCTAAATCTCGTTGATAACAGCTATGCTATTGCTAAATATGACTTCGATAATCCGATCTACCAAGCCGAAGACGAAGGTGAGGAATATTGTGAAGTGCCAAGAGAACTTGTCAGAATGCTACAGCAAGAAGAACGAGTTATACAGCCACACGAAGAGCCAGTTGAGGTTGTGGATCTAGGTACTGACGAAGACAGAAAAGAGATCAAGATAGGAGTGGGTCTTGAGAATAGTGTCAAAGAGAGAGTGGTTCAGATGCTACGAGACTATATCGAGGTTTTTGCTTGGTCATATGAAGACATGCGAGGTCTAGACATTGACATTGTGGTACACCGGTTACTGACGAAAGAAGGTTTTTTCCCAGTGAAATAGAAGGTTCGTCACATGCGTCCTGAGATGTCTGAGAAAATCAAAGCCGAAGTCATGAAACAGTTCAACGCCGGTTTCTTAGCCGTAACTTCTTATCCACAGTGGGTTGTAAACGTGGTGCCTGTACCTAAGAAGGATGGCAAAGTACGAATGTGTATGGATTATAGAGATCTGAACAGAGCAAGTCCTAAAGACGATTTTCCACTTCCTCATATTGATGTTCTAGTCGACAACACCGCTCAGCATAAAGTCTTCTCCTTCATGGATGGTTTTTCCGGTTACAATCAGATCAAAATGGCTCCTGAAGACATGGAAAAGACTACTTTTGTTACACAGTGGGGCACTTTTTGTTGCAAGGTCATGTCGTTCGGCCTGAAGAATGCTGGCGCCACTTATCAGCGTGCCATGGTGGCATTATTTCATGACATGATCCATCACGAGATAGAGGTCTACGTTGACGACATGATATCTCGATCACGGACTGAAGAGGAACATCTCGATCATTTAAGGAAATTGTTTGACAGATTGAAGAAGTACAGATTAAGACTTAATCCCAACAAGTGCACCTTTGGAGTCAGATCCGGTAAACTCCTAGGGTTTGTTGTCAGTGGTAAAGGTATTAAAGTTGACCCCGCCAAGATTAAGGCTATTCAAGAAATGCCAGCTCCCCGCACTGAGAAGGAAGTCAGAGGTTTCTTGGGACGATTTAACTATATTGCCAGATTCATTGCACATCTCACTGCTACTTATGAGCCAATCTTCAAGTTACTAAAGAAAGATCAAGTAGTGGAATGGAACGACGATTTCCAGATCGCTTTTGACAAAATCAAGGAGTACCTACAGAACTCCTATCCTGATGCCGCCTGCCGAAGGAAGACCTCTTATCATGTACTTAACAGTGTTAGAGAACTCAATGGGGTGTGTGTTAGGGCAACATGACGAGTCTAGTCGAAGAGTATGCAATATACTACCTTAGCAAAAAGTTTACCGACTGTGAAACAAGATACTCACTTGAGAAAACTTAAAGATTGGCTGGCTACTCACCGACTAAGACAAGATATGTGACTCACACTACCTTGTTGATCTCCAAGATGGATCCGATAAAATACATATTTGAGAAGCCAACTCTCCTGAAGAATAGCAAGATGGCAAATGATCTTGACCGAATACGACATCCAAGATACTTCTTAAAGCGATCAAAGGAAGTGTAGAGCGATCATTTGGCTCATCGTCAGATGACTATCGCCTATGCTCGAGTTTCAGAAGATGTTTTACTATTTATCGACACAAGAACTGTGCCCGCACGAAGGACCCGAACAAGGATCTCGATGGACCATGGTCTTTGATGGAGCCTCAAACGCATGGCAATGGCATTGGTGCCATCATTACCTCTCCCATACACGCCTTTCACCACCAGATTATGTTTCAGCTTGCACTAACAACATGGCCGAATACGTATGCATCATGGGTATTAAAGTCGCTATTGACTTAAGAATCAAGTTCTTACAAGTGTATGGAGACTCACAGTGATCACGATAAAGGCGAGTGGGATACAAGCATCCGAACCTCATTCCATATCGAGAGCATGTTCGAGTTTGATCCCCTACTCAAGAGATTACATTTGACCATATTCCACGAGAAGAGAATCAACAATGCACGATTGGCTACTATGTCGCCTATGTTCAAGGTCGATGGGACAACGAGGCTCCCAAATCATCATTGAGAAGTTTGACGAACCAAAGATATCGCTATGAGCTTGACATACAAGAGAAACCTTGGTTCGTGAAAAGGTATCTTGAGACTCGTGAATATCCCGCAGGGCATTCACAATGATAAGAAGTTTTTGAGAAGATTTGCATCCAAATTCTTTCTCAAAGAACGACATCTTATACAAGCGCAACTACCTACATGTTCTTACTCGTGTAGATCGAAAACTATAGAACGATCATGGAAGAGCTACACGGCGCTGTACCCACTCCAAGGGACATACAATGGCTAAGAAGATTATGAGAACAAAGTTACTATTGGTCCACCATGGAATCGATTGTCACAATTTATGCTCGATCTTGTCACAAATGCCGATATATGCAGACAAAGTGCACGCCCAAAGACCATTGAATGTTTTAACCGCTCCTTGGCCTTCGCAATGGGGCATTGACATGATTGAGAAATCAAGCTCACCGCCCAATGGACATCGCTTTTATCCTTGTGGCAATTGACTATTTCACCAAGTGGGTAGAGGCACCTCGTCAGATCTGCTACTAAGAATGTTGTGGCTCGATTCATCAAGCATAATTTTATCCGCTTGTATGGAACTCCCGAAAGGATTATCACGTATAATGGCTCTAATCTTAAAAAAATGATCACCGAACTCGCACGCAGCTCAAGATCAAGCATCACAACTCTTCTCCTTATCGGCCTAAGATGAATGGCGCAGTGGAAGCCACCAACAAGAATATCAAGAAGATCATACAGAAGATGACATTAACTTACAAGGATTGGCATGAGATGTTACCATTTGCTCTCCATGGTTATCGCACTACAATACGAACATCCATAGGGGCAACCCTTCTCTTGTATACGGTATGGAAGGGCCCTACCCATCGAGGTTCATACCTCAACCGTAGTCCTCCAGGATGCGGAATTAGGCGAAGACGAATGGATTCAGACTCGCCTCGATCAGATTAACTTGATTGATGAGAAGCGGCTCGCGTCCATCTGCCATGGACAAATCTATCAGATGCGAATGATCAGAGCATTCAACAAGAAGGTCAAGCACCGAGTTTACCAAGTCGGTGATCTAGTAGTCAAGCGCATCATCCTTCCACAAGGTGATCCCCGGGGCAAATGGACTCCCACTTATGAGGGACCGTTTGTAGTCAAGACAGTATTTTCCGACGGAGCTATGATACTTAGCACCATGGATGGCGAAGACTTCCCACACCCTGTGAACGCAGACATAGTCAAAAAATACTACGCATAAACAAGACCTGCTAGGTCGACTGGCCTAGGCAAAAATAAGTGCATCCTGGCGAACCAAAAGGGTTCGGGCAAAAGTTAAGGATATATATAAAATGTGTACACCCAGCAAGTCGAAAACCTGATAAGGCGGCTTGGGCAAAAAAGGGTATCCCGGTAGACTGAAAACCCGAAAGGGCCGTCTATGCAAAAGTTAGGGATTTAAGCGTACAACTATGTCTCGTCCAGATCACTTACTTACAGACTACTATCAACATTCAAGATTCAAATGGCGAAAATCAATCCACTCACTTTCTACTGATAGCAAGGAGATGAGATAGTCGAAATATATGAGTACTAGCATAGTTGGAACTCGACGAGATTGTTTCCGCATAGCTTTTTACTTTCTTTGTATGCAAACTGCTTGGCCATACGCCACCTTTTCAAATTAATACAAGTTTCTTTCTTTTCACAAAGTGTTCATTTTTGTTGTTTTTGCATAAAGTCCAACGTTTGCTTTGAATGATTATATGCATCTAACAAAAAAATATTTGTTTACAAACATGCGAAAAGCGAACGAACAAGGATAATTACTACAGGCTCTAGGAATTGAGATGACGACGAAAGTCACCAAAACGTTCCCCTGCAGAGTACAATCCCCACAGAGGTATCACTTACTACAAACCTTCCCCAGCGAAGTGCACTTTTTTTTTGCCACTAGTTCCAACATTCCAAGTTTCATCGCGTTAGTCCGTGAACAACGATCCCGATCAACTTAACCTGATTACACCGGTCTTCGAGCAGTAGCATTTCATCTCCAGCAGAGGTATTTATCCCCAGTAGAATATCTCTCGGCTATTACCATTTCCCCGACAGCGGCAATATCCAGACTCGAAACTTGGTTAGATAATGCATCGGAGGAAGCTTACATCTCTTACTCCCCAGTCAGATCTACGTACAAGATCCCCAATGGATTGTCTTCCAACATCCACCATCCTCAGTAGGGTTCACGTACAAGGTCCCCAGCAAAACATCTCCCAGCTTTATTCCCAACAGCAATGTCCAGACTCGAAACTTGGTCAGATAATGCATCGGAGGAATCAAAGGCACCTATTCTTATTCCAAGTCAGGGTTTCACAGTTTATCCTCAAGAAGAAGCTGGAAATCCCAAAGCAGAGCGTCCATATCTTCTTCAAGATGGATATGTTTTGAAATACCGACATCCACATTCATACATTATACATAAAAATCATAACATTCATACACGTTATCATGCATCATAATCTGCATAAGTCTAACTATATCCTGTCAAAAAATTTCTTGTTTTTCTCCCTAGCAGGCGAAAGTCAATTCCAAACGAAGGATCAAAGATTAATACCCGAAACAAGACGGGAAACCTATCTGAACAACTATGACAACAGGTCCAGGATTAATACCCGAAGCCAGACGGGAAACCCTATCTGAACGATCACCCATGTTGTCCTCCGACAACAGGCATTGGATCAACACCCGAAGCACAACAGGGAAGCTATCCACATTCTGCCAACTATTATCCCCTTAGAATAATCAAGACGAAGATTTATTCTGACTCTCTCTTATTATCAACAGCAACTATAGAGTCTGGCGTACGACTCAGTTGCCTTGGATGGCATCTTAAGCCCATCTCCTACAATTTGTTGATATCTCTCCGCTTTCAGAATGCTACATATTTGGTTAAAAACCAATACAAACCAATAACTTCATTCAAAGACGAGCGCAAAGTCTAACGTACGACTCTCTCCGGATGGCATCTTAAGCCCATTTCCGTGCTCCCTCCTACTTTCAAGAATATCTGCAGAGCCTAGCGTACAACTCGTCCCTCAACATCAGTCTTTCCAGATGGCATTTTAAGCCCATCTCCGACGACTCTCCTATTCAGGCGACGTTCTTGAGTCTAACGTATGGCTCATTCCCCAGTGAAGCCTCTAGCTTCTCCAAATGGCATCTATAAGCCCATTCCCGCATCATCAATCAACGGCGAGTGCAAATGTTCAGGTGTACTCGAGTGTTCAATCATCTTCCACCTCCAGGTCACGAAAGGCAAGCATGCCAATCTAACCCTTCCAATACAAGAAGATTGAACAGGGGCAGCTTTCATACCCCAAAATTTGCCCTCCCACTACTCAAAACATTTCATACATCCCCACTCAAAGATTTCACAATGGGTTGACCAGACAAACCCTCTCCTATGCAATCAACCCAAACTAGGGTTTGGCTATCCTCAAGTCAAGATGGACTTCCAACATCTCCAGTGATCAGCATGCCTCATCATATGCTTCAAATAATCTCCATGTCAAGTTTCAAGCCTCACAAGTCAAGATTCCTCAGACAATTGCTCAGATGGTTGAAAATCAGTTGTATTGGACAAAAAGTCAACTGTGGTCAACATACAGTCAAACTTCATGATTTTTGGTCAACATCCATATTTTGAAGTGACATTCATCATTTGACCAAGGGTTGATCATGATTCATCAAGAAAACTCAAGATTTGATCAAAAGTCAAACTTTCCAAAATAGGGTTTTCTAGGGAACAGTCAACTGAATTTTGACTGAGCATAACTTCCTCATACTTTATCAGAAATTTTTCCACCACCTCTCATTTTGAAGGAAATTCAATTCTCTGCAACTTCATGTCTCACAAGAAAAGTCTGAAAATGCTTCATTTTGAAGATATGGATCAAAACATTACAGGTCCTTTTCAAAGTCAACAAAAAGTCAACTTTGAGCAAAGAAGTGTTATTGAGCATGAAAACTCCAATTGAGATGAAACCAAAGACGTTGTTTATAGGACATCTAGAGCTTTCTAAAAAGTCCAAGAACATCCAAAAATGTTAAAAATTGAGCAAGATACACCTTGCACAAGTTGGGCAATTTTGAAGAGGTGCACAAAGAGAAATACTTGTCAAAATCCAAAATTTTGCAAATGGGCCTAACTTTTCTTGGTTCAAACTTGTTCCTCAGCTTATTTGGAACCTCCAAGCCCAAGCCCACGAATTTTATCTTTATTTTTCTATTTAATTTGGATTTTAATCATTTAAAAGCCAATTAAATTAAAATAAAAGGTAGAAAATCAAAATTAAATGCAAATTGGATTTTTCTCTCATTCTTGAGGTCCAAGCAAACCTCCCAAGCTGGCAAATTCGAAATTGGCATTGATTGGCAAGAGACTTAATGAAAATTGGATCAAAAAGGCAAGATTTGGTTTTATACCAAATCAAATATTTTTGCATTGATTGATTCATTATTTCCTCTTGATTTCTGACCTAAATCCATCTACTATATATACACAATGTATACACATGAACAAAGGACAGAAAAATTGCCTCTAAGAACCCTAATCAAACTCAAAAAATATGTGTGTTACAAGTTACTTGCAGCCTTGGTTTTGTTTCGATTCAAGCAATTCTAAGCACTCGAACACGTTCCTGGAGGTTCATTGATCCATTCCAGACCCTTACAAATCACAAAACCATCAAGAATCGTGAATTCCAGATTTCGGTTTGTCCATTCTTTTTCAAAATCGATTTTTGATTTCCATGCATATTTAACATGTTTTGATGTTTGTTTTGTGTTTAGAATGGAGTTTTGAAACTTTCTGCATAGTTTAATTGGAGTTTAGACACCTGAATCGAAATCCACCATGATTAGGGTTCATCTGCTCGAATTGGGGCTTCCTGAAATACGTAAAATTGGACCAAACCGAGACCACCATTGTGTTTAGAACGATGTTTCCAATCGATCCATGTATTCATAACAAATTTATATTGCTTGTGTGTGATTTTAGAAATTTGCAGGGGCCTTAGCGTCGAACCAGACCGACACTATGTGTTTGAAAATTCAAACGAAGAAGATGACGATCTTAGCGCGTGATCTGGCAATCAAAAATTGTTTTCATTTAATTTGTTTTTGTTTCATTATTCTAACACCAAGCGCAGGTTGGTCCAGTGGTCAAGGCAGCGCGTGTGTGAGAGCAATGGCGTGAGTTCGATCCCTGGCGTTGTCACTTATTTTTTACAACTTACAAAACTAACACTTTTCTTATTTTTCTTTTAATATTTTCATTCAATTTAATTTATCTTTAAATATTTTTCTCATGCATTTAAAAATCACCAAAAATATTTTCCTTTTGCATTTTAATCAGAAAAATACTTATTTAATTTTTGACATTAAAATTAATATTTTTGCATGCATATTTTAATTAATTGTTAATTAACCATTAAATTGACCTTTAATTGCTTTTAATTATCAAAATCGATCCAGAAAATTCCTAGAAAATTATCTTATTTTCTAATTATCATTACTAATCTAAAGTCTTTTTCCTCATTAAAAAATCTTATTTTTACTAACATTTTCTCCCTTATGCGAGTTTCTTATATTTTCCGATTATGTATCTGCTCACAGGTTGTAACGTTTCAGACTATTTTTCTCGCTTTTCTTTTCAATATTATGTAACTGCCCATGTGATGTAATAGTTTAATTAGGACTTTTACTTTCCGCACTCCTATTATGTAACTGCCCCAAAGCCATGTAATAGCGTAGGACTTTATTTTCCGTACTTTACTTTCCGCAATTTATTTTCCACACCCTATAAATTGCTAGTAACTAGGCGTGTATGGCAAGATAAAAACAACATAGATCACTTCTAATCCCAAGATAACATATCTGAATCAACACACTCTTTTCACACATGCACCCCTTAGGGTAATTCTCTCTGGTTGCCTTTCGATTAAATGGTCAAATCCCTCGAACGTAGAGGTATCCTAGCACCGTTGCCTACAAGTATATCATCATAGTCCCCTCGATACAAAGATCATAGACCCACGATGTCGCCTAGAATACATAATCTCGTCCCTCGATTATTGCCTACGAAAAATGATGATCGTCCCTTCGAATGTGCTAGGATACTCCTACAAGTTGCCTTCTATAACCATCCGATGTCCCTTTGAATGTCCCTCTTACATCCAACGAATAGGGTTACCTACCAACTAATGGTATGGATAGCACTATTCTAAAGGAAAGTAAAATAACACGAAAACGACCAATTCTGAGTAGGTAATAAGACTTTTAGTTGCTTGCTCTATCAAAATACTTTTCACACCTCACATTTTTGTCAAAGTTTAAACTCTTTTCAAAACAAAAACGTTTCCAAACACTTTGTATACATTCCTACATGAATCATTACAAAGTCAAAGCGAAATGCCTTTTCAAAACATTTTTGTCAAACACACAGAAAGCACTTTTAAAAATGAGCTAGAAGCAACTAAGAGCCCGTAGATAACTACGGATGAAAGGGTGCTAATACCTTCCCTCATAACCTTCTCCCTTACTTTAATCTAACGAAGGTCTTTTCCTGTTCTTTTCACCTTCCCTTAATTGGATAAAAGAAAAGTCGGTGGCGACTCTTGCTATCCGCAACATTTGCGATAAAAAGCAAAACAAATTCTCAAAGTCAGTTCACCATATTACATCCCTGCAACTCTCTTGAGGTTCTTTGTGAACTTCTTGTGTACTTTGACAACATGAAGGAGAATGGGCATGATCTTATTGAATAAGTGGAATTTCAAGGATGGTCCCAATACTTTGATGGCTTAATTGATTATGTTTTCACTAAGTTGGTTAAGGAATTCTGGATTCATGTTATTGCTTCTCGAAATCAGGTTACTTCATATGTGATGGGAAAGAAGATTGTCGTCACTGATGATCTCATTGGCAAACTCATTGGTCATGATGGCAACGGCGTAAAATGTACTGATATGGCTGAAAAGTCTGGGTCGAACCTAGCTAAAGTTTCACAAGAAATCTTCACTTATGGACAACCATCAAACAAAATCAAAGATCTGAAGGATCACTCCAGAATTTGGGCTAAGATAATTATGAGGTGCATCAACGACAGGTAATCGTTAAGTTCTGCAAACTACATCAATATTGATCAGCAGTTCCTCCTCTACTTGATTGCAACTAAAAAAATTCACCTTCCTCATAGTCTGTTTAACTACCTGAAGACAAGTGTAAAAGAAACAAGAGAAGAAGAAAGAACAAAAAGAGATTGGATTCCTCTAGGAAGGCTTGTCGTAGGTATTTTGAGAGAGAATCAGTTGATTGATCATCTGAGTGAGGCTAAACTTGTAGATGGTCTGATTCCAATTGTTGGCAAACCTGTAAATGCAAAGAACCTCAAAGAAGATGAAAATCATTGACACTAACAAGAAGAAACCCAAAACTGTGATGAAAGAAAATGCCTCAGTCAGAAGAATTCCTCTGGAGAATTTCCCCATGTTTACAGATATAGATGCTTCGATACCAGATGTTGTTTGTTTTTATCTGGACGCGTTCAAAGCTGATGGCACGGATCCTAGTATTAATATTCAAGATCTTCATCAATTACCTCCAGATGTTGCTTTCGGTAAATCAAAGAAGAGAAAATCCGTTGAAGAAGGCTCCTCTCAGAAAAATCCAAAAGCTGCTAAGAAGAAAGGTAACTCATCTTTTATTTCAGTTTTAGAACCATTTCTGACACCAACATCTACTCCATCATCTTCCCCCAAAACTCTGTTCCATAAAATTCCCCATAAATTCTCCATAACTCAACCACAACCAGAACTTGCCAAAGTTCTGTCTAATATTGAAACTTTTGATTATGCTCTTGTAACTCCAACACCAAAAAATCCACCTTCACCTATTGCTCAACCATCTCCTGCTCCCCAACCAGATAATCCAAATGAATCTTCTAAACCAACAACAGAAAATACTACCTCCACTACTCCACAACCATCTCTTGCTCCCCAACCAAAAAATCCAAATGTGTCCTCTGATCCCTCACTAGAAATAACCCTCCTTATTCCTAGAAACAATTTCCCTCTCAACACTTCGCAACCACACCATACCTTCACCATTCCATCTTCATCACCCCTCACTTTTCAAGATCCTCGATCTCCATATAACTATACACCACCAAATTCTCCAAACTCTCCCATCATTATTACTGACAATTCATCCTTTCAAAAATCTCCATAAGATCCTCTCAAAAATGTCATTGATCTAGATGTATGGAATTACCTTGTCTCTGCCCCTCATAAAATAGTTGTTCCCACCAAAACCCCAACCCTCTAAATCAGATGTTGGTGAATCTATTCTGGCTTTTGGAACATAAATTCAGGCTAGGGTGAACTCTCTGAAGCAGGCTTGCTTGGACAATCTGAATCCAGCAGCTTCTTACTACCTCTGGACTCAATTCAGAAAATGGTTTATTTTCAAATATTAGAAGCACAAGGAAGCTTGCTATGGAATTGATCAGCAGAATTTCAGTGAACGGCTGAAGCTTTTTGAGGAACACATTGCTCATCTTAGGGATGCAAATCATATGTTTCTAGCCAATTCTCCATGGGAATCGATATAAATAGCATCCCTCTAGAAACCTGAGCCTCAACCTCTGGTTCTTTTTCAAGATAAAGGGAAATTTGTTGCCAAGTCCTGTGAAGCTCCTACTATTGAAACTCTTGCAAGTGCTGAAAAGGAGGCTTCTTCATATTCCTTAGTTATTCAAACTTTGGAAGTTCTGAAGAAGTAAAATAAAGAGTTCAGAAAGAGGTAGGACAAGCAGGATGAAATGAGCAAGGAAATCAAAGAGATGATGGGAAAACAAGAAGCTTCAATGTCTGAAATCAAAGGGTTGTTGGATGCATTATTCTCAAGACTTCCTCCTTCTTCTTAATTTTCTTGTTTTTATTTTTTGCAAATTTCTGGTTTCTGCATCTCTTTCTGTACTTTGTTTTGATTGTTGAATGAAATTATCTTCTGTTTTGCTTTACCATTTTACTTTTTGATTTATGACAAAATGGGGGAGAACGTAAGATATTTTGAACATAATTGTTGTTGAGACTAAGTCTCGAATATTCTGATATCTTTTGTTTATTTTTCTAAAAATTTAAGATAGGGAAACAATTATTCTGGAAAAACAGCTTATGTTACTTGAAACTATCAGAACTTTCAACATTCTCTGGACGAACGTTCTCAGGAAAGTATCTAAAGTATTCTTAAATCATCTGAGTATTTAACTCAGGGGGAGATTCTACTTACTTCTCAAGTATCAAAATATACAAGTTTTTGTTATCATCAAAAAGGGGGAGATTGTTAGAACATAGTTGGATTCTACACCTCTATAAATTTTTTTATGATAACAAAATACCTTGCTTATATAGAATAAATATGCTCCTTAAATTTTATGTGTGTTTGCAGAGAAATTTTGAAGAGAATTAATGCATCAGCTGTTCTGAATATAGAAGTTCTGATAATAGAAGAAGACGTTTATTAGAAAAGGAATGATGCTTTAAAAGTCTCGGAAGAAAATATTCTGATAGAAGCATTCAATCTATGTCACACTCATAAGAGAAGTTCTGGTGAAGCTGAACTTCTAAAAGCACCAAGAGGCAAGCACAAACTCCGATGTTACAATTATGCTTAAAGGCTGCTTTTACCTTCTGGTTTTGATGCGTTACTAAAGGCATATATGGAAATAACAAAGTAACGGTTGATTACAGATAACATCTATGGAATGATCATTTAGTGAATTTATCAACATATTCCATATTCATGTTCTCATGTCTCCAACGGATCAAAATTGTTTGGCTATTTAAAAGGAGGATCAAAGAACAACCAATGTTACAACTTTTGCTCACGCACGCAGATCTCTAAGAAAAAATATTTCAAAAGCTTTAAGTTTTAATCTATATTTTTGTTGAGCTAAAATCTTGTGTAAAACATCACAGTTGTGATATAGCTTATTAGAAGCATTCTTGATACATAGTTGTAATCGTTTTATAAAGTTAAATTTCCTTGAGAACCAAGTTATGGTTAATCTCAAGAAGAAAAAGGGAGTAGTCTTTGTGAATTGTAATCAAGTATTGATTAGTGGATTAAGACCTCATTGAGAGAGGCAAATCACTTTGACAAGCGGACTGGAGTAGTTTGAGTTCAAACGAACTAGGATAAAAATTGTCGTGCCCAATTGCTTTTAATTTCAAAACCCCAATTCAAACCATCCTTTCTTGTGTTTTTCAACCTTCACTTCGCCACAGCTTCCAAACTTACTCTACAAAAGGCCTCGATTAATTTTGCTTGCCGCTTGACTGCAACTTCCACGTATCCCTCTTCTCCATAAGCCCTTATTTCACTTTCTTTGATAGAAACCTAATTATTTTCCACGTACTTCTACTTTAAGAATAATCCTTTTTGTTGGTTCTATTGATTGGAAACAATTTTGGTAAATCATTCTTCTCATAAATACCTTGAATTTTACTAAAGTAGCAAATCTCACATCAGATGTCCTGACACGTGAAACTGACAGAAGTGCAGAATTTTTAGGAAGTCAGTTAGTTTGTTATTTGTATGCTTCGACTAAAGAAGCTAGAGAAACGCCTTCAGCAATATACTTGGTGATTTAATGTCCCGCTTTCATGGAGAAAAGACAGGAGGCGCTGAAGACTTGTTAGTAATGCAACCCTAGTTGTTGTTACTCTATATAAAGGCTGCAAACCTTGTTTTGCAGTTTGGTCGTTCCAGTTTTTTTAGAGAGTTTAGTTTTTAATTATTGGTTGTTCATTGTTTTAGTTGTTAATTGTCTATTGTGAGTCTCTCAAGAATTTAAACTTGAGAAGGACGAATTTTTAGTTATAAGTTTTCAATCACCATTAACTCTGAAGCAAGTGTGATTGTGTGTCTTTGAAGAGTGTCTTCAGTTTTAGTTGTTTTTAGTATCACGGGTTGTGATACTGAGGGAGTGAGCGGAGGATCTCATATTTAAGTGTGGTATCTTAGGTAGAAGGGTCATTGGGTAGTTTGATTAAGTGAGTTGGTGTAAACAAGGAAGCTTTAACTCCAAATTAATACTGCTAATTGTGAACTTCATCCCTGGCTTGGAAGCCCCCAGACGTAGGTTAGTTAGAAATGAACTCGGTTAACAACTCTTAGAGTTTTTGTTGCTTTCTGTACTGTTAAATTCTGTTTTGGTTAGCTGTGTTCAAAGCAGATATAAGTTTTGTGACATTACCTTCGGCATCTCATATCTAATACCAGAATTTCAATCTGTATCAGAGCAGGCATCCTATAACACCCTTTTAAAATACCCCGTGAATAATAAAAGGATTCAGAGTTAACATGTATTAAAGAGCGTCACAATTACTTAAAAATAAAATTCCATACATATGTCATGCTTCACTAAGGAACATAATTCAATTAATTATTAAATACATGTTCAACACAACGGAATAACTTCAAAACTTGGATAATTTCAAATCCCAAATAAAAACCTCGAAGGTCAATGCCTTGAATCATGAAAACAATTATTCAACTAAACATGAATGAAAAACAGAGTTTAATAATAACTCTAGACAAGCGTTTCCTAGTGTTACAATCGGAGCATGACACCGACACGCGATAAAATAGAAATACATAGCTCTACGAGCCATCCTCACCAACTCCTAAGCCGCTAAAGCTTCAATCTGAAATCATCAAAGTAAGGGTGAGACTACATCATAATTATAATGCATTATAAATTCATAAAACAACAGAATTTCATAAGCTATTATTCCACCCTATTCAGCATAATCAGATTTATTCATTCATTCCACAACACAAGTCATAAATATACATCACACACAACAACTAGATTATAACACTGGAAACCATCATATCATGTTATAATCCATACAAAATACAATTCAAGATTCTATGCATGTGGTACCAAAATTGAACTAAGTCACACACTGATCCATAATCACTCGGATACAGTTACATCGATTCGTCCATAATCACCCAAACATGAATCCAGCCTCACCAATAGCATAAACATGCAAAGCACTTAATCATCAATTAGTAATGCTATCACCATCATACGCATATAGCTACCAGTATACACACATACACAATCATAAAACAACATACCATTGCCTACCCACCAAGTATGCAAGGTACGAATAATCCACAAAGTCGGAAAATCAATACTTCCCAAAATAAAACCAAGTTACCATTATTCTCTTTATTTCATAAAATAGAATATTTAATTTAAGGAATAACGTCCAAAATGGCGATTAAAAAGGACTTACGGTTCAAAAGTTATGAATTTTCAAAGTTTAATATTTTTCAAAAAGTAACAGTGGTAACCGGTTCCTCCAGGGGAGTAACCGGTTCCCACTATCATAGTGAAAACACGTTCTGGAAAGTGTATGGGGAACTCGGTTCCTCCCAGAGGATAACCGGTTCCCATGTTTTATAAAAAGTATTTTTCTGGAAAATATAATAGGAACCCGGTTCCTCCCAGGGAGTAACCGGTTCCTACGACGTCTGTAGCAGAAAAACATAGTTTTGACAACATTCATGATTTATAATTCGACCCCATTCATTCCAATACAAACCAAACCACAATTAACACCAAAATAGTTAATCAAACAACATCATAATGCAAAAATAACATTAATCGACAACACATAACAACCCTATAACATGTAATTGAATCAATTTCACACAATTAGGCATTTTAGGGTCAAAACTCATCAATCCTATCGTTTCCAAAATCTATAAGGCTTAATAACTAGAGAAAGTCACCCCTTACCTTAGCCAAATTCTTGAATTCCTAGAGCTTTGGGTGTTCCTCTTTCTTTTGGCCTCTTCTCTTCTCACGTACGATCTATTCTTCTCACTTTTGACTTTCTAACTCTTTCCTTCTTATTTTCCTTTTTATTATAATAATAACAATAAAAATAGGATTAGAGGTTTTTACTTCACACACCCTCACTCCTACTCACCATACCACAAGTCCAATTTTTTTCTTTATTTAATTATTTCCAATAATTTCAAAAATACCAATAATACAACTTTTAATTCAATAAATAATTCAAATTTAAATTATTTAATAATTGAAAATATTGGGGTGTTACAACTCTCCCCTACTAAAAGAGTTTTCAGCCTCAAAAACATACCTTAGACGAAAAGTTCTGGGTAAGAGTCCTTCATTTGGCTCTCCAATTCCCAGGTATCATTACCACCTGCTGGTCCTCCCCAAGCTACTTTCACCAAAGCTATCTCTTCACCCCGCAACTGTTGCAACTTCCGATCCTCAATCCTCATAGACAATGTTTCAACAGTGAGATTATCTTGCACCTGTATATCGTCTACCTGAATCTCATGAGATAGATCATCAACATACTCCCTCAACTGAGATACATGGAATACATCATGCAAATTTGCAAGCGTCGGTGATAAAGCAATCTGATAAGCAACCTTCCCAACCTTCTTCATAATTTGGAACGAACCAATAAAACACGGAGTTAACTTCTTTGACTTTAAGGCTTGACCAATACCAATCATAGGAGTAACTCGCATAAACACATGATCTCCTTCATGAAAATCGAGATTCTTACTCCTCTTATCATGATAACTCTGAGAAGCTCTCATCTTCTCCTAAATCATCTTAATCTTCTCTGAAGTCTATTGGAAAATCTCTGGCCCAATCACAACACTTTCTCCAAATTCATACCAACACAACAGTGTTCTACACCTTCTACCATACAATGCCTCAAACGGTGTCATACCAATACTCGAATGAAAACTATTGTTGTAGGTAAACTCAATCAAAGGTAAGTAACTATCCAAATCTCCACCTTTCTCCAACACACAAGCTTGCAACAAGTCCTCTAATGATTGAATCGTCCTCTCCGTCTGACCATCTGTTTGCAGATGATAAGCAGAACTCAACCTCAACTTAGTACCCAAGGCTTCTTGCAACCCTATCCATAATTTAGACGTAAACCTCAGATCTCTATCTGACACAATACTAGCAGGAATACCGTGGAAACTTACAATCCTCTCAACATACAACTGAGCCAATTTCTCCATCGGATAATCCATTCTCATTGGTATAAAATGAGAAGATTTCGTCAACCTATCCACTATAACCCAAATAGAATCACAATTCTTAGTTGTCCTCGGCAGACCAGACTCAAAATACATAGAAATGCCATCCCATTTATAATCCGGAACAAACAATGGTTCCATCAATCCCGACAATTTCTGATGTTCAATTTTCGATTTCTAACAAATCAAACAAGCATAAACGAACTCAACAATTTCCTTCTTCATTCCAGGCCACCAAAACAACCTCTTTAAATCATGATACATCTTTGTAGCACCAGGATGAATACTCAATCCACTACGATGTCCTTCCTCCAAAATACTTTTCTTAAGTTCAACTATATCTGGAACACAAACTCTATCACCCAACCTCATAACACCATTCTCGTCAATTCGGAATTCACCTCCTTGACCTTGGTTGATCAACGTCATCTATTCACTAAACTAACATCAAATTTCTGTACGATTCGAATCTCATCAAGAATGCCACTAGTCAACTTCAGCATACCCAACTTAACACTGTTAGGAGTGTTCTCACATACTAGACTCAAGTCTCTGAACGGTTCGACCAAATCCAATTCATGCACCATCAGCATAGACATATGCAAATATTTCCTACTCAATGCATCCGCAACAACGTCTGCCTTACTAGGATGGTAATTCAAACAAAAATCGTAATCCTTCAGAAATTCTAACCATCTCCGCTGCCTCATATTGATCTCTTTTTAATCGAAGAGATATTTCAGACTCTTATGGTCGTTGAATACCTCAAATTGAGACGCATACAAATAATGCCTCCACAATTTCAAAATGAATACTACAACCGTCAACTCCAAATCATGAGTCGGATAATTCCTTTCATGAATCTTCAACTGTCTTTAAGCATAAGCCACTACCTGTTTATTCTGCATTAAAACACCACCTAAACCCATCAGTGATGCATCACAATACACAATAAAAGATTCCACCGGATTCGGCAATATCAAAATCGGAGCACTAGTCAATCTCCTCTTCAATTCTTGGAAACCTTTCTCACATTTCGAATCCCACACAAACACTTGTCCTTTTCTCGCCAACTTAGTTAACGGCAAGGCTAACTTCTAAAATCTCTCAATGAACTTTCTATAGTAACCTGCAAGACCAAGAAAACTACGGATTTCAGAAGCATTCTTCAGCGCCTCCCACTGAGATACCGCTTCTACCTTCGTAGGATCAACAACAATCCCATTCTTGGAAATCACATGACCAAGAAAGCTTACTTCACTCAACCAGAATTCACACTTAGACAACTTATCATAAAGCTTTTTGTCTTTCAACAACTCCAACACAATTCTGAGATGTTCTGTGTGCTCTTCATCATTGCTTGAGTAAATCAGAATGTCATCAATAAAAACCACCACGAACTTATCAAGATACGGATGAAATATCCTATTCATATACTCCATAAAAACACCAGGGGCATTAGTAACTCCAAACGGAATAAAAGAATACTAATAATATCCATACCTCGTTCTAAATGCAGTCTTCTAAATATCTTCCGCTTTTACACGATTCTGGCGATATCTAGATCTCAGAACAATCTTACTGAATACACAAGCTCCAACCAGTTGATCCATCAAATCATCCATCCTCGGCAATGGATACCAATTCTTGATCGTAACTTTATTCCACTTCCTATAATCAACACATAGTCTCATCGAACCTTCTTTCTTTTAACCAACAACACAGGAGCACCCCACGGCGAAACACTCGGACGAATAAATTTCTTCTCAATAAACTCCTCTAATTGCTTCTTCAATTCAGCCAACTCGGATGTCGACATGCGATACGGCGCCATCGACACCGGACTAGTTCCATGAATAAAATCAATAGCAAGTTCCACTTCTCTCTCAGGTGGCAACTCACTAACATCTTCGGGAAAAACTTTTGGAAATTCATTCACAACGGGTAGCTCATTACTCTTAGTCTTTCCCTTCACTTCCATCGAAGAACACAACATAAAAACTACCACACCGTCATTAACAGTTGCGTAACTTTGATCATCTATCTTAATTCATTATCCTTATTAGAGTCTCCATTAACTTATGTGGTCCACAAGTTTCAACCAAGTTTCATTCATATTCATCACTTTATGCACCATTAAGATAGCAAGACAATTCTATACCATCCAATACGATTCTGTCTACTATCAACAAGAGATTAAGGGTGATCAAGTCCTTAATTTGTCAATAGATATCTGATAATCATACTAGAGTATAAACCATCATTACCAACACTTCCTGTTCTCAGAATCATACTCTCCTCTTCGCGCTTCCAACTATGACAAGCGGTCCAAACGATTCCAACGACTCTTACAACTCTTGCACTGTCTTCTTAAAAAGTATATCGCACCAATGACTTACAACCGAAACATATCCGGGAAGCATATCTTCTCCCCTACTTAGCTTCACACCACTCCTACAACAAGCAATCAGAAAAGCAATAAGTACTGACAGTGTTGTACACACTTGTCGCATACAAAGGGATAATGACATTAAGACACTGGTCACAACAACCGACTATGCTCTGATACCACTATTGTAACACCCTTCTAAAATACCCCGCGAATAATAAAATGATTCAGAGTTAACATGTATTAAAGGGCGTCACAATTACTTAAAAATAAAATTCCATACATATGTCATGCTTTACTAAGGAACATAATTCAATTAATTATCAAATAAACATGTTCAACACAATGGAATAACTTCAAAACTTGGATAATTTCAAATCCCAAATAAAAACCTCGAAGGTCAATGCCTTGAATCATGAAAACAATTATTCAACTAAACATCAATTAAAAACAAAGTTTAATAATAACTCTAGACAAGCGTTCCCCAATGTTACAATCAGAGCATGACACCGATACACGATAAAATAAAAATACATAGCTCTATGAGCCATCCTCACCAACTCCTAAGCCACTAAAGCTTCAATCTGAAATCATCAAAGGGTGAGACTACATCATAATTATAATACTTTATAAATTCATAAGACAACAAAATTTCATAAGCTATTATTCCACCCTATTCAACATAATAAGATTTATTCATTCATTCCACAACACAAGTCATAAATATACATCACACACAACAACTAGATTATAACACTGGAAACCATTCTATCATGTTATAATCCATACAAAATGAAATGCAAGACTCTATGCATGTGGTACCAAAAGTGAACTAAGTCACACACTGATCCATAATCACCCGGATACAATTACATTGATTCGTCCATAATCACCTGGACATGAATCCACCCTCACCACCCATAATCACTCAGGAATGGTTATTGGAAATACTCACAAATTTCACACAATGGGAATTAGCTACCACCAGAATGTATATGCATGCACATCATAAAAGCATGGAACATTCAACACAGGTTATGATAAAATCATACATCATAAATCATCATCAATCCAAAACATGATATCAATCAATTATCATGATCATCACTAATAGCATAAACATGCATAGCACTTACTCATCAATTAGTAATGCTATCACCACATACGTATACAGCCACCAGTATATACACATACACAATCATAAAACAACATACCATTGCCTACCCACCAAGTATGCAAGGTACGAATAATCCACAAAGTTGGAAAAGCAATACTTCCCAAAATAAAACCAAGTTACCATTATTTTTTTATTTCATAAAATAGAATATTTAATTTAAGGAATAATGTCCAAAACGGAGATTAAAAAGGACATATGATTTAAACGTTATGAATTTTCAAAGTTTAATATTTTTCAAAAAGTAACTGTGGTAATTGGTTCCTCCAGGGGAGTAACCGGTTCCCTTTATCATAGTGAAAACACGTTCTGGAAAATGTATGGGGAACTTAGTTCCTCCTAGAGGGTAACTAGTTCCCACGTTTTATAAAAAGTATTTTTATGGAAAATATACTAGGAATCTGGTTCCTCCCAAGGAGTAACCGGTTCCCACGACTCATAAAAATCAATTTGCTTGAATTTATATGTGGAAACCGGTTTCTCCCAGAGGGTAACAAGTTCCTGCGACGTGTGTAGTAGAAAAACATAGTTTTGACAGCATTCATGATTTCCAATTCGAACCCATTCATTCCAATACGAACCAAACCATAATTAACACCGAAATAGTTCATCAAAGAACATCATAGTGCAAAAACAACATGAATCGACAACATATAACAACCCTATAACATGTAATTTAGTCAATTTCACACAGTTATACATTTTAGGGTCAAAACTCATAAACCTAGAAAATCCTAAATTGGGATTCCTAAACTACTTAATCAACCCTATCATTCCCAAAATCTATAAGGCATAATAACTAGAGAAAGTCACCCCTCACCTTAGCCAGATTTTCTTGAATTCCTAGAGCTTTGGGTGTTCCTCTTTCTTTTTGCCACTTCTCTTCTCATGTACGATCTATTCTTCTCACTTTTGGCTTTCTAACTCTTTCCTTTTTATTTTCCTTTTTATTATAATAATAAAAATAAAAATAGGATTAGAGATTTTTAATTCACACACCCCTCACTCCTACTCACCACACCACAAGTCCAATTTCTTTTTCTTTATTTAATTATTTCCAATAATTCCAAAAATACCAATAATTCAACTTTTTTTAAAATAAATAATTAAAATTAAAATTATTTAATAATTGAAAATATTGGGGTGTTACACGTCCTACTCTGTCTTTGGGTGAGATCTAGGGAAGATACTTTCTAATAATATGGACAAGGAGGAAATTTTTATGAATAGACCACCCATTCTGGATTGTTATAACTATGACTTATGGAAGCCTTGCATGGCAACATACATAAATTCCTTGGACATCAAGGCTTGAAAAGTTGTTATGAAAGGATGGACTCATCCTATCATTATTGGTTTGAAAATCAACCTACTGATGAACTAAATCCTGAAGAAGACTGGTCAAAGGATGATGATGAACTAGTTCTTGCTAATTCAAAGGTTTTGAATGCTATATTTAATGGAGTGGACAGAAACATCGTCAGACTGATCAATACATGTGAAGTAGATAAAGAGGTTTGGGAAATCCTCAGAACTACTCTTGAAGTCACCTCCAAAGTTAAGATGTCAAGACTTCAACTACTCACCACTAAGTTTGAAAATCTAAGTATGAAGGAAGAAGAAAGCATTCAAGAATTTCATATGAATGTCCTTAAGATTGCTAATTCCTACAGTGCCTTGGGAGAGAAGATACTAGAAGAGAAGCTGGTAAGAAAGATTCTCAGATATCTTGCTAAAATATTCGACATGAAGGTTACAACGATTGAAGAGGCTCAAGAAATCAACAACATGAAAGTGGATGATCTAATTGGTTCTCTCCAAACTTTTTAGCTGGGCATCAATGAGAGGTTAGACAAAAAACCTAAGAGTATAGCCTTCAAGACCAATACTGAAGAAGTCGAGGAATTTGACCTAGACACTGAAGAAGGAATCTCTAATACCATTTTCTTTATTGGAAGACAACTCAACAAGGTACTGAAGAGAATGGAAGATAACTCAAGACCAAATGTAAAGAACATCTCACATGACATCAGAAGGTTAGGAGATTATTGTAGAAAAACCAAACCAGATGACAAAATCGACCAAGATAGAGAATCAAAGTGTCAATGTTGTGAAGGATTTGGTCACATCATAGCTGAATGTCCTACATATCTCAAGAGAATAACAAGAGGACTAGTAGGAACATGGTCTAATGAAGACTCTGGAAGTGAAGTAGAAGCAGATACATCCAACGAAGTTACAGCCTTAACTGGGATTTGCAAATCAAATGGAGGAAATGATGAAATCTATAAAGAACTAGAGAATCAAAAGAAAATGATAGCTCAATTAAATGCAGAAAAGAAGAAGGTCCTAAATACCATCTCAAAGCTGGAACATGAAGTAAGTCTACTGAAGACTGATCTAACAAATTTAACCAAATTTGTCAAAATGATGAATAACGGATCAGATGTATTGGACAATATACTTATGACTGGAAGAGATGCAAAAGATATGAGTGGTCTAGGATATAATGAAATAACCCAAAAGAGACACCACTTGAATATGAATAATTTTCAGTTTAAACCTCAAATGTTGAAACAAATGTCTCAACATCATGGAAGAAGGAATATTGGACACTCCAAGAGAAGACACTGACATTAAAGATGTTACCATTGTGGGCGATTTGGTCATATAAAGTTATTCTGCTATAAGGTACACGGATATCCAAAGTATGATTCTCAACTCATGATCAATCAAATCACATACACTGAAAGAAGTCAGAAACAATGGGTGCCCAAGGATGTTATTAATAGTCTCATAGCTCATACATCTCTTAGAGCCTCAGCTAAAGAAGACTGGTATTTTGATAGTGGATGTTCAAGACATATGACTGGAGTTAAGAACCTATTAGTGGATATTAGATCTCACTCTACTAGTTTTGTGACATTTGGAGACGGATCTAAAGGAGAAATCAAAGGTGTTGGAAAACTGGATTTCCCAGGGATCTCAAATCTTGAGAATATATTACTAGTCAAAGGTTAACAGCAAATCTGATCAACATCAGCCAACTCTGTAATCAAGGATTTAAGGTAAACTTTGCTAAATCTGAATGCATAGTTACAAATCAGAAAGGTGAAGTAGTGATGAAAGGTGGGAGATCAAAAGACAACTGCTACTTATGGATACCTAGAGACTTAAGATTATCCTCAACTTTCTCTCTAGCCAAGGAAGATGAAGTTAAAATATGGCATCAGAAGTTGGGACACTTACACTTAAAAGGAATAAAGAGAATTATCTCTATAGATGTAGTGAGAGGAATCCCTAAACTATATGTCGAAGAAGGCAGAGTTTGTGGCGAAGGCCAAGTTGAAAGAAAACCATAATATCACATCAGAAGGTCCAACATCTCACTACTATAAAGTTCTAGAACTACTTCACATGGACCTAATGGGAGCAATGCAAGTAGAAAGTCTTGGTGGGAAGAAATATGCATATGTAATGGTGGACGATTACTCCAGATACACTTGGGTGAATTTCATCAGGGATAAAACAAAAGTATTTGATCTTTTCAGAGACCTATGCCAAAGAATTCAAAGGGAAAAGGACGGCTATGTGATCAGAATTAGAAGTGATCATGGAAAGGAATTTGAAAACAAAAAATTCGCTGAGTTTTGTTCCTCTGAAGGAATCAGTCATGAATTTTCATCACCCATCACTCCTCAACAAAATGGAATTATAGAGCGCAAAAATCAAACATTACAAGAATCTGCCAATGCAATGATTCATGCAAAGAAACTACCTTACCAATTTTGGGCTGAGGCCATGAACACCGCATGCTACATTCATAACAGGGTAACTCTAAGAAAGGATACATCAACTACCATTTATGAAATGTGGAAGGGTAGAAAACCTATTGTCAAATACTTTCACATCTTTGGAAGTAAATTCTACATACTGGATGATCGAGAACAAAGCAGAAAACTGGACCCCAAGAGTGATGAAGGAATATTCCTAGGATACTCCACTAACAGTAGATCATATAGAGTCTTCTACAATAGAACAAAAGTCATGATGGAATCTATAAATGTTGTCATTGATGATAGAGGATGGAATGTTGAAGCTGATGTCTTAGACAATGTTGAAACATCCCTAGAAGACACTCCAAGTTCTGGCACAAACAAACACGAGGATCCTCCCCAAATTAATGTAGAACCTCCAAAAAATCAAGTCAACAAAGTACCCTTTACCATAATTCAGAAAGACCATCCCAAAGAGCTCATCATTGGAGATCCAAATAAAGGAGTCACCACCAGATCAAAAGAAGTCATCACCAACTCATGCTTTGTCTCAAAAATTGAGCCCAAAAATGTCAATGAAGCCCTGAAAGATGAATTCTTGATCAATGACATGCAAGAAGAACTAGAATAATTCAAGAGGAATGAAGTCTGGGACCTAGTCCCAAGACCAGAAGGCATCAATATTATTGGCACCAAGTGGGTTTATAAGAACAAGTCTGATAAGGAAGGAGTAATTACCAGAAACAAAGAAAGACTAGTTGATCAAGGATACACTTAAATATAAGGCATAGACTTTGATGAGACCTTTACCCCAGTAGCTCGTCTCAAGTCAATCAGACTACTACTAGGACTTGCTTGCATCCTGAAATTCAAACTGTTTCAAATAGATGTGAAGAGTGCATTCTTAAATTGCTACTTAAATGAGGAAGTATATGTGGAACAACCTAAAGGATTTATTGATCCCACAACTCCCAACCATGTATACATATTTAGGAAAACACTATATGGTTGACTGAGTTTCTAGGTGAAAATTGATACAGAAAAAGGTGGCATAGACAAAACCGTGTTTCTCAAAGATGAAGAAAGATGTCTCATGATTGCTCAAATCTATGTTGATGACATTGTTTTTGGTGGAATGTCTGATAGGATGGTTCAATAGTTTGTCAAACAAATGCAGTCATAATTTGAAATGAGTCCTGTTGGGGAGTTAACTTACTTCCTTGGTCTACAAGTTAAACAAATGGAAGACTCCATATTCATATCTCAAAGCAAGTATGCCAAAAATATTGTCAACAAATTCGGCATGGAGAATGCAAGTCACAAGAGAACACCTGCCCCTACTCACTTAAAGTCATCTAAAGAAGAAACAGGTGTTAGTGTTGATCAAAGTCTTTATCGAAGTATGATAGGTAGCCTATTATACCACACAGCTAGCAGGCTAGACATTGCCTTCGCTTTTGGAGTCTGTGCTAGATACCAAGATGAACCCAAAGTGAGCCATATCAATCATGTAAAGAGAATACTGAAATCTGTCAATGGAATATCTGAATATGGCATGCTATACTCTCATCGATCAAGTTACGTTCTAAGTGGATATTGTGATGCCGATTGGGCAGGAATTGCTGATGACAAAAAAAGCACATCAGGAGGGTGCTTCTTCTTGGGCAACAATCTTATTTCATGGTTTGGCAAAAAACAAAATTATGTTTCCCTCTCAACAGCTAAAGTTTAATACGTAGCTGCTGGAAGTAGCTGCTCTCAACTTGTTTGGATGAAACAAATGCTGACAGAGTACAATGTCAAACAAGATGTCATGACATTATATTGTGACAACTTAAGTTCTATCAACATATCCAAAAATCCTATTCCGCACAGATGAACGAAACACATTGATATTCGGCACCACTTTATTAGAGACCTAGTTGAAGACAAAACTGCCACACTAGAACACGTAACAACAGAAAGAAAACTAGCAGATATCTTCACCAAGGCACTAGATGCGAACCAGTTTGAGGTCTTAAGAGAAAAGCTTGGAATTTGCACACATGAAGATGCATAGCAATTATTGATTGCTCTCCTTACCTTTGGCATATTATGGCTAAAAAGGGGGAGTAAATATCCTGATGCTCCAGATGACAGGGGTGGACCAAAACAATATTGAAGATTCCATTCTTGTGTGATTCCACTTGTGAGCAGCTGATGTGATGACTATGCTAAGGAGGAGTTGTTGATGTGTTCAATGTACTTGTGTTCTTCTTGTGCTAAAAGGAGAATCTGAAGTGTTAATTGTGCTTTATGTGCTCAGAAGTGTTAATTGTTGATTGTGTATCTATGAAGATACTATGTGTTTCCACAAGAAGAGAAGTTGTTGTGCAAGGGAGCAAAGTTTTTATTTGTCAATTGTGCATCTGTATGTACTGTGTGCGGGGGGAGTAAAATGTTGCATCTGTGAATGTTCTAACTGATGTTTGAGAATCTATGTTAATTGGTCGTTTCTATCTCTGTTTTGATTGTGATGCTGCTTTTACTGTGTTGCTCTGATGTATGTGCTTGAATGCCTATGTTTAATACAATGATGTTAATTGTATGGCATGCACCCCAAATAATGTTTTAGCCAAAATTTGCAAAAGGGGGAGTTTGTTGGTTCTATTAATTGGCAGCAATTTTCGTAAAACATTCTACTTAGAAATACCTTGAAGTTTACTGAAGTAGCAGATGTCACAGCAGATGTCCTGACATGTGAAATTGAAAAAAGTGTAGAATTTTTAGGAAGTCACTTTGTTTGTTATTTGTATGCTTCGACTAAGGAAGCTTGAAAATAATATAAATATCCTTATTCCTTAACACGTACCATATTCTCTCTCTTCTCATAGATAATCTATCTAAAATGACTCACCTCCTACATTTTTGCTAGCCTTTTTTCCAAAATCCTCACAACCCTAACTCTCTCTGCTCGCACTCAAATTTGTTCTCCCTCAATAATGCTTTCTCCAAAATCAAATTCTAGCTCATCATCCCATCCTTATCAATCAAGTACCACCTTTCTCGAACTAAATTATTCCATTCCTACATCTCAGTTACTAGTCTTATACGAGTTTATAGTGAACTTCGAAAATCTCAAGGAAAATGGTTATGATCTCTCTTTAGATAATTCCTTTCAAGAATGTGGAACCTTCTTTGAAATTCCAAAAGGTCATACATTTCCTGATTTAGTAAAACAATTATGGGTTATCACAAGTGAATCAAGGCAAAAGATCACAACAAACATTGTTGAATATCAGTCATGGTTTTTGAAAAATCTATTGCACAACTACTTAATCATGTCGAGAGTGGATTTATGTGTTTCAGTTTAAATGACAAGTGCATTGGCAGGAAACACAACACAAATGTTTCCTCAAATATCTTCTTGGGAAGGAAGAGCTCAAATCTATTCAAGGATCTTAACCCTCTCTCTATCTGAGGAATAATTATTTTAGAATCCATTTAATAGAAACCCCTCACAAATAAACTCTCGATTATTGACCATGATGTGAAAGAAATTTTGTACAACCTAGCGTCAGAAAGAAAGGTTAATCTCTGAGAAATGTTATCTACTGCACCATAAGCAATGAAAAAAAAATCTATCAAATGGATACCTCTAGGAAGACTCATCATAACTCTCCTAATAAATTGTGGATTAGTTGATTCCCTTGTTAAATCAAACACGTAATTTGGAAAATTCTTTGATGGAAGAAATTTTTAGGACATGTTGTCAACTATTATCCCTCCTTCAGAAGACTTCATGTCAAACTGTGCAAACTATCACATATCTGAATCTGAAATCAACTTTGTGTTCACTACAACAGATAGAATGGAAGTTATTTTTCATAATTTAAGAGAATGTATAGTCAAGGATGTACCAACTAGTATATCTCCTGAAGTAGTTGCATCAATCTTTCTTGACCCTCATTTCATCCTCTCTCGTAGAACCATTCAATGCACTCTCAACATTACTAAGCTCTATCGATACAGAGATACAGTTCCTTCCATTTTTGAAGTTCATGCCATAATTCAACGAAAATATATAGATATTAATCATAAACTCGATAACTCATCCAATGATGAAGAGTTGTGCCCTACATCGTCAGAATCTCGTATAACCTTTCCTGCTGAACCTAGTCCTCTTTAAACCACTCTTTCTACACTCTCCTCTTCCCCGTTTGAAAACTCTAATCATTTTACAATGACTCTTGAATCTCCTAATAAAGAAACATCCTCCAACCTTATTGATATAGTTAAGGTGTCATCTAACTCTTAGGAGGAAATCGAATCATCTTCTCACAGAGTCTTTTGAAAAATTTCTCTCTCTACAAAAACACATTCCCTTGTCAATCTCAGATCCTTTATCAACCTCCATCATAACCTATCTCCCTCATTCACTTCTTATGATCCTTAATCAAAATCGTACCAAATAGCCCTTCCATCCATTGCATCCTACTTATTCTGTAAGACATTTAAAAATGATATTCTGATATGTCAAATTTATGTTGATGACATAATTTTTGGTTCTACTAAATCCTCCCTTGGGAGAGAATTTGCTAAGTCTATGCAGTCAGAGTTTGAAATGAGTCTCATGGGAGAACTCATATTCTTTATGGGAAATCAAATAAATCAGACCTCAGAAGCAACTTACGTACATCATAGTAAGTATGTTAAAGAACTTTTGAAGAAATTTGATATGTCAGATAGCAAACCTGCTAAAACCCCTATGCATCCCACGTGTATCTTGGAGAAGGAAGAGGTAAGTAAGAAAGTAGATCAAAAGATCTACAGAGGTATGATTGGCTCTCTCTTATATTTAACTTCTTCAAGACCTGATATTTTATACAGTGTTTGTCTCTGTGCTAGATTCCAATGAGATCCTAGAGAGACTCACTTAACTGCTATTAAGCGAATTCTCAAGAATCTAAAAGGTACTACTAATATTGGTTTGTGTTATAGAAAATCCAGAGAATACAAACTTGTAGGATACTGTGACGCTGACTTTGCTGGAGACAGGATAGAAAGGAAAAGTACTTCTAGAATCTGCCAGTTTCTGGGAGAAAATCTTATATCTTGGTCCAGCAAAAGAAAATCCACTATTGCACTCTCAACTGTAGAAGCAGAATATATAGTTGCAGCTGGATGCAGTACTCAGATGCTCTGGATGAAAAGTCAGCTTGAGGAGTTTCAGATATTCGAGAGTAACATTCCTATCCTCTGTGATAACACTTCTGCTATTTGCTTATCTAAAAATCCTATTTTACATTCTAGAGCTAAGCACATAGAAATTAAACACCACTTCATTAGGGACTATATTCAGAAGGGAATTTTTTCCTTAAAATTTATTGACACATACCATCAATGGGCTAATATATTTACAAAACCCTTTGTTGAAGATAGGTTCAATTTCATCTAAAACATCTCAGTATGGAATTATGCCCAGTATGAAAAACTTAATTTTATATGTTCAACTCTTAGAATACTATTTCCTGTGAACTTCTGGTCAATTGTCCTTCAGAAGTGAGAAGGGTAAATGAATCAGAATCTATCAGAAGATCTGAAAGATGACTCAACTCGAGATAGAAGCATGTAGTTCACCAGAACAACACCTGTCAATCTTAATCGTTAAAGTCACTCTCAGAAAATGAACACATGTTCAAATTCTGATAGAGTGAAACGCTTGAGTTGCTACATTGAGGTGCTGGTCACATTGGTAATTGTTCACTATATTTTCACGCCACCTCTCTTGTCAGAAATCATTATGTTTCTTAATCATCATTGTTTTAGCACTAAAACAAATTAACTGCATGTTTTCAAGAAATTTTTTATATACTCAGTCTTTAACATTTTTTTCAAAACCATAGTTTTCAAATCATTTGCACTGCTCTCTCTCTTTTGAAAACCCTTATTTGCAAATTTTCTCTTCTCCTGTTCTCATTCAGCAAATTTTCATTTTCTGCACATTTCTTTTTGTACTCTATTTTGATCCCTTCATACAATTATCTTATGTTTTGCCCTATTATTTTTATATTCTTTTCTTTTTGATTTATGACAAAAAGGGGGAGAACGTAAGATATTTTGAACATCATAGTTACTGATAAATTAAGTCTCGAACATTCTGATATTATCTTTGATTCCATTTATGTCTAAAGCTTAAAACAAGAAATATCAATTCTGGAAATCAACTAGGAACCATCATCATACTCTGGACGAAACTCTTCATGGATGTACAATATCTTAAAACTTATATGAATATTAAATTCAGGGGGAGACCTCTCTTTGTCAAAATATTTATGTTTTGTCATCATCAAAAGGGGGGAGATTGTTAGAACATAGTTTGGTTCTACACCTATCTTAGAAGTTTTGATGATAACAAGTATTGTTGATGACAATTATCTTCTGACACTGATAAATAAATATTTTGTATGAAACATTGTTGTCTCCGAATTTAGTTTAATAAAGTATGCAGATGAAATTTTGACCTTGAAATGAAAAGAAGAACAAGTTATGGTTCTGATAGTAGAAGAAGATTCTGATCTGAATAAATACAGAAGTTCTGATACAATGGATATATGTTTGAAGATTCTGGTCTGAATAAATATAGAAGTTCTAATACAATGGATATATGTTAGAAGATTCATCCATGATCTGAAGTTTAATTTCACGTTCTAAGATAAGTTCTGATGAACTTCTAAAAGCACCAACCTCTGATTAAGACATCAAGGATTCAAGTCAAACTTCTAAAAGCACCATGATGCTCTACAAACTTTGATACCTATGTTATGGTTGCTTTGTTCTTATGTGTTACTATTTATTAAATAAATATTTGAAGTAACGGCTGATTTCCAACAGGATCTCGTTTTTATGGAAAGAACAATTAAGTCCAAATATCATCATTCCATATATAGATTATATGTCTCCAACAGATGAATTTTCTTGACACCTATATAAAGATCTATCCATTAAGAGAATAACAACAACTTCTGCGCATACAACAAAAAGAGAAATCTGCAAAGAAATCATTCATATTCTCTAGTTCCTAAGTGCTTGAAAAATTGTGTAAAAATCACAGTTGTGATATAGCTTTTTAGAAGCATCGTGAAACACAGTTTTTTAATTGATTGTAAAGTTGAAATTCCTTGAGAAACCGATTTGTGGTTGATCTCGAGATGACTAAGATAGTTATCTTGGTGAGTTATAATCAAGTTCTGATTAGTGAATTAAGACCTCGTTGAGAAAGGAAAATCACCTTGACGGGTGGACTGGAGTAGTTTGAATTCAAATGAACCTGGATAAAAATAACTTTGTCAAATTATTTTAATTTCAAAACCCCAATTCAACCCCCCTTTCTTGTTTTTTTCAACCATTAGTATTATGCTTCTCATCAAAAGTCAATCAAAATAAATCCAAAACACATTGAATAAATTATTAAAATTCATGGAAATCCTTCATAAATCAATAACATACTGGACTCCCCTTCAATTATACAAACTCTAAAAATTTCATTCCAAGTCGTGCTAAGCACCCTTCACTGTGCTAAGCGGCCTCGCGATTATGCATGAAAAATATGTTGCGAGCAGTTTCTCTAAAAAGTACTGTTGATGACAATTATGTTCTGACCCTATGCGTATTTTTCTCTAAAAACCCATTCCAAATAGTCCCAATTCATAAATTAAATACATAGTAACATATATCTTACATGTATCATCAATTAGAAACATTAAAACGTGATTTCTTACATTCAATTTATGAATCTCAAATCTAACCCCAACATGTCAAAACTAGAAATTTGAGAATAATCCATAATTTCATGTTACTACCCATTACATACCATTACATATACCCATAAATCAAGGAATGTCCACCCTTACCTTAGATATAGACATTGTTGTGGTTCTTACTCTTTCTTCTCTCTTTTCTCTCTTTTTCTTCTCTTTTCCTCTTTTCTTCTCCTCTCTTGTTTTCTTCTTACTATCTCTCTTTGTTTCACAAAACCTTATTAACTCTAATTCCACCAATGGACTTAACTTAATTCTCACTAATCCAACACCAAGGCCCAAATGTAAATTTTTCTATTCTCACATTAAATAATCCAATAACATATAACACACATATTCCAACTAAATCAATTATTGACATAATCACCCAAATTAATTAATTAATCACTATATCAAATAACAATTAATAAAATAAATAACTAATAAATAATAATTAAATGAAAAATCAAGGTGTTACATTGACCATAAGAACTTCTTTCCTAGGTTCAAGTAAGACATTTTGCTAGTAGTTTTAAGCATAGCATGCAACTTATTGAGGGTCTTACCCATGGCTCTCATGTGATATATTTGCCTGAAATTAGCAAATCCATCATGTAAGGAATATAAGATTATATCCATATCCATATCTTCATTGTATGGCTTCCCAAGTTGAGGCATTATGTTAAATAGGCCTATCATGTGGAAAACATATGGCCCCACTAGTTTCCTCTTTTCGAGCTTTCTTTGCAATATGGACTTGAAGGACTCATACCTCTCAATCTTGGTTTTCTCCTTAAAGAGGTCTCTAAGATTCTTCATAATTGTATAAGTATTTTAATCCTCAAACCTTTATTGAAGACCATATCCCATGAAAACTAGGATGAGGCAAGTAACATTCCTTGACCTCTTGAATATTGTTTTGTGATGCGCCTTATTCTCATTATAAGAGGTGGAAATCAGTTTTAGGATGGGTGTTTCCAGTAAATCCTTTTGTTCTTCATACTTGAGAATAATTCTTTGATTCCTTTCCCAATCAAAAAAATTGGTGTCGTTTAACTTGTTTTTCTCTACAACTACGCGGAGCGTGAATTTGAGGTGTTCAGTAGACATAATAACTACAAAATATAAATTGAAACATGCAGATAAATTATGCTTGAAATGAAAAAGTATTATAGACTTGTTCTAAATACCAAATTATTGCGTATTTTGCTCAATATATTATTGTCCCTTGTGAGTAAAATAATTCCAATATCCTATCTTTGATGAAACTTTAGTGTAATAAAGCACTTTCCCAAATATCATATGCAATCAAGGTAAGTAATCACTTTACTAATTATTACATTTTATAATTCTTAGTTTATGGTCACATCATATGTTAACTCATCCTTATGCCTCAAGATCCAAAAATAAGTATTTTCCAAAAATAATTATTTTGGTCTCTTGTTGAGTTTAACCATATCAAGGCAGGATTCCCCTATTAGACATACTCTAAATATTCCAAGTTTAAGGAATGACACCTTGGTCGGGCGAAAAAATTGTCCAACGAATTTCAAGGGTCTCATGGTTATGAGATGGAAAGACATAATCTTAATGATATTTTAAGGGACTTTTAGCATGTCATGCTTGTGTATATATAAGAGAACTACATAATAATAATATAAAGGAAAAATATTTATTTTGATCGCTTAACTCTACCCTTGGGTTCAGATTGACCCCTTAATTTATTTTCGTGTCACTTTGATCCCTTAATTTTCAAAAAGTTTCATTTTAGTCTTTTTTGTCTAATTAGCAGCGAATTTAGCGACGAATTTCAAAGTTTTTATGTTGCTAATTAGACAAAAATGACTAAAATGAAATATTTTAAAAGTTAAGGAACCAAAGTGACACGAAAAAAATTAAGGGACCAATCTAAATCCAAGGGTATAGTTAAGTGACTAAAATGAGTTTTTTTTCCTAATTTAAATAAACAAGCATTCATGCAAGGCAATAGATAAGAAAACATTCACATAATGCAACAATAAAACTTGAGTCTTAGTGGCCCCTAAATATATCTAATCTTGAATTGTCTTACTTTCTGGATCACCAACCTTTAGTCATCATAGGATCTTTTTCTTCTTATATTCTTTTTCTTCTTATATTACATAAACTTGAATAAACTCTCTTTCATAAATTTAAACTACATAATAATAATAATGATACGCAAACCGTGCCCAAGAAAAATATAACGATTATAGATCATATTCATCAATCCTAATTTGGGTCATATTAGTCATTGATCACCATTAGGATGATTCATCACCATTGTTGATGCTTGGAAGCTTCAAAGAAGCTACTTCTAAGTGATTTTTAGAGAAAATCCACTATGATTCTGAGTTGGTGACTCAAAAGCTTCAAACAACCCACTGCCTAAATTATGTTCACAATTCATTGGCAAGCTCCAAGCTTTAAAGAAGCTTGTATTAACCTTTATTTTCAGTCTGCATCTTGAATTTCTGAGAAACATCAACAATGACAGATCTTAGCAAATCATGTAGAAATTGAATTAGTATGAGGCTTGAATAATGTAGAAATCGCAACTAAGAAGTTGCTTGTTCGTGACCATTATCGGGCGAGGAGAGCGCCAAAACTTCGCCAGAAGAGACAAGAGGTGAGGAACATGGTGGATAAAGAGGAGCTCCTAGAAAATTTATGGGGAGGGGCATGTCCCCCCAGCATCTTTCAGCAAGCACCGGGTGAGCAAAGCATTCTTAGGGTCGTCGGGCGAGGCTTAGGGGAGCAAACATGTCAGTATTTTCAAAGGGTCGTAACTTTAGTTTCAGTACTACGTTTGACGTGTTGTTTAAAGCATTGCGAATCTAACGCGTAGATTTATAATATGATGTAATTATATGACTCATTTTATGTATTATTCCTATAACTACGTGTCTATTATATAATATGATATAATATGATGTAATTATATGACTCATTTTAATATATGCTATTTTGTCGATTATATAATGTTGCTATGAAGTTGTTATGAAGTTGCTATGATGTTTTTTTCTTGATATAATTGATGTTATCCATGATGATATTTCAACAATGTGCATGTTTAACATGTATACATGCTACGTGGTGATAATTATATGAATGATGATGCAATTAACTAGTTGTGGCCAAATTATATATGGAGTTGGTTTTCATCATGCATTTATAGCATATTTTGGACGGTGGTTCACTATTTTTGGACAGTGGTCTGTATGTGAAGAGCCTCAATCCCATTGTGTGAATTAAGTGCGTTTATGATGTGCTCCGGTTCCAAGAGGGAATCAAACTTATGATGGGGATCGTTAGAGGGTGATGAACCAGGTGTTCATAAAATATTGGTACCACATGCATTGGGTCAGTATTGTGCATTAACATCCTATGTGACATTGCATGATTTTGTTAATGAGTATTGATGCAATGATAATTGTGAACTATGTAAGTATATGATGATTTCAATGATGAAATGTGTTTAAGTGTTATTGTGACATATTTGTGAGTATGATGTGGTGAACAATGATATATGTTCTTAAATGATAAGGTTGTTGTAACTATTTGTATTTTCCTTATGTCTTTTATAAAAAATTGTGATTAGTCACCCTTTCTAATTGAATGTTGCCTCTATGTGGGTAACGCGCAGGTGATCAAGAGTACTTTGTAGAAGCGTCTATGATACCTTCGTAGTGTTTTTTTAGTTTAACGCATTTGTGGTGTCTTGCTCTGATATATAACATCGAATTAGGAACGCTTGTTATGCGTATTTTGTGTTTCTGAAATAAATGCATTTTATGATGATTTTGATTATACAAGATTAGTTTTGATTCTGACTTTTGATGATACTATAATTATTATGAGTTTGTTTTATAAAGAGATTTATCATGATGATTATTTCTGCTATGATGGTTTTAAATGATATGACGAATTATAAATAGATGCGTGTTTAACATGTATGTAACCTGTGTTACGAAGCATGCTTGTTATTATAATGCTTCCTATGAAGCATGAAACCCATGAGCAGTGATTTTATTTGGTTTAATTCGAAAATTATATGAATATTATGTGTGGGGTTAAAATGGTGTTACATTAGTGGTATTAGAGCAAGTCGGTATGTTTGACCAGATTTTTATATATTGTGTATGTCGTGGTGGTCTATTTATTTGTAACCACAATCGATGTTTCGTTCCTCTAATGATGTTTGCCATGTGTAGAGAGAAATGGTTGGAGGAAGAAATAATGATGTAATTATTTAGGATTTGGAGTCATTGGCTCAGACTAAATAAAACCCCCTGAATGCTAGAGGAAGTAATGAGTTTCGTGCTTTAGAAAAGGACTCACTAAAACAACCCGCCAATCTTTAATGGCACGTGTGATCTTGATGGTGTGTAGGTGTGGCTCAGTAAGATTGAGAAGATCTTCAGAGTGATGGTTTGCTTAGAGGAGCAAAAGGTGCAGTTCGGTACCCACATGTTGAAAGCGGAGTCTGATGACTGGTGAGATAATACACATCAGAGGATGAAGAATTTGGGTGCTGAGATCTCTTGGGTTATTTTCAGAGCTGCATTCTTGGAGAAGTATTCTCCCTAATATGACAAAGTGTCTCTTCTCTTAAAATCAACCAACACACAATTTTGTTCCTTTTTAGAAGAACTACGTGGTTTTGATTTTATCATTGCACATCAGTAGTACGTAGGCACGAGGCTCCCGAAGTTTGGCCAAATCAAAATTGTAAAAACCATTTTTTTCTCATCTCGACCAACTTTTTGCAAACAACCTATTATTTAGTCAAAAGCACAAATTTTCAAAGAGGTTCATGCGGAGTACCGTAGATGTTTAGGAAGTTAACATCCTCCCTTTTCATAATCAACCCTCGTACTTATATCTTAGTTTTATAAGTTTTGTTTTAAAAACTATTGTGAGATTTATTCGCTTTTTTCTCATTTTCCTTTTAAACAATAAAGTGCAATGGCGACTTTCACTTTGTGAGTAAAGATAATCAATAACTTAATCTCAACTTTTCACTACTACAGTCTCGAATAATCAAATCAGGGAGCCAGAGACATTCTAGTCACTCACTTGCATCTCTCACCTATAGAATTTCACTCTTACAAGACTCATGCTTGAATGACCATGTACATTCCAATAAATTAGGTAGGGTCCTGATCTAGAGTCGGGTCATCACAAAAGAAATGGACAAACAGTTTTTATACGATGCAAACTCATATTTGTGAGTTTCACAAATATATGAATTAAAATGCCTTACGGGTTCAAAAGACAATCAATATAACTTAATAGAAATCCATATGAAATTTAACAAATTAACCAATGAAACTAAATACAGTATATACAATAATGCGATGATAACACTACTCATATAATACATATCACTAAAAAAAAGAGGTATGCTACCTTGACACTCAATTCCTACACCTTACTTACATCAATACACTGTTCACCGTATTTATGCGGTGAAAATACGGTGAACCGTGTTTTTTAATAAAATGATATTATTTTCAAGAAAATTATTTATTTTTTAAATTTATTTTTTAACACAAATATAAGATTGTGTAATTAACCAACTTTACAATTGTATTAACCACAAAATTGTACGTTATTAATCAATTATTTTGTTTATAATTCATTAACCACTTTCACTACCTTATTAACCAATAAAATACATATTATTAACCATGTTCTGACATTAAATTATAAATGTATTAACCAACTTTTACACTCTATTAACCAATTTTATTTTGTTATTTAATATTTTTTCGTTTGAGAATTAATTAACCAAGTTATGATTGTATTAACCAATTTTATACATAATATTAACCGAAATCTGAATTGTATATATTTTAAATTGTGTCAAAATCCATATTAATCAAATTTTATATTGTATTAATTAAGTTTTAATATTTTATTAATCAAAATAATTTTAAAAAAATATATATTAAAAAGTCAAAATATTATATATATACTATTCACGTATTTGTGAATAGTATAAACGATGTAGTATAAAATGAGTGTCAAAAAAGCATATTTGTTTTTAAAGAAAAAAAAGCATTTATATGTAAAGAAAAGAATACATAACACGTCTTTGACAATGTGTCATTCATAGTGCTTCTAAATCGAAGAAGTTAGTAAAAAAAGGGGTGAAACATAAAGAAGGATCATCAAAACAATTTACCAGATTTAGAATAATGTCTCTGGTTCTGATTTGACACTACATAAACAATTACGAATTCCAAATCAAACAATTTTGTTTCTTTTTGGCACTTCTAGTTATAGTTGCTTACACGAAACCATTTAACAAACCACAATTGTTGAGTAGAACAAGTATCTTAATTTTTGAGATTTTTTAAATTGTAAAGTATATTAATTACATTATACATATGTAAGAAAATTCAAATTCATATGAAGTTAATATTAATCAATTGAACAATTTATTATATTTCTTTTTTTCTTTTTTAATTTCTCATTATAAAAAGGATATTTTTGTAATTAATAAATTAATCACATATATTTGAATATTTTATTCCAACAAATATCTTTTGATTGGCCAATTTTAAATTATTATTTTATTTTTTATGTAATCACTCTCCATGTAAGTATCTTTCATTTATTGTTTCTCAATTTTTTTTAAAAATACTATATAAATACTCAAGTCAAATTACTATGCTTTATAGATACATATGAATAAAAAAATTAATTATTATTAATTTGGGTCTAATTATTAAACTGATTTTAAAATTGCTTTATAACTACTTAACTGCTAAAAATTGTTTTTGACCAAAAAAATCAGTTTTTCAAAAAGTTTAAAATTGGACCATTGCCCCAACCTGAAATAAATTGGACTGATTTTTGAATGGTCAAACGTGAAAATAACTTGGACTAATTTTTGAATGACCCAATTATTTTTAAAATCCGAATAAATTGAGTAACTAAACCGAATCCAAATAAAATCAAATTCAAAACCGAAATACATGAACGGTCACTTATAAGTTGATTTCAACTATGAATATTAACTTATATACTAATTATATACTATTAGCGTATAGTATAATATACTATAGTAATAGTTAATTATTAAATTATTATATTCAAACTTAATATTCATTAAATTTGTATATAATTAATAAAATATATATTTTTATTAATGAATTTTAATTATTATTTTTTTATTGACAATTTATTATTTATTTTAAAATAAATATGTCCCTTATAGTAGATGCTTATAACTAAAAAAAAAAAAGTTTACATTTATATTTAAAATTTTACAATTGCATAATAAATTTTTTTTCATAAATAATTAAATTATATAATTATTAGTAATATAATTATGAATGACATTTACACATATTATTCATATTATACAAAATATATTACATCAAATTTACACGTATCATTTGCACATATTTGAGTTGTCTTAACCAGCTTAAAAAAACTTGAATGTTGTCTGGAACAAAGGTTGAACGAGAGAATATCTTGCATCAGTGGTTTGTGGATAGATGCATGGAGAAAATATTGAAACAAGATAACTCCATACCTTTTTTACTATAGTTGAATAATTAATTTAGCATTTTTAGTTTGTCATCATTTAATTTTTACGGATAAAAAAATTTCTCTTTTTTTCACGGTCACTATCAATAAAATATATATTTTAATTTAATTAACAATTATTTTTATTTGAGACATAAATTTTTATTTCTAAATATCAATTTAAAAACCTTTATCTATTTACGAGTTTTATTAAAAAATAGAAGAAATATTCAAGTAAATAAATATTAATTGTATATCTATTTATATATATACATATCTCATTATAAATTTACATACATATCTAAATAAATATTAATAGTAAAAAAATAAAATTTTAATTTTAATATTTATTAAAATAACTAAAATTTATATTTAATTATACAAATTATTCATATTTTTTATTTATATTATTTATATCGTTCAAAAAATACTATACAAAAAAAATTCATCCGTGCAGAAATACAAATCTCTGACTAATTACATTGTAACGATAATCTCTATGAACTTTTACCACAAATGTATATTTAAAATTTTAAGACATTATCTACAGAAATTAACTTTTGTTACAATCAATATCTTATATAAAATACTAAAAAAGAAATTGAAAAGGCTAGAGTACATAGATATTAGATATATATTTTGTTACGGATGACATATTTTTTATTTTATAATTTATAAATTTATAATTTATTAGGTCATATAACAATAAAAAATTTATTTATTAATAATTTTTTCATCACAAATTTAAGGTTTAATTTATTATCTTTTAATTTATTTTTTAGACGCTATTGAAAAAAAATTAATTTATAATTTATTTTTTTAATTTTATTTTTGTCTTTATTATTTAAATTAAAATTTATTTTTATTCTTTATAATTTAATTTAATTTCAAATAAAATAATTGTGCATTAATAAAAAGAAATATCAAATAGTTATGTCATTTTATATTTATTAATTAATAGAACCGCAAATTTGTCACACTTTAATTAACTTATTTATAGCACAAAAATGTATCACATATTTAGCTTGATTCGCATAGATTATATCTTTATTTTATCTTAATTATGTTGCTTTATATTCGTATTATGCCGGTATTTTCTATGTTTTCAAGTTTTTACTATTTACAAGGCATTATGAAGAAAGTCGTAGAAATCGAGAGGAATCAAACTTAAAATCCACAAAAAGAGTAAAATAAATAAGCATCAGGTGTGATAGCCAAATAGGAGGTGAAGGCATGAAGAAAAGGAATGGACCAAGCGTGCAAGCCCAACCCATGAAGCTTCTTCACCAGCCCAACAAGGTGCGACGGTTGTCAAACCCCCTCAAGCCAAAATGTAACGGTCATTACACATACAGGGCGAGATTCCCTTAACAAGCAAGGCGTAACGACCGTTACACTCTAGCCACGCAAGCCCTAACGACCGCGACAAAGCAGGAAGCGAAGCTTCCTCACCAAGCCACGCGTGACGACTGTCAAGCTCTCTTCAATGGTCTGTAGCGATCGCTACGGAGGAGAAACGAAGGCGAAAAGATCTCAACGCTCACGTACCTCAACTCTATAAATAGGGCTTTAAACCTCACTTTTCACACGCTTATCTTTTCCTTTTTTTTCCTATTTTTGCCAGAGCATTATTCATAGTCATGTTTTATGTGACACCCCGATTTAATTCAAATATTAAAAAAGTGAGAATTTAATTATTTATTTAATTAAAGTCTTAAGTATTAATTTTATTTGGATTAATTGGATCATTTAAGAAAGAAAGGATTGGAGGTGTGCAGAGTAATTAGTGAGTATGAGGAGTAAATTACTCTACTTTACTAATTATTATTATTTCATTTTATTTGGAATAAATAAAGGAACATTAAAAGGAATATAAAAAGGAAAAGAAAGGAAAAATAGGTTTTTTGGAAAAAAAAACTATTATACGTGGAATTGGAGAGAAGAGGAAAAGAGAGGAAAAGCCGACGCCGAGAGAAATCGAAGATCATCGCGAGGTAAGGGGTGATTTCGTTCGGTTAATATGCTTTATGAGTTTTGGGAATCAAAGGGATAATTGGGTATGTTAGGAAGTTTGAATGTTGATGATTATAAGTTATGGAAATAAACCCTATTTTGTGTCGGTGTTTGGAATTAGGATCATTTGTATGTCAAATAATTGATAGGAATGAATAAACCATATTGTGTGATGTTATAATGGTGTGAAATGATCATGAAATAGTGTTCCTAATGTCCCAATTCGTACTTGAAAGTTTGGAAATGATAATGGGTGCAAAATATTGTCAAAAGTTGCAGAAAATGATGTTATAGGATGTGGGAATCAGTTCCCAGTGGGGAGGAACCGAGTTCGCAGTGTTAAATTGGCCAAAACTGGGATTTTTACACTCAGGAACCGGTTCCTGTATAGGTAGGAACCGGGTTCCCATACAAAAACCAGGGAGCGAGTATTTTTCTAAAATTTCTAAAACTTTAAAAATTCATATTTTCTAAACCGTAACTCCGATTCGAGTGCCGTTTTCGGTGTTATTTCTTAAATTTAAAATACTACCTTTTGAAAAGAGAAAAATATTCTTTTGCTAAAATTATTTTAAAAATAGTTGAGCTCCCGATTTTTGAAAATAGTGATTAGTTAAGGATAATGGGAAACTATTACGAATGGTCTGAGTTACCGGATGAGTTATTAATGCTTGCTATGTTGTATCTTGATATTCATTGTGATTGAATGTGATACGTTGGTGATTGACAATAAGTGAATTATGTTGGGATCGTAATCTATGAATTGGTTTAGATTGTTTGACAATTTGAATGGAGATTGACGTTCATGTGATGTTTCTTTCCCTTGTGGTTTATTCATGATTGTATTGGTATCATGTGTTATTGTTATTATATCTGGTGATAGACTTCTTGATTGAAGAGTAAGCGTTTGGCATGTTTATGCTTTGTGATAATTTAATTTATGATTATGTTGTTATCATGTGATAGATTGGTATTGGTATTTATGTGGAATCATGTTGTTATCATATTCCGTTGAATTGATGTGCATGCTTTTATGATGCATGCATGAGCATTTGTTAAATTGGTTCATTCCCATTGTGCGGAAGTGAATGGCGAGCCAATAGACTTACAGTGCAGAGTGAGGCTAGATTCTTGACCGGTGGTTATGGGCGAATCAGGGATTGGATTCTTGACTCAGTGTTCTGGGCGAATCATGGATATACACTATCTTTCCACATGTAAACGGAGCGGTGGGTGAACTCGGTTCACGTTTTGGTACCACATGCATAGAGTCTGCATTGCATATGGGATTGTAACATGCTAGGATGGATTCCAGTGTTGCAATTTCCATTGTTTGTTATATACATGTTCATTGTGTGAACTGCCTTGTGAATTGATTATGATTTGTGTTTGGTTAATGGACTAACGTATCCGATTATTCTGTTGCATTTTAAAAACGTATAATGCATGTTATATTGAATTGAAATCTCACCCTTACTTTAACAATTTCAGATCCGAAGTGATTAGCTGCTTGGAGTTGGTGAGGATAGCTCTAGAGTCGAGTCAGTTAATTAGTCCGTGTGTCAGTGTCGTGCTCTGGTAGATGTAACACTGGGGAAACGGTTGTTTGAATCCTTTAATGGATATTTTTAATGGTTTTGAATCATGTTTTGATGTTATGTCCTGGAATAACTATGGATGTTGTATTCGGGATCCGTTATGTTTCATTTCTGCTGTTAAACATAACCTTAAGTATGTTTCATTTAATGAATTTTCTTCAGTGAAAGCATGACAACTGTTTTGAATTATATTTAAAAATTGTGATGCCTCTTTAAATGTGTTATATACTCTGATTATTATTTATAAAATTGCGGGTAATTAGAAGGGGTGTTACATTTTAGGCAGAAAACTACATTTGTCAAAGTGGTAGTTTCTCACATCGAGGAACAACCACACCATTAGTTTTATGTGTTGTTTTCTTTTATCTAAATTATGTATCGGATTTATCAAGCATGCTGGCATATTCTAAATTCAGCTCCTGTTGCTGTACGGGAAGTTTATTTCAGAAGTAAATTTCAGTTTCGTTTATTTCTGCTCTTACAAGTTTCTCTTTATCGCATTTCTTATTTGCATTATTTCATTTGTTTAATTTAATTACCATGCTATTCTTAATTGTGATCATTATGTTTAGTTTGTTTACATCTGATTCCATGTTTAGCTAAATAGTTTAGAGTCCGGTGTATGAGGACTGTCGTTACCGATGGACTCGATAGAAAATAATTGGTGTGAATTTATGATTAGAATTCTGTTTTGGTTTTAATTTCCAAATCTAACTTAAATAGCTTTGTCATGAGAGTGAGAGGTTATTTAACACGATTTTGTCACGAGATTGAGAAATCAATTAAGGTTAGAGCCGACACTACGAGAGCGTGGGAATCGAACCAGATAGTGGAATTAGGCAACAAATCTAAATACAGCGAGAGCGCTTTAGATGCGTTTAGAATATTATTTGCTTCCAAAATATATTTCTTAGTTACTGGGCGAGCGAGAGAAAAATCTTGGGATTAGGAAGTATGGATTTAGTTAATACCGCGAGAGCGTAAGGCGAAGTCTTTAAGTTGGTATATTCTACGGAACTAAGTTATAGTCGTAATTAGTACCCATTTTCTATTGGTCCTTCAAGAACGCGGAAATCATATCCCGACCTCGTTTTACTATTATTTTCTAAGTTCATTTATTTCAGTGTTAGTTCTTAGTTTCCCCCAAAATCCAATTATTCATTAGCCTTAGCTTTACAAAGAAACGATAGGTTACAGTAGGTTGACATTGGTCTCTATGGTTCGACAATCTTTTATATTACTTCGATATTTCTGTGCACTTGCGGAATTTACCCATCAAGTTTTTGGTGCCGTTGTCGGGGACCAACAATCAATATTGTTAATCTGTTATTACACCGTATAGACTAAGGCACTCTTATTTCTATAATTATGTATCAACCAAACTATTTGTACAACTCCCAACCCCAGTATTTTGAGGATTACCGAGAATCCCATAAATCTGACCTCGAAATACTGATGGAAAATTTCAATGTGTCACCAACTCACTCTCACCCAAATTACCTCTACAACTATCAATCCCATCATTTTGAGGAGTCGCAAGAATACCAAATATCTGATCTTGAAACATCATTGGAGGATTACAATGTGACGCTAACTTATCCTCAACCAAATTTCCTATACAATCAACACGCCTAATATTTTGAGGACTCGCAAGAATACTAGAATTCCACTCTCAACGCATTAATGGAGGATATGACTGTGACACTGATTCACTCTAGACTAGAAACAATGAAGATGGAGCGTTTATGGAGACACAAAATGCAACGCTAACTCACTTTGAGGAACCGCAAGAATCCTATAATTTCAACCTTGAAACATCAATGGAGGATTTCGATGTGACATTAACTCACTCTAGGCTAGAATCTACGATGGAGCATTTTGTAGAGACACAAACTATTCACAATGAAGAGGTAAGAAAATAAATTCTCGACAACAATGAAACTCTTAGGCAGCTGAACAATGCAGTTGAGTCCCTAGTGACTCACAATGAGGCATTAGAGGCCCAAATCTTCATGCTTTCACAAACACCTCTAGGACCCTCCCCTGAGGATAATGTGTATGTTGTAACAACCAATAGCGAAAAACAAATTGAAATTCTAAGGATAATGATAATAAGGTTGAAGAGAGTAATAATGAGGTTGAGGAGAGTTCTGGTGAGAAAAGAGTAGAGATTGAGAAAAATCACCAACATCATCCGAAAGGGAGGTTGTAAAAGAGGTAGAGAAGGAAGCACCTATTGTTGTTCCTCCTCCCTATACCCCACTGATTCCTTTCCCGCAAAGTTTTATGGAAGCTCGGGTAGACTCCCAATCCAAAATGTATGTGGAGCTATTAAAAAATACCCACACCAATTCACCTTCGTCTGAGGTCCTGTATAAAAAGAGAAAATTTAAGGACCATGAAACTAGGAAAACCTTTAGCATTAAGAAGGGAAGGTTAACATTCGTGATGGTGGATGAAATAACTAAGCCTAGACTTGAAAAGTTAATACTTAGGATAGACCCAGAACCACCACCACAAGTCCAAAACAATGAACCACCCCACAAAAGAAAGAAAACAAAAGAAAAGGTGAGGGATATGTGAAGTGGCTTGATAAGTGGCCATGGAAACCGAAGATTATTAAAAGTTTAATTGAGGAGTCATTCTCGACAGAACCACCATGAGCGCTTGGACTCCTGAGCCGTCGATCTATTAACGTTAACCAAAGCACTGCGTGGGAGGCAACCCACGAGTTTTCAATTTAATGTTTTCCTTTTACTGTTTAAACTTGTAGAAAATAAAGATATGGATCGCTTGTCACGTCTCGACCATATCCAGGAGAAAAATATATAGTTGATCATCTCAAAAATGAGTCGTTCCCACGTACATTCCTATGAATGTTGCTGCTGGTGGTGACACCGTTGATGAGTACGATAGGAGAAGACATGTCTCTCCCATTTGTAACTCGCCTCCTCCTCATCATTTGCATGGTTATGTTCCACCTTCACACACCACATTGTATTTTTCACACTTTTCCAGGTACTTCCTCCAAAAATGAGCAATATGATGAGCGACTTCAGGAAAGAGAAGTTTTAGCAAATTCAGATATCTCATAGTACAAGACGTCAGAGTAGAAGTGGTCAACAAAGACATGATCAACACGGGAAAGATCATAGCAAAAATTGGTCATTGTAGCACGCAAGGTCGTTCATTCAGGTTCTATTTTTCCTTTTTCCACCTTTCATCGAAACATTAAGGACAATGTTTGGTTTAAGTGTGGGGGAGGGACTTTACCGCTTTCATTTATCGCTTTTTAGTTTGATTGATTGCTTTCTAGTTTATTTGATGTTTTTAGGAATTTATCTGTTTTAAGTATTATGTTGATCAATTGCATATGTTGTTGAGTCTATGTACGTGTGTTATACCCCAAAATTTGTCCTCCTACTTCTCAAGACAATTCACATCTCCATACTTAAGGATTTCACAAGGGTTGACCAGACAAACCCTCTTCTAAGCAATCAATCCAAAATAGGGTTTTGATTCTCTCAAGTTAAAATGAATTTCCAAGGCTCCAAGTGGTCATCATACCTCATAATATGCTTCAAGGGATCACCATGTCAAGTTTCAAGCCTTATAAGTCAAATTTGCTCATCCAATTGCTCAGATGGTTGAAAATCAATTATATTGGACCAAAAGTCTATTGTGGTCAACATATAGTCAAACTTCATAATTTTTTATCAACATCAATATTTTGAATTAATATTCATCATTTGATCAAGGGTTGACCATGATTCCTCAAGGAAAGTCAAGATTTGATCAAAAGTCAAAGTTTCTAAATTAGGGTTTTTTAGACAAAAGTCAATAGAACTTTGACCAAGCATAACTTTCACATACTTTATCAGTAATTTTTCCACCAAAGCTCATTTTGAAGGGAATTCAATTCTCTACAACTTCATGTCTCACAAACTTTGGCCAAAAATGCTTCATTTGGAAGTTATGGTTCAAAACATTACAGGTCCTTTTAAAAGTCAACAAAAAGTCATCTTTTTGCTAAGAAGTGTTCATGAACATGGAAACTTCAATGAAGATGAAACCAAAACGAGTGTTTAAAGGACATCTTGAGATTTCTAAAAAGTTCAAGAACACTCAAAAATGTTGAAAATTGAGCAAGATACAAGTTGTGCAAGTTGGACATTTTTGAGGAGGTGCATGAAGAGAAATACTTAAGAAAATCAAATTTTCTCTAAATGGGCCTAACTTTTCTTGATTAAAACTTGTTTCTGATCTCAATTAGAACCTCCAAGAACAACACCACGCCCTTGAGCTTTTTATTTTATTTATTTTGATTTCTTATTCATTTAAAGTCAATTTAATTAAAATAAAATAGAAAAATTAAATCAATTAATGCAAGGCTGAATATTTGACATTCTTGAGGTCCAAGATACTCATTAAATAGCCAAAATTTCGAAATTATATGATTGGCAGGAGATTGGTACAAGATTGGAAGCATTTGATGCAAATTGAAGAGATTGACAAATCAAATATTTTCTCATTGAATGGGATATATTTTCTCATCAATTCTTGACCTAATTCAGTCTATTATATATACATATGAATTCCAGATGCCAGAGGACAAAAATTGATGCTCCAAGAACCCTAACCTAACTCAAAAAAACTGTGCATTACAAGTCACTAGCAGCCAGGTTTTTGCTCTGATTCAAGCAATTCCAAACCTCTCAATCGCTTCCTGGATGTCCACTGATCCTTCCCAGACGTTCACATTTCGCAAAAACATCCAGAATCGTAAAGTCACGATTGTCATACCCCAAAATTTGCCCTCCATCTACTCAAGAGATTTCATACATCTATACTCAAGGATTCCTCAAGAGTTGATCAGACAAACTCTCTCCTAGACAATCAACCCAAACTAGGGTTTGGTATCTCTCAGTTCAAGATGGACTTCCAACATCTCCAATGGTCTTCATGCCTTCTCATATGCATCAAAGATTCTCCATGTCAAGTTTCAAGCTTCACAGATCAAGTTTCCTCAGATAATTGCTCAGATGGTTGAAAATCAGTTGTATTGGACAAAAAGTCAACTATGGTCAACATACAGTCAAACTTCATAATTTTGGGTCAACATCCTCATTTTGAAGTTACATTCATCATTTGATCAAGGGTTGATCATGATTCATCAAGAAAACTCAAGATTTGCTCAAAAGTCAAACTTTCTAAATTAGGGTTTCTAGGTGAAAAGTCAACTGAACTTTGACTGATCATAACTTTCTCATACTTTCTCAGAAAGTTTTCCACCACCTCTTGTTTTGAAGGAAATTCAATTCTCTACAACTTCATGTCTCACAAGAATGTCCAAAAAATGCTTCATTTGAGAGGTATAGCTCAAAACATTACAGGTCATTTTCAAAGTCAACAAAAAGTCAACTTTTTGTTTTGAAGATATATTGAGCATGGAAACTCCAATTGAGATGAGACCAAAAAGGTTGGTTAGAGGACTCTTAGAGCTTTCCAAAAAGTCCAAGAACACTCAAAAATGTGGAACATATACACCATTCACAAGTTGGGCAATTTTGAAGGAATACACAAAGAGAGATACTTCTAAAAATCAAATTTTTTGCAAATGGGCTTGCTTTTTCTTCATCCAAACTTATTCCTCATACAATTAGGAATATCCAAGCCCAATGCCATGAATTTTTATTTTATTTTTCTATTTAATTTGGAATTTATTCATTTAAATACAAATTAAATTTAAAAATAAAGTATAAAATCAAAATTAATTGCAAGATTGATTTTTATTCTTTCCTTGAGACCCAAGCAACTCTCAAAGACCAGCAAATTTCGAAATTTGATGAATATGGCAAGATTGGATTGGAAATTAATCAAGTTTTGAAAATTTGATTTTGTACAAAAATCAAATTTGATTTGCTTTGAATGTTGATTGATTCTTGCCAAAAACCATCCCAAATCCATCCAGTATAAATATATGATGCATACCTATCAAGAGAGAACAGAAAAATTGCCCTAAGAACCCTATTCCAAAGCTCAAAAAACCGTGGTGCACAAGCAAGTGGCAGCCCTAGTTCCAGTCGATTTCAATCAATTTTGAGGTGTCCAACACATTCCTTGACATCTCCAGAATCGATTCAGACCTTCACTTTGCCAAAAACCATCAAGAATCGTGAAAACCGAAATTGGTTTGTTCTTGAAATTTCAAAAATCGTATTCTTTCATTCATGCATTATTAATGTGATTTGTGTTTGTTTTTGTGATCAGTGATGTGTTTGCAAGCTTTCTGGGTGCTTTAATCGAATTTCCATGGCCGGGAACACGTATTGCCATTGTTAGGGTTTCCTGTGCCGTTTTAGGGTTTCACAAAATAGGAAAAATTGGACCTCAAGACCAGTACCATTGCATTCGGAATGATGTTTCCAATCGAACCATGGTCTTAGATGTTATTTATATTATGTATGCTGTGTTTTTGATTTTGCCAGGGCCTGTAGCGTCGAGCAATGGCCGACGCTGAGATTTCAAATATTCAAAACGAGGAAGACGATGGATGGCGCGAAGACGAGGCAGTCAGGAGGCGACGCGTGTTATAACCCACTCACTCCGGATCTCAAACAGTGAAACACACATGGCGTAGTGGTAAAGGCGTGTACTGTTGGTAGATGCACCCTATAAATTGCTAGTAACTAAGCGTGTATGGCAAGATAATAACGGACATATCCCACTAATTTGCAAGATAAAATACTTGAATCAACACACTTCTTTCACACATGCACCCCTTAGGGTAATTCTCTCTCGTTGCCTTACGAATTCAAATGGTCAAGTCCCTCGAACGTAGAGGTATTCTAGCACCGTTGCCTACAAACAAATCATCATAGTCCCTTCGATACAAAGATCATAGACCCACGATGTCGCCTCCAAATACATGATCTTGACCCTCGATTGTCGCCTACGAAAAATGATGATAGTCCCTTCGAATGTGCTAGGATACTTCCTACAAGCTGCCTTCTATGACCATCCGATGTCCCTTCGAATGGAGCTACCTACTAACTAATGGTATGGCTAGCGCTATTCTATAGGAACGTAACAATACAAAAAAACGACCAATTCTGAGTAGGTGATAAGACTTCACACACCACACACTCTTTTTCAAAATTCAAACTTCTTTCCAAAACAAAACATTTCAAAACACTTTGTATACATTCCTACATGAATCATTACAAAGTCAAAGCGAAATGCCTTTTCAAAACATTTTTTTGTCAAACACACAAAAAGCAATTTTAAAAGGTGATCTGGAGCAACTAAGAGCCCGTAGATAACTACGGATGGAAAGGGGTGCTAATACCTTCCCTTTTCATAACCATTCTCCCGAACTCAGAATCTAAACGAAGGTCTTTTTCTGTACTTTTACCTTCCTTAATTGATAAAAATAAAAGTCGGTGGCGACTCTTGCTATCCGCACATTTGCGATACAAAATCCTACAAAGTCAGTTCACCGTGTTACGAATGGCGACTACGGGAGACACCCTAAAGAGAGAATTGCCTTAGGATTTCTAGACAACCTTTATTGCGTTTTGTTTGACTTGTATGCTTTATCTTTAAGGGTTGCTTGGGTATTATATTTGTGGGGGATCCTACACCCGGATCCGGGTTTCCTTTTAGGTAAGTAGCAATAAATCGTCGCGACCGTTAGACGTATATCAAAACGGTCAACATGATGGCTACGTTAGCGTGACACTTTGGTTGTCCCGATACTCTTCATTCCCAAGTTGAGGATAGTATTTGGCTTCTGCGTGGTGTCATCAAGCGCTAACTAAACTTTTAGAACCTTAATTGACCCATCTTAGCCATTAGAAGGTAGTGAGATGGCCGACTTTGGTGTAGACCGATGTTGGTTGATACTCGATGCTACGCTCATTGAGATCAGACTTTTGGGACATTTTCGGTCGACCACTTGGTAGTCGTATTGAAATAAGCGCCTACGAGAAAGATCAATGATGTGAGATTCCTAGAACCCGGTTACTATTATAGGACAGGATGAACCAACTCAAACTTTTGGTAGGGTAATCACCTATACCTCATGCAAGCCTTAAACCTAGGCTTATTGTGTGAATTGTTTGTGTGTGCTAAACATGACATCATGACATCATTCGCATTGCATATCATTTCTAACTATTTCAAGGACCTAGGGATTTATCTTTGCTCTGTTTTGTAGGGATTATGGCTTCTAGAAAGACTATCCGAATCAACTTCATGGGTATACCTTCTCACTCAAAGAATTGGTTTTAAATTCCGATCATGCTCAATTCATCAAAAGACATGGTTATCTACTTGACTTGGTTATCTCGGTTTTGAAGAAGATATGATGCATGTCCTATTCCATTCTTCGATCCAAACACCATTGCTTTACATTCCTGAATTATCGCTTGGTTCCTACCTTGGAAGAGTTCTCTAAGCTACTTGGGATACCTATTCTTGACCAAATGCCATTCACCGGTCTAGAAAAGGTTCCTAAGTACGAAGACATCGCATCCGCCTTACATCTTAAGCGCTCAGACATTGAAGCCAATTGGGAAACTAGAAGTGGAGTTAAGGGTTTGCTTTCCAAGTTCCTAATTAAGAAAGCCCGAGAATTCCTCAAAGTTATGAGTTTCCATGCATTTGAAGACATTGTGGCCTTGCTAATCTATGGTTTGGTTCTATTCCCTAACTCGGATCAATTCATAGATGTCAATGCCATCAAGTTGTTTCTTACCCGCAATCCAGTGCCTACTTTACTTGGGGACATCCTACATTCTCTCCACACTCGTACTACTAAAAGACAAGGAACTCTCATGTGTTGTATACCGTTACTTTCCAGGTGGTTTATTTCGCACCTTCCTCCATCAGTTATGAAGAACGAACAAAGGTTGAGATGGTCTCAAAGGTTAATGTCACTCTCTCATTCAGATATCCGTTGGAATCTTTTCTCTCAAAAAGACTTCACATTCATTGAGCGTTGTGGAGAATTCCCTAATGTACCGTTACTTGGTATAAAGGGAGGTATTACTTACAACCCTTCTCTAGCTCTACGTCAGTTTGGTTTTTCTCGAAGAGATGGTCCGCATGATATGCTTCTCCAAGACATTGTGTTCGACTACAATCACGATCTCCAGAATTACCGACGAAGGTTCATACACGCTTGGGGCATGGTAAAGAAGACTGATACCAAGACTTTGGGGCACCAAAACTCCATTCCTTGGGAACCTTACCTCAAATGGGTGCGAGCTCGAGCTCAAAACCTCATGATGCCATTCACGCTGTTCTACCAAGAATTATGGAACCTGCTATAGGTGACGCCTATATCGTTCTCCATCCCGACATGCCTACGATTTTGAAGACTTGAAGAGATCCCGGTTCAACTAAAGAAGAAAGGGATACCTTTGAAGCTCGTTATGCAAGTGAGAAGAAAGTGCTAGAGTTGACCAAGCTACTTCACGAGGAGCGAAACATCAACGCCTACATCGGCACCAAGAGGAAGCGCCCATGGGAGACTTAGAGCTTTAAGATTTATATGCTTTTCTTTTGTTTTGAACTATCTCTTGTACTTAAAAAGAAAAAATAATAATAAGAAGAGTACTAATAAATGTTTGCTCATTGTTTGTTTAACAAATTTAAATCTCTTAGGTCCTTGAAAACATTGCATTGCATTCACATAAACATAGCATATCATAGCATAACATCGCATCACAGGTACATTGAAGATTGGTTTTCTCATTCTCTCGCTATTTATTTTAGCAGAAATGGCTCTTGAACAGTCTGTCAAAGATCTTCAAGCTCGAATGCCTGGCCAGAGATGTTCACCAGTTTGGTCCAAGGCCAAGAAGATTTGAAGAAGCTCATCAACAGAAAGAAGAAGGTTGTTGGTCTCCTCAACATGGGCAGACGCTACAAAGGTGGTCCTAAGAGGGTCAGCCGGATAGAGCTCTCAGAAGGAAGTGTCAAGACTGAACAAAGTAACAAGGGTAATGGTGAAGGCCACCGAGCTTGAGAAGAACTATGATGATGGCCAATACTGATGAGGATGACAAGTACAAGCAACTTGAAGATCGTCAATGTGGAAAACCAAGATGTCCGGCTGAATTTTGATGATCCGAGTCTTGTCCTCGTGTTGTGATTCCTCCCAAGTTCAAAGTTCCTACTTTTGCTAAGTATGATGGCATGTCTTGCCCTAAGCTGCATTTGAAGTCCTATGTCCGTAAGATCAATCCCCACACGATGATGAAAGTTGTGGATGCACTATTTTCAAGAGAGTTTGTCCGAACTCGGTTGGAGTGGTATTATCACTAGAGAATGACCGCATCGCACTTGGAGTGACTTAGCGATGCTTTCTGACAGATGAGTACAATGTTGAATTGACACCCACCGCATGCAACTACAGAGCATGTCTATGGGTCGTGATGAGAAGTTCAAGGAGTATGCTCAGAAATGGAGAGACCTAGCAGGCAGAGTTCAACCACCCTTGTCCAATAGGGAGTTGGTTGATATGTTCATGGGAACACTCACAGGCCCATTCTTCAATCATCTGATTGGAAACTCTTCAGCCGGATTCACCGAGCTGATACTTACAGGCGAGCGTATTGAAGCTGGTATCAAGAGTGGAAAGATTCATGTAGATTCATCATCAAATGTTGAGAAGAGATCTTTTGGTGCTAAGAAAGAAGCTAATGCTGTGTATGGTCAGAAAAGCCGAGCCAAGACCGACCGCGCTCAATCTGTGGGGGCAGTTATGATCTCCAATCCTACATCAAGACAACCTCGGAGACGCGCGAACTTAACGCGAACGAAGACCATTTAAGATCAACATGCCTTTGTCGCAAGCCTTGCAACACATGTTGAAAGCAGAGCTGATTACTTTGAGGGATCCTCCTCAGAATGTCAACACCTCCTCTCTAAAATACAATCCTAATGCTAAGTGTGCTTACCATTCCAATAGCCCTGGACATAGTACTGATGATTGTTGGGCTCTGAAGAACAAGATTCAAGATATGATTGAATCTAAGCGATTGAGTTTGATCCTCCGTTGAGACTCGAATGTGATTAACGCCTATGCCTAACCATGACAAGAGTTCCAATGTGTTGGTGAGGATACTTATGTTTTCAACATAGATGACTTGACCATTCCTCGATGACTATTAAGAAGAATTTGCAAGCGGTGTCAATCCAGATGCCCGAGAATTGCCGGTGCCCATCTCTCACCGATGGTTGTCCTTGGTTGAGAAGACGAGTTCGCATGATGGATAACCGTGAGATACTATTTCGAAACCACCTTAAGCGTGTGAAGAAATGTCTAAGTTGAAGATTGACAATGCGAATGAAACAGACCATCTATGGGATACCTTGGGCAGCCAAGTGGAAAGTATGATTACATGGTGAAGCACACTGCTCGAGAGTTACAAGATTCCTATCGAAGATGTTAAGGCGACGGATGGGGTGACGATTTCCGAAGCTATGCGATGTTAACACTATAAGGATTTTGATCCTGTGCCTAGAGTGGAACCTCTCATCATTACTTCTCCCGCAGCCCGTATTCCTCTGACAAAGCTATTCCTTGGAATTATGGAGCTGATGTTTACTATCATGGCGTCAAGCAAGACCCTCTGACCATTGAAGATCTTACAGTTGAAGCTACCATTCTTGACATTGACAACATCACCGGATCAAGTAAGGTGACTCGAACCGGAAGGGTATTCTCTCCAGATATCTCTCCTCCAAAAGACACCGCGACTCCAGCTCGCATTCCAGCTATTCAATCCCTTCCCCAAGCTAGAGGGAAAGAACCAGTGACTCGTCCTGCTTAGTCAGAAGTACCAAAGGAAGTTACTGAAGACACCTCCAAACAAGAAATGGAGGAAATTATGAAGATAATCAAGAAAAGTGACTACAATGTCGTGGAACATTGGGATGACCGCCTAAGATCTCCATGCTTGCTCTGCTCTTGTGCTCTGAGGCTCATGCTAACGCCTTGGTGAAGTTTCTGAAGAATGCTCATGTACCGAAAGACACTACCACTGACCAGTTTGAAGTTTGTATTGCTAGCCTGGCTGCCAACAACGGCCTAGGCTTCTCTGATGCTGATTTGACTCCTACCGGAAAGAAACACAACAAAGCCTTGCACATCTCTGTCGAATGCAAGGGCGTTACATTGTCTCATGTTTTGGTGGATACCGGTTCTGCTCTGAATATCCTTCCGAAGACTGCTTTTGATCGGCTTGATGTTGAAGGGTTGGTTCTGAGACCCAGTGACATTATTGTGAGAGCTTATGATGGTTCTAAGCGAACAGTACTTGGAGAGCTCACTCTGCCTGTCAAAGTCGGTTCCCAGACTTTTGACTCCACATTCTTTGTCATGGACATCTGTCCAGCTTACTCTTGCCTACTTGGACGCCCTGGATACATGGGGCGGTACCTCTACCTTACATCGGTCAAGTACCCGGTGAAGGGAAGGTTGTTACAGTATGTGGTGAAGAGGAGTATATGGTCAGTCATCTACAGTCATTCCGATATCTCGAGATGGAAGGTGAATTCTTTGAGACTCCCTGTCAAGCTTTTGAAACAATACCCAGTCATGCCTGCTGACTCTCCCGCACTCTGAAGTTACACAAGCTCCGCCTAGGATGGCCTCATTGAAAGATGCTCAAGTCTGTTGAAGAAGGTAGTACTATTTGGGGTCAGCCCCGATCTTCCTTTCAAATTTGACAAGACTGGTTTAGGCTTCACCATCAAGGGTCAAGATGATACGCGAACGCGTGCCCAACTTCCTTTCCGCATCGCCGTAGTGGAATCCATGCTATAGAAGACGACAACAACGACTTCGACATCGCAAGTGGATCTTCCCAACCTGCAAAGGGCTCAGAATTGGAAGATCAAGACGCATACCAATCTCCTTTAGTCGAGTAATTGCTCTTGTTTTGTTGCTTTTCGTATTTCTTTATGTTTTGAACAATAAACTTTGAAAGCCTAGTGCCTTACCCGGCATCATGGCTCGCTTATGAGGGTTATTATCTGTCGTTATGTATTTTCATTCAATAAATTCATTGGACTTTTGCATTCAATTGTTTGTTTTCTTTCTTTACTTTATCACCCTTCAAAAAGCTATGTGTTTCTTACACCCACCCACGTGATACATAGAATCACTCCGAATCTCGTTAATAACAACTATGCTATTGCTAAATATGACTTCGATAATCCGATCTACCAAGCAAGACGAAAGTGAGGAAGATTGTGAAGTACCGGAGAACTTGTCGATCTACAGCAAGAAGATCGACTAATACCCACACGAAGAGCAAATTGAGGTTGTGAATTTGATCGATGAAGATGAAAAGAGATCAAGATAGGAGCGGGTCTTGAGAATGTGTTAAAGAAAGGTTGGTTCAGATGCTACGAGACTATATTGAGGTTTTTGCTTGGTCATACGAAGACATGGTGGTTTAGACATTGATATTGTGGTACACCGATTCCGACAAAAGAGGGTTTTCTCCTGAAAAGAAGGTCGGTGCGTCCCGAGATGTCGAGAAAATCAAAGTCAAGTTATAAACAGTTCAATGCCGGCTTCCTAGTGTTACTTCTATCCATGGGTTGCAACGTGGTACCCGTACCTAAGAAGGATGGCAAGGTACGAATGTGTGTGGATTACGAGATCCGAACAAAGCGAGTCCGAAAGATGATTTTCCACTTCCTCATATTGATGTTTCGTTGACAACACCGCCAAAGATAAGGTTTTCTCCTTCATGGATGGTTTCTCCTACAATCGATCAAAATGGCTCAAGACATGGAGAAGACTACTTTGTTACAGTGGGGCACTTTCGCTACAAGGTTATGCCGCTCGGATCGAAGAACGCAGCGCCACTTATCGCGCGTTATGGTGACATTATTTCATGACATGATTCATCACGAGATAGAGGTCTACGCGACATGATAGCTCGATCACGATCAAGAAGAACATCTCGATCATTTGCAGAAATTGTTCGATAGGTTGAAGAAGTACAGACTAAGACTTAATCCTAACAAGTGCACTTTTGGAGTCAGATCCGGAAAACTCCTAGGATTTGTCGTCAATGGAAAAGGTATTGAGGTTGACCCCGCTAAGGTTAAAGCTATTCAAGAGATGCCAGCTCCCCGCACCGAGAAGGAAGTCAGAGGTTTCTTGGGCCGATTGAACTACATTGCCAGATTCATTGCACATTTGACTGCTACTTGTGAGCCAATCTTCAAGTTACTTAAGAAAGATCAAGTGGTAGAATGGAATGACGATTGCCAGATCACTTTTGACAAAATCAAGGAGTACCTTCAGAATCCTCCCATCCTGATGCCGTCAAGGAAGACCTCTTATCATGTACTGATGTTGTTAGAGAATTCAATGGGTGTGTGTTGGGGCAACATGACGAGTCCGGTCGAAAAGAGCATGCAATATACTACCTTAGCAAAAGTTTATCGATCGTGAAACAAGATACTCACCGAGAAAGCTTGCAACGCTTTGGCTCGGTCTCACGACTAAGACAAGATATGTTGACTCACACTACTTTGTTGATTTCAAGATGGATCCGATAAAATACATATTTGAGAAACCACTTTCTCGGAAGAATAGCAAGATGGCAAATGATCGACCGAATATGACATCCAAGACACTTCGTAGAGCAATCAAAGGAAGTGTAGTAGCCGATCATTTGGCTCATCAAGCCGTAGATGACTATCACTATGCATTCAATTTCCGATGAAGATGTTTTACTAGTTACCGATTGTGAAGAACCAGACCATTTAAGGATCGAACAAGGATCCCGATGGACCATGGTCTTTGATGGAGCCTCAAACGACTTGGCAATGGCATTGGCGCCATTATTACATCCCCTACAAAGTGACATACGCCTTTCACCGCCAGATTATGTTTCATTGCACGAACAACATGGCGAATATGAAGTGCATCATGGGTATCAAAGTTTCTATTGATTTAAGAATCAAGTTCTTGCAAGTATATGGAGACTCAACTTTAGTGATCACCGATTATGAGGGATACGAAGCATCCAAATCTTATTCCTATCGAGAGCATGTTCGAGTTTGATCCCCTACTCAAGAAATTACTTTTGATCACATTCCACGAGAAGAGAATCAAGGCATTGGCTACTATGGCATCTATGTTCAAAGTCGATGGGACAACGAGGCTCCCCGGATCATCATTGAGAAGTTTGATGAACCAAAGATATTGTTGTGAGCTTGATACGTAAGAGAAACCTTGGTACTATGACGTGAAGAGGTATCTTGAGACTCAGGAATATCCAGGGGCATCCACAACGATAAGAAGTTCATGAGGAGATTCGCTTCTAAATTCTTCCTCAAAGAACGACATCTTATACAAGCGCAACCATGATCGTGGCATCTCCGTGTAGACCGAAAACAAAGAATACGCATCATGGAAGAGTTACGAAGGCGCATTTGGTACCCACTCTAATGGACACACCATGGCTAAGAAGATTTTGAGTTACTATTGGTCCACCATGGAAGTCGATTGTCACCTATGCTCGATCTTGTCACAAATGATTTATTCAAAGACTCTAAATGTTTTAACTTCTCCTTGGCCTTTTGCAATGTAGGGCATTGACATGATCGGAGAGATTAAGCCCACAGCTTCCAATGGATATCGTTTCATCCTTGTGGCAATTGATTACTTCACCAAATGGGTAGAAGCAGCCTTGTTCGCATCAGTTACCAAGAATGTTGTGGCTCGTTTCATCAAGCATAATCTTATCTGTCGGTATGGCACCCCCGAAAGGATTATCACAGATAACGGTTCCAATCTCAACAACAAGATGATCACCGAACTCGCACGCAGCTCAAGATCAAGCATCACAATTCTTCCATATCGGCCTAAAATGAATGGCATGGAAGCCGCCAACAAAAACATTAAGAAGATTATATAGAAGATGACAGTGACTTACAAAGATTGGCATGAGATGTTACCATTTGCTCTTCATGGTTATCGACCACAGACGAACATCCACAGGGCAACCTTCTCTCGTGATACGGTATGGAAGCCGTCTTACCCATCGAGGTTCGATACCTCAACCGTAGTCCTCCAGAGGCGAGTTAGGCGAAGACGATTGGGTCCGCATCGCCTTGACCGATTAAGTTGATTGATGAGAAACGACTCGTCCATCCGCCATGGATAGATTTATCGAAACGAATGATCGAGCATTTAACAAGAAGGTCAAGCACCGAGTCTACCAAGTCGGTGATCTAGTAGTCAAGCGCATCATTCTTCCACAAGGTGATCCTGGGCAAATGGACTCCCACCTATGAGGGACCATTTGTAGTCAAGACAAGATTTTTCGCGGAGCTATGATACTTAGCACCATGGATGGTGAAGACTTCCCACACCCCGTGAACGCAGATATAATCAAAAATACTACGATAAAGAGACCCGCTAGGTCGATCGCCTAGGCAAAAATAAGGAGATCTGGCGAACCAAAAGGTTCGGAAAAGTTAAGGATATATACAAAACATGTACACCCGCAAGTCGAAAACCCGAAAAGGCGGCTTGGGCAAAAAGGGTATCCCTAGATCTAAAACCCGAAAGGGCGGTCTAGGAAAAGTTGGATTTAAGCGCATTTACTATGTCTCTTCCGATCACCGCCTGCACTACTATCAAGATTCAAGTTTCAAATGGCGAAGACCACTACTCACTTTCTATCGACAAGGAGATGAGATAGTCGAAATATATGAGTACTAGCATAGTTGGAACTTAACGAGATTTTTTCCGCATAGCTTTTTTTTTACTTTTCTTGTGTATAAACAACTTGGCCATACGCCATCTTTCAAATAAACGCAAGCTTCTTTCTCTTTACAATTTTTGTTGTTGTTGTTTGCAATAAGTCCAACGTTTGTTTTGAATGACTATACGCATTTGACAATAAGAATATAATCACAAACATACGAAAAGTGAACATACAAAAGTACTTACTACAAGCTCCAAGAATTGGGACGACGACGAAAGTCACCAAAACATTCCCCCACAGAGCATGATCCCCCACAAAGGTTTCACTCACAACACAACTTCCCCAGCAGAGCAAAAGGGAGTCCACGAGCAGCAATTCCACTCAACTAAGCAATGTTACATCGGCCTCCAAGCAAACACCTCACCCCAACAAGGTATTTATCCCTGGTATCTCTTTCCTTTTTCCCAGCATATCCACCGAAACTTGGTCGATAGTGCACCGAGGAAACCACATCTTCATCTCCCACTGGATTACAACGGATTCTCGACCCTTCCAACTCGGTCTCCAGAACTACCAATTGCTCTCCGAGATCAGCTGTAATCCCTAGTAGAGCGCCTCCTAATTCCCCACAGATCTACACTCAATCCCCAACGGATCGCCTCCTGCATTCTCCTCAAGAGTCCGTATATGAGATCTCCAACAACGAGCCTCTCAAATCTCTACCTTCCTCGACAATATCTAGGCCCAAGACTTGGTCGATAGTGCATTGAGGAACAGATTTCTTTCTTCTCCTTCAAAAGCGGGTTCTCACCTACTCAATTCCCCAAACAGAGTCGAAATCTTCAAACGTAACATCCGCATCTTCAAGATGGATATGTTTTGAAATACCACAACATCTATCATTCATACATTTTCATAAAGTTATAATTCATGCATATGTCATTCATATACATCGTCATGCATACTACTTTGCAAAACTAACCAATATTCTATCAAAGTTCCTCTTGTTTTCTCCAAACAGTGAATACTCGACGCAAACAGTCCGATTGCCCAATCGACGGAAAACTATCCGAAAGACCGCCTTGGTTGTCCTCCGACGATCGTCCAGATTAAGCCCGAATCGACGGAAAACTATCTCAAAGACTACCCTTGGTTGTCCTCCTCCGATCGTCCAGATTAAGCCCGAATCGACGGAAAACTATCTCGAAAGACCGCCTTGGTTGTCCTCCGACGACTAGTCAGATTAAGCCCCGAATCGACGGAAAACTATCCGAAGACCGCCCTAGTTATCCTCCGATAACAAAGGATCAACACCGATGCACAACAGGAAGATATCCACATTTTGCCAACTACTACCTCCCTCAGAGTAATCGGCACGAAGATTTATTCTGATCCTTTCTTATTATCAACAGCAACTACAGAGTTTAGCGTACGACTTAGTTGCCTTGGATGGCATCTTAAGCCCATCCCCGACTACTTATCAACAGTGCTTCACTTTCGAATCGCATATATGGTTAAAAATCAATGCAAACCAATAACTTCATTCAAAGGTGAACACGAAGTCTAACATACGACTCCCTCCAGATGGCATCTTAAGCCCATCTCCATGCTCCTTCCAGAAACGACTACAGAGCCTAGCGTACGGCTCATTCCTCAAAGATCGATTTTTCCAGATGGCATCTTAAGCCCATCCCGTCAATTCTCCTATCGACATTCTCGAGTCTAGCGTGGCTCATCCCAAATAAGTATCCAACTTCTCCAAATGGCATCCGAAGCCCATTCCCGCATCATCCACCAACAATGAGTGCAAATTGTGTGTATTCAGTGTTCAATCATCTTCTACCTCGTGTCACGAAGACAAGCGTGTCAATCTAACCCTCAAAGACAAGAAGATTGAACAGGCAGCTCATACCCCAAAATTTGCCTCCATCTACTCAAGAGATTTCATACATCTATACTCAAGGATTCCTCAAGAGTCGATCGACAAACTCTCTCCTAGACAATCAACCCAAACTAGGGTTTGGTATCTCTCATCAAGATGGACTTCCAACATCTCCAATGGTCTTCATGCCTTCTCATATGCATCAAAGATTCTCCATGTCAAGTTTCAAGCTTCACAGTCAAGTTTCCTCGCATAATTGCTCGATGGTTGAAAATCACAGATTGACAAAAGTCAACTATGGTCAACATACAACAAACTTCATAATTTTGGGTCAACATCCTCATTTTGAAGTTACATTCATCATTTGATCAAGGGTTGATCATGATTCATCAAGAAAACTCAAGATTTGCTCAAAAGTCAAACTTTCTAAATTAGGGTTTCTAGGTGAAAAGTCAATCGAACTTTGACCGATCATAATTTCTCATACTTTCTCGTAAAGTTTTCCACCACCTCTTGTTTTGAAGGAAATTCATTCTCTACAACTTCATGTCTCACAAGAATGTCCAAAAATCTTCATTTGAGAGGTATAGCTCAAAACATTACAGTCATTTTCAAAGTCAACAAAAGTCAACTTTTGTTTTGAAGATATATTGAGCATGGAAACTCCAATTGAGATGAGACCAAAAAGGTTGGTTAGAGGACTCTTAGAGCTTTCCAAAAAGTCCAAGAACACTAAAAAATGTGGAACATTGAGCAAGATACACCATTCACAAGTTGGGCAATTTTGAAGGAATACACAAAGAGAGATACTTCTAAAAATCAAATTTTTTGCAAATGGGCTTGCTTTTTCTTCATCCAAACTTATTCCTCATACAATTAGGAATATCCAAGCCCAATGCCATGAATTTTTATTTTATTTTTCTATTTAATTTGGAATTTATTCATTTAAATACAAATTAAATTTAAAAATAAAGTATAAAATCAAAATTAATTGCAAGATTGATTTTTATTCTTTCCTTGAGACCCAAGCAACTCTCAAAGACCAGCAAATTTCGAAATTTGATGAATATGGCAAGATTGGATTGGAAATTAATCAAGTTTTGAAAATTTGATTTTGTACAAAAATCAAATTTGATTTGCTTTGAATGTTGATTGATTCTTGCCAAAAACCATCCCAAATCCATCCAGTATAAATATATGATGCATACCTATCAAGAGAGAACAGAAAAATTGCCCTAAGAACCCTATTCCAAAGCTCAAAAAACCGTGGTGCACAAGCAAGTGGCAGCCCTAGTTCCAGTCGATTTCAATCAATTTTGAGGTGTCCAACACATTCCTTGACATCTCCAGAATCGATTCAGACCTTCACTTTGCCAAAAACCATCAAGAATCGTGAAAACCGAAATTGGTTTGTTCTTGAAATTTCAAAAATCGTATTCTTTCATTCATGCATTATTAATGTGATTTGTGTTTGTTTTTGTGATCAGTGATGTGTTTGCAAGCTTTCTGGGTGCTTTAATCGAATTTCCATGGCCGGGAACACGTATTGCCATTGTTAGGGTTTCCTGTGCCGTTTTAGGGTTTCACAAAATAGGAAAAATTGGACCTCAAGACCAGTACCATTGCATTCGGAATGATGTTTCCAATCGAACCATGGTCTTAGATGTTATTTATATTATGTATGCTGTGTTTTTGATTTTGCCAGGGCCTGTAGCGTCGAGCAATGGCCGACGCTGAGCTTTCAAATATTCAAAACGAGGAAGACGATGGATGGCGCGAAGACGAGGCAGTCAGGAGGCGACGCGTGTTATAACCCACTCACTCCGGATCTCAAACAGTGAAACACACATGGCGTAGTGGTAAAGGCGTGTACTGTTGGTAGATGCACCCTATAAATTGCTAGTAACTAAGCGTGTATGGCAAGATAATAACGGACATATCCCACTAATTTGCAAGATAAAATACTTGAATCAACACACTTCTTTCACACATGCACCCCTTAGGGTAATTCTCTCTCGTTGCCTTACGAATTCAAATGGTCAAGTCCCTCGAACGTAGAGGTATTCTAGCACCGTTGCCTACAAACAAATCATCATAGTCCCTTCGATACAAAGATCATAGACCCACGATGTCGCCTCCAAATACATGATCTTGACCCTCGATTGTCGCCTACGAAAAATGATGATAGTCCCTTCGAATGTGCTAGGATACTTCCTACAAGCTGCCTTCTATGACCATCCGATGTCCCTTCGAATGGAGCTACCTACTAACTAATGGTATGGCTAGCGCTATTCTATAGGAACGTAACAATACAAAAAAACGACCAATTCTGAGTAGGTGATAAGACTTCACACCACACACTCTTTTTCAAAATTCAAACTTCTTTCCAAAACAAAACATTTCAAAACACTTTGTATACATTCCTACATGAATCATTACAAAGTCAAAGCGAAATGCCTTTTCAAAACATTTTTTTGTCAAACACACAAAAAGCAATTTTAAAAGGTGATCTGGAGCAACTAAGAGCCCGTAGATAACTACGGATGGAAAGGGGTGCTAATACCTTCCCTTTTCATAACCATTCTCCCGAACTCAGAATCTAAACGAAGGTCTTTTTCTGTAATTTTACCTTCCCTTAATTGGATAAAAATAAAAGTCGGTGGCGACTCTTGCTATCCGCACATTTGCGATACAAAAATCCTACAAAGTCAGTTCACCGTGTTACAACGATCACGGTTTGCATACCTCTCTTCCAATTTTGATTTCTATAATTCACACATATTTCATGTGATTTGTTTGCATATTTGTGTTCATAATGCTATTTCGAAGCTTTTTATGTAGTTTAATTCGAGTTTGAGTACAGGTATACAAATTTTCCATTGCTAGGGTTTGAAGCTCCAATTTAGGGCTTTACAAATTAGACAAAATCAAACAAAACTGAGGGGATGGTTGTCCTTAGGAGATCGATTCCAATCGATCTATGGTCTTACAATTAATTTCCATTGCATATTTTAAATTGTATGATTTGCAGGAACTATGGCTACGGAAAAAAATTGTCGCTATAGGCTATAGTAATAGACACAAATCGTTGGTATAGGTCTGTGTCTCAAGGAAGAAGATGAAGGTTAGCACGCGTTTTTCCTTTTAAATTATTTTCAAATTCTTGTTTTCGCTTATAAACATATTATTTCATTACACTAACAGCAAAACATCACAACTCAGTTGGCAGGAGGCGCGCGCGTGTGACCTCAGGGGCAGGGGTTTGATCCCTGGCTACCCCAACTATTTTTTTGGCATTTGTTTTACTAACCTTTTTTCTATTTTCTTCATATTTTCTTCATATTTTCTTATTTTATTTAATTACTTTCCAAACATTTTTTAAATACAATAAAAAATCACAAAAAATATTTCTTTTCATAATTAGGTTAGAAAAACTTTACTTTAATTTTTTTCATCAAAAAAATATTATTTTTCACTCTTATTTTAATTAATTGTTAATTAATCGAAAATTAACTGTTAATTACTTTTTCCATGTTAAAATTAATCCAGAAAATTCCCAAAAATATTTTCTTCATTTAATTAGGTTTACTAACCCTAAAACCTTTTTCTAACATAAAAAATATTTTTTTACTAACATTATTTTCTCTTATTTACAATGCAATCCTTTCCGCGATATCTTTTTCTGATTATTATAAATTGCCCACAGGTTGGAACAACTAGGGTTTAAATTCCTCGCATTTTTTACTATCATGTAACTGCTCATGGGATGTAATAGTTTAATTAGGGTTTACTTTCCGCACTCTTATATTATGTATCTGCCCCAAAGCCATGTAATAGTCTAGGGTTTACTTTCTCGCACTTTTACTTTCTGCACCTCTATTATTTTGTACATATTTAACTACTAGTAACTAGGCATGTATGCCAAGACTAAATCAAATAACATAGATCACTCTTAATCATAAGATAAATATATGAATACAACACACTTCTTGCACACCCCTTAGGGTATCCTCTCTTGTTGCCTTACGAATAAACAATGGTCATGTCCCTCAAACGTAGGGATATCTTAGCTAAGACACTCACGAATAATATCATCACAGTCCCTTCAAATCAAAGATCATAGTCCCTCGATAACCCTCGATTGTTGCCTACGAATACATGATCTTGTCCCTTGGTTGTTGCCAACGAAAAATGAAGATCGTCCCTACTAAATGCTAAGGTATCCTTATATGTTGCCTTCTATGACCATACGATGACCCTTCGAATGTCCCTTTACATCCAACGGATAGAGTTACCTACCAACTAATGGTATGGATAACGCTACCCTAAAGGAAAGCAAAATAACATGGAAACGACCATTCTGAGTAGGTAGTTACTCTTAATTGCTTGCTCTATCAAAAAGAAAGGCTACCTTAGGGCTTTAGATCACTTTATTGCTTTCATTGTTTGACTTATCTGCTTTACTTTTAAGGGTTGCTTGGGTATTATACTTGTGGGGGATCCTACACCCTGATCCAGGTTTCCTTAGGTAAGTAGCAATAAATCATCACGACTGCTTTGGATATCTCGATGCTCCTCATGTTCAGTTGAGGAAAGTATTTGGCGTCTGCGTGGTGTCATAAGCACTAACGCAACTTTTAGAACCCTAATTGACCCATCTTGGCCATTAGAAGGTAGTGAGATGGCCGATTCGGTGCAGACTGAGGTTGGTTGATACTCGATGCTACGCTCATTAAGATTCGACTTTCAGGATGTTTCGGTCGACCACTTGGTAGTCGTATTGAAATAAAGCCTACGAGAAAGATCAATGATATGAGATTCCTAGAACCCGATTACTATTATAGGACAAGTTGACTCTAGTAGGGTAGACACCTATACCTCATGCAAGCCTTAAACCTAGGGCTATTGTGTGAATTGCTTGTGTTTGCTACTTGTTTTAAACATGACATCATAACATCATAACATCAAAACATCATATCATTTCTAACTATTTCAAGGACCTAGGGATTTATCTTTGCTCTGTTTTATAGGAGTTATGGCTTCCAGGAAGACTATCTGAATCAACTTCATGGGTATACCTTCTCAACTCAAATAATTAGTTTCAAAAGTTCCCGATCATGCTCAGCTTATCAAAATGCATAGTTATCTACTTGACTTGGTTATCTCCGATTTTGAAGAAGATATGTTGCACGTTGTATTCCAGTTCTTCGATCCAAAACATCACTGCTTTACATTCCCAGATTATCAGTTGGTGCTTACATTGGAAGAGTTCTGTAAGCTACTTGGGATAAATATCCTTGATCAGATACCAGTCACCGGTTTCATAAAAAGCTCCGAAATATGAAGACATCACATCAGCGTTACATCTAAAGCGATCAGACATTGAAGCTAATTGGGAAACAAGAAGCGGAGTTAAGGGTTTGCTTGCTAAGTTTCTAATAAATAATGCTCGAGAATTCCTAAAGGCTATGAGTTTCCATGCATTTGAAGACATTTTGGCCTTGCTAATCTATGGCTTGGTGCTATTTCCTAATCCCGACCAGTTCGTACACGTAAACACCATCAAGATATTCCTCACTCGTAATCATGTGCCTACCTTACTTGGGGACATTCTGCATTCTCTCCACACTCATACTACCAAAAGACAAGGAACTCGCATGTGTTTCATACCGTTACTTTCCAGGTGGTTTATTTTGCACCTTCCTCAATAAGTAATGAAGAACGAGCAAAGATTGAAGTCGTCTCAAAGGATGATGTCACTCTCATTCAAATATTCGTTGGTGTCTTTTTTCTCAAAATAACTTCACTTTCATTGAGCATTGTAGGGAATTCCTTAATGTACCAGTCCTTGGCATAAGAGGAGGTATCACTTACAACCCTTCTCAGCTCTACATCAGTTTGGTTATGCTCGAAGAGATGGTCCTCATGATATGCTTCTCCAAGACATTATGTTTGACTACGAAAACGATCTCTAGAACTACCGTCGAAGATTTGTGCATGCTTGGGGCATGGTGAAGAAGACTGATACCAAGACTTCAGGGAACAAAAATTCTATTCCTTGGGAACCTTACCTCAAATGGGTGCGAGCTCGAGCTCAAAACCTCATGATGCCCTTTATAGCTGTTCTACCAGTGGTTATGGAAACTGTTGCTGAAGGTGACGAACCCTATACCATTTTCCATCCAGACATGCCTACTAATTTCGAATACTTGAAGATATCCTGGATTCAACTTAAAGAAGAAAGGGATACCTTCGAAGCTCAATGCCATACAAGCGAGAAAAAGGTATTAGAGTTGACGAAGCTACTTCACGAGGAGAGAAGCATCAATACCTACTTCAACACAATGAGGAAGCTTCCATGGGAGATCTAAGCTCTAGGAATTTTCTTTTGTTTGTTTAAACTTTCATTTTCACTTTCTAAAAATTAAACTAATAAAAAGTTTGTTCGTGCTTGTTTAACAAATTTAAATTTCTAAGGTCCTTGAAAACATTGCATATCATGGTATAACATTTCATAACAGATACATTAAAGACCAGTTTTCTTATTCTCTCGCTATTTATTTCAGCCAAAATGGCTCTTGAACAGAATGTCAAAGATCTCCAGGCTCAGAACGCCCAATTTTAGGAGATGTTCGCCAATTTGGCCCAAGGCCAAAAAGATCAGAAGAAGCTCATCACCAGAAATAAGAAGACCATTGGTATTCTCAACATGGGAAGAAATCACAAAGGACCAGTCAAGGTGATCAGACAGCTCGAATTCTCAGACAAGAGCGGCGAAATTGAAGGAAGTATCAAAAATAATGAAGGAAGCCATCATGAGTCTGAAAACAGAGAAGAAGACTATATGAGTGAGCAGTATCCTGACGACGAAAAATACAAGCGACTTGAAGACCGTCTGAATGCTGTGGAAAATCTGAAAATGTCAGGGCTTAACTTTGATGATCTAAGTATTGTTCCTGGTGTGGTAATTCCCCACAAGTTCAAAGTTCCTACCTTTGCCAAGTATGATGGCATCGCTTGCCCGAAGTTGCATCTGAAGTCCTATGTTCAGAAGATCCATCCTCATACTGAAGACAGGAAATTGTGGATCCATTTCTTTCAAGAGAGTTTATCCAGAACTCAGTTGGAGTGGTATTATCAATCGGTGGGGGCAGTCCTGGTCTCCAATCTCGTGCCAGCGCAACCTAAACAATACAACGCGCGTAGCCAGAACGCGCCAAGAAGACAATTTACAAAGATCAACATGCCGTTATCTCAAGCACTACAACACATGTTGAAAGCAGAGCTCATTACTTTGAGGGATCCTCCTCAACACGTTAATACTTCCTCTCCAAAGTATAATCCTAAGGCAAGGTGTGCATACCACTCCAATAGCCCAGGTAATGACACCAACAACTGTTGGGCCCTGAAGAACAAGATTCAAGACATGATTGAAGCAAGGGAAATTGAATTCGACCCTCCCGGCAAAAATCTGAATGTGATCAATGCACCAATGCCTGACCATGGTAAAAGTGCCAATGCTATTGACAATGAATCCTATGTTTATGATGTGAACGAGATGACTATTCCTCTGATGACTGTCAAGAAAAATTTGCTGTAAGCCAGTGTATCTCCAGGGTGCCCGGACGAATGTCGTTGGTGTGCAATTAAATCTGATGGATGTGCTTGGTTGAAGAGGCGTATTCAACACACGATGGACAACCGAGAAGTGTTATTTCTGAAACCTCCATCTATGGAGAATCTGTGTGAAGATGTTGCTAAAAATCAGAAAATTGAAGACGCAAGAAAATCCATACCAGACGTTTGGGATACCTTGGGGCAGCCAAGTGGAAAGTTTGATTTCATGGTTAAATATACCGCTCCCGAAAGTTACAAGATTCCAATCGAAGACATCAAGGCAATTGGATGGGGAGACGATTACCCAGAAGAGTATGCTGATGTGAACACAATAAGGATCACCTTTGTCGATCCTGCACCTAGAGTGGCACCCCTAATTATTACCCCCCAGACCAATACCATATTCCTCTAACAAAGCTATACCTTGGAATTATGGAGTCGAAGTTTACTATCATGGCGTCAAGCAAGAACCTTTAACCATTGAAGACATTGCAGTTGAAGTTACCAATCCTAACATCGACAACATCACCGGATCAAGAAAGGTAACCAGAACCGGAAGAGTATTTTCCCTAGAGATCTATCCTCTGAAAGACACTACTACACCAATTCGCATTCCTGCTATCGAACCAATTCCCGAAGCTAGAGGGAAAGAAAAAGTAACTCATCCTACTCAGACAAAAGTACCAAAGGAAGTTGTTGAGGATACCTCCAAGCAAGAAATGGAGGAAATTCTGAAGATCATCAAGAAGACAGACTACAATGTTGTGGAACAGTTGGGACAAACTCCGTCCAAGATATCCATGCTAGCTCTGTGATTGTCCTCTGAGGCTCATGCTAAAGCCTTAGTAAAGTTTCTGAAGAATACTCACATACCGCAAGACACTACTGCTGATCAATTTGAAGGTTGTATTGCTAGCCTGACTGCCAACAATGGTTTAGGTTTCTTTGATGCTGATTTAACTCCTGCCAGAAGGAAACACAACAAAGCCTTGCACATCTCCATTGAATGCAAGGGCACTACACTATCTCACGTATTGGTGGGTACTTGTTCTGCTCTAAATGTTCTCCCGAAGAGCGCTCTCGACCGACTTAATACTGAAGAAGTGGTCATGAAGCCCAATGACATAATCGTAAGAGCTTTTGATGGTTCGAAAAGAACAGTACTTGGAGAGCTCAACCGGCCAGTTAAAGTGGGTTCCCAGAATTTTGACTCTACTTTCTTTGTCATGGATATTCGTTCAACTTATTCTTGCCTAGTTGGACGCCCTTGGATACATGGGGCAGGCGCTATCACCTCTACCCTACATCAGAAGCTGAAGTACCCAATGAAGGGGAAGATTGTTACAGTATGCGGTGAAGAAGAATATATAGTAAGCCATCTGCAGTCATTCTAATATATCAAAATGGAAGGTGAATTCCTCGAAACCCGCTGTCAAGCTTTTGAAGCAATTCCACGAGTCATGCCTGTTGACTCTTCTATCACTCTTGAAGTTACTAGAGTTCCACCGAAGATGGCCTCACTGAAAGACGCCAAAGTTATGGTTAAAGAAGGAGGATGTATTATTTGGGGTCAGCTCCCCGATTTTCCATTCAAATTTGACAAGACTGGTTTAGGCTTCACTAATAAAGGTCAGAAGATGATACGTCGCAAACGTTCCGGAAAACTTCTTTTCCACATTAACAAAAGCGGAGTCCATGCTATAGAAGACGACGATGGCAACTTCGACATCAACAACTGGATCTTCCCAACTCCAGACGACAGAGACGACAGACTCAACAATTAGAAGACTGGAGATGTTATACCAATATCCTTTAGACAGGAGTAATTGCTTTTTCTGCTTTCAAACACTAAACTTTAAGCCTAGTGCCTTGCTCGGGGCACCACGGCTCGTTTGTGAGGGTTATTATTTGTCATTCACATATTTTCATTCAACAAATCATTGGACTTTTGCATTCAGATATTGTGCTCTTTGTCTTTATTTTTACTTTATCACCCTTTTAAAAAGCTATGTGTTCTTACACACACCCACATAATACACTGCAGATTCACTCCGAATCTCGTCAATAACGACTCTGCTATTTCTAAATATGACTTTGATAATCTGATCTACCAAGTCAAAGACGAAGGTGAGGAAGATTGTGAAGTTCCAGGAGAACTTGCCAGGCTACTACAATAGGAAAAACAGGTTATACAGCCACATGAGGAGCCAGTCGAGGTTGTGAATCTAGGTACGGACAAAGACAAAAAGGAAATCAAGATAGGATTAGATCTTGAGAGCAATATCAAAGAAAGATTGGTCCAGATACTTCGAGACTATATCGAGATTTTTGCTTGGTCCTACGAAGATATGCCAGGTTTAGACATTGACATTGTGGTACACCGACTACCGACGAAAGAAGGTTTTCTCCCTGTGAAGTAGAAGGTTCGTCGTATGCGTCCTGAGATGTCCAAGAAAATCAAAGTGGAAGTTATAAAATAGTTCAATGCCAGTTTCCTAGCCGTTACTTCTTATCCATAGTGGGTTGCAAACGTGGGGCCCATACCTAAGAAGGATGGAAAAGTACGTATGTGTGTGGACTACCAATCAGATCAAAATGGCTCCCGAAGACATGGACAAGACTGCTTTCTTCGTTACACAGTGGGGCACATTCTGTTACAAAGTCATACCGTTTGGACTGAAGAATGTTGGCGCCACATATCAACGTGCCATGGTAGCTTTATTCCATGACATGATTCATCATGAGATAGAGGTCTACGTCGACGACATGATAGCTCGATCACAAACTGAAGAAGTACATCTCGATCATTTGCGAAAGCTATTTGATATACTGAAGAAATACAGACTAAGACTTAATCCTAACAAGTGCACCTTTGGAGTCAGATCCAGTAAACTCTTGGGATACATTGTCATTGGTAAAGGTATTGAAGTTGACCCTGCCAAGGTTAAAGCTATTCAAGAAATGCCAGCTCCCCGTACCGAGAAGGAAGTCAGAGGTTTCTTGGGACAACTAAACTACATTGCCAGATTCATTGCACATATAACTGCTACTTGTGAGCCGTTACTGAAGAAAGATCAAGTAGTGAAATGGAACGACGATTTCCAGACAGCTTTTGACAAAATCAAGGAGTACCTACAAAATCCACCTATCCTGATGCCACCAGTCAAAGAAAGACCTCTTATCTTGTACTTAAAAATATTAGAGAACTAAATGGGGTGTGTGTTACGGCAACATGATGAGTCTGGTCGAAAAGAGTATGCAATATACTACCTTAACAAAACGTTTACCGACTGTGAAACAAGATACCCACAGCTTGAGAAAACTTGCTTGGCTTCGCTGTCACGACTAAGACAAGATATGTTGACTCGTGATACGGTGAACTCGACTTTGAGATTTTGTATCGCAAATGCGGATAGCAAGAGTCGCCACCGACTTTTATTTTTATCCAATTAAGGAAGGTAAAAGTACGTAAAAGACCTTCGTTAGATTCGAAGTACGGAGAATGGTTATGAAAAGGGAAGGTATCAACACCCTTTCCATCCGTAGTTATCTACGGCTCTTAGTTGCTCTAGATCACTTAAAATTGTGCTTTCGTGTGTTTGACAAAATGTTTTGAAAAGGCATTTCGCTTTGACTTTGTAATGATTCATGTAGGAATGTATACAAAGTGTTTGGAAATGTTTTGTTTTGAAAAGAGTTTGAACTTTGACAAAAGTGTGAGGTGTGAAAAGCATTTTGATAGAGCAAGCAACTAAAAGTCTTACCTACCTCGTAATTGGTCGCTTTTGTTATTTTACGCTCTTTTAGAATAGCTAGCCATACCATTAGTTGGTAGGTAACTCCATTCATTGGATGTAAGCGGACATTCAAGGGACATCGATGGTCATAGAAAGCAACATGTAGGAAGTATCCTAGCACATTCAAGGACTATCATCATTTTCGAGACAACAATCGAGGGTCAAGATCATGTATTCGGAGGCTTACATCGTGGGTCTATGATCTTGTATCAAGGGACTATGATGATTTGTTTGAAGGCAACGGTGCTAGAATACCTCTACGTTCGAGGGACTTGACCATTTTGAATTCGTAAGGCAACGAGAGAGAATTACCCTAAGGGGTGCATGTGTGAAAAAGAGTGTGTTAATTCAGGCATTTTATCTTGAAAATTAGTTAGCTATGTCCAATTTTAGTCTTGCCATACACGCCTAATTACTAACAGTTTATAAGGTGCGAAAATTAAAGTGCGGAATGTAAAGTGCGGAAAGGTAAATGTCCTACGCTATTACATGGCTTTGGGGCAGATACATAATTTAAACTTGCGGAAAATAAAATCCTAATTTAAACTATTACATCCCATAAACAGTTACATTATTGGAAAAAATGAAAACGGTAAAGAAACGTCTGAAGCGGAATAACCTGTGAAACGATAAGAGAAATCGGAAAATATGATGAAATGAATAAGAGAAAATGTTAGAAAAAATGCAAATTTTTAATTGGAAAAAATATGGCATGCTGGAAATAACATAAATATGCTAAAATAATTTTTTGGGATTTTTTGAATGCAATTTAATAATTTAAAATGAATTAAAAGTAATTAAAATGCAAAATTATGAATAAAAATAAATATGCATGCAAAATTGTATTTTTTAATTTTATAAATTAAATAAAGGTTTTCTGAAAATAAATGCAAAAGGAAAAAATATTTTTGGTATTTTTAATGCATGAAATAAAAATATGAAAAGAAATTAAAATAACATAAAAATATTAAATAAAAAGAAAATATGAAAAATATGAAAATAGTGTAAAGTTTGAAAAAGGAATGCAAAACCAGGTCCCAGGCTGAATCGAACTCATGACCATGGGGTGAAACCTTGAGATTGCTGGCCTCTACCACTACGCCACTTGACACTTGGTGTTGGAAAGGTTGAAAACAATTGCATATGAATGATGACACGTCCTGGATATTTGAATTCAAACGCACAGTCAGCATGTGGACCCCAGGTGGAAAGAGAGAACGAATCAGGAAGCGCGAAGACGCCACGCATGCTCGCCGGTTTCAACATCGGTCAACGACGCCGGAGCCCTAGCTCCGGTCGTCTTCTCCGATGAAGCCAACCTTCAAACCTGCAAAAATAACACGAATAAATGGGAAAAGAGCACCCTACCCCCCTAAATCGGACCTCCTGAATCCAATGGTGACATTAGTTTTCCCTGAAAACGCCTGTATAGGCCGGTTCGATCGAAGCAGCTTACAAAACCCTAACTATGGCATATCATGATTTTTACGTGCAAGCTTTGAAACGATTGCCCAGATCAGCCTTATAGAACCTCGTGAACACAACAAAAGCATTAGAAACAATGGAAACACGCAGAATAGTAAAATGCAATTTCAAGAAAAATTCAAATATGTATGAATGTGTATGGCACAATTTGGCTTGCTTTGATCAATAACAATGATGCATTCTTACTCAAGCTTACCCCCTGGACACGTTTGGATGGCTGGAAGAGGCTGAGAGTGGCTGGAAATAAGAATTCAATTTTTCAAGATTCTTGAAATTTTTTGACAAAATAAGGGTTTGGCTTGAGCTAGGGTTTCCTCCTTTTGGCTTGGCATGTTGCTGAGTATTTATAGAGGCAATTTGGAGAGAAAAAGGAGTGAAAAAAGATTCATCCATCAATGTGCAATATTTTTCCATTTAAAATAAATCAAATCTTTGAAAAAAATTGATTTTCTCATGAATGCAAAGGCTAGCACGAATTTGGTATGAATTATGGGCTATCTTGGTCTTCAAGGAAGATATAAATCCAATCCTTTTTGAAAAAAATCTTATTTTCATATTTTACATGATTTAGTTTTGAATTAAATGTTTTAAAATTCAAATATAAATCATAAAAATAGAAAATTACCATGGCCAAGCATTTATGGGTCAAAATCATGTCATGAACAAGTTTGGACCAAAAGATTTTTGGCCCATTTGGAAAATTTTGCCTTTTGACCAAAATGTCCTTTTGTGCAATTGTCCAAAATTGCCCAACTTCTGAATAGTGCATCTTGCTCAATTTTTTACATTTTTGAGTATTCTTGGACTTTTTGAAAAGCTCTAAGAGTCCTCTAACCAACCTTTTTGGTCTCATATCAATTGGAGTTTCCATGCTCAATATATCTTCAAAACAAAAAATTGACTTTTTGTTGACTTTGAAAATGACCAGTAATGTTTCGAGCCATACCTCTCAAATGAAGCATTTTTGGACATTCTTGTGAGACATGAAGTTGTAGAGAATTGAATTTCCTTCAAAACAAGAGGTGGTGGAAAATTTCGAGAAAGTATGAAGAAGTTATGATCAAGAAAGTTCATTGACTTTTCATCTAGAAACCCTAATTTAGAAAGTTTGACTTTTGAGCAAATCTTGAGTTTTCTTGATGAATCATGATCAACCCTTGATCAAATGATGAATGTAACTTCAAAATGAGGATTTTGACCAAAATTATGAAGTTTGACAGTATGTTGACCACGTTGACTTTTGTCCAATACAACCGATTTTCAACCATCTGAGCAATTGTCTGAGGAAGCTTGACTTGTAAGGCTTGAAACTTGACATGGAGAATCTTTAAAGCATATGAGGAGGCATGAAGACCATTGGAGATGTTGGGAGTCCATCGTGACCTGAGAATTGCCAAACCCTAGTTTGGGTTGATTGTCTAGGAGAGAGTTTGTCTGATCAACTCTTGAGGAATCCTTGAGTATGGATGTATGAAATATCTTGAGAAGATGGAGGGCAAATTTTGGGGTATGACAGACTCACACTACCTTTTTGGTATCTAAGATGGATCCGATAAAATACATATTCGAGAAACCTGCTCTCTCCGGAAGAACGGCAACATGGCAAATGATCTTGACTGAATACGACATCCAGTATACTACTCACAAGGCGATCAAAGGAATTATATTATCTGATCATTTGGCTCATCAAGACGTAGATGACTATCAGTCTATGCATTCCAAGTTTCCAGATGAGGATATTATGTTAGTCACTAATTACGAAGAACCTAGACCAGACGATTGACCTGAACCAGGATCCCGATGGACCATGGTCTTTGATGGAGCCTCAAATGCACTTGGCAATGGTATTGGCGCCATCTTTACATCTCCTACAGGAGGACACACGCCTTTCACCGCTAGACTATGTTTTGACTGCACCAACAACATGGCCAAATACGAAGCATGCATCATGGGTACCAAAGCTGCTATTGACTTAAGAATCAAATTCTTGCAAGTGTATGGAAACTCAACTTTGGTTATTAGTCAGATTAAAGGAGATTGGGATATGAAGCTTCCGAATCTCATTCTATATCGAGAGCATGTGTTGAATCTGATCCCTTACTTCGAAGAAATCACTTTTGATCACATCCCATGAGAAGAGAATCAGTTGGTAGACACATTAGCTACCATGTAATCTATGTTCAAGGTCAGATGGGACAACGAAGCTCTCCAAGTTACTATTGAAAGACTAGATGAACTAGCATACTATTGTGAACTTGATACTGAAGGAACAGAAGAGGAACCTTGGTTCTACAAAGTGAAGAGGTATCTCGAGGCTCAAGAATATCCCGCAGGGGCATTTGTCAATGATAAGAAGTTCTGAAGAAGATTCGCCTCCAAATTCTTTCTCAGCAACGACATCTTATACAAGCGCAATCATGACTTGTGCTTACTCCGTTGTGTAGATTAGAAAACAGCGGAATGAATCATGGAAGAGTTACATAAAGGCGCATTCGGTACCCACTCCAGTGGACATATAATGGCTAAGAAGTTTCTAAGAGCAGGTTACTATTGGTCCACCATGGAAGCTGATTGTTACCGGTATGCTCGATCTTGTCGCAAATGCCAGATATACGCATACAAAGTGCACATACCTCCAGTCCCATTGAATGTTCTGACCGCTCCATGGACTTTCGCAATGTGGGGCATTGACATGATTGGAGAGATCAAACCCACCTCTTCCAATGGACATTGTTTCATCCAAGTTGATATTGATTACTTTACCAATTGGGTAGAAGCAGCCTCGTTCGCATCTGTTACCAAGAATGTTATGGCTCAATTCATCAAGCAAAATCTTATCTATCGGTATGGCATCCCCGAAAGGATTATCACGGACAATGGTACCAATCTCAATAACAAAATGATCACCAAACTCTGCACGTAGTTCAAGATTAAGCATCAAAACTCTTCTCATATTGGCCAAAAATAAATGGCATAGTGGAAGCCGCCAACAAGAATCTCAAGAAGATCATACAGAATATGACAGTGACCTATAAGGATTGATATGAGATGTTGCCATTTGATCTCCACGGTTATCGCACTACAATACGAACATCTACAGGGGCAACCCCTTTCTCTCTCGTATATGGTATGGAAGAAGTCCTACCTATCGAGGTTCAGGTACCCTCAATCAGAGTACTCTAGGACGAAGAGTTAGATGAAGACGAATGGGTCCAGACTCGCCTTGACTAGATCAACTTGATCGACAAAAAACGGCTCGCAGCCATATGCCATCTGTAACACCCCAAATCTACCCAAGGTTTTATATACAAAAATCAGAGTAATTTAAAATTTCATAAAGTAAATACTGAGGCATCACATCATCAAACCAAATCACCTTAAACAGTTTATTTTAAAGTATAACTTTGATACATAGCATCGGAAATCATAAATTGATTCAAAAACATCAACACATCTTCTTTAATAAACTTCCTTATCAAATCATGTTTTCATAAAGTATGATTCTATTTACAAAAGGAAGAACAACAAAAGAACAATCGACAAGACAACATAAATATTCCCCGAGTGCTACGACGTAGCGATAATCGACACGACTAATGCAGCCTATAAACTCCGTCTTCATAACCTGACGTTACTAATATATAGGTAACGCTAAACAAGTAAAGGGTGAGATACTCCAAAACATATAATTAAAGGCATGATAAAATATATATATAGTTTTGGAATTGTAAAGGATATAAGTTAATAAGTGCATTCCAACACATATCCAAACCTCACTTACTCTTATCGTCATTCTAAAGTGTATAATCTATACTTAATCGCCTTAGCCTCATCGGCACAAATCATCACAACAACATGTAAACCTCCGTCACCGCGAAATCGTCACAAGCTAATACATAGCTAATTAACACGGCAATCATAAACAACAACATTAAACAATGCTAATAATATAAGCAACATAAACAAATCATCACAAATTTGGCTAAAGCCCATCTTCGCTTTTGGCATAAAAGCCCATCATCGCTTTTGGCATAAAGCCCATCTTCGCTTTTGGCATAAAGCCCATCATCGCTTTTGGCATAAAGCCCATCTTCGCTTTTGGCATAAAGCCCATCATCACAACATCATCACAAACATCATCACAACATCATCACAAACATCATCATATCATATATCATCGCGATTCAATATTATCCATCAATCAACAAAAACCCAACGCCAAACAACTCAAACATAAACATAACCGACTCCATGAGACACGACTATGTTATGCATGTGGTACCCATCGCTTTGTCCGTAATTAGGACACTTGGCATAAAGCCGATCTTCGCCGCATAAAAGCCATCATCCCTTGGCATAAAAGCCTCTTCGCAGCATAAAGCCTCTTCGCTTATGCAATGTATGTGACTCGACAATAAAACAACACAACACCAAAACATCATCATCGCTCATCAAAATTGGCACAAAGCTCACATCGCCATAACTTATCCACATACAGATAAATCTATCATCGCATTATAATTGCATTATGCAAAATGTCACATATAATTCACCATCATCAAAACTATGCATTCACAAATCAGAAGCATTTATCAACAACATCAATATAAGCAGTATGTACAAAGACATATATCATTACATCGCATATCATCAAGTATTCATTAATAAAAAGGCCATCGCAAACATTATGTTTATTCACACCGCATCATTATCGATTCGTTCACTAACTTCTAAATACGGAGAAATAGTTAAACACCTATCATCGTCGCAAAAGCCATCCCTAATAACCGCCATTACTCCTAAACATCGACATCGCAATTGGATTGTCCATACGTGTCTTAAATCCCTTAAAAAGAAATTCGATTCAATTAAACCGTAATTAAGTCCATTTTGGGTCATCTCGCAAAAACTCGCAACTTCTAAAAGCTAACCTCACCACTAAGTTCTACACGTCAAACTTAGCTAGCACGTCAATTTTCGTTGAATTCGGAGCAACTTGCTCCGTCGTCGAATTTACCGAAGTCGGAAAATCGGAACACAAACGGGTTCGAAAGGAAGTGCGAAAAATCGGAATTTTTAAGGTTACAGATGCATCAACACGGGCACCCGTGTGGATCAACACTGCCCGTGTTGAAAAGCTTCCAGAACACGCAAAAATTACCCAAGACAGTGCATCAACACGGGCACCCGTGTGCATCAACACTGCCCGTGTTGATTGCTCTGCACAACTAAAATTTCCATTTTTAGAGGGAAACACGGCCGTGTTAAATCAACACGGCCCGTGTTGATTTGCCTGCGTGAAAACTTCATTTATTTGGGTTTTTCTCATTCTTCTACCATGGTTTTCCTTCCCATTTCAATACTCTAATTTCTACAAGTTAGCACCTAATATACCCACAAACCATACTCTAAATCCAACTCTTCTATCCCAACAATCAACCAACAAAACTCATAAAATCAATCTATCAATTTTTCTCCCAATTCAAAATACAACCACTCAACATCTCTTATCACTAACTCACCATCTCTATCATCAACACAACATATATACCTCCATTACAACATCAACATCAAAACATATTTCTACCATCAATTGAGAAGTTCAACAACAACAACAAAACACCAAAACAAAGGCAAACTATAAACCCCATGAATCAACATATCAATTTTTCCTAAATCCACAACATATCTATCAAACCCTAACTATATGGAAAGGAAGATCAAAACCCTTACCTCTAGCTTGGTTGATTGCAAGATGCTCCATCAAAGCCCTAATCTCATGCTTGTTCTTGCTCTCCCCTTCCTCTCCTTCTTCTTCTTCTTCTTCTCCAAAACCCTCTCTTTTCTCTCCCAAGTTCTATTCTTGGTGTGTTTGGAAAAAATGGAAAGAAAAACAAAGGAAAGGGTTTTTATAATGGTATTTCCTTACTAGCTTCCTCTCTATGTTTGCTTGGTGTAGGAGAATGGAAGGAAAAGGGAAAGAAAATAGTTTATAAAGGTATTTCTACTAGTAAGCCAAGGGTGAAAACCCAATTCTCATCAATTAATCCTCACACCCCCATCTATTCTTATAAATTAACACACTCATAATATCCATTAATATTATCAATTCTATTCATTCAAATAACTCCGGGGAATTAAATATCGGATCCTAACGAAACGTCGCCAAATATATTAATAGATATATTAATTAACACAAACATTCTCGTCGCAAAATAAATATCGATCGGTAATTCGAAAATATTAATATAATATAATATTAATTAAAACAGTATGCTATAACTCTCCCCGCTTATAAACTTTTCGTCCTCGAAAGTTTCAACCATAGAATTAGTCACACACTCGAACCGACACCTCGGAAACGAGTCACCAAAGATAGGAACATAAAGTCCTACAATACAACACTGACACCATCGCTAAATCTAAAACAACAAAATGGTTATACAAACCAAAAATGAAACAATCAGAAAAGGATAAAACCTCGTATACACAAACATTCAAAGATGCCTTCATACACGCATAAATACGAACTCAAGAATTACACTTGCAGTTATCGCTCTCATTCTAGAAAATCACAAGGTCACATCATCCTTGTAGAACACCAACGCACAACCCTTGATCAATAACAAGTTACACAGACGTAACAGAACTGCGATACAACACCCATCCTAGGACTTACACAGATGACTTGCGACTATAACTCACTAGCCCAAATCCAACAACCTCGCTTACTCGCTAATCGATACAGTGCTTTCTATCTAAACCATGTTGCGTCACTTTTATGCATAAGATGCCAACCATAAAACAACTTGGTTAATCCTCAACTTCACAATTACTCAGAATGGGTACGTTCAAAGCGTACACCCATCAAGACACCTGCAATATCGCTTCATCAACTTGAAGAATCACTCTTCATTCTCGATTGATCAACGTTCATTGGTCCTCTAAAATACACGACATAGTTTGACCTCTTCCAATACTGTCCAAACATTTCACTTGTGAAACTTCGACGTATACACTTGACTTCAACGAAGTCGTCCCTTTTAACAATTCAATTCCCAAAGTATATAAGTAATCACTATCATCGCACCGTCGCAACAATCATTACACAGGCTTCTCATTCGAAACACCTTTCATAATTTTTCCATCGTCCCAAGTGGTAACTCAATCACAACACTCTCTCAAGAACTCTACTCATCAACGTCATCTCCTACCCCTGTAATTACAACACAGGTTAGACTTAGAACCATAACATCAATATCTATGGAATTCAATCCTAAACACCGTCGTGACTGACTTAGTCACGAAAGAACACCTTCCTTTATAAAACATCAATCATCTTAAAGTACCTGTGGTTACCAAACCACCACCAAATTCTCACCGTCAAGACTGATCTTAGTCACAATCTAATGATCCACTACGACCATTAGTATCCGACGAAATCCATATGTTAGTGGTGAACAAATCCATAATAACCTTTTGAGCTTAATCTCAACAAGCGTCTCAAAACAAACATGCAACATTCTTCAAAATAATAAATCCCCAAATCAGATATTCTTGGGTTAACCACGATATCAACATACTACACTCAACACCAGACGAATTCTCTTTATAGATCGCACTCAAACTTGAATTGTCTTCAACCATTCCAATCTCCCCGTCGTTAACATCTGCACCCTAAATGTTCCAATGAGCACAACCGCATCAAAATCTAACTCACGCGTCCAAAAATTTTTCCTTATGAAAATCAAATCGTTCCAAGGTAGCAATACACTTTTTCCAACTCTATGCCGAAATACATCTTAAGTCCAAAATGAAATATCACAATACACCGCACAAGGTTCTTTAGTATAAAACAAGACTAAACTCGAAGCATTCGCTAAACTTTTCACCGGCTCAAACAAATTCGCTTCTCATTATGAAGTCCAAACAGCGACTCAACCATCTCAAGTCCAAAATACTCACGATCAATACCAACTTGTAAAAAGATCTTCCATTAAATCACAAAGCTAACCATCCAAAGCAAAAGAACTTCTAAACTCTGAATTAACCTCTTAAAGTCTTCTACAAGACACAAAATAAATCTTCGCGGAACTGTCCAAAATATCACTGTCTAAGTTGCTTACTTAAGGAACTCTCGTCCAACAGTTCAAAATTCTATCTTTAGAATACTCGCCATGCACTGATCTAACTTCACTACTGCTAACGCAAAGCTCAGACGCTTGCCACAATTTCTTAACTTGATGTGAACCAAATAATATCCATGAATACGAAATAACTCATACAGCTACTCATGAGAGTACTGTCTGAACATCCCAAAATCATACCTGACGCATCAGTCATACTAATGACATCAACAAACACTCGCCAGAACCATACACTCTATTGTAAAGCATTGTCTAAACATCTTCACTCATCACACTAACCCGTAGACAGCCAGACTTCACATCGACCTCTCTAAACACCTAAACTCCAAATGATTGCTTCACTTAAATATCAAGCCTCGGAAGTAGACACTCGTCGTCATCATTCACGCTTCCCGACTACCAACGACACACCAACTCGGGTAACCTTTTCTTCTCGAACAACCCAACGGTAGCACTCTACGGTGACCCGCTCGAATAACCAAACTCGCTCAAACCAATCCTCAAGTTGAATTTTCAACTCTAATTCAGAAACAAACATCCCTTAAGGATACTTCGAATCACAACTAGTTCCAGAAACTAAATCCATCAAAATTTCACTGCACACGGCGGTGACTCAATCACATCTTCACACTATGCTTCGAAGAATCACAACACGAAGCTCGCTTGCCAAAATCTTGCTTCTCCAAAATCCAAATTCGCCACAACTCAAGTAACCATGCACTACCTTGTGCCAACACATCCGCTTCACACACTATTAAGTCGAAAGACAAATCTATCCCAACCAACACAATTCCGACTACTATCAACAAGAGATTAAGGATGATCACCCTCAATTTGTCAATAGACGAAAATCATGATGGTGACATAAACCATCTCTACCAAGCTACAATCTTCAAACTTACACTATAAGTTACCAAAGATAACACCGCTGAGGCTCCAACCTAAGCCACAAGCGCCACCAAGAAGTAAAACTTCTCCCCCACTTGTTTCAAACTCCTCACTATAGACAAACAATTTGAAACAAACAAGTACCGATAGTATTTCACACACATGTCGCATACAAAAGGGTTAAACACACTAATAACTTGGTCGACAGACCGACCTGCTCTGATACCACTAATGTAACACCCCAAATCTACCCAAGGTTTTATATACAAAAATCAGAGTAATTTAAAATTTCATAAAGTAAATACTGAGGCGTCACATCATCAAACCAAATCACCTTAAACAGTTTATTTTAAAGTATAAATCTCGGATACATAGCATCGCCGGAAATCATAAATTGATTCAAAAACATCAACACATCTTCTTTAATAAACTTCCTTATCAAATCATGTTTTCATAAAGTATGATTCTATTTACAAAAGGAAGAACAACAAAAGAACAATCGACAAGACAACATAAATATTCCCCGAGTGCTACGTACGAGCGACACCACGACTAACAAGACTATAAACTCCGTCTTCATAACCTGCACGTTACTAATATATAGGTAATAAACAAGTAAAGGGTGAGATACTCCAAAACATATAATTAAAGGCATGATAAAATATATATATATTTTTGGAATTGTAAAGGATATAAGTTAATAAGTGCATTCCAACACATATCCAAACCTCACTTACTCTTATCGTCATTCTAAAGTGTATAATCTATACTTAATCGCCTTAGCCTCATCGGCACAAATCATCACAACAACATGTAAACCTCTGTCACCGCGAAATCGTCACAAGCTAATACATAGCTAATTAACACGGCAATCATAAACAACAACATTAAACAATGCTAATAATATAAGCAACATAAACAAATCATCACAAATTTGGCTAAAGCCCATCTTCGCTTTTGGCATAAAAGCCCATCATCGCTTTTGGCATAAAGCCCATCTTCGCTTTTGGCATAAAGCCCATCATCGCTTTTGGCATAAAGCCCATCTTCGCTTTTGGCATAAAGCCCATCATCACAACATCATCACAACATCATCACAAACATCATCACAACATCATCACAAACATCATCATATCATATATCATCGCGATTCAATATTATCCATCAATCAACAAAAACCCAACGCCAAACAACTCAAACATAAACATAACCGACTCCATGAGACACGACTATGTTATGCATGTGGTACCCATCGCTTTGTCCGTAATTAGGGACACTTGGCATAAAGCCGATCTTCGCTCGGCATAAAAGCCATCATCGCTTGGCATAAAAGCCTCTTCGCTTGGCATAAAAGCCCTCTTCGCTTATGCAATGTATGTGACTCGACAATAAAACAACACAACACCAAAAACATCATCATCGCTCATCAAAATTGGCACAAAGCTCACATCGCCATAACTTATCCACATACAGATAAATCTATCATCGCATTATAATTGCATTATGCAAAACGTCACATATAATTCACCATCATCAAAACTATGCATTCACAAATCGGAAGCATTTATCAACAACATCAATATAAGCAGTATGTACAAAGACATATATCATTACATCGCATATCATCAAGTATTCATTAATAAAAAGGCCATCGCAAACATTATGTTTATTCACACCGCATCATTATCGATTCGTTCACTAACTTCTAAATACGGAGAAATAGTTAAACACCTATCATCGTCGCAAAAGCCATCCCTAATAACCGCCATTACTCCTAAACATCGACATCGCAATTGGATTGTCCATACGTGTCTTAAATCCCTTAAAAAGAAATTCGATTCAATTAAACCGTAATTAAGTCCATTTCGGGTCATCTCGCAAAAACTCGCAACTTCTAAAAGCTAACCTCACCACTAAGTTCTACACGTCAAACTTAGCTAGCACGTCAATTTTCGTTGAATTCGGAGCAACTTGCTCCGTCGTCGAATTTACCGAAGTCAGAAAATCAGAACACAAACGGGTTCGAAAGGAAGTGCGAAAAATTGGAATTTTTAAGGTTACAGATGCATCAACACGGGCACCCGTGTGGATCAACACTGCCCGTGTTGAAAAGCTTCCAGAACACGCAAAAATTACCCAAGACAGTGCATCAACACGGGCACCCGTGTGCATCAACACTGCCCGTGTTAATTGCTCTGCACAACTAAAATTTCCATTTTTAGAGGGAAACACGGTCGTGTTAAATCAACATGGCCCGTGTTGATTTGCCTGCGTGAAAACTTCATTTATTTGGGTTTTTCTCATTCTTCTACCATGGTTTTCCTTCCCATTTCAATACTCTAATTTCTACAAGTTAGCACCTAATATACCCACAAACCATACTCTAAATCCAACTCTTCTATCCCAACAATCAACCAACAAAACTCATAAAATCAATCTATCAATTTTTCTCCCAATTCAAAATACAACCACTCAACATCTCTTATCACTAACTCACCATCTCTATCATCAACACAACATATATACCTCCATTACAACATCAACATCAAAACATATTTCTACCATCAATTGAGAAGTTCAACAACAACAACAAAACACCAAAACAAAGGCAAACTATAAACCCCATGAATCAACATACCAATTTTTCCTAAATCCACAACATATCTATCAAACCCTAACTATATGGAAAGGAAGATCAAACCCCTTACCTCTAGCTTGGTTGATTGCAAGATGCTCCATCAAAGCCCCAATCTCATGCTTGTTCTTGCTCTCCCCTTCCTCTTCTTCTTCTTCTTCTTCTTCTCCAAAACCCTCTCTTTTCTCTCCCAAGTTCTATTCTTGGTGTGTTTGGAAAAAATGGAAAGAAAAACAAAGGAAAGGGTTTTTATAATGGTATTTCCTTACTAGCTTCCTCTCTATGTTTGCTTGGTGTAGGAGAATGGATGGAAAAGGGAAAGAAGATAGTTTATAAAGGTATTTCTACTAGTAAGCCAAGGGTGAAAACCCAATTCTCATCAATTAATCCTCACACCCCCATCTATTCTTATAAATTAACACACTCATAATATCCATTAATATTATCAATTCTATTCATTCAAATAACTCCGGGGAATTAAATATCGGATCCTAACGAAACGTCGCCAAATATATTAATAGATATATTAATTAACACAAACATTCTCGTCGCAAAATAAATATCGATCGGTAATTCGAAAATATTAATATAATATTAATTAAAATAGGGTGTTACACCATCTTTCTAAAACCAGCTAGCTAACTAAAATTAGGTTACAACTGCTTATTTATAACCTATTACCCAACTGGATTTGGGCCTTCAAAATAACAGCATAAGTTGTAACAAACTTTTGCAGAAACAAACTTTTGCTGAAACAAAAACGCAGATAACTTCTGCTACAGTCAAGGTCCTCTCTGATTTTTCTCCTTATCTCTTGGACCTCCACATATGCCTTCAAATTCACACCACAAAAGATGCATAATATTCCCAAAATATTCTGCACAATTAAAACAGAATTGTAACAAACTCTGACAGTTCAGTAGCGTGATGTCCTGATGTCTAATGTCTCAACATATCATATGACATGTTGTTCCAGTTGTTGAAACTCTTCAACACATCATGTGTGATACGGTGGGAGAACTGACTTGTTTGTTTTGCGATTAATCACAAATGTTGCTAGAAAGAGTAGCCACCGACTTTTCTTTTATCCAATTAAGGGAAGGCGAAAAGAACAGGAAAAGACCTTCATTAGATTCTGAGTACGGGAGGCAATTATGAAAAGGGAAGGTATTAGCACCCTTTCCATACGTAGTTATCTACGGGATCTTAATTGCTTAGCTCACTTTATAAATTGCTTTTTATGTGTGTGTTTGAAAAGATGTTTTTGAAAAGGCATTTCTCTTTGACTTCGTAATGATTCTCGCTGGAATTTATACGAAGTATTTTAAAATGTTTTGTTTTGGAAAAGTGTTTAACTTTGTAATGATTCACGCTAGAATGTATACAAAGTGTTTGAAAAGTTTTTGAAAATAGTATGAGGTGTAAAAAGTATTTTTGAATTGATTCGAGCAAGCAAAAACGTTTTATTACCTACTCTGAATGGTCGTTTCCATGTTATTTTGCTTTCCTTTAGGGTAGCGCTATCCATACCATTAGTTGGTAGGTAACTCTATCTGTTGGATGCAAAGGGACATTCGAAGGGTCATCGTATGGTCATAGAAGGAAACATGTAAGGATACCTTAGCATATTCGTAGGGACGATCATCACTTTTCGTAGGCAACAACCGAGGGACTAGATCATGTATTCGTAGGCAACATCGAGGGTCATCGAGGGACTATGATCTTTGTATCAAGGGACTATGATGATATTGTTTGTGAGCATTTTAGCTAAGATATCCCTACGTTTGAGGGACATGACCATGTTTCGAAAGGCAATTAGAGAGGATACCCTAAGGAGGGTGCATGTGTGAAGAGTGTGTTGTATTCAGATATTTTATCTTGTGATTAGGAGTGATCTAGGTTTTTTTTAGTCTTAGCATCAAACCCTAATTAGCTAGCAGTATATGTACAGAAATTAAAGTGCAGAAAGTAAAGTGCGGAAAGTAAATCCTACATTATTACATGGCTTTGGTGCGGATACATAATAGAGGTGCGGAAAGTAAAGGAAGAAATGTGAATCTACGCAATTACATGATCAAAAATTGTGACCTATACATCCTTTCTAGAATTGTAAATGCGAAATAAGAAATAGATAATCAGAATAATAAGAAAATGTTAGTAAAATATTTTGGAAATTAGTAGAAAAAAGGTTTTAGGTTAGTAACCCTAATTACTATAAAAGAAATAATTTTTTGGAGTTTTGGTGATTAATTTTAATATGGAAAAATAATTAAAGCTTAATTTAATGGTTAATTAACAATTAATTAAATTATGAATGAAAAAAATGATTTTTTTATGTAAAAAATTTAATAAATATTTTTCTGACCTAAATGCAAAAAAAGAAATATTTTTGTGATTTTTATGGTGTTAAAGAAAATGTTTGAAAAGAAATTAAATTGGAAATTAAATTTAAAATAAAAATAGGGAAAAAACATGGAAATTGGTTAGTTTTGGAAAAGGTGTAAAAATAATGGACAGAGCCATGGATCGAACTCAAGCCCTCTCCCTCACACGCGCGCTGCCTTGCCATCTGAGCTAGCCTGCATTCGTGTTAGGAAAATGAAACAAATAGATTATAAAGGAAATAATTCACTAAATATTGAAATAAAAGCGCACGCCAGGGGGGGTCATCTACCCCGATTCAAATTTCCCAGGTGTTTTACCTACGGTTTGTATTCGTAGCCATAACCTTTACCAACAGTCCATCTGTAGCTATAACACCTGTGATTTTCAAAATCAGAAGACATGCAATATAAACTAGTTATGAATACATGAATCGATTGGAATCGATCCACTGAGCATGATGGTACCACTCGTTTGGTCCAATTTTGCCTATTCTGGAAAACCCCAATTCAAGGTTTCAAACCCTAACAATGGCGAATCCTTCGTTTTTCACCTAAGCTCCAATTAAACTATTCGGACATCATCGAAACTTCATCACAAACACAAATACATGGTTAAATTGTTAATTATACATGAAAATATGAAATCGATTTTAAGTTAGAGTGGTGCAAACCATGACTCGAATTGGGTGATTCTGGAGGTGTTGTTGGCTTGTGAGTATCTGGAACGATTCAGAGGAACACTAGGAAGAGATTGGAATGCTTGGAATGGGTTGGATTGAAGCAAAAAAAGGTCTGCCACTTGCTTGGAATGCACTGATTTTTGAAGCTAGGTTAGGGTTCCTTGGGCATGAAATTTCGTTTTTGTGGCATCTGGGATCAGTGTGTATATATACTAGAGTGAATTAGGTTAAGAATCATGAAGAAATTATATGCCAATCAATGAGAAAATATTTGATTTGGAATGAAACAAAATATTGCCTTTTTTGATCAAATCTCATTCAATTCCTTTTCCAATCAATGGATTTCGAAATTGACAGCTTATATGGGTTGCTTGGACCTCAAGAATGATAAAAAAATCAACCTTGCACTTAATGTTTGGATTTTATATCTTTTATTTTAATTAAATTGAATTTAAATGAATAAAAATTCAAAATAAATAAAAATAAAAGATAAAAGGCGTGGCCTTGGGCTTGGAGGTTCTAATTCAGATAATAAACAAGTTTGAACCAAGAAAAGTTAGGCCCATTTAGAAAAAAATTGATTTTCTCAAGTATTTCTCTTCATGCACCTCCTCAAAAATGTCAAACTTGCACAATTTGTATCTTGCTCAATTTTTAACATTTTTGGGTGTTCTTAGACTTTTTAAAAATCTTAAGATGTCCCCTAAACACTCCTTTTGGTTTCATCTACATTGAAGTTTCCATGTTCATGAACACTGCGTTGCAAAAACATGACTTTTGTTGTCTTTTAAAAGGACCTGTAATGTTTTTATCCATAACTTCCAAATGAACCATTTTTGGCCTGAGCTTGTGAGACATGAAGTTGTAGAGAATTGAATTTACTTCAAAATGAGCTTTGGAGGAAAAATTTCTGATAAAGTATGTGAAAGTTATGCTTGGTCAAAGTTCTGTTGACTTTTATCTAAAAAAACCCTAATTTAGAAACTTTGACTTTTGATCAAATCTTGACTTTTCTTGAGGAATCATGATCAACCCTTGATTAAATGATGAATGTTACTTCAAAATATTGGTGTTGAACAAAAATTATGAAGTTTGACTGTATGTTGACCATAGTTGACCTTTTGTCCAATACAACTGATTTTCAACCATCTGAGCAATTGGATGAGCAAATTTGACTTGTAAGGCTTGAAACTTGACATGGTGATCCCTTGAAGCATATGATGAGGTATGATGACCACTTGGAGCATTGGAAATCCATTTTGACTTGAGAGGAGAAAAACCCTAGTTTGGATTGATTGCTTAGGAGAGGGTTTGTCTGGTCCACCCTTGTGAAATTTTTAAGTATGGAGATGTGAATTGTCTTGAGAAGTAGGAGGGAAAATTTTGGGGTATGAAAATTGCCCATGTTCAATCTTCTTGTATAGGAAGGGTTAGATTGGTATGCTTTCCTTTCGTGACCTGAAGGTAGAAGATGATTGAACACTCGAGTATACCTGAAAATTTGCACTCGCTTTTTTATGGAATGGGATCGTCAGTTGGCGATGCGCTGGAATGGGCTTATAGATGCCATTTGGAGAAGCTGATGCTGGAGAGTGAGTCGTACGCTAGACTCTGTGTTTGTCTCTTGGATGAGAGGAATATCGAAGATGGGCTTAAAGATGTCATCCGGAGAGATGAAGATGTGTAGTCGAAGATGGACTTAAAAACCTATCCGGGGCGGTTGATAATAATAGAGAGTCAGAATAAGCCTTTGTCTTGGCTATTTCTAAGATGAATAGTTGTCAGAATGTAGATAGTTTTCCCGTCTTGTTTTGGGTGTTAATCCTTGATCTTTTGTCTGGAAATAATTTGTATGGTCGTTCAGATAGTTCTCCCGTCTTGTTTTGGGTATTAATCTTTGACCTTCCGTTTGGAAAATAACTTTTACCTGCTAGGGAATAAATCTTGATAGGATATGGTTAGTTCTATGCAGATTATGATGCATGCGAGTGTATGACAATGTTATGATTTTTTTATGAATAATGTATGAATGTAGATGTCGTGGTATTTCAAAACATATCCATCTTGAAGTAGAAAGAAAGGTTCTGCTAGAGATCTTTGATCTCTGCTTGGGGATGAAGTTGTTGAAAACCCTGACTGGGGAATAAGAGAGATGTGAATTCCTCCAATGCACTATCTGACCAAGTTTCGAGTCTGGATATTGCTACTGTTGGGGGAATGTGTGATCATTCAGAGATACTCAATTGATGATGAATATCTTATGTATAGACCTTGCTGGGGGATGATGTGGTATGGAATAACTTGTTACTTCTTGGAGACTAATGTAATTGGTTGATGTGTTACTGCTCGGGGACCAATGTAACGTGATGACTTGAGAACGTAGATAAGTCTGATAGGATCACTGCTCGGGGACTGACGTGATGAATATAGAGAATCACTGCTCGGGGACTAATGTGATGAAGTGGATAGGATCACTGCTCGATGACTAATGTGATTGAAGTTGATGGGATCACTGCTCGGGGACTAATGTAATTGAAGTTGATGGGATCACTGCTTGGGGACTAATGTGATGAAGTTGATAGGATCAGTTCTCGGGGACTAATGTGATGAAGTTGAAGCTGATAGGATCACTGCTCGGGGACTGATGTGATGAATGTTGAAGTTGATAGGATCATTGCTCGGGGACTAATGTGATGAATGTTAAAGCTGATAGGATCACTGCTCGGGGACAAACATGATGAAGTTGAAATGTTCGAACATCGTTGGGAGGAGATGATAATGTAATACTTCATTGGAGAAGATTTGTCTTTGTAGGGAGAGCGATAGCTCTGCGAGGATTGCAAAGATGATCCTGTGGAGGTATTTCTTGTGAAAGTGAATATGTGGGGATGTATTGGTGACTTTAGTCGTCATCTCAATTCCTAGAGCCTGTAATAATTACTATTTTTGTTTGCTTTTCATATGTTTGTGAATAGATGTTTATTGTCAAATGCATATAATCATTCAAAGCAATCATTGGACTTTATGCAAACAAAACAATAAAATTTGGAACTGGAAATGAGGAATCTGCATTAAATTTGAAAAATGGCCTATAGTCAGGCAGTTTGTATACAGGAGACAAATATCCTAGTAAGAGGAAATTGTAAAAATAGTAAAAAGCTATGTGGAAACGATCTTATCGAGTTTCAACTATGTTATTGCTCATATGTTTTCGACTATCTCATATCTTTGCTGTTAGAAGAAAGTGATTGAACTAATTTGCACCATTCGAATCTTGAAGCTGATAGTAGTGTAGTCTGTAAGTAGGTGATTTGGACGAGACATAGTCGTACGCTTAAATTCCTAACTATTGCCTAGACCGCCCTTTCAGGTTTTCAGTCTACCAAGATACCCTTTTTGCCCAAGTCGCCTTTGCAAGTTTTCGACTTGCCGGGTGTACATTTTTGTATATATATCCTTAACTTTTGCTCGAACCTTTTTGGTTCGCCAGGATGCCCTAATTTTTGCCTAGGTCAGTCAACCTAGCAGGTCTCGTTTATGCGTAGTATATTTTGACTATGTCTGCGTTCACATGGTGCGGGAAGTCTTCTCCATCCATAGTGCTTAGTATCATAGCTCCGCCATAAAATACTGTTTTAACTACAAAGGGTCCCTCATAGGTGGGAGTCCATTTGCCCCTGGGGTCACCTTGTGGAAGAATGATGCGCTTGACTACTAGATCCTTGACTTGGTAGAATCAGTGCTTGACTTTTTATTGAATGCTCTGATCATTCGCTTCTGGTATATTTGTCCATGGCAGATGGCTGTGAGCCATTTTTCGTCGATCAAGTTGATCTGGTCAAGGCGAGTCTGGACCTATTTGTCTTCGTCTAACTCTGCGTCCTAGAGTACTCTGACTGAGGGTATCTGAACCTTGATAGGTAGGACTGCTTCCATACCATATACGAGAGAGAAGGGGGTTGCCCCTGTAGATGTTCGTATTGTAGTGCGATAACCGTGGAGAGCAAATGGAAACATCTCATGCCAATCCTTATAGGTCACTGTCATCTTCTGTATGATCTTCTTGAGATTCTTGTTGGCGGCTTCCACTGCGCCGTTCATTTTTGGCCGATATAGAGAAGAGTTGTGATGCTTAATCTTGAACTGCGTGCAGAGTTCGGTGATCATTTTGTTATTGAGATTGGTACCATTGTCCGTGATAATCCTTTCGGGGATGCCATACCGACAGATAAGATTATGCTTGATGAATCGAGCCATAATATTCTTGGTAATAGATGCGAATGAGGCTGCTTCTACCCATTTGGTAAAGTAATCAATAGCAACAAGGATGAAACAATGTCCATTGGAAGCGGTGGGTTTGATCTCTCTAATCATGTCAATTCCCCAAATTGCAAAAGGCCACGGAGCGGTCAGAACATTCAATGGGACTGGAGGTATGTGCACTTTGTCTGCGTATATTTGGCATTTGTGACAAGATCGAACATAACGGTAACAATCAGCTTCCATGGTGGACCAATAGTAACCTGCTCTTAGAATCTTCTTAGCCATTATATGTCCACTGGATTGGGTACCGAAGGCTCCTTCACGTAACTCTTCCATGATTCGTTCCACTGTTTTCTGATCTACACAGCGGAGTAAGCACAAGTCATGATTTTGCTTGTATAAGTTGTTGTTGCTGAGAAAGTATTTGGAGGAGAATCTTCTTAAGACCTTCTTATCATTGACAGATGCCCCTGCAGGACATTCTTGAGCCTCGAGATACCTCTTCACTTCGTAGAACCAAGGTTTCTCTTTTGTTCATCCGGTATCAAGTTCACAACGGTATGCTGGTTCGTCTAGTCTTTCAATAGTAATTTGGGGAGCTTCTTTGTCCCATATGACCTTGAACATAGATGACATGGTAGCTAATGCGTCTGCCAACTGATTCTCTTCTCGTGGTATGTGATCAAAAGTGATTTCTTTGAAGTAAGGGATCAGATTCAACACATGCTCTCGATATGGAATGAGATTCGAATGCTTCGTATCCCAATCGCCTTTAATCTGACTGATCCCCAAAGCTGAGTCTCCATACACTTGCAATAATTTGATTCTTAAGTCAATAGAAGCTTTGATACTCGTGATGTACGCTCCATATTTGGCCATGTTATTAGTGCAGTCAAAACATAGCCTGGAGGTGAAAGGCGTGTGTCCTCCTGTAGGAGATGTAATGATGGCGCCAATACCATTGCCAAGTGGATTTGAGACTCCATCAAAGACCATGGTCCATCGGGATCCTGGTTCAGGTCCTTCATCTTGTCCAGGTTCTTCGTAATCAGTGAGTAACATAATATCCTCATCTGGGAACTCGAAATGCATAGACTGGTAGTCATCTACAGCTTGATGAGCTAAATGGTCAACTACTATACTTCCTTTGATCGCCTTCTAAGTAGTATACTGGATGTCGTATTCGGTCAAGATCATTTGCCATCTTGCTATTCTTCCGAAGAGAGAAGGTTTCTTGAATATGTATTTTATCGGATCCATCCTAGAGATCAACATGGTAGTGTGAGTCAACATATATTGTCTTAGTCGGTGAGCAGCCCAAGCCAAAGCGTTGCAAATTTTCTCAAGCTATGAGTATCTTGTTTCATAGTCGGTAAACTTTTTGCTAAGGTAGTATATTGCATACTCTTTTCGACCAGACTCTTCATGTTGCCCCAACACACACCCCATTGAGTTCTCTAATACTGTTAAGTACATGATAAAAGTTCTTTCTTTGACTGGCGACATCAGGATAGGAGGATTCTGTAGGTACTCCTTGATTTTGTCAAAAGCTGGCTGGCAATCGTCGTTCCATTTCACTACTTGATCTTTCTTTAGTAACTTGAAGATTGGCTCACAAGTAGCCGTTAGATGTGCAATGAATTTGTCAATGTAGTTTAGTAGTCCCAAGAAACCTCTGACTTCCTTTTCGGTACGGGGAGCTGACATTTCTTGAATAGCTTTAACCTTGCCAGGGTCAACTTCAATACCTTTATCACTGACAACGTATCCCAGGAGTTTACCGGATCTGACTCCAAAGGCGCACTTGTTAGGATTAAGTCTTAGTCTGTATTTCTTCAGCCAATGATCGAGATGTTCTTCTTCAGTTTATGATCGAGCTATCATGTCATTGGCGTAGACCTCTATCTCGTGATGAATCATGTCATGGAATAAAGCTACCATGGCATGTTGATATGTGGCGCCTACGTTCTTCATTCCGAACGGCGTGACTTTGTAACAGAATGTGCCCCACTGTGTAACGAAAGTAGTCTTTTCCATGTCTTCGGGTGCCATTTTGATCTGATTGTAACCAGAGAAACCATCCATGAAGGAGAAAACCTTGTGTTGAGCGGTGTTATCAACCAGGACATCAATATGTGGAAGTGGGAAATCGTCTTTCGGACTTGCTTTGTTTAGATCTCGGTAGTCCATACACATACGTACTTTGCCATCCTTCTTACATACCGGCACCATGTTCGCAACCCACTAAGGATAAGTAACGGCTAGGAAACCAGCATTGAACTGTTTCATAACTTCGACTTTGATTTTATCGGACATCTCAGGACGCATACGATGAACCTTCGGCTTCACAGGGAGAAAACGTTCTTTCGCTGGTAGTCGGTGTACCACAATATCAATGTCTAAACCTGGTATGTCTTCGTAGGACCAAGCAAAAATCTTGATATAGTCTTACAGCATCTAGACCAATCTCTCTTTGACATTGCTCTCAAGACTTGCTCCTATCTTGATTTCCTTTCTATCCTCGTCAGTACCTAGATTCACAACCTCGAATGGCTCCTCGTGTAGTTGTATAACCTGTTCTTCCTATTGTAGTAGCCTGGCAAGTTCTCCTGGAACTTCACAATCTTCCCCACCTTCATCTTTGGCTTAGTAGATCGGATTATCGAAGTCATATTTAGCAATAGCAGAGTCGTTATCGATGAGATTCGGAGTGAATATGCAGTGTATTATGTGGGTGTGTGTAAGAACACATAGATCTTTGAAAGGGTGATAAAGTAAAAAGAAAGACAAAGAGCACAATATCTGAATGCAAAAGTCCAATGATCTGTTGAATGAAAATATGCGAATGAAAAAGAATAACCCTCACAAACGAGCCGTGGCGCCCCGGGCAAGGCACTAGGCTTAAAGTTTATTGTTCGAAAGCATAAAAGAAGAAAAAGCAATTACTCCTATCCAAAGGAGATTGGTATAACATCTTCAGTCTTCCAATTGTTGAGTCTGTCGTCTGGAGTTGGGAAAATCCAATCGTCGTCTTCTATAGCATGGACTCCACTTTTGTTGATTTGAAAAGGAAGTTTGCCGGCACGTTCGCGGCATATCATCTTCTGACCTTTGATAGTGAAGCTTAAACCAGTCTTGTTAGATTTGAATGGAAAATCGGGGAGCTGACCCCAAATAGTACAACCTCCTTCTTCAACCACAGCTTTGGCGTCTTTCAGTGAGGCCATCTTCGGTGGAACTCTAGTAACTTCAGGAATGACAGGAGAGTCAACAGGCATGAATCGTGGAATTGCTTCAAAAGCTTGACAAGGGGTTTCGATGAATTCACCTTCCATTTTGATGTATCGGAATGACTGCAGATGGCTTACTATATATTCTTCTTCACCGCATACTGTAACAATCTTCCCCTTTATTGGGTACTTTAGCTTTTGATGTAGGGTAGTGGTGACAGTGTCTGCCCCATGTATCCAAGGGCATCCGAGTAGGAAGGAATAAGTTGGACGAATGTCCATGACAAAGAAAGTAGAGTCAAAAGTCTAGGAACCGACTTTAACTGGCAGGCTGAGCTCTCCAAGTACTATTTTTTTCGAACCATCAAAAGCTCTTACGATTATGTCACTGGGCTTCATGACCACTTCTTCAGCATTAAGACGATCGCGAGTGCTCTTCGGCAGAACATTCAGAGTAGAACTAGTATCCACCAATAGGTGAGACAATGTAGTGCCCCTGCATTCAATAGAGATGTGCAAGGCTTTGTTATGTTTCCTTCCGGCAGAAGTTAAATCAGCATTAGAGAAACCTGAACCATTGTTGGCGGTCAGTCTAGCAATACAACCTTCGAATAGATCAGCAGTAGTCTCTTGCGGTATGTGAGCAATCTTCAAAAACTTTACTAAGGCTTTAACATGAGCCTCAGAGCATAATTGCAGAGCTAGCATGGATATCTTGGATGGAGTTTATCCCAACTGTTCCACAACATTGTAGTCGCTCTTCTTGGTGATCTTAGGAATTTCCTCCATTTCTTGCTAGTAGGTATCCTCAGCAACTTCCTTTGGTACTTCTGTCTGAGCAGGATGAGTTACTTTTTCTTTCCCTCTAGCTTCGGGAATTGGCTCGATAGCAGGAATGCGAATTGGTGTAGTAGTATCTTTTGGAGGATAGATCTCTGGAGAAAATACTCTTCCGGTTCTAGTTACCTTGCTTGATATCCTTATTGTGTTCACATCAGCATACTCTTCTGGGTAATCGTCTCCCCATCCGGTTGCCTTGATGTCTTCGATTGGAATCTTATAACTTTCGGGAGCGGTATATTTAACCATGAAATCAAACTTTCCACTTGGCTGCCCCAAGGTATCCCAGACTTCTGGTTCAGCTTCGCTTACATCTTTGATCTTCAGATTTTTAGAAACGTCTTCGCACAGATTCTTCATAGATGGCCAGGCATTGGTGCGTTGATCACATTCGGAGTTTCGACGGGGGGGTCGAATTCAATTTCCCTTGCTTCAATCATGTCTTAAATCTTGTTCTTCAGGGCCCAACAGTTGTTGGTGTCGTGCCCTGGGCTATTGGAGTGGTATGCACACCTTGCATTAGGATTATACTTTGGAGAGGAAGTGTTGACATGTTGAAGAGGATTCCTCAAAGTAATGAGCTCTTCTTTCAACATGTATTGTAGTACTTGGGGTAACGGCATGTTGATCTTCATAAATTGTCTTCATGGCGCTTTCTGCATACGCGTGTTGTCTCGTTGAGGTTACGCTGATGTGGGATTGGAGATTACGATTGCCCCCACAAATTGATTGCGATCAGATTTGTCACGGATCTTCTGACCAAACACTGCATTGGCTTCTTTCTTACCACCAAAAGATATCTTCGCAACATTTGAAGATGTTTCTGCTTGTATTTTTTCGCTCTTGATTCCAACTTCGATATGTTCGCCTGTCAATATCAACTCGGTGAATCCAGCTGAAGAGTTTCCAATCAAATGATTGAAGAATGGGCCTGTCAGTGTTCCCATAAACATGTCAACCAACTCCCTGTTGGACAATGGTGATTGGACTCTGCCTACTAGATCTCTCCATTTCTGAGCATATTCTTTGAACTTCTCGTCACGACCCATACACATGCTCTGTAGTTACATGCGGGTAGGTGCCAATTTAGCATTGACTGGTACAACTTGTAAAAAGAATTTGCTAAGTCATTTCAGGTATGGATGTGGGTACTCTCTAGCTGATAATACCACTCCAACTGAGTTCTGGATAAACTCTCTTGAAAGAAATGGATCCACAATTTCCTGTCTTCAGTATGAGGATGGATCTTCTGAACATAGGACTTCAAATGCAGCTTCGGACAAGAGATGCCATCATACTTGGAAAAGGTAGGAACTTTGAACTTGCGGGGAATTACCACACCAGGAACAAGACTCAGATCATCAAAGTTAAGCCCTGACATTTTCAGAATTTCCACAGCATTCAGACGGTCTTCAAGTTGCTTGTATTTTTCGTTGTCAGGATACTGCTCGCTCACATAGTCTTCCTCTTCATTTTCAGACTCATGATGGCTTCCTTCATTGTTTTTGACGCTTCCTTCAGTTTCACCGCTTTTATCTGAGAATTCAAGCTGTCTGACCACCTTGACTGGACCCTTGTGATTTCTTACCATGTTGAGAATACTAATGGTCTTCTTCTTTCTGGTGATGAGCTTCTTCAGATCTTTCTGGCCTTGGGCCAAATTGGTGAACATCTCCTGGAATTGGGCGTTCTGAGCCTGGAGATCTTTAACAGTCTGTTCAAGAGCCATTTCTGCTGAAATAAACAGCGAGAGAATAAGAAAACCGGCCTTCAATGTACCTGTTATGAAATGTTATGCCATGATGTGCGATGTTATGCAATGCAATGTTTTCAAGGACCTTAGGAATTTAAATTTGTTAAACAAGCACGAATAAACTTTTTATTTGTTTACTTTTTAGAAAATGCAAATGAAAGTTTAAACAAATAAAAGAAAACTCCTAGAGCTTAGGTCTCCAAGGGGCGCTTCCTCTTTGTGTTGAAGTAGGTATTGATGCTTCGCTCCTCATGAGGTAGCTTTGTCAACTCTAATACCTTCTTCTCGTTTGCATGGTATTGAGATTTGAATATATCCCTTTCTTCTTTGAGTTGAATCTAGGATCTCTTCAAGTCTTCAAAATTAGTAGACATGTCTGGATGGAAAATGTTATAGGGTTCGTCACCTTCATCAACAGGTTCCATAACCACTGGTAGAACAGCTGTAAACGACATCATGAGATTTTGAGCTCGAGCTCGCACCCATTTGAGGTAAGGTTCATAAGGAATGGAATTTTTGTGCCCCAAAGTCTTGGTATCATTCTTCTGCACCATGCCCCAAGCGTGCACAAATCTTCGACGGTAGTTCTGGAGATCATTTTCGTAGTCAAACATAATGTCTTGGAGAAAGCATATCATGAGGACCATCTCTTCGAGCATAACCAAACTGATGTAGAGCTAGAGAAGGGTTGTAAGTGATACCTCCACTTATGCTAAGGAGTGGTACATTAGGGAATTCCCCATAACGCTCAATAAAAGGGAAGAACTTTTGAGAATAAAGACACCAACGGATATTTGAATGAGAGAGTGACATCAACCAACCTCAGTCTGCACCGAAGTCGGCCATCTCACTACCTTCTAATGGCCAAGATGGGTCAATTACGGTTCTAAAAGTTGAGTTAGTGCTTATGACACCACGCAGACGCCAAATACTTTCCTCAACTAAACATGAGGAGCATCAGGACATCCAAAGTGTCGCACTAACGTAGCCATCATTTTGACCGTTTCGGTATACGCCTAACAGTCGCAATGATTTATTGCTACTTACCTAAGGAAACCTAGATCCAGGTGTAGGATCCCCCACAAGTATAATACCCAAGAAAACCATTAAAAGTAAAGCAGATAAGTCAAACAATGAAAGCAATAAAGTGATCTAAAGCCCTAAGGTAGCCTCTCTTTAGGGTGTTTCCCCAATAGAGTCGCTAGTTCTGGTGATACGGTGGGAAAACTGACTTGTTTCATTTGCATTTTATCGCAAATGTTGCAGATAGGCAGAGTCGCCACCGAATTTTCTTTTATCCAATTAAGGGAAGGCAAAAAGAATAGGAAAAGACCATCGTTAGATACTGAGTACGGAGGCAGTTATGAAAAGGGAGGGTATTAGCACCCTTTCCATCCGTAGTTATCTACGGGCTCTTAATTGCTTAGCTCACTTTATAAAATACTTTCTATGTGTGTGTTTGAAAAGATGTTTTTGAAAAGGCATTTCTCTTTGACTTCATAATGATTCTCGCTGGAATGTATACGAAGTGTTAGGAAATGTTTTGTTTTGGAAAAGTGTTTAACTTTGTAATGATTCACGCTGGAATGTATACAAAGTGTTTGAAAAGTTTTTGAAAATAGTGTGAGGTGTAAAAAGTATTTTTGAATTGATTTGAGCAAGCAAAAGAGTCTTATTACCTACTCAGAATGGTCGTTTCCATGTTATTTTGCTTTCCTTTAGGGTAGCGCTATCCATACCATTAGTTGGTAGGTACCTTTATCCGTTGGATGTAAAGGGACATTCAAAGGGTCATCGTATGGTCATAGAAGGCAACATGTAAGGATACCTTAGCATATTTGTAGGGACGATCATCATTTTTCGTAGGCAACAACTGAGGGACTAGATCATGTATTCGTAGGCAACATCGAGGGTCATTGAGGGACTATGATCTTTGTATCGAATGGACTATGATGATATTGTTTGTGAGCGTCTTAGATAATATATCCCTACGTTCGAGGGACATGGCCATGTTTCGAAAGGCAACAAGAGAGGATATCCTAAGGTGGGTGCATGTGTGAAGAGTGTGTTGTATTCAGATATTTTATCTTGTGATTAGGAGTGATCTAGGTTGTTTTTTTAGTCTTAGCATACAAACCCTAATTAGCTAGCAGTATATGTACATAAATTAAAGTGCAGAAAGTAAAGTGCGGAAAGTAAATCCAACGTTATTACATGGCTTTGGGGAAGATACGTAATAGAGGTGCGGAAAGTAAAGGCATAAATGTGAATCTACGCTATTACATGATAAAAAATTGCGACCTATACATCCTTTCTAGAATTTTAACGTGAAATAAGAAATAGATAATCAGAATAATTTTAGGTTATTAGTAGAAAAAAGGTTTTAGGTTAGTAACCCTAATTACTATAAAAGAAATAATTTTTTGGAGTTTTGGTGATTAATTTTAATATGGAAAAATAATTAAAGGTTAATTTAATGGTTAATTAACAATAAATTAAATTATGAATGAAAAAAATGATTTATTTTTATGTCAAAAATTTAATAAACATTTTTCTGACCTAAATGCAAAAAAAGAAATATTTTTTGTGATTTTTATGGTGTTAAAGAAAATGTTTGAAAAGAAATTAAATTGGAAAATATATTGAAAAGAAAAATAGGGAAAAACACGAAAATTGGTTAGTTTTGCAAAAGGTGTAAAAATAATGGACAGAGCCAAGGATCGAACCCAAGCCCTCTCCCTCACATGCGCTTCCTTGCCATCTGAGATAGTCTGCATTCGTGTTAGGCAAATGAAACAAATAGATTATAAAGGAAATAATTCACTGAATATAGAAATAAAAACGCGCGCCAAGGGGGGTCATCATCCCCGATTCAAATTTCCCAGGTTTTTACCTACGGTTTGTATCCGTAGCCATAACCTTTACCAACAGTTCGTCTATAGCTATAACACCTGTGATTTTCAAAATCAGAAGACATGCAATATAAATTAGTGATGAATACATGAATAGATTGGAATCGATCCACTGAGCATGATGATACCACTCGTTTGGTCCAATTTTGCCTATTCTAAAAAACCCAATTCAAGGTTTCAAACCGTAACACTGGTGAATCCTTCGTTTTGCACCTAAGCTCCAATTAAACAATCTAGACATCATCAAAACTTCATCACAAACACAAATATTTGGTTAAATTCAGTTAATTATGCATGAAAATATGAAATCGATGTTGAGTTAGAGTGGTGCAAACCATGACTCAAATTGAGTGATTCTGGAGGTGTTGTTGGCTTATGAGTATCTGGAATGATTTAGAGGAACACCAGGAAACGATTGGAATGCTTGGAATGGCCTGGATCGAAGAAAAAACAAGTTTGCCACTTGCTTAGAATGCATGGATTTTTGAAGCTAGGTTAGGGTTCCTTGGGCATGAAATTTCGTTTTTGTGGCATCTGGGATCAGTGTGTATATATACTAGAGTGAATTAGGTTAAGAATCATGAAGAAATTATATGCCAATCAATGAGAAAATATTTGATTTGGAATGAAACCAAATATTGCCTTTTTTGATCAAATCTCATTCAATTCCTTTGCCAATCAATGAATTTCGAAATTGGCAGCTTGTATGGCTTGCTTGGACCTCAAGAATGATAAAAAATTACCCTTGCACTTAAGTTTGGATTTTATATCTTTTATTTTAATTAAATTGAATTTAAATGAATAAAAATTCAAAATAAATAAAAATAAAAGATAAAAGGCGTAGCCTTGGGCTTGGAGGTTCTAATTTAGATAAGAAACAAGTTTGAACCATGAAAACTTAGGCCCATTTAGAAAAAAATTTATTTTCTCAAGTATTTCTCTTCATACAGCTCCTCAAAAATGTCAAACTTGCACAATTTGTATCTTGCTCAATTTTTAACATTTTTGGGTGTTCTTGGACTTTTTAGAAAGCTTAAAATGTCCCCTAAACACTCCTTTTTGTTTCATCTTCATTGAAAATTCCATGTTCATGAACACTTCTTTGTAAAAAGTTGACTTTTTGTTGACTTTTAAAAGAACCTGTAATGTTTTGATCCATAACTTCCAAATGAAGCATTTTTGGCCAAAGCTTGTGAGACATGAAGTTGTAGAGAATTAAATTTCCTTCAAAATGAACTTTGGTGGAAAAACTTTTGATAAAGTATGTGAAAGTTATGCTTGGTCAAAGTTTTGTTGACTTTTATCTAAAAAAACCCTAATTTAGAAACTTTGACTTTTGATCAAATCTTGAATTTTCTTGAGGATCATGATCAACCCTTGATCAAATGATGAATGTTACTTCAAAATATTGGTGTTGAACAAAAATTATGAAGTTTGACTGTATGTTGACCACAGTTGACTTTTTCTCCAATATAATTGAAACTTGACATGGGGATCCCTTGAAGCATATGATGAGGTATGATGACCACTTGGAGCATTGGAAATCCATTTTGACTTGAGAGGAGCAAAACCCTAGTTTGGATTGATTGCTTAGGAGAGGGTTTGTCTGGTCCACCCTTGTGAAATTTTTAAGTATGGAGATGTGAATTGTCTTGAGAAGTAGGAGGGAAAATTTTGGGGTATGACAGCATGTTAAGGCATTCTAGATAGGATTATAAGATGAGAATACTACTGTACAAAACATTGTTGCTGCTATTTATTTGTTTTATTAAAATTAAGCCAATCTATATAGTTCAGGAACTTACAATCTCCCCGTTTGGCAAATTTTAGCTTTAACAAAGAAATACAATTACAAGCAGTTTAAATGTAGCGGAAACAATTTACAATTGAAAATTAACAATTAAAAGATTCTTCAGCAGTCTTCAGTTCAGGACCGTTTATGTCTTGTAGTCCTATCACACAACTTGATTTAAAGACGAGCAACCTCTTCATCAGATGGTCTCCTAGTTTGAGATGATGGCCTTCCAGTTGAAGATGATGTCCAACATCTAGTCTGACTTCTCCTCATGCTTTTGAACTTTCCCATTAAGCCCGTCAAGGCTAAAAGGAAGAAAAGTCCTGGTGTACATGAGGAAGAAGATAACTTATACTCTCCCTTAAGATAGAGACCAATTCTTGTCATTGGGGGTGGTAAAAGAGGGCCATGGGAGACATACTATCTCTTAAGAGATAATTTGAAATTCCCCCGGGCAACTCATAACACAAGTCACAATTGTGTTCACAATTCAGATCACAAGTCACAAGTAGTTCAGAATTGTGACAACTTGATTTGTGACTTGGACATCTTTTTGCTCTCTGCTAATTTTCTTTCTCATGTTGTATTTTCTGTGTGATATTATTTCTCTCCCCCTTTTTAGCTAGAATTTGACAATGAAAGCCTTCATAGAACCAAATCCAGGCACAGTTTGCCCAAACCTTAATGAAGTTCATGATGGAGAATGGTTTAGTATTTTCTTGTGGATGGAGAATAGTTGAGATCTCTTATAAACAGGGTAGCAGTTTCTTAGGAATTAACGGAATATTAATTTGTTGTTCAAAGTGCGTTAATCCAGGCTGAAAATTTGTCACTGACTTGCTGAGCATCGTCCAGTCTACCCTTGAATGCTTTTAATAGCCTTTGACTGTTTCTATATAGATAAAACAGTCCCAATGCATGCATGATTCACATCATTTAATATATCCATGTAAAAACATGTTCTATATAATGTCCTGACATTTAGTCAGACATTGTACACTTACTTTATGTGACTTACATTTTCAGATCAGTGGGTTCTCTACTGTGGGGGTACTCTTCACTTTTTACCATATAGGGCCATAACTTCTTTCTGGGTGGCTATGAAAAATAATCTGACTTCATCAACAATCTTTAAATTTAATTCAGATTCTCAATGACATTGATGTTTCAACATTTTATGCCACACTCACACAGAGTCCATATGCCTTGGCTCTGAGATTATAATATTACTGCTTTTTCAAGCATATATCAGTATAAACTCCCCTTTACATCAGCTAATGAACAATCTCCCTCTTGACATTAGTTGGTCATGAACATAATAGTTGCGCCTTCTTTAATAAACATATCCAATTGCACTAGATACGAAAGCTTTCACAAATGACAGTTATTAGTTGCTTCTTAGATAGGTTGTTGCTCCCTAATGATACTTTTTCTCCCCGTTAATATCTGAAATCCTCCTTTTAGATTCTAAGATGAAGCTTGCCATATGTTGTTACTCCCCCTGAGTTATACAAAATAAGGTCATCTTTGATGCTGGTCCTTATAATACTTGAAGCATTCTTTATTTGGAATTTGCCACAGTTTCCAAATTAGGAATCCTCAGTTTACTTGTTTCACAAGTTTCAGATTGCCATACTCTGTAACCTGTAATTGAAGAAACCTCATAGTTAACTATGTGTATAACTAACTATAAGTCTTCAAGACATAAGTCTGAACCTTATCATCTTTCTTTAATCTCTGGTGTCTTCAACAGTTGTGATGTTACATCTTCATGTAGAATATTCTCCTCTATACATTATAGTTTTTATCTCTTTCTTGATTCAGATTTCCATACAGTTATCACAAATATCCAGCTTCCAGCAAGATATTTGACAACATCTGTATGCATCTCTTTAGGTTGAATCAACTATTCAAATAATCACCAGATAACATTGTCGCACATCCAAAGCTTGTGAAGATAACAATGAACTTTAATATTGATATTTAGTTCACACTAGGCCATGAATTCTTCATACATATACTCAGCTCCTGACAAAGTATATGAATTTTGCATTCAGGCTGCACATTTAATAAGTACTAAGTCTCCCGTCAAAGTACCTATCAGTTAGTCAGTTAGAATTAACTACTCACACTAGATCATTCTGAGTGATTACATCTTCACACTTATATTAGCTTCTTGGGAATAAAAAAACTTTCAATAACTGAAGACTTTAAGATGATGTTTTGACATCTGATACGACACCATCCTTTATGGTTTTTGGGGTCAACATCCATAATTCCTTATTCATAACACTTGGGGGGAACATAGGAAGCACTACAACTGTCTACTTTACATCCAAACATTTTACACATCAAGGAATAATATGATCCATATATCAATAAGCTTTTCATTTGACTTTCACTTCTGATTTTGAGATGATGGATGCCATAGTCTGTACCTACAGAGGAGATTCCCTCAACTAGTTTTCTGGAATAGACTTAATTATGGCATGACATATAATTATTCAGATTCTTCATAGCAATCTGACTTCATTGGTTCTTATTGACAATACCCTTCCAGGATAATGTTTAGGATAATCAACATTCATGATCATATTTCACGGTGGTTGAGACACAGTATTCAACTCCACAATCTATTCTATGGTCATGAATTAGTCTCCACATACCTAGTTCCTCTGATCAGAAGGATGTCTCAGATATAAGCTTATCTTTATTTCACATAAAGGGATTAAGGGGTATACGTTTATGAGTCTTTTACTTGCACTGAGCTTGACTTCTATACTCCCGTAAGCTTAGGTCAGAAATAAACTGACATTTGGAGTATAAGAGCTTGTTGATTGTGTCATGATCAACTAATAAGAAGATGACTCCTCTTCCATCTCTTGGGAACACATCATCCCTTATAGTCTTCAAGGTCTTCAAACTGCTTGCATATGCATATGAGAATCATTGATCAATTGATACTCATCAACTCTATTAATATATGCCTTTATGAGTGGACTTGAGGGATATCTTATGTATCTTTGACACTTTTAATATAGTTATAATATTCTGCCAAAATATTTTGTTAAAAATAATAATCCTAGGATCCTTCTTTCACTATAGGGGTTGCATTAGAGGCTATGCAGTAGAATATAGCCATACTTCAATAGAATGTACAAAATGCTTACTCAATAATTCACTTGTAAGCATAACATATAAGGATTGAAAATAAATCAACCCTACAATGAGCTTGACTCTCCACCAAGAAGCATACTAGACCCAACTAATATCCTGACCAATTATGGAAACACATAAGCACAGAAGTTACCTTATCAAAAGCTTCACTCCCGTATGAAGGTGTTGACAATTTTTTGTGCTGATTATAGGCTGAACAATACAATCCAAAATACTCACTCCCGCATGAAGTCTTTGAATTTAACTTTCTTGTTCCAACATCTTTATCTTCTTTCTTCAAGAAGGTACAGGTTCTGGTGAAGTTTCTCTAGTCCTCCACAAATAGGTTCATCCTCTAGTACTCACCAACATGATGGAGGGTTTGAGAACTCCTCTAGTACTCAAGTGGAGATGTTGAGGACCATGGGGATAGAGGAAGAACATATTAAATATAAATGAATCATGTCTAATATTGAAAAAGGTTTTAAAGGTAAAAGGTGCTTAGACGCACAAAAAGGTTTGAATGAGTTAAGATTGATTTTATATGTCGGTTGAAAAGTACCAAACAATAGGACTAGCATCCTACGATTCAAATACTAGAAACCAGAGGAGCTCAATGCTCAACGAGTCGTCTATCATCCCAAAAGTTTTTTTTTATGAAAAAGGTGAAGTGAAACGAGGTTCACATTATTAAGAGTCTTAAACAATTGGTCTAGCAACCAACAATTTGAACACTCAGAGTTCATTTTGACACAAGTTTTTAAACAATTGGTCTAGCGACCAACGATTTAAATACTCAGAATTTATTATAAAAAGGTTTTTGAAAAGTCACTCGATGTTGGATCGAGTTGAGAGTTTATTGAAAGTGTTTTAAATGCTTGGTGAATGGAGAAAGAATGAATCGGGTTATGATTAACCAAGCCATGAAACTCGATCGATCTTGAGAGAATATCCAAGCCTACTCTCTACAATGGAACCCTTATGGAAATTAGGAAACTTAGTATGTGGACCAAGGCGCGAGAGATGGAGGAGAAGCAAAGTAATTACAAACAAATTAATAATATAGAAAATAAAATCGATAAAGCCCATACAAGGTGGCTCACACACAAACATAAAGCGATTAAATTACAAGTGTACTAGCAAAGTGGGCTATTCTACTAAGACGACTAATTGGAACAATCAATTGAAATAGGCTCACTGTAGGAAGACCCATGATCAAGCGTACATGTGTGCATGTGTGGTCGTCGCGACGCTTCTAAGCTTTGTCGACTTACGGGTTTAAAATGATCCACAATTGAATATTAGTTAGAAAATAATATTTTTTGGTTTGTGTAAGTGACATTAAATAAATAAAATAAATGAAAGCTAAATAATTATTACAAGTTTTTGTGGGGAGAGGGATACATTGATTACAAATGGGGATTAAAGAATAAAATAAACATAGAAAGCAATAAATTATTTACAACGCAACAAGGGAGTGGGATACAATTTTTTTCGAATGGGGATGAAAATAAATTAAAGAGAAAACGATAAATTAATTCCATCATAACGGGATAGCGAAATATAATTTACCGAATGAGAATGAATAAAGAGAAGAATCTATTAATTATACATTGATTAAACTAATTAATCAAGTTAAGAAAAAATAGATTAGTAAACTAATCTATTTTAATTACCAAACATCAATTAATTGAAACGATGTAGAAGTAATAGATTAAAGTGAAAAATAGAAAATAGAATCAGAGATGAAACTAAATCGAAAACTTGAAACGCTTTGATTGCTTCCACAATAACAAACTCATTAGTAATTATAAGATGATAAAAATCGAAATGAAATGAAATTAAAGTACATGAACAAGTGAGGAAACAAACAATTGATCATAATCGAAATCGAAATGAAACTTGTATCATGTATATGAGAAAATGAAGAAACAAGCAATCGACTATTTGAGTATTATGATTAACAAATGAAGCCATTAACCAAAGAAACCCAAACCATAATTCCATTGAAGTTCAAAACATAAAGAAACACTAATTACAAAGTTATAATCGTTGAAACTAAAAAACCGGGCAGCAACTATGCATATGAAATAAAGCAAGGTATTTCTACTAAAAAACGTCAAACACGGAAACATATAGGAATACAAATCCATTTTTACAGAAATTGAATCAAGTAATCAACATCAAGATTGGCCTTATTCACAGAAATTGACACAGTTATTATATCATCAACTCATACCAACTCAGACATTTTACACATAAATTATGTATCATATCTGATATAGACAAACAATATCACGACATTAATCTCGAACAAACACAAATCTTAAAAGAGTAAAAAGTTACCACAATGACGAGTCAAAGCTAAAGCAGAAAGACGAGCCTTGTTGCTGCTGATGAAGAGGCAGTGGTGTCGAGATCGGAAGTTAGAGCAGATGCAGTATGGTAGTTATTGTTGTATGCGAGTGCAATGAGAGGTGGAAAGCGAGACGACGGAAGAAAGTGGACAATGAAGGCAGTTCTGAGCAATGAGAGACGATGAAGGTATGATTAATACAGTGAGATGGTTGCGGCTTTAACGATGACGATGTCGGAGACGCGAAAGGGGTTGACGGAGATGGATAGTTGGAAGTGGCGGCTATATAGTGACGGAAGGAATGATTGGAGGTTGGTGTTGTAGGCGGTTTGAAGGGATTACGAAGGTGATGCAGCGAGGAGGAAGATGGGTGTATACGGTGGAGAGAAAATGGAGAAGGGAGGTTGTGATGAAGAACAGTGGCAGCGTGAGGGGTTTGACGGTGGTGAAGATGAAGTAGGCGGAAACGAAGAGGAAGGAAGGGACGGTGGTAAGTTGCGATGATGGAAGAATCTAGCGAGGGTGGTGGCTATGGAGATACGGTGGAAGTAGTTGAGAGGAAGATGAAGGTAAGTGAGCGGAAGAAGGAGGATGTGTGATGAAGATGAAGATGGTGAGGCGAGGATGGGTATGGAGGCGGAATCACGATGAAGAGGAAATTTTTTATTCTCTGCCTTTTTTTCCGACCCGCTCCCCCTTCCTTTGTGTGGCCTCTCTTTGCTCTTTATAACCAACATCTCTATCTTTTTTTTAGGTATAAGAAAATGACCAAAAAAATCCTTCAGATTGAGATATTTTTCTAAGTATAAGACAAAAACTAAACAAATATCTAAATTTATTATAAAAATAAATTAATACTAAATTTTAAATTAGATGATAATTACAAAGATTCATAAAAGAAAATACATATTCTTTCCTCAATCAATTTTTTATATATAATTTATATTACTAAAACAAAAATTTAAATATTATTAATGGTCTAAAAATAAAAGAAATAATTTTGAAGTAAAGAAGTTTAAATAGAAAATAAAACTAAAATGCTCAATGAGATGTAAAAGATATGAATGAAAATTAAATTCAACATAGGAACGCGAATTATAAAAACTTGGGGTACAACATCCCTAACACAACCAGCTTGGAGATACCTCACTCCAAACACAACTAAAACAGTTTGAAGATACCGCACTTCAAACACAATATAAACTAATCACTCAAGTGACACAAATCAAACTTGGAATTGTTTCACAGCTTCTTCCAAGGACATAACTACACTCATTGCTTCACAGCTTCTGAGTGAGTAAAACCAATCCTCTTGCCTACAGGCTTCGAGGTAAAAATCAGTGACCATCCCACAATTCGGGTGGTTCACTTACATGGCTAACCCTAAAGACTATATCTTTCTAAATCTGGATAGCTGACTAAAACTAAGTTACAACTGCTTATTTATAACCTATTACCCAACTGAAATTGGGCCTTCAAAATAACAACATAAGCTGTAACAAACTTCTACAGAAACAAACTTTTACAGAAACAAAAACGCAGATAAATTTTGCTACAATCAAGGTCCTCTCTGATTTTTCTCCTTAGCTCTTGGACCTCCACATATGCCTTCAAAGTCATGCCACATAAGATGCATAATATTCCCAGAATATTCTGCACAATTGAAACAGAACTGTAACAAACTTTGACAGTTCAGTAGCATGATGTCCTGATGTCTGATGTCTCGACATCTCATATGACATGTTGTTCCAGATGTTGAAACTCTTCAATAGAACATGTTAAGGCATTCTAGATAGGATTATAAGATGAGAATCTTACTGTACAAAATATTGTTGCTGCTATATTTTAAAAAAAAATTAAGCCCAGCCATACAGTTCAAGAACTTACAATCGACACCGTCTTAATCACAAACTACGTAGAGAGCCGACAAATATAAGTGAATGGTCGTAAAAATTCAAAAATATCATGCCTTAATAAATTGAAAATAGGGAATGCGCTAATTAAGTTAGGTGAACCTCACCCGGTCGCTTAATCCAACAATTGCAAAACCTACAAAAATATGTTGTGAGTTCGTTCAGAGGTGTCTGGTCCTGAACTTGGTAGGGCGAACTACGGTTCGATCCCCTACAACTTGCAATTGGGTAAATAAAGGGGTTACCAACTTATGTACCAGAACCCCTTGATTCAATAACCAGAATCACTAACCGGGTACTCTACTATGTGCTTAATGTGATTGCGCTTGAATAAAAGTGGGTGAAATAAAGCAAAAGAAATAGGTTGCATTATAATAGAATGATTTGGACTGGCTTGGATAGGGTGGGAGTTTTTGATTGTGTATCATGATTTTGTGTCATTACGGTATCCTTGGTGTTGACGTTTAGTACCTATCGATCTAACATTAGCCTAGCAGCCACGTATCACTAAGAGTCGTGTCGGGCATTTGTTTCAAAAACCATGCTTAATCATTTTCTTTTACCATGTTGGATGATTGCTTGAGGACACGAAATGGTTTAAATGTGGGGGTATTTGATAGCACGGAAATGTATCACATATTTGGCTTAATTTACATAGATTATATCTTTACTTTATCTTAATTATGTTGCTTTATATTCGTATTATGCCAGTATTTTCTATGTTTTCAGGTTTTTACTACTTACAAGGCATTATGAAGAAACTCGAAGAAATGGAGAAGAATCGAGCTTAAAATCCACAAAAAGAGTAAAATAAATAAGCATGGGGTATGATAGCAAAATAGCAGGTGAAGGCATGAAAAAAAGGAATGGACCAAGCATGCATGCCCGGCCCATAAAGCTTCTTCACCAGCCCAGCAAGGTGTGATTTCGTCACACCCCATTCAAGCCAAACTGTAACGGTCGTTACGCATTACAGGGCGAGATTCCCTCAACAAGAAAGGGGTAAAGGCCGTTACACCCTAGCCATGCAAGCCCTAACGGCCGCGACAAATCAGGAAGCAAAGCTTCCTCACCAAGCCACACGTGACGATCGTCACACTATTTTCAATGGTCCGTAGCGATCGCTACGGAGGAGAAAACAGAGGTGAAAAGATCTCAACGCTCGCGTACCTCAACTCTATAAATAGGGTTTTAAACCTCACTTTTCACACGCTTCTCTTTTCCTTTTTTTTCCTATTTTTCCAAGATCATTATTCATAGTCATGTTTTAGGCAGAAAACTACGTTTGTCAAAGTGGTAGTTTCTCACATCGAGGAACTACCGCACCATTAGTTTTAGGTGTTGTTTTATTTTATCTAAATTATGTATCTGATTTATCAAGAATGCTGGCATATTCTAAATTCAGTTCCTGTTGATGTACGCGAAGTTTATTTTAGAAGTTAATTTCAGTTTCGTTTATTGTTGCTCTTACATGTTTCTCTTTATCACATTTCTTATTTGCATTGTTTCATTTGTTTAATTTAATTACCATGCTATTCTTAATTGTGATCATTATGTTTAGTTTGTTTACATTTTATTCCATGTTTAGCTGAATAGTTTAGAGTCCGTTGTATGAGGCCCGCGTTATCGACGGACTCGGTAGAAAATAATAGGTGCGAATTTATGACTAGAATTCTATTTTGGTTTTAATTTCCAAATCTAATTTAAATAGCTTTGTCACGAGAGGGATAGGTTGTTTTACATGATTTTTTTACAAGAGTGAGAAATCAATTAAGGTTAGAGCTGACACTGCGAGAGCGTGGGCATCGAACCGGATAGTGGAAATTAGGCATAAATCTAAATACAGCGAGAGCGCTTTAGATACTTTTAGGACATTATTGGCTTCCAAAATATATTTCTTAGTTACCCGGCGAGCGAGAGAAAAATCTTGGGATCAGTTCTTGTTCTTGTAGACCTCCTTTCATTTTGTTCAGGTGGTTCTTCATTTCGACTTGTTGAAGTGTTGCCTTGTTCACTTCGACTATTTGAGGGTTCATCTTGTGGGTCTTCTTCGAACACAGTTATCATTGTGTTTGATTCCTGTGTTGAACTTTGACTCCAATCCCAACCTTTGCTTTCATCGTCACGAACATCTCTGTTGATTACTAGTTTATCTTCGATTGGCGAATACAACTTGTATGCACCAGTCTAATGATACCCTATGAGAACCATTTCTTCACTTCGATCATCCAGTTTCCTTATCAATTGTTCAAGTACATGCCTGAAGCATATTTATCCAAAAACTCTAAAATGACTCACACTTGGCTTCGACCATGTCCAAGCCTCATAAGGTGTTCTTCCTACTATCTTCTTTGCTGGACACCTGTTTAGAATGTATATTGCTGTCGAAGTTGCTTCAGCCCAAAATCTCTTAGGCATATCTTTAGCTTTCAACATACTTCTCGTTATGTTCAGTATACTTCTATTTTTCCTTTCAGCTATGCCATTGTGCTGAGGAGTATATGGTGTAATAATCTCATGCTTTATACCTTCTTCATTACAAAATATGGAAAATTCAACAGACGTATATTCGCCACCACCATCAGTTCTTAACTTCTTCACTTTGCAGCCACTTTGTCTTTCAGCATGCAACTTGAACTTCTTGAACTGTGTGAATACCTCACTTTTTCTTTCAATGATATAAATCCATATGTGTGGTGAATTCATCAACAAAAGTAAGGAAATACCTGTTGCCTCCATTTGACTTTACTTTAAATGGTCCACACATCAGAGTGAACTAGTTCCAACTTGTGCTTGGATTTTATGGGCAATTCATGTTTGAATGTCTTCCTTGCCTTCTTACCTTTACAACATTCCTCACATACTTTCTTTGGTTCCTTCACATAAGGCAAACCAAACACCATCCTCTTCTGATTAAGCATGCATAAACTCCTGAAGTTTAGATGTCCATACCTATGGTGCCATAGCCAGTTGTTGTCTTCTTCCGTAGTTGAAGCAAGACACTTATGATCTGATGTTTTGAGTTCGACTTTGAATGTTTTTTTCTTCTAATGGTGCTTTCATGATTAGCCTCCCGTCAGACCTATAGACTTTCATCTGATTCCTTTCAAGCTTCATTTTGAAGCCTTTTGCAAGTAATTGACCTACACTTATCAAAGTACTTGTCATAGAGGGTACATACAGATATCTCCTTTGCCACCATCCTTTATGACAATCGAGATATCTCCTTTGCCTCCAGAATTTATGTGTCTTCCATCAGCAAACTTTATCACCTTTTTCACTGACTCATCTAACTTGGTGAATCAGTCTTTATTGCCAATCATATGGTTGCTACATCCTGAATCTAGATACCACATGTTGGTTTTCTCAGTGTTCGACCGAGTGTTTACCATCATCAGCACCTCATCTGATTCACTATCTCCTGCTTGCGCATATTGGGCTTCATCACTTTCTTTCGCCCTTGCAGCATTCTTTCTTCGATAGTCTTGAGCGTAGTGACCAAAGCCTTGACAGTTGTAACATTACACCTCTTTCGTGTCGACTTTCCTCCCAGAGTACTTGTTTCCCACACCTTCCTTGCTCGAATCACCATTCTTGATTGATTTCTCATCACCTGCAAGATGCTTTCGCTGCTCCGACTTCTCAGCTTTCTTGTTGAATCTTGATGCAATGCTTGTTCAGCCACATTTTATCTTTATGAGTTTCTCTGCTTCAATCTCATCTCATGAGCCTCTAGTGAAACTTGAAGTTCTTCTAAATTCATCTCAGATAGAGTTTTGGCCTCTTCAATTGTCACTACAATATAGTCAAAATATGCAGTTAGAAATCTCAGTACCTTTTCTATTTTCTGCAAATCAATGATCGTTTCTCCACATGCTTTCATTTGGTTCGTCAACGTCACAATCCTTGAGAAGTATGCAGAGATTGATTCATCATCTTTCATGTGCGTCATCTCGTATTGCTTTCTCAACGTCTGCAACTTCACCTTTTTCAATTTATCACCTCCACCATACAAGTTCTTCAACTTGTCTGCCGCATCTTTCGCTGATTCTTCTTCAACACTTTACAATCTTTCTTCCTATGATCTTTGTGTGCATCTTTCTGGGCATCCGTCACGTTTACTTCCAGCTCTGATACACCATCATTCAAGATTTCAACAACATCTTGAAATCTGAAAATGACCTTCATCTGTCTAACCCACCGTTGATAGTTTTCCCCTTTGAAAATTGATAAATTCGCTGGAATTTGTTTCGACGTTGTTGTTCCGTTTGCCATTAGATTCTCTCTGAAACGCAACCGAGCTCCTTGATACCAATTTGTTGGAACAAAGGATTTTCAAGAAAGATAGTTTTGTGAAGAAGAATAATAATAGAATTGAGAGAGAGAGAATGATTATCTAAAACTGTATGAAAATTCTTATTGATTGATATTGTGATTACAAAGAAATGCTCCTTATATAGACACATTTCACAGGCCCAAGAATGTAGACTAAGCTAAGGTCCAAAACATACAAAGGCCCAAAGAATTCGACACACTCCAACAGATAGCAAAGCAAATCGACATTCTGACTAATTCAATGAACACATACACAATAGCTAGTTCGACTAGCACACAAAGTCAATTCGATTCAACACGAATTATACATTTCAACACCCCCAAAATCTAATTATTCATTAGCCTTGACTTTATAAATTAACGATAGGTTACAGTAGATTGACATTGATCTCTGTGTTTCGACAATCTTTTATATTACTTCGATATTTCCGTGCACATGCGGAATTTACCCATCACTTATCAACTACTATAAATTATAAATTATAAATTATAAGTTTTAGATCATTAACCATCCGTCATAAATCATAAACTATAAATTACCTTATAAATCAATTGCTATTTTTATCAAATAGAATTAATTATATTTATTTTAATATTTTTTTTCTCTTATTTATATCTAATTTTAAAATATAAATTGATAGAGCGTAATGCATATTAATTAAAATTTTATGTAAATTTTTTCATTGATAAATGTGTAAAACATCTGACTATTAATAATAAAGGATAAAAATCTCAAACAAAATACAATTGAATAGAAGAACTATTCACACAAGAAATACAAAAATTACACTAGAAAAAACAAGACATTTCACTTTGATTGTCGAAGTGTGAATTCGTTAGTTTAAATCCACATGAAATTAAAATCACGACTTTTGACTCATTTATTTTTGTAGAGGTAATTATAATACTTTTAGAGCATCTCCAATGATCCAAATTATTTTTTAACTCTTTGTTGAAATCATTAAACCACATCATTTTAGAGAAGTTGATTTAATCTTATGCAACTCTAAACAATTTATAATGTGTCCCTCCGTTTTACATATAAATTAATATTTTATTTATATTTAATTATATTAAAATTATAAAATAAAAAAAAACATAAAATTAAAGACAAACAATGAAATTGTAATATTTGTAAGTCACATTTTAAATAAAAAATTATATAAAAAATAGAACCATTATAATGTAGAGAAAAAAAATATGCATCGACAATATACAAATAATTTTACATATTCAACTAATCATCATCATACATTCTATTAAATCATATTGATATTATTAAATAAGTTGTGTGATGAAATTGAATGATGAATTTTTATTGAATGAGATTGTAAAATAATTTTACACTGTCAATTTTATAATTTATTATTCCCTTTGTCACAAATATCTTATTTAAACTCTGCGGTTCTTAAAAAAATAATTAGATGTATTAACTTTTAATAATAAAATTAGTATCATTTATTAAAATATTTTTAATTATTATAGTTAGTAGAATAGTTAAAAAATGCAAAATAAATAAATAAATATCATATTAATATTTTAAAAAACATTTATTTTGAGATATAAAATCAAAACAACAATTGAATTAAAAAATAATAATTTAAGATGAAATGATGCAAAACTACGTTGCTTCATCAAACAATGGATAACCACCTGGCAAAATTATTTCCTTTTTCCAAAGACAAATCCACACTTTTTCAAACTCTTACAAAAAAAGTATACAAAATAAATATTTATAATACTAAACGACAATTTCCCTTCTCCTATAAAGCAAAACTCATAGTGCGAATAACCAAAACTAAAATGGCAGCAGCATTTGATTTTAACGTGTTTCTATTACTCTCTCTTTTATCCATTACTAACATTACTCATATAGATGATGCTAAATCTCTTCATCTTCATGATTTATCTGATTTCAATCGAAGCAGTTTCCCACAAGAATTTGTTTTTGGAACATCCTCATCTGCATTCCAGGTACCAACTATCATCTTTGATTTTTATTATTATTATTATTATTATTATTATTATTATTATTATTATTATTATTATTTTTTTATTTTTTTTATTTTTATTATTATTATTATTATTATTATTATTAATATTATTATTATTATTATTATTATTATTATTATTATTATTATTATTATTATTATTATTATTATTATTATTATTCATCTTATTATTATTATTATTATTATTATAATTATTATTATTATTATTATTATAGACGATTAGTTATTAAAAATTTAATTATTTATGTTCTGATTAGATGCTATTTTGAATATTATATAGTGTGAAGGTGCAGCAAGGGAAGATGGAAAAGGACCTAGTATATGGGACACATTCACCCATACAAACCCAGGTTGCTTTTTTCTATTTAATTCATTAATTCTCTAAAATTAAGAAAAAAATATATAAACAAATAAATAAATAAAATTACTAAAATAATTATATACTATATAATGGTGTGTTCATTTTTATCACAAATATGAGTTAAAAGAGGCGATAATGGTATTAAATTAACATATACATCATGGTCGATGTTTATAAATATTATTTTATAAATGGATGTAATAGAAATACACCGATAAATATAAAATATTTTTAGATTGTCAATAATAGTTAAATTTTTTTTTAGAAATGTAATTTTTTTTTTAATCACATATAAAATATTTTTTTTTAAGAGTTGTGATACATTTAAACTTTTTATAAATAATTAAAATAAAAGTTAAATTTCAATAAATATTTAACGTACACGATTCATTAATAGTTTAAAATTATTTTATACTATCAATGCATACCAATTAAATTTTTAAGGAGATTAATTATTATGTACTATGTGTATAAAAAATTTTAATACATCAAATATATATATATATATATATATATATATATATATATATATATATATATATATATATATATATATATATATATATATATATATATTCACTCATACATTCTCTCATTTATTGAGAAATTAAGGATATAATTGATAAATTAGGACATTAAACTATAAAAATTATATTTAAATAGAAAGAAAAAAATATTCTAAAACGACACTTAAAAAGTACAGAGGGTAAATAATGAAAAGACTTAATTCCAGTTTTGATCCCCTATTTTCCCTAACTCACAATATCAATCCCCCTATTTTGTTTTTAAATAGTTTTGATCCCCATGCCTATTTTCTGCTAGAAAGCACTGAGCTGTATCGATTTTAATTACAGTTTTGGTCCCCCTATTATTTATTTTAAAGAGTTTTGGTCCTTCTCTTTTTTCCAACTCAACGCTTTATGGCAGAAAAATGCGTATGGGCAACCAAAACTGTTTAAAAGAAAAATAGAGGGACTGTTATCGTGAGTTGAGAAAAATAGAAGATCAAAACTGTGATTAAGCCTAATTAAAATAAAATTTAAATTTAATAAATATTTAATGTCTACGATTTATTGACATTGTAAAACTGTTTTACACTATCGGTGCATATCATTTAAATTCTTAAATAAATTAGAAAAATCAATACTATATTGAAAACTAAATAATAATGGATAATTTATATATTTTCATGCATAATATTAAATTTAATTTGTTAAGATAATTGATTTTGTCATTAAAAAAATAGAGGTGTAATTTGCTAGCCAATTTATCTAATTTTTCTTATATAATTTTAATTATATGAATGTATATTATATTTTACACAATAATTATTATTTTTTAGAAATAACAAATTATTTGATGAGGAGAAAAGTGTTGTTATTTCCTCAATTTAGCTCATTCAATAAACTAATCATCTCATTCAAATATTATTTAGTCATCGTCTCTCATTGAAAAACAATCTGTCATCATCCTTATTAGAGGGAGTTAATAATAGGAGTATTAATACATAGTGTAGGAATAAACACTCTTCTGAGAGACAAACTAAAGTCCCTAAAATTTTAAAGTGATAGGTAAGTGGGTTCTCTCACTTATAAATGCTTAAGTCTCCACATTCCTATCCAATGTGAGACTACTTCCCCACTTACTCACATTTGCTATATTATTCTAATAATCTCTACACAGTTTTCAAATCCCTTTTATTTTCATATAGCGATCAATTTTTACCCTCTTCAGTCTTAAACTTCTATATATTTTGTTCTCAAACGACATCGTATTAAGAGAGATTTGACTCTGATACCATTTGTAACGTCCTAAACTGCTTTTAGGATTAGTGGTTGATTTCACAAACCAACACAAATCTTTTCAGCATACAATTTTGGAAAATTTCTCAGAAGGTCACCCATCAAAATACACTACTAAAAAATTCGCTTTTAGTGATCGATATATTTCGGTCACTGTAGCGACCAATTTAGCCACCAAAACTTGATATTCGTGAGTCAATTTTAAATCGATGACTAATATAAATCAATCACCGATTTAGCGACTAAAATTTTGCGACCACCTATTCGGTAAAAAAAATATTTTTCAATAAAATATTTTTGTTTAAATTAGAGACCGAAATTCCAGGCACTAAATTTTTTTATTTATTTTTTTCTTCTATTTTTTAATCCTCTTTTTTACGTTACTATTTCTCTTTCAATTTTTCTTAAAATTTTAATTCTTTTAATTCTTAGTAAAAGTTTAATCATTTTATTATTTTAACAATAAAACATATATTTGTATGAAAATAATATATATATATATATATATATATATATATATATATATATATATATATATATATATATAGTGGTATCCAATCACTCAAATCGACTAATCCACATGAAAAGCTTTCGCCCCGCGTAGCTCTTGAAGGTTGTTTTTTTTTGTGATAACCCATATTCAAACTCATGACTTATGGGGAACAAACCCTTGAAATTTGTTAATTTTATTATAAATATGTATGCGTGCATAATAAAATTTCATAATAAAACTAAATTCATTTTGATGTAAATATAAATATAAATATAAAATAATATTATTTTTATATAAATATATGTTTTATTGTTAAAACAATAAAATGATTAAACTTTTACTATGAATTAAAAGATAATTAAAATGTTTTTAAAAATTGGAAGAGAAATAGTAACATAAAAAAGAGGATTAAAAAATAGAAGAAAATAATATTAGTGACCGAAATTTCGGTCTCTTATTTTTAAAAAAGAAAAAAATTTAAGTGATAGTTGCAAAACCGATCACTAAACCGTTTAGTGAGCGATTTTTAAGTTTTTTTCGGTCTCTAATTCAATCGCTAAAAACGAATTTTTTAGTAGTGATAATACTCTTTGTCAATCCTCCTTAACTATGAAGTTCTTATATCTTAGGCTACCGAAAATAAGATGCATCTTCTTTTCGGTAGCCTAACAAATAAGAATTTCATAGTTAATCATGTTTGACTTGAAGTAGTATTTGGATGAGTGATCTTTAGGAAAGTTTCTCAGAAAATATGCCAGTGAAAACAAAGCATGTTTAAATAGACTTGTGGTGGTTTGTAGAAATAGTCGATAATCCTAAAAACAGTATGGAGCGTTACACCTGTCAACGAACTTATGCTCGTGAGAGTTTGACCAAAACTTCTTACTCCGAATCTTGTCTCCTTTGCCTTTGATTAATAATAATTGCAAAGAAAAAAGAAAAAAGAAAATGATAATTAATATTATTGAATAATAAAAATTGAATTACAATAATCTATTTATCTACAACTAATTTATAAACTAAATAACAAACAAACTCTAATTAACTTTGAGTTTGAACTGCACAATTTATCTTGAATATATCACAATATAAGAGACCGACTAACTTTTATTTTTATTATGAAAAAAAATACAAGAAATGATTAAGTGTACAAGTGGTGCACGAGAAAGTTGTGAACTTAGAAAGAAAAAGGAAGAACATGAATCATGCTCCACAATACAATTAGAACACGAAAAGAGGGACCATGTAGATACACAACACATGAGAAAATAGAGCACACAAAGAGGGACCGCGTCGAAACTAAAAACAACGTTTGAGGAAACAAACAATATCGCTTAGTAGAAATAAGCACGGATTATTTATGTGTCTAAAGTAAACGTCCCTTGCTCTTACGATTATTTCTATATATAGAAGTTGCATCCATTGTAATAAGCGTTGTTTAATCAATTTAGAAATCACATTTTTCTAAAACAATTGTCGACTGTGTGCATTTGATTAAATATGTCATTATCGGTCAATTTTATATTTCACACATTTTTAAATTTGATATTTCTTTTTTTTATATATAAAATTTAAAGTATTTCTATAAAAAATTCTTTAGATTCATGTTAGGCTTAATACTTCTATCATAGAATTAAAAAAATAGAGAGATAGACACGTCTAAAAACAAAAATCAAATAATAAATATTATTTTTTATATAAAAACAAAAATCAAATAATAAAAATATTCATAAAAATTATATAAATATATTGTAATGTATATCTAAAAAGTTAAATATTGCAAATCAAAAATTGAAGACAACATAATATTCAAAAGATTTTTTTTTAATTTTTAACCCCGTCAAATATAAACACTATATATATATATATATATATATATATATATATATATATATATATATATATATATATATATATATATATATTACGAAGAAATCGTTCAAAAATTCATCCTCACCTGATTGCGCAGTTGATTCTTCACAAAACTCATAACTGTGAAACTTCTTTCAACGGTTGTTGTAGCCATAGGCAAAAGTAATGCAAACTTCAGAAGTAAATAGACCATTGGATAAGCAATGTGTTGTTTAGTCTCCACCATCATTCTTAAAAGATCATTAATTTCATGTAAATTAGAAAATTGCTAACTAGAACAAACATCCATGATATAATTTTCAAGTTGATTGTCGAGTCCCATGAACTATATTGGAGAAAATTCAAACGGATAAAATCGAGCCAACTTAATCAAATTTTCCTTGTGAAATACACAAAATGAATCCCGTAGACATAAACTTGCTACCCAAATAAACAATTCAATATTCACCTATGTAAATCTATTATTCAACTCTTGAAGTTGTCTATCAATCACTTGATAAAATACCTCGACTTGAGGGTTATGCAAGTTTGAAACTATTTCAACATTATGTCTTGGTTTTCAATGTAACACGAAGACATCATCTATTTTTATAATGTCAGTACTATGCTTCTCACAAAACGATGCCACACAAAACGATGTCACTTCATCAAGTAAACTAGACCAACCACGTCCTCTTATTTTTTGCAATCTCTCCTTTAATACTTTAACTAATGTTATAGCATGTATAATATCTTGATCTTTTCTTTTCAGTGCTTGAGACAAATCATTAGTAATTTCTAATATATTTCTCATCAAAAGAAATTTAAAAATAAATTCAAAGGATATTCAATAATTGACAAATTTTAACTTGTTGCTTTGCGCTAAGCCTATATTTTAAAATCATATCTAACACATCACACACAGAAGGTAATAAAGGAACCAACCTTAGTAATGTTTCATAATATGGTCTCCATCTAGTATCTCCGTTAGTGTAGTTTCTTGATTCAATCTACGACCGTTAATATTTCTTCACTCTCTAATGCTTCTTATAATGCTGTTAACTATTTAATAATTATAATTTTTAAATAGTAAATAATTAATTGATAATTTCTTTAATTAATATTTAATATATATTTTAAAATATTTTTATAGCCTTTTACATTTTTATAGATTAGATATGTAAATTCAACACACTCATTTTAATATAATAATAATAATAATAATAATAATAATAATAATAATAATAATAATAATAATAATAATAATAATAATTATAACTATAATAATTAATAATCTAATAACTTTATTAATTATTTGTTCACAATATTTTTTTGATTGTTTTCTATGTATTGAATAATATTTTATCGTATTTATCTATTATATATTATTATACAAAATTTATTTTCATTCATCAAAGGAATAAAGAATAACAAAATAATTTAAAATAGTTTTTACTTTAATTTTTGTTTGATAATGTGTTCTAGAGTGATCGGAGAAGAAAAAAAAATCATGTATTAATTTAATTCAAAATAAATTATTTTATCATATTTTTATAAATTAAAAGTAGAATTCGGTCCGACTCACAAAATTATCTAAAATTCCGATTTAAATTCTGATTCTTCTGCATCAGTTAAAATTCTAATTCTCGATCCAACTGATTGAACTAACTGATTTTGATTACCCTGCATATTTCACAGTTTATTAGATATAAATAAGATTAAAATGTGTTTTATCATCCCAGATATATTTATACGTATTTAGTAGTACATTCCTGATTGAAAAAACAAATAGTAGTGGTAAATAAATAAATTAAAAAGAGTGGTATTGTGGTAGAAATAAGACTAGAGTGGAAAGGAAACAGTTCTGCTGAATTGGGTGAAAAAGGGTCCAAGTATACCCCAATAGTCTTGCAACCTAGTTCATATTACATTTCTTTTTCTGCATTTCCACCGTTGTAACGGTTTTAAGCTCAACCATTTACAATTTACCATACACTTTTATTATCTTTAAATTCTGGTTTTTATCACATTGCAAAGTTACATATAACATGTATAGATTCTTCATACTTGTTAATAAAATGAGTTGCAGAAAAAATAAGAGATGGAAGTAATGGAGATGTAACTGCAGACTCCTATCATCGATACAAGGTATCATCAATATTGTATTTTTTGACAAAAATGTAACATATTTTGAGTCATCATATCATAGACTGCTTTATATATTTTAGGAAGATATTGGAATCATGAAGGACATGAATATGGATGCTTATAGATTTTCCATTTCTTGGTCTCGACTGCTACCAAGTAAGTCATACTTTCGCTAACATCCCTCCCTAGATGCTGATTTTTATAGTAACCATTACAAACTTCTTATTAACTATTTTGCAGAAGGAAAGCTTAGTGGAGGCGTAAACCAAGAGGGAATAAACTATTACAACAAACTCATCAACGAACTATTGGCCAACGGTAAAGATTCATCAATGTTTTTATCATAATCATATCATGTAGTTGTTAATCATAAAAAACCATTGAGAATAATGCAGGTTTACAACCATATGTGACGATTTTCCATTGGGATGTTCCTCAAGCCTTAGAGGATGAGTATGGAAGTTTTTTAAGCCCTCACATTGTGTGAGTGACATCAATTTTCCATCTAGATCTGTTTATGCTTTATGGAATGGTTGCGGTAAATCGGATTAATTGATTAACATATGTAATTAATGATTTTGCAGAGATGATTTTCGGGACTATGCTGAACTTTGCTTCAAGGAATTCGGTGACAGAGTGAAATATTGGATCACTTTGAATGAGCCATGGAGTGTGAGCATGAAAGCTTATGCTATTGGAATATTTGCACCAGGTCGATGTTCAGATTGGTTAAACTTGAATTGCTTAGGAGGTGATTCAGGTACCGAACCGTATTTGGCTGCACATTACCAACTTCTTGCTCATGCTGCTGCTGTAAAACTGTACAAGGCCAAATATCAGGTCCTATGTTTTTAATAGCAAAATGATCATGTGAAATCTCAAAAGATCATGTGAAATTATTGGAGTTGTTGCTAACTACATGACCAAAATGTAGGAATCTCAAAATGGTTTAATAGGGATTACCTTACTCTCTCACTGGTTTGAGCCAGTCACTAAAGAGAAATCCGACTGCGATGCTGCACAACGTGCCCTTGACTTCATGTTTGGATGGTAAAGATTAACGTGGAACTTATTATCGCTCACATGCGAATCCAACAATGTCTCACCAGCGCATCTGCATTTGCTTTTGTTATAGGTATATGGATCCAATTACGAAAGGAAACTATCCTAAAAGCATGCAAACTCTGGTGGGAAACCGGCTACCAAAATTCTCCAAAGAAGAATCTGAGAATCTTAAGGGATCCTTTGATTATCTCGGCCTAAACTATTATTCATCCTCTTATGCTGCCGATGCACCTCATTTACGCAAAGCCAGACCGGATATACAAACTGATTCTCTTGTTAATATTACATGTAAGTATCATGCTAATCATGTTCTTTCACTAGTTAATGAAGTTCTAATAAAATTTCCAAACAAAATTGAATCAAAAGTAATTATATACTTTATATTTCTAAACATGATTTATTATTTTTTTATGACAGTTGAACATGATGGCAAGCCTCTTGGTCCAATGGTATGTATTTTCACCATTTCATTTGAAGCTTTTCTGTTCCAAAAAATGTGTAAAACATAAAAGATAGCTTAATTTATAATCATATGCAGGCTGCTTCCAACTGGTTATGTATTTATCCAAAAGGACTTCGAAAACTGTTGCTTTACATCAAAAATAAGTACAACAATCCTGCTATTTACATTACTGAAAATGGTAATACTTATTATTTTCTGAGATATTTATATGCATAATCTTGTAATAATATTAATAAAGCTAACAAGTTTGAGAAAATCATATGATAGGTCGCGATGAGTTCAATGATCCAACATTATCGCTCGAAGAATCTCTTATCGATACTTACAGGATTGATTACTATTATCGTCATCTTTATTATCTTCAAACGGCAATCAGGTAAGTAAAACTTTATTATAGTACATATTGATTTACAATATTTTGATTCTTATGCATGTTATTTCTATAGGAATGGTGTGAATGTGAAAGGATATTTTGCATGGTCATTGTTGGATAACATGGAATGGGAATCAGGATTGAGCTTGCGATTTGGACTTGTTTTTGTGGATTTTAAAGACGATTTGACAAGACACTCGAAACTCTCAGCAAATTGGTTCAAGAATTTCCTCAAAAAATCTTAGACATTGTTTCAAGAAAAGTATTTGGTATCATGAAGAGCTAGCAATAAGTAAATTGAGATTTAGTAAAGCTCTTTTTACTTTCAATTGAAGCCACATTCTTCAATCATATGCATTGATTCCTTAGCAATCTTGTGGCTTTGAATAAAGCAGAACTATAAGCTTTGCTACACCAGAACATTGCAGCTCAATGACAGTTGTATAATTAGAATTTTCCCTATAATTAGTTTGTAATGTGAGCAAGCATGAAAAACATGACTTTATCTTATATAGAGAGCATTGTATCTTCTTCTAAAATAATCAGTGAATAACAGTTAGATTGTTATACAACTTGCTAATTTGTAGTAGTTTTCATTCCCTTAATATGGTACCATTCGCCATTCCAATTTAAACCTTTGTTTATGTTGGAAATCCATCAAAATCTATGATGAATTTCTACCAATCTCGATGAACAAGATTGATATCACCACACAATAATAATGAACAATTAAAGAAAGAAGAAGAAGAAATAATTATTTTCTGCAGAGTTTCTTTCTGCCCATAAACTGTGGAAAACTTTATTATTCACTTTGCAACTGTAAAATAGGGGTTACCCCCTCTATTTATAGATTTAGGTTAGCTTGCTACCTAAGCCATTCAATATTTTTGATTTGTTCCCTAAGTCAAATCAAATATATTCTATTTTAGATTTAAATCAAATCTATCTAAATCTAAAATCAAATATGTGTAACAAACTGTTTCCACACTCCTAAATCAAATCTAATCAAATAATTTCTGACACAAGGAATTATATTCAACTCACCACCTAATTCATTGTGTCTAATCTATCTACATTCACCATAGCTCTTAGTCTTTGAAATACTTCGACCTGCACACCCTTCATCATGATATCTGCAATCTGGTTCTCAGTTCTGCAGTGTTCCAAGTTAATCTTCCCATCAGCTACCTGCTCTCGAAGATAATTGAACCTCATTTTGATGTGCTTGCTTCGACCATGAGCTATCGGGTTCTTCGCCAGGTTGATAGCTGACATGCTGTCGATCTTCATGGTAATTGCTCCATGATTTTTACCTGTGATTTCTTCGACCAAGTTCAACATCCAAGTTTCTTGACATGCACAAAGAGAAGCAACTATGTATTCTGCTTCGCATGATGATAACGCCACAACTGGTTCCTTTCTCGAACTCCAAGCAACTGGTGTAACGCCCGTTTTATTTAATATTCTATTATATTAATATTTTTGAATTACCGTTTGATGATTGTTTTGGCAATGAGAATAATTATATTAATTGATATATCTATTAAATATATTTGGCGATGTTTCGTTCGGTCCGGTTTTTATTCCGTTCGGTTCGGTAAAATATTATTCGGATCGATATTTAACTCCCCGGAATTATTTTAATTAATTGAGTTAATGATATAATTAGATGTTATTAGTGTGTTAAGAATAGATAGGGGTGTGAGGAGCAATTTGATAGAATTGGGTTTTTCACCCTTAACCTTACTAGTAAGACACACCATAAATATAATTTTCATTTCTTCCTTTTCATTTTTCCAAACACAAGCCAAAAATAGAAACTTGGGAGAAAAAGTTAGGGTTTTGGTAGAAGAAGAAGAAGAGAAGAGCAAGGTTTGGTTTGTAGGATCATCAAGAACCATCAAAGCTTTCAAGGTAAAGGGGTTTGATTTCCATCTCATATAGTTAGGGTTTTATAGTTATAGTTTGGATTGGGGAAAAATTGATAGTTGATTTATAGGGTTTTGGTTGGTTGATTGTTGAAATAGTTTAGAAAAGTTGGATTAGGAGTAGGGATTATGGGTGTGTTGTTGCTAGTATTGTAGTATATGAAGTTATAGAATGAAAATGGAAAAAAACTATAACAGTAAAATATAAAAACCAGAAAAACCAAAACTGCAAGTTACAGGGAAGATGAGGGAAAGATTTCGTGGAGGAAAGATGAAGGGGGAGGCGCCCACCTCAAGGTGTGGGGCAACCGTCCCCCACTATGAGGCCCCCACCTCCTTCCTTACATCAAAAAAGGGACGTGCGTCCCTGAAGGCTAGAGGGGAAAACGGAAATTGAGTTATTTTGGTTTTCTGTAAAACTGTGTTTCCGGTTTCTGTTTCCTGCAATGAGTTTCTGCATAATTTTTATCAAAATAGCTTCTGTTTCATTAAGTTTTCCAAATTTCACCTAGTAATACCTTATATCAATAAAATATAATTAGGACATAAGTTAGCCGATTAAATTTAGAATCCGATTATGTTCCGATTTTTCGATTTCGGTAAATTCGACGACGAAGCAAGTTGCTCCGAATTCAACAAAAATTGACGTGCTAGCTAAGTTCGACGTGTAGAACGTAGTGGTGAGGTTAGTTTTTCAAAATTACGAGTTTTTACGAAACGACCCGAAATAGGCCAATTACGGTTAAATTGAACCAGATTGCGTTTTAGTCAATTTAAGACACGTATGGACAATCCGATTTCGATGTTGATTTTTATGATTAATGCCGGTTATTATGAATGGCTTTCACGACGGTTATTGGTGAATTAATTGATAATGATGTGGTGTGAATAAACATAATGTTTGCGACGGTGTATTTACTAATGAATACTTGTTGATTATGCGATACAATGATATGTTTATTTGATGTGAATAAATATGGCGACATGGACTTTATGTCAATTTTGATGAGCGATGATGATGTGTTGTTCTGTTGTCTTTATTATTGAGTCACATACATTGCATTGGCGACGAGGGCTTTTATGCCAAGCGACGATGGGCTTTATGCCAAGTGTTCCTAATTATGGACAAAGCAACGGGTACCACAAGCATAACATAGTCGTGTCTCATGGAGTCGGTTATGTTTATGTTAGAGTTGTTTGGCATTGGGTTTTAATTGATGAATGATGTTGAATGACGATGATATATGATACTTTGTGTTGATGCGAGCATAGTGATTATGAGACGAAGTTAAAGTGTTAATTTATACACTAAATGCTAATTTAAAGTATGTAAGCTTTTAATATATGTTGACATACTCTATGTAACTTATATCATTTATAATTCCAAAACTATTCATATATTCTATCATGATTTTAATTGTATGTTTTGGAGTATCTCACCCTTTACTTGTTTCGCCGTTGCCTATATGTTGGTAACGTGCAGGTGATCCCCGAGGATGATGAGGATTAGCTCGAGTCTCTTTATTTTGTGTTGCTCTGCTCTGATCATAGTAACATTTGGGATTTGAGCGACGTTATTATTTTGATAGGATAGTTTATGTATACTATCTTATGATGTTATAACCTTATGTATTGATGATAACATGATGTTATGTATGTTTTGTGAACACATTCGCTGTGCTGTGAATAGTTATATGTGTATATGATGAATTATGTATGAATCAGTATATCCGACTTTTGATGTTTATGATGTGCATTATAATGCGAATTGATGAAAATGCGAATATGTGATGCCTCAATTTTGTTAGATGAAAATTTGAAACTCTGATTTTATTATTAATTACGAGGGGTAGAATTGGGGTGTTACATTAGTGGTATCACAGCAGGTCGGTCTGTCCGGCCAAGTTATTGAGTTTGTTGTTGTCTAACAATCAAGTATTGTTATTTGTTGATTCTAATCCTTGTTTTGTTGTGAGCAGAAGTTGTTATGGATGGAAGGAATGCTGGTAGGAATGATGAGGCTCTTGCTGCTGCTATGCAGACAATAGCTCAGGCTTTCCAACACCCGCCGAATGTTGACGAGAATGCTGGGTCTCGTAGTTTGGCAACCTTCCAAAGAGAGAATCCCCCTACTTTCTAAGGAAAGTATGATCCGGAAGGTGCTCTAACTTGGTTGAAGGAGATTGAAAGAATCTTTTGTGTGATGGATTGCACTCTTGTGCAGAAAATCCGTAATGGTACTCATAAGTTAAGTGAAAAGGCTGATGACTGGTGGGTTGACACCCGTCAGAGGCTTGAGGTTTCTGGTGAGGAAGTTACGTGGGAAGTTTTCCGTAGGGAATTCTTGAGGAAGTATTACCCGGAGGATGTTCGGGGAAAGAAGGAGATAGAGTTCCTTGAGCTGAAACAAGGGAATATGTCTATCACTGACTATGCTGCAAAGTTTACCGAGCTGGCTAAGTTCTATCCTCACTATGATGGAGAGGGTGCCGAGTTTTCTAAGTGCATTAAATTTGAGAATGGATTGCGTCCTGAGATTAAGAAAGCGATTGGTTATCATAAAATCCGTGTCTTTGCGGATTTGATTGATAGCTGTAGAATCTTCGAGGAAGATAGTAATGCACACTATAAGATTATGTCTGATAAGAGGAACAAGGGTCAGCAGAGCCGTGGGAAACCTTATGATATTCCAGCTGGTAAGGGGAAACAGAAAGCGTTTCAAGGGCAAAGGACTAGTGGGGGAGATGCTCCTGCTAGTATTATTTGTTACAAGTGTGGGAAACCTGGCCACAAAAGTAATGTTTGTCGAAGTGATGTGAAGGCTAAGGAGAATGAGGTGAGATGTTTCCGATGTGGTGAAGTGGGTCATGTGACTCGTGATTGCAAGCATAAGGATGTGGTATATTTTAATTGTGGTGAGGGAGGTTACATTAGTCCTCAATGTAAGAAGCCTAAGAGGAATCAAGGAGCGGGGAAGGTGTTTGCTTTGTCGGGTGCTCCGACGGCAAACGAAGATGGTCTTGTTCGAGGTACTAGTTTCATAAATAACATTCCTCTTATTACTATTATTGATACTGGTGCTACTCACTGGTTTATTGCCGCTGATTGTGTTAAGAGATTGGGTCTCACTTTGTCATCTCTAGATAGAGATATGGCGGTGGAAGTTCCGGCTAAGGGAACGGTTACTACTTATTTCGTGTGTGCAGATTGCCCTTTATCAATATTTGATAGAGACTCTGTGGTGGATCTTATTTGTTTATCGCTTGTTGGGTTGGACGTGGTTCTGGGTATGGATTGGTTGAAAGCTAACTATGTCCATATTGTCATACCCCAAATTTTGACCTAATATACCACCTTTCATTTGCATCATCTGCATAACTAACAGCTCAAACAACATTGATCGAGTGTAGCATTCACAGGTCAAAATTAGGGTTTCATCAGATTTTCATCTGATTCAAGTGCTAACCAATTAGGGTTTGAGATTTTCTCACTCCATTTGATCTATCTTGATCAAATCTTCAACCTTAAATCCTCAGATATCAAATTTTCTCACAGATCAATCGAGGATCGACCAATTAGGGTGTTGGTCGAGCATAGGCATTCTCTGATTTTTTGAGCAGTGAATGACTTTTTTGGATAGAGATTGGTCATTATATCTTAGATACAACCTCTTGACCTAATTTCTGGATCCAAAACATCACAGAGGTTCACATAATTCATCCAATTTTAAACGCTCGATGAAATTTCATCTGCAGAAAAGTCAAACTTTGACTTTTGGTCAAATTTTCAAAACAAAACTTTTTCAATCATAAAAATACTTCAAATGATCCATCTTGATCATAAAAAATCAAAGAATTTGGAAAAGTCAACAAAAAGTCGAAATTTCTATAACTTGGAAAAATTTCTAAGTGTTGAAATTTCACATTTTTTCCAAACTTCAAGCCTTTTTTTCACCTAGTTCCAATTGGAATTTGAAAAAACTCAAAACATGAAAGTTGTAGATCATGGAAAAATCTTTCCAAAATGTCCAAGAACTTCAAAATCCATGGAGGCTAGCTATGTCTTTGAAATTGGAACAAAAGGGTCCATGAAACTTAATTTTCAAAGTTCATAACTTCAAATTATAGGTCTTTTTGTGTTTTTTCACTCAAACCACTTGCCACCTTGCCAAAATGACTCATCAAACTGATAAACATCAGTGAAAAGTGATGATTGAAGATTGGATCAAGTTTGGATAAATATAGCACATGGTGAAAAAGGAAGTTTTTTTGGTAAAAAACCAATCTTGCCCTCTAAGTTATCTTTGAGTTACCAAAAGCCATGTACTCTTGCCTAATTTTGTAGAGCTTGTTTGCCTATAAATAGCTCATCATTTCAAGTCCAAATCAACCAAGAAACTTCACAAAATCCATGCTTTTCTTCTTTTCTTGAAAATCAAGTAACATAGAGCAAAATTGCCAAACTTGCATTTTGAAATTCAAGTAAAACCATGATGAAATTTGGTGCCTAATGTGTTTAATCATTAACAAACATGTTACAAGCTTAAAATCAACATGAACATAAAAAAATTTCATTTTCATTTTTCAAACTCTTCAAAGCGCCATGGAATCAAGATAAGCTTGATCAATTAATGTTGTAATCATCCATACACCATCACCATACCTCATGTACATGATCCGGATCAAGAACATCTGTAACACGGTTTACATAGAAATCGAGCTGCCATTTTTGAACTGCAGGTGGACTTGGTTGGGGAGTTCAGAGCAGCAAGCAAGCTATCCCGACATCCATACATGCCGATGAAGCTTAAATGATCAAGAAATAGCAACGAAACACGTTTGCATCGATTTCGATCTTCACTTTTCCGTATGAACACGAACTTGGTTCTCACAATTCTTTGATTCAATTAAGAAAAGCTCTTGGCCAATTGATTGCACCCAACACGATTCTTAACCCTCAAGAAAATCAAACAATCATGAACAATCCATCATTTAATTTGAAAAATCGTTTTAGGGTTCATACGTGTTCTTGAATCAAAATCATTCGGGTTTAAAATAAATGAAATTAACATGCATAATCATATTCGTGGTACAAAATCGATCAACTTTGATGTTTACATCATGGGATTTCATCAAGAAACGAAGATTTTAGGTTGAATTCATCAAACGAAAATCAAAACCACAAACCAGTGTTCGCGTGTTCATGTGTTCTTCTTTTCAAATTTTAAAATTAACCAATACTTCATCTACGCGTGTTTTAATCCACTAAACATCCCAAACGCGTTGGCCTAGTGGTTGTCGCTTGGTCTTAAGTCATTTCGCGCGTCCACCCAAAGGTCATGGGTTCAAAACCCAAGACCATTCTTTTTCTCATTTTTACAAACTTCAATATTTTTCATATTTTTCTTCAAACTTCAACAATTTTTAACCAATCGAACTTCTTTTGAGATGATTTTTGCACACTTGTCATTTAATATATATATTTTATGATTATGTCAAAAATCCAAAAATACTTTCATCGATTAAAATTTAATCGAACGACGCTCAACGCTTTTCAAACCTCCTTAAAAGGTGAATTTTTCAAGTTTTCGACTTTCGATTCTTTTCAAAACTTCTCACAAATAAACTTCACACTTCAAAACATTTTCAAATCATTCTTCAAAACTTTTTCATCAAAACTTACATCTTTTACCATAATCGATCCAATTCAAAACGATAAAACGAGTTCGTCTTTTTCGAATTTCGATCGATCATGGGCCACCCTTATGGTGTAAGTCCCAACCCTTTATGTACATACTTAGCTTTATTTGTACATATTCAAAACATCTTTGTCAATATTCAAACATAAACAAATTTCTTTCATTTGTTTTTCATTCGTTTCTATACCGAATCCATTGGTTCTAAAGGAAGGTTTTCCCGAGCAAGATTTTTTTAAACCAATGGGCCTCCATCACGATATAAGTCCCATAACATTCTTTTATGTACATAATATTTCCTTGTACATATCAAACTTTTGTCAAACATTTTCAAACAAACTTTTATCGTATATAACATGTATACTTTTTTCAAAACTTTTATCCGTATATAATATGATACTCTTTCTTTGAAAATACTTTTACGATAAAACTTTGATCAATCATTTCGTTTCATCTGTACATTTTACACTAAATGCCATTGATTTTGAAAGAAGCATTATTCCTCGTGAAACTGTTTTCAAATCAATGGGCCTCTTACGTTGTAAGTCCCAACCTCCTATGTACATCCATCTTTGTTTGTACATAAAAACTCGCTCGTACATATTCATTTCCTTGTACACGCTCAAACTTGTGAATAATCAAGTTACGCTTTTAAACGTTCGTTTCACAAACACTTGTTTATATTTCATAAACTGCTGTAAATAAACATCATGCATTGTTTATATTTCCTTCATAAACTCTGTGAATACATATCACACACACACTGTATACAAACTGCCTAATAATAACATAACAATTAGACGATCAATAGGTTCCCACAGATAGCCTCGCTTGGGCTTCATACAAGACAATTCATCATCGCATGAGTTAGCCTCCGCTTGGGCTTCATACAAGACAACTCATCCTCAAAGATGGGTTAGCCTCCGCTTGGGCTTCATACAAGATATTTTTATCTCCAGCAGAGTTCAGCCTTCTCTTAGGCTTTGTACAAAGAAACTCTCCCAACAGAGTTAGCCTCCGCTTAGGCTTCATTTAAGATAACACTCCCCTGTTGAGTCAGCCTCCTCTTGGGCTTCGTTCAAAAGAACTCCTCATTGAGTTTAGCCTTCTCTTGGGCATCATACAATGAAAGAGACAGGAAATCTCTTAACAGCCTCCTATTGGGCTTCCAATACAAAGAATCACCCGCGCTAAGATAGAACCCTGAAAGGATGGTTTCCCGGTGAAATCACTTTCAAATTCCCCAATGAGTAAAATTTCCTGGTGAAATTGCTCTTATTTCAGAAAAGGATGATTTCTCGGTGAAATCCCTTTCAAGCCAAAGACAGCCATACCCTATAGCTTCCTCTTGAGCTTCATACAAGGACCCTCGATGACCCTCGATGACCTCTAATGCCTCCTCTTGGGCTTACAATACAAGGACCCATGGGCTTCTTAAAAGCATCCCTTTAATCCAATCAATTTCTCCTTGAGATTTAGACATCTATCATCTCTATGGAAGAAGTATCTCATCTACTACATCACATACAGTCAAAAACTTTTCAAACTTTTTCAAACTGTTTTCAAACAAAAACATCTATTAACAGTAAGTGGTAACGCTTGTACACTCAAGCAAAACACCCAATACTTACAGTTAAAAGATTCAATCATCTTTTTCAAACATCTTTCTTAAACATGTAAGTGGTAACGCTTGTACACTCAAGCAAAACACCTAATACTTACGACGAAAGATTTTTATCAATCAAACAACTTTTCAAAAATGTATGTGATGAAATAGATTAGATACATTTTTCATTAAGATGACATTTGTCTGTCTCTTAAACTAACATCCCGTTGCTTTCCACTAGCATAAGTGGGAACTACGATTGCTCTGACTTTCTCAACATCCTTTTGAGAATACGTAGGCACAAGGTCTCATCCTTGCCGAGCAAATTTCTATCTCCCTCGCACCAAACAAACCATAGAACCTCGAGATCCGAGCTACAAATGCTCGATTCCCACTAGGATATGTATGCGTAAGATCCACGATCTTTGCGAGCACAATAATAACAAAACCTAGAATCTCACATAATCTCGTTTAAAATCCAAAGGAGAAACTTTCCCAATCATAGAAATAGCAATTAAAACACACAACATATCAAACATATTCATATATAAAGTCAGATAACTACATATATTTAGGGTGCTCCATCTATTCCCTTTATATACCAATCCCCTTACTCAATCTCCCCAATGCGTTGTGTCTAGTTTGCTTAGTCGTTACGCATATCAATATCAATTGAGGGTATTTCTTTCCCTTTTCATAATCATCAAATCATCTTTCTTGTGTTGAAAATAATAAAGCTTGATGCTCGCGGCATCTTTATAAACAAATCAAAAGATTTAAATCGTTGCACTAGAAGATCCGAACTCACGTCGCATCCTCAGCGCGCCACCTTTAACGCGAACAGAAAATGGCAACTCCTGGGACAACGCTGAAATTTTGATTTTTCAAGAAAAAGAAAACGCTACTTCGTCCGAGAGCACCAAGCTTTTTTGTTTTCAAAAGAAAAGAAAGGGATAAGCTTTTCATATTTTGCATATATCTGCTTTTTCTTTATTGTATGTTTCATGATTTCACTTGATGGAAAGAAATCCTAACCCGGATTTAAGAAACATTTTAAGATCTAGGTGGAGGTATTAATACGTGAGCGCTCAATGCTTTCGGGTTAATATTTCCAAGATGGAGGTTGTCTTGAGGGTATTGTGTTTAAGCAAGTAATTGCGAAAATGTCATTTTGGAGAACTTAAGAAGTCGAGTGGATCAGAACACATAAACCATCCCGCCATTAGGATGTAGTAGATTATTCGGTGTAAGCCTAGAGTAATTGTCATGCGATACTACGATCAAAGTAGTTTTCTTGAAAATATTATTGGACCATCGAGTATTCAACAAATCCAATAATGTTTTGAAGGGGAGTGTTGAGCTCAGATATCGTAGAACCCGATTCACGTATGAATAAGCCCTTAGAACTTAACCCCGTTGATTCTTATCGTTGGCTTCATGCTCGTGACTTCAACGCTTCGTGTGTATAACTACTAACCATGTTTTCGCATTCATGCATTCATTCATTCATTCAAAAAAAAAACTTCATTTTCTCTCCATTTCCAAAGAATTTAGAGATGTTTTCTTTGTAAAATATTTTAGGTTAGAGTGATGGACGCCGAGGAAGATTCACCAAAAGATAGCTTTAGGATTCGACGAGGAAAGTTGAAAGAGTTAGCATCCTTGGTAGAAGATCCCTGATTTCGTAAAACGCTATGGAACTCTTTTAACTCTTTTGAACGCTAACGTTGATGAAGGACTTCTCAAACCTTTGTTCAATTCTACGATCCACCTATCGCTTCACTTTCCCGATTATCGCTGATGCCTACTTTGGAAGAGTATGCGATATCCTAGGAATCTCAAGATCGACAAAGTGCCTTTCAATGGTTTGGAAGCCATTCCTAAGTCACAAGTCATTGCAACAATGACTCATTTAAAGAAACCCGAGATGGACAAAACCTAACTACCGAGGAAAACTCTTAGGACTCGACCTCAAAGTTCCTAATGGAGAAGGCTCTCAAATTCTCGCCGGTAGTATGGTAGCCTTTGAAGCTATTTTAGCTTTACTCCTCTATGGATTGGTGTTGTTTCCCAACATCCCAAATTTCGTTGATATCAACGCCATAAGGATCTTTCGATTGGAAATCCTGCTCCCACTGCTTGGTGACACGACGCCTCTATTCATCATAGGAATCGCCAAGGAGACGGAACTATCGTGTGTTGTGTACTGCTTTTCAAATGGATTGTCTCACACCGCCTAAATCTCCTATCTTCCGCGAAAACAAAGACGAGTGGCATTGGTCCGTAAGACTCATGTCTCTTACAAACGATTTATATCCATTGGTATACTTTGGCAAACAATGAGATGGAAATCATGAGAGTCGTGGAGAATTTGCCAACGCACTTCATTGGTACGAAAGGAGGAATCAACTACAACCCATTCCTAGCAAAACGTCACTCGGATACAAATTCGTAAACCTCCGGTTTACAAGAGAAAGCTACTTCTATCATGAAGGAGAGGATTCCAAGGATTGAAAGCTAGGATGATTAAAGCTTGGCATCACATCCGAAAGAAAGGAAAAGGTAAGGCAAAGAATTGTGTAGCCATGGAAACCTACACTTTTGGATAAAGAAAAGAGCGAAGGAATTCAATGCCTTACGCTTATGAGGATCCCATGTTCTCGCCCAAATCAACAAATTTTCCTGCTCGGGAGAATACCAAGAAGCCTTGACCAAGATAAGGTTTGAGAAAGAAGCTTTGGAAAGAAAATTCCTTAAGACTAACCTTGAGAATGAGAAGCTCAAGAAGCAAGTCAAAGATCATGAAAAGACGCTCTACTTCCAGGATGAATGGCTCATGGAGAAAGATGAGAAGATTCGCCAGAAGGATAACGCCATCCAGAAATATGTCAAGGAAAGGAAAAGAAAGCTCGAGGAAATGACAACCATCAAGCCCGCTCCCAACGAGTGGAAGAGAGTCATTAGCAAGCTAAAAGCCGAGAAAGCCAAACTAAAAGCTCACTATGGGAAGGAACTCGTCAAGTCGCATCAAGCCTTTGGATCGCCATCCGATGAAGATGTTTAATTAGTTTAATTTAGTTTGTAATTTTTATCATTTATTGTATCATTTGTGTGAGCAATGCTCCAACAAAAAACAATTGTTGTAATCTTCCTTCATTAATCAATAAAATTTGTGTTTTCCATCCAAATATTTACCAGAAATATCTCGTTTAGCATAAATTCTTTGGAAATTTCTTTTCTTTACAATCATATTCATGCATCATACTTTGCATTTAAGTCTACCATCTAGAGTCTAATCATTCACGCTTTGAACCTCACTTTTCCAGATAGAAAATTGTCAAGTCGGCCTTAGAGTTTCTCGATCGCGTCCGTAGCCAACTCGAACGCACGATACCGCATCAAAAGAAGAAAAATAATGGAGGATTTTGAGCAAGAACGTTGAATTCACGCTACAAGAAGAAGTGGAGAGACTCACATCTTTGGTCAACTCGCCCACAACGCAAAGTCAACAAGATCGAAAATATAACCAAATAGCAACTTCAGAGGATACTACTACTCCAGCTTCAACTGTCGCAGTTAGTAGTTCACCTTTCAGCATGCCAGAGGGCTATCCATGGGGAATGCCTTTTAACTTCGGCATTGGAGTTCGCCAACCGACTTCTCAAACAACCTCGCTTGAAATACCTACTTTGCAGCAAAACGCTACGTTCACTCCACAACGTGGAATAACTTTTCCACAAGTAACAATGTCGGTTTCTCAACCGATCATGTTGAACTCAGCTTCCGTAGTGCACACTACCACCGACGAAGAAGTTCATCACACTCTAGGAAATAACACGAACGCTCGTGGTTCAATGGAAAATCTCCAGGAACAACTCCTCAAAATGCAGCTTGAGATAAAAACGATTCAAGGGAAAGAATTGTTTGGGAAAAGCGCCAGATCTCTCGCTTAGTCCCTGTAAAATATCACAAATTCAAAATCCGGATTTTGAAAATACAAAGGGAATTCTTGTCCTCGAGTCATCTTACAATGTATGCTAGGAAAATGTCTACGTACAATGAGGATCATCACCGTTAATTCATTACTTCTGTGATAGTCTCACCGTGCCGCATCAAGTGGTACATGGGTTTAGACAAAGACGAATATCCAATCATTCAACGACTTAGGTAAAGCCTTCGCCCAGAATACAAATTCAACTTGGATATGGCTCCGATAGGGATCAACTCCGCTCCATGTCTCAAAAGGAAAGAGAGACATTCAAGGAATATGCGAACGATGGAGGGAAATTGCTGCCAAGTCAACCCGCCTTGAAGAGAAAGAGATGACTAAGGTATTCTTGAATACTCTAAACTCATTCTACTATGAGCGAATGATCGCTAGCGCCCCGGAGACTTCAATGAAATGGTAAGCATGGAATGCGACTAGAAGAAGGGGTTCGGACAGACGCCTAACCAAGGAAGTAGGATCTTCTAGTAATACCAAGAAAGTTGGAACCAGCTTCCCAAGGAAAAAGAACATGACGTAGGAATGGTATCCCGAGGAAACCACGCAAGAATGTCATTCAACAACGATGTAGCTGCCATAGCACCCATCGTCAACACAACTCTGAATTGCTCCGCATTTCAACAAAATCAACAAACTCAATACCGTGCTCGCTAGCTTCACAACCAAAACCAGACTCGGGTCACTCCTCGACCCAATTCCCATGACGCATACGTAACTTTACCCACCGATAGAAAGGAATCTAATACGATAAGATTACCACCTCCGGTCCCCGAAAACTACCATGGTGGTACAAAGTCGACATGTCTTGCCCTTTTCACCAAGGGCACCAGCCATGACTTTGAGCATAGCATAGCGTAGTACAAAGATTAGTGAAGGCTAATCTTCTTTCCTTCGTAAACACAAGTCCGAATGTGCAAGCCAATCCACTTCCCACCATAGTGGACACTCAATGAATCTAATGCTAAGGAATACGATGTACCTTGTCACGTATGTAAACTTAGTCAAAGGAAACTTGGTGCATCTTCATGAAGCATACAAGACTATGAGCACCTTCACTAAGCATGATTATGCAGCTTGCTATATCTGCTCCAAGAATATCCATGGATGTCCCACCATAAGAGCGATATTCAAGATTTGTTAGACATTGGTGATTTACAAATTTACGTAAACCGAGATGACCATGACGTAAATACAATAGGGCATTTTCCGCATGAGCTTTTAGTCTCGATATCAACTCGAAAATCCCAAGTAAACGCTGGATCCCTTGTTTCAACATACCCGAGCATGTGGAGATCGCGATGCTGGTTCCAACATTCCAACATCTCCTTTGGTAATTTGCCCACCGGTCCTGCTCCGCATGCCTACCAGAGCAATTCCTTACCAAGATAATGCAACCTTGATAGAGGATGGAAGGAGAAACCCATGCCTACACTTCCGATAATGTCAATATAATAGAAATCGGACGAGTAACGCCAAGTGGACGAGTACACGCCCATTGCCACCAAAATCGCCTTCAGTTGTTAAACAAAACCAAGTTAACATATCCTCGAGAATCCTCGCAACGATTCCCATTGTTAACCCAGAACAAACATTGGTTCTACCGATGGAACCAACATCAACTCGCACTTTGACGAGATCCCAAACTAATCAAGAAGAGCGAATATCGAGTCAGACCAATTGATGCACTCTTCAAAATTTCACTGCCTTTACTCCTTAACTCAAGCTCACCGAGAAGCTTTGATGAGAGTACTAGACCAGCTTATGTGGATCACGATGTGACTACTGCACCAATTTGAGGATCGCTCCAACATAATACCGCAATAACTGAGTTTTAGTGACGAAGAACTTCCTAAGAAGGAAAGATCACAACTTGGCCTTGCACATCTCGATGATTTGCCACCGATTCCCTATCCAATGTATGGTGGATACAGTTCGCCTTTAAACGTAATGCCAAAAACGACGCCGCTTAGCTTACAAAGGAACGCCAATGAAGTTCAACGACATCATAGTAAGAGCTTTCGATGGATCGAGAAAGTCGCTATGGGAAGTTGATCTCCCAATGACAATTGGCCTCACACTTTCAAAATTACGCTCCAAGTCATGGACGTACCATGCAGATAGTTGCTTGCTAGGAAGACCTTGGATCCACGATGCGGGGCGTGAACTTCTACTCTCCATCGAAATTAAAATTCACAAGAATGGAAAGTTGGTGACCATCGGTGAACAAGCTTTACTTGTAAGTCATCTATCCAGCCTTCATCATCGCTAATGACATTGAAGCCCGATCTCCCGTAAAATCCGCTAGAAGATGAATCTACTAAAAATGATCATCTATCTCTTCATATAAAGAAGCACAAATGGTGAAAGATGGCAATACTCAAGGATGGGGACAAGTTATCAAACCCGCTAAGAATGAAATGAAACGAACTCGGGTTCACACCGTATTCTACAAAAACAAGAGAAAGATGAAGCACTTCCCCGATCAAGGAAGTATTTCACAATGGAGGTTTCTTAAACCCTGTTCCGCAAGAGGTTAATGTTGTAACCATTGAAGAGGATGAAGATGATCCATCTGAATCTGAAGAATGGAGCACTTATTTGAATAACCCTGAGTATGTGTCTCAAGAGGAATCATATGCACCGACGGATCAATTCAAAGACATGTCCTCGCAAAGAACATGAAAATCCACCACCCCGAAGTTTGGGATACCTTGGGAGAACCAAGTGGCAAATACGACTACATGGTGAAATACTCGCGCCGTAAAGCTCGAAAATCCGGATTGAAGATATCCAACCCACGTGATGGGGTGATGACTTTGACTACCCTAGTCAATCAAGAGGAATACTGCCTTCTCAAACTAATCAATGATCGAGGTCCCAAATGAAGATCTCGCTTCAACACGCCGTGGATTTCACCAAGCCGATCCTCGTTACCACTACATCAACATGATCACCAAGATCAAGAGTATGATTCAGATACGATGCGGAAAGTGTCACGACAACGAGTCTCTTCACTCAAGACCGGAAGGAACATCCCCAATATTCAACACAAAGATCAACAGAAGTACAAAGGCTATCTCTCATACTTCCCGATCCGTTAATCAAAAGATTGCTTTAGCAAAGACCAAAGGCAAAGGCTATCGCCCGTAGTCTTCAAAGCCCGCCAAAGAATTAAAGTTTACTCGAGGGTTAAACCAAGCGGAAAATTACCCGAGTACCTCGACTTCCAAGGAGTTCGCCACTATTGGAAACCCGCTGAAGTTAGGACTAATGTTCATAGCTCTAAGTAGTTTATCTTTGCTTTTGTTTTGAACTCTCGCCAAAGCGAAGAGATGTTTTATAGGGTTTAGCTTTTAAATAATTTCTTTGTCTTGCCCAAGACAAATGAGTTTGTATTTTAGGCCCCTGCTCATATTGTGAAACATAAATAAAATGCGTTGTTTTGTTTCCACACTTTGTGTTTATTTTCATTTTTACCCTTTCTCGAAATGATAATCCTAAAACACAAGAAAAAATCTTCAAAAAAAAATCAAAAAAAAAAAATCATCATAATGAAAAATTAATCGCAACACTTTCACATTAACTTTCAAAAAAAATGATGATAAAAACTTTTTAATCGAAATAAATCAAAATGCAGATTAAACAAATGGACAAACCCATTGAAAGCAAGAACTCTACGCCTCTCTACTTTGAAATCCTCAAGTTGTCAAGAAGAAGTTGAAGAAGAGATCCGGATGAAATTTCTAGATTGCTAAAGCACGAGGAAAGGATCATCCTCACAAAGAACCTCTAGAAGTAATCAACTGGGTTCCGAGGAAGACGCAAAAGAGGTAAATATCGAGCTTCACTCAACAAAGCAGGTCAAAGGCAAACCGATAAGTCTTCTCAAAGAATACGTTGATGTATTTGCTTGGTCCTACCAGACATGCCGGTTGGATACCAAAGATAGTAGAGCATCACTTGCCGTTAAAACCGTAATGTCCGCCGCTAAGGTAAACGAGGAGAGTTCATCCCGAAATCGAGAAAATCAAAAGGAAGTTCAAAGACCGACTGGTTTCCTTGTCACTCGAGTATCCTCAATGGCTAGCCAACATAGTACCGATCCAAGAAAGATGGAAAGGTCGAATGTGTGTTGACTACCGAGATCCGAACAAAGCTAGTCCAAAGACGATTTCCCACTTCCGCATATCGACATGCTAGTGGATAGTACGCCAAATTCAACGCCTTTTCCTTCATGGATGGTTTCTCCGGTTATAATCAAATCGTAATGGCTCCTCAAGACATGGAGAAGACCTCTTCATCACGCCACGGGCACTTTTGCTACAAGGTAATGCCATTTGATTAAAGAAAGAACTTACCGTAGGGCAATGACTACTCTCTTCATGATATGATGCATAAAGAGATCGAGGTCTACGGACGACATGATAGCAAAGTCCGATAATCAAGAGGAACATATAAACTATCTCTTAAAGTTGTTTCAACGACTAAGGAAGTTTCATCTACCGAATCCTAACAAATGTACCTTGGGGTAAGATCAGAAAACTCCTAGGTTTCATCACAACAAAAGGAATTGAAGTCGACCGACAAAGTCAAGGCTATTCAGAAATGCCTACGCCACGCATTTAAAAGCAAGTAAGAGGATTTCTCGGTTGAATTACATCTCCCGATTTATCTCTCGATGATCAAGCACTGGCCGATATTCAAACTTCGCAAAGATCAAAAGGTAGTGGATGTAAGATTGCCAAAGAGCATTCGACAAGATCAAAGAATACCGCCGTAACCACCAATCGATCCTCCAAAGGAAGGAAGACCATTGATCATATACCTTACCGCATTAGAAGAGTCCATGGGCCGCGATTGGACAACAAGACGAAACCGTAAGAAGGAGCATGCCATCTACTACCCGAGTAAGAAGTTCACAGATCGTGAAACTCGCTACTCCATGCTCGAGAAAACATGTCGCTTTGGTATGGCTTCAAAACGCCTTCGCCAATACATGATCAATCACACGACTTGGTTAATATCCAAAATGGATCCTATCAAGCACGATTTGAGAAGCCCGCTTTAACCGGAGAATCGCCGATGGCAAATGCTACTATCCGAATATGACATCCAATACCACGCTCGTAAAGCTTAAAGGAAGCATTCTTGTCGATCACTTGGCTTATCACCGCCAATGAATCCCAATCTCTCAAGTTTGATTTACGAGGATGTTATGTACTTGAAGATGAAAGATTGTGACGAACCACTACACGAGAAGGACCGATCCGTAATCCGATGGGGTCTAGTCTTCGATGGAGTCAGAATGTTTTTGGCAATGGAATCGTCATCATTACTCCCGAGGGTTCTCATATCCCGCTTTCCGCCGATTGCTATTTGATTGCACCAACAACATAGCGTAATATGAAGCATGCATCATGGGTATTGAAGAAGCATCGACTTGAGGATCAAGATCCTTGATATATATGGAGACTCACCCTTGTGATCAATCAAATTAAAGACAAGTATGAAACTCATCATCTTGGTCTAATTCCTTACGAGATTATGCGAGACGATTGTTGACTTTCTTCAACAAAGTTGAACCGCATCATATCCCTCGAGATCAAAATCGATGGCGACGCCTTGGCTACTCTATCTTCCCTATTCAAAGTCAATGATTGGAATGATATGCCTAGAATTCGATCGACGCCTTGAAAGACCAGATATGTATTTGCAATGTAAGTTCGACGATAAGCCGTGGTTCCACGACATCAAACGCTTCCTTCAAACACGAGAGTACCCACTGGGCATCGTACAAGGATAAGAAAACTCTAAGGAGGCTTTCCAGAATTTCTTCCTCAATGAAGATATTCTATACAAAAGAAACTTCGACATGGTTCTCGCCGATGGCCGACGCAAGCGCATACAATTATCCATGAAGTGCATGAAGGGACCTTGAACCCATTCGAATGGGCATGCAATGTCCAAAGATCTTAAGAGCAGGATACTATTGGATAACGATAGAATCGATTGCGCAAACACGTTAAAAGATGTCACAAGTGCCGATCTACGCAGATAAGATCCATGTGCCTCCGACTCTACTCAACGCTCTCTCCTCTCCGTGGCCGCTCTCCATGTGGGCATTGACATGATTGGAATGATTGAACCAAAAGCGCCCAACGGACATCGCTTCATTCTAGTGGCTATTGATTACTTCACCAAATGGGTCAAGCAGATCTTACGCCAACGCCACAAGACAAGTGGTTGTGAGGTTCATCAAGAACAACCTCATTTGCCGATATGGAATTCCAAGTAAGATCATTATCGACAATGGATCTAACTTGAATAACAAAATGATGAAAGAACTGTGTGAGGAATTCAAGATCGAGCATCATAACTCGCCTCCTTACCGACCAAAGATGAACGCTGCTGAAGCCGCCAACAAGAACATCAAAAGATCGTCGTAAAATGGTCATCACTTACAAAGACCGGCATGAAATGTCGCCATTTGCTCGCATGGGTATCGTATCAAGACGCACTTCAACAGGGCAACTCCTTTTCTCTAGTATACGGCATGGAAGCAAGGTTCTGTAGAAGTTGAGATCCCGCCAATGAGAGTTCTCATGGAAACTAAGCTATCCGAGGTGAATGGTGTCAAAGCAGATACGACCAACCGAACTTAATTGAAGAAAAGCGCCGACCGCCTGTGTCACGGACAACTCTATCAAAGAAGAATGAAGAAAGCTGACAAAAGGTCCGACTCGTGAATTCGAGAAGGCGACTCGCTTAAAAAGATTCTGCCTTTTCAAATGATTCCAGGGCAAATGGACTCCTAATTACGAAGGCCCATACATCGTCAAAGAAGCTTCTCAAGTGCTATGACTCACAACCATGGACGGCGATGAACTCCCGTATCCCGTGAATGCCGACGCAAAAATACTTTGTCTAAAAACAAAAATTACCGGTAAGTCGAAAAGGGCGGCTTAGGCAAAATGAGCGTGGTGGATTGAAAACCCGAAAAGGCGATCCTGCAAAAATTAGAGACAATAAATGAATTATCCCGATAGATCGAAAACCCGAAAAGGCGATCTAGGAAAACAAGGATACAAAAGAATGACAAAGTAATCGCCACCAGATTTTGTCCACATGAAGAATCTTCCATCAACGGATCTTCAATCAACTCTTTCAAGCGCAGCTTGGAATTCAAAGTTGTTAGGATAGTAGTGGTTATTTGCTTTCAATGTAGCCTTTTTCCAATAAATTATCATTTCCAACCTTTGTAAATAGTTCATGGAATCACGACACCATTCTATCAATAAATTTGAGCCTTGTGCCTTTTGTTTGCAATTCCTACTTTTTCTGCTTTTGCAAAATAACGCTTTTATTGTGAAAATCACTTTTGAAACTAAAATGTTTTAAATGAATTTTTACTTCAAAATTTTGAAACAAAAGCAAAATTCTCCTTTGAAACTACGAACACGAAAATAACTTCAACTGCTTTCTCCAAGAGTGTTTCGATCTCTGAGTCGCCAATCGCAGCAGCCTTCTCCTCATCGAATCATCAAAGGACGGTATTCTTATCCAAAAAGAATCCCCACCAAGTTGCCAATGAAATACCTTTCTCGGAAAGTGTAAACCATGCAACTCAAATTCTTCATTAGTGAATATCGCACCATTGTCGCAATTTTCACCAAGTATTTGTTCGAATCATGACGCAATTCTTTTCTCAAATATCCCTTTAGTGTCTTTGTCAAGTATTGTTAGCATGCATATAACATTCATGACATTCATACATAATAGCATCATTCATTTCATTTTTGCATCTCTCAAAATGTTTTCAAATCATCGGTTATATATATACTCATACGAGTATATCATATCCCCAGAGAATATCTCCAAACGTAAAAGATACTTTTTTTTGTTTTCAACGGAGTATTCCCAAACAAAAGGATATGTCTTCCTTTTCCCTGCGGAATCCCCAAACAGAAATGCATTTTCTTCTCTCTATCACATTTACCGAGATAATCTCATCAGAACAATGTCTTGATTAACTTTTTTCTCCGCCATTCCTCGGATAGAACACCGTCTGTTATTCACAAAGTCAATACGCAACAACTCATTTCAAAGATTTACCTTGTTATAGTTATCACTACCGATAATTGGTAACATCTTCAAAACCCATTACCATAAACTATCATGTCGATAATTGGTAATATCATCTCCACTTACCTTAAACATTGTCACAAGGTCGATGTAAGGTAATCTCTCCGCTTCCAAAGTAAAACAAACATTCACATATTCTGTGAATCATTCTTTCCGCTGTGGACGTATTCACAAATTTTTCCTTCATCGTGTCATTTCTTTGATATCTTTAGGGTAAAACTTTTTTAATCATTTTGCATCATCCGCATCTTTTGGTATCTTAGGTCCAAATTTTACAGATTCTCGATATTTATATCTTTACACCTATCAAAACGAAGATATTCATCTTCATCTCTCGTGTTAAAGAAACTTAAATAGGGCATCTGTCATACCCCAAATTTTGACCTAATATACCACCTTTCATTTGCATCATCTGATAACTAATTTCAAACAAAGATTGATCGAGTGTAGCATCACAGTGTCAAAATTAGGGTTTCACCAGATTTTCATCTGATTCAAGTGCTAACCAATTAGGGTTTGAGATTTTCTCACTCCATTTGATCTATCTTGATCAAATCTTCAACCTTAAATCCTCAGATATCAAATTTTCTCACAGATCAATCGAGGATCGACCAATTAGGGTTTTGGTCGAGCATAGGCATTCTCTGGATTTTTGAGCAGTGAATGACTTTTTTGGATAGAGATTGGTCATTATATCTTAGATACAACCTCTTGACCTAATTTCTGGATCCAAAACATCACAGAGGTTCACATAATTCATCAGTCAATTTCAGAAACGTTTGATGAAATTTCATCTGCACAGAAAAGTCAAACTTTGACTTTTGGTCAAATTTTTCAAAACAAAACTTTTTCAATCATCAAAATACTTCAAATGATCCATCTTGATCATAAAAAATCAAAGAATTTGGAAAAGTCAACAAAAAGTCGAAATTTCTATAACTTGGAAAAATTTCTAAGTGTTGAAATTTCACATTTTTTCCAAACTTCAAGCCTTTTTTTCACCTAGTTCCAATTGGAATTTGAAAAAACTCAAAACATGAAAGTTGTAGATCATGGAAAAATCTTTCCAAAATGTCCAAGAACTTCAAAATCCATGGAGGCTAGCTATGTCTTTGAAATTGGAACAAAAGGGTCCATGAAACTTAATTTTCAAAGTTCATAACTTCAAATTATAGGTCTTTTTGTGTTTTTTCACTCAAACCACTTGCCACCTTGCCAAAATGACTCATCAAACTGATAAACATCAGTGAAAAGTGATGATTGAAGATTGGATCAAGTTTGATAAATATAGCACATGGTGAAAAAGGAAGTTTTTTGGTAAAACCAATCTTGCCTCTAAGTTATCTTTGAGTTAAAAGCCATGTACTCTTGCCTAATTTTGTAGAGCTTGTTTGCCTATAAATAGCTCATCATTTCAAGTCCAAATCAACCAAGAAACTTCACAAAATCCATGCTTTTCTTCTTTCTTGAAAATCAAGTAACATAGAGCAAAATTGCCAAACTTGCATTTTTGAAATTCAAGTAAAACCATGATGAAATTTGGTGCCTAATGTGTTTCGTAATCATTAACAAACATGTTAAGTTTAAAATCAACATGAACATAATCGAAAACCGAATTTCATTTTCATTTTTCAAACTCTTCAAACCGCCATGGAATTCAAATCAAGATAAGCTTGATCAATTAATGTTGTAATCATCCATACACCATCACCATACCTCATGTACATGATCCGATCAAGAACATCTAATCAGAATACTTACATAGAAATCGAGCTGCCATTTTGAACTGCAGGTGGACTTGGTTGGGGAGTTCAGAGCATTTTCAGAGCAAGCTATCCCGACAAAGATCCATACATGCCGATGAAGCTTAAATGATCAAGAAATAGCAACTGAAACACGTTTGCATCGATTTCGATCTTCACTTTTCCGTATGAACACGAACTTGGTTCTCACAATTCTTGATTCAATTAAGAAAAGCTTTGGCCAATTGATTTCTGCACCCAACACGATTCTTAACCCTCAAGAAAATCAAACAATCATGAACAATCCATCATTTAATTTGAAAAATCAGTTTTAGGGTTCATACGTGTTCTTCGAATCAAAATCATTCTGGGTTTAAAATAAATGAAATTAACATGCATAATCATATTCGTGGTACAAAATCGATCAACTTTGATGTTTACATCATGGGATTTCATCAAGAAACGAAGATTTTAGGTTGAATTCATCAAACTGAAAATCAAAAACCACAAACCCAGGTTCGCGCGTGTTCATGTGTTCTTCAGTTTTCAAATTTTTAAAATTAACCAATACTTCATCTACGCGTGTTTTAATCCACTAAACATCCCAAACGCGTTGGCCTAGTGGTTGTCTGCTTGGTCTTAAGTCATTTCTCCATGCCACCCAAAGGTCATGGGTTCAAACCCAAAGAAGACCATTTTTTCTCATTTTTACAAACTTCAATATTTTTCATATTTTTCTTCAAACTTCAACAATTTTTTAACCAATCGAACTTCTCGTTTGAGATGATTTTTGCACACTTGTCATTTAATATATATATTTTATGATTATGTCAAAAAAATCCAAAAATACTTTCATCTGATTAAAATTTAATCGAGCCGAAAACGACGTTCTGAACGCTTTTTCAAACCTCCTTAAAAGGTGAATTTTTTCAAGTTTTCGACTTTCGATTCTTTTCAAAACTTCTCACAAATAAACTTCACACTTCAAAACATTTTCAAATCATTCTTCAAAACTTTTTTCATCAAAACTTACATCTTTTTACCATAATCGATCCAATTCAAAACGATAAAACGAGTTCGTTCTTTTTCGAATTTCTCGATCGATCATGGGCCACCCTTATGGTGTAAGTCCCAACCCTTTATGTACATACTTAGCTTTATTTGTACATATTCAAAACATCTTTGTCAATATTCAAACATAAACAAATTTCTTTCATTTGTTTTTCATTCGTTTGTCTATACGCCGAATCCATTGGTTCTAAAGGAAGGTTTCTCCTGAGCAAGATTTCTTTTAAACCAATGGGCCTCCATCACGGTATAAGTCCCATAACATTCTTTTATGTACATAATATTTCCTTGTACATATCAAACTTTTGTCAAACATTTTCAAACAAACTTTTTATCTGTACATAACACAGATACTTCTTTTTCAAAACTTTTATCTGTACATAATACAGATACTCTTTCTTTTGAAAATACTTTTTACAGATAAAACTTTGATCAATCATTTCTGTTTCATCTGTACATTTTACACTAAATGCCATTGATTTTGAAAGAAGCATTATTCCCTGTGAAACTGCTTTTCAAATCAATGGGCCTCTCTTACAGTGTAAGTCCCAACCCTCCTATGTACATCCATCTTTGTTTGTACATAAAAACTCGTTCGTGTACATATTCATTTCCTTGTACACGCTCAAACTTGTGAATAATCAAGTTACGCTGCTTTAAACGCTCGTTTCACAAACACTTGTTTATATTTCATAAACTGTAAATAAACATCATGCATTGTTTATATTTCCTTCATAAACTCCTCGTGAATACATATCACACACACACACTGCTTATACAAACTGCCTAATAATAACATAACAATTAGATCGATCAATAGGTTCCCACAAGATAGCCTCCGCTGGGCTTCATACAAGACAATTCATCATCAGATGAGTTAGCCTCCGCTGGGCTTCATATAAGACAACTCATCCTCAAAGATGGGTTAGCCTCCGCTGGCTTCATACAAGATATTTTTATCTCCAGCAGAGTTCACCTTCTCTTAGGCTTTGTACAAAGAAACTCTCCCAACAGAGTTAGCCTCCGCTTAGGCTTCATATAAGACAACACTTCGCTGAGTCACCTCCTCTTGGGCTTCGCTCAAAAGAACTCCTCATTGAGTTTAGCCTTCTTGGGAATCATACAATGAAAGAGACAGAAATCTCTTAATGCCTCCTATTGGGCTTCCAATACAAAGAATCACCCGCTTAAGATAGAACCCCGAAAGGATGGTTTTGAAATCACTTTCAAATTCCCAATGAGTAAAATTTCCGGTGAAATTGCTCTTATTTCGTAAAAGGATGATTTCGTGAAACTTTCAATCCAAAGACACCATACCCTATAGCTTCCTCTTGAGCTTCATACAAGGACCTCGATGACCTCGATGACCCTGAATGCCTCCTCTTGGGCTTACAATACAAGGACCCATGGGCTTCTTTAAAAGCATCCCTTTAATCCAATCAATTTCTCCTTGAGATTTAGACATCTATCATCTCTATGGAAGAAGTATCTCATCTACTACATCACATACAGTCAAAAACTTTTCAAACTTTTTCAAACTGTTTTCAAACAAAAAACATTTATTAACAGTAAGTGGTAACGCTTGTACACTCAAGCAAAACACCCAATACTTACAGTTAAAAGATTCAATCATCTTTTTCAAACATCTTTCTTAAACATGTAAGTGGTAACGCTTGTACACTCAAGCAAAACACCTAATACTTACGACGAAAGATTTTTATCAATCAAACAACTTTTCAAAAATGCATGTGATGAAATAGATTAGATACATTTTTCATTAAGATGACATTTGTCTGTCTCTTAAACTAACATCCCGTTGCTTTCCACTAGCATAAGTGGGAACTACGATTGCTCTGACTTTCTCAACATCCTTTTGAGAATACGAGGCACAAGGTCTCATCCTTGCCGAGCAAATTTCTATCTCCTCGCACCAAACAAACCATAGAACCCTGTAGATCCGAGCTACAAATGCTCGATTCCCACTAGATATGTAAGATCCACGATCTTTTAGCACAATAATAACAAAACCTAGAATCTCACATATCTCATCGTTTAAAATCCAAAGGAGAAACTTTCCCAATCATAGAAATAGCAATTAAAAACACACAACATATCAAACATATTCATATATAAAGTCAGATAACTACATATATTTAGGGTGCTCCATCTATTCCCTTTATATACCAATCCCCTTACTCATAATCTCCCAATGCGTTTGTGTCTAGTTTGCGCTTCGTTACGCATATCAATATCAATTGACTTTTTCCCTTTTCATAATCATCAAATCATCTTTCTTGTGTTGAAAATAATAAAGCTTGATGCTCATGCATCTTTATAAACAAATCAAAAGATTTAAATCGTTATATTAAGATCCGAACTCACGTCAGATCCTCAGCGCCTTACCTTAACGCGAACACATATCAATTGCTTTGACAACACTGTGGTTTTCTTCCTTAGTGGAAGAAGATCAAACTATGTTGATGTCGATTTAAACAATTGAATGAGTTCATGAAAGATGAAGCATTAGTTTTCTTGTTGATGGTGACTTCTTTCGTGGAGAGTCAATCAGATTGCAAACTTTCCTGGTGTGCCATTTTCCCAAAGTATTCCGATGAGATTCCTAGTGCACCTCAGCAAAGAGAAGTTGAATTTTTGTGGATCTTGTCCGGTACTGCATCTATCTCTATGGCGCCATACAGTGATGTCCGCATCCGTTAGTTAGTAATTGAAGAGCCAATTAGAAGATTTGCTCAAGAAGAAGTTTGTTAGACCAAGTGTGTCACCATGGGGAGCTCCTGTGTTATTGGTGAAGAAGAAAGACGGTAGCATGAGACTTTGTATTGATTATTGTTAGTTGAATAAGGTAACTATCAAGAATAGGTATCCACTTCCTAGAATTGATGATTTGATGGACCGGTTGGTTGGTGCTCGCATGTTTAGCAAGATTGATTTGAGATCGGGTTACCATCAAATAAGGGTGAAAGAAGAAGATGTTCGTAAAACCGCTGTGACAAGGTATGGACATTACGAGTATTCGGTGATGCCTTTCGGTGTCACTAATGCACCAGGAGTATTCATGGAGTACATGAACCGTATTTTCCATCCTTACTTGGATCGTTTCGTGGTTGTTTTCATAGATGATATTCTGGTTTATTCTAAATCGGAAGAAGAGCACACAGAGCATTTGCGCATTGTGTTAGAAGTTCTGAAGGAGAAGAAGCTTTATGCTAAGTTGTCAAAGTGCGAGTTCTGGTTAGGTGAAGTGAGCTTTTTGGGGCATGTCATTTCTGGTGATGGCATTGTGGTTGATCCTTCTAAAGTTGATGTTGTGTTAAGATGGGAAACTCCTAAGTTTGTTACTGAGATTAGAAGTTTCTTAGGTTTGGCTGGCTACTACAGGAGGTTCATTGAAGGTTTTTCTAAGTTGGCACTTCCTTTGACAAAGTTAACTTGTAAGGGAGTTGCTTTTGTGTGGGATGTCAAGTGTGAATAAAGTTTTGTTGAATTGAAGAAAAGGTTAACAACGACGCCGATTTTGATTCTACCTAATCCTAAAGAACCGTTTGTTGTTTATTGTGATGCTTCTAAGATGGGTTTAGGTGGTGTGCTTATGCAAAATGGCAAGGTGGTTTCTTATGCTTCTAGGAAATTGAAGATTCATGAGAAGAACTATCCTACTCACGATTTGGAACTTGCGGCGGTTGCTTTTGTGCTTAAGATTTGGAGGCATTATCTTTATGGTTCTAGATTTGAAGTATTTAGTGACCATAAAAGCTTGAAATACTTGTTCGATCAAAAAGAGCTTAATATGAGGCAAAAACGGTGGCTTGAATTGTTGAAAGATTATGATTTCGGATTGAAATACCATCCTGGTAAAGCGAATGTGATGGCCGATGCTTTAAGTCGAAAGACTTTGCATATGTCACTTTTGATGGTGAAAGAGTTGGAGATGATTGAACAATTTAGAGATATGAGTCTTGTGATTGAAGTGACGCCGAAGAGTGTTATCTTGGGAATGTTGAAGATCAATAATGATTTCCTTGATAACATTAGGGAAGCTCAGAAGCTTGATGTGAAACTTGTTGATTTGTTGGTTGGTATTGGACAAACTGAAAGTGAAGATTTCATGTTGGATGCTCTCGGTGTTTTGAGGTTCCGACATAGGATTTGTATTCGATGATGTTGATTTAAAGAGAATGATCTTGGAAGAAAGTCATAGAAGTTTGAGTATTCATCCCGGAGCGACCAAAATGTATCAAGATTTAAGGAAACTATTTTGGTGGTCCGTATGAACAGAGGTGGCCCATTTGTTTATGCTTGTTTGACTTGTCGAAGTCTAAAGTGGAGCATCGTAAACCCTAGAGTTGATGCAACCGTTAGAAATCCCGGAATGAAAATGGGATAGCATTTCTATGGATTTCGTAACGGGGTTACCGAATACACCAAGAGGACACGATGCGATTTGGGTGATTGTTGATAGGCTTACAAACTCGACTCACTTTATTCCTATTAACATCACTTATCCCGTATCGAAGTTGGAAGAGATTTATACGCATGTGATTGTTAGATTACATGGTATTCCTTTGTGTATTGTTTTGGATAGAGATCCGAGGTTCACTTCTGAATTTTGGAAAAGCTTGCAAGAGGCTTTGGGTTCTAAGTTGAGGTTGAGTTCGGCTTATCATCCTCAGACTGATGGTCAGACGGAAAGGACGATTCAATCGTTGGAAGACTTGTTACGAGCTTGTATTCTTGAACATGGTGGTTCATGGGATACATATCTCCCTTTGATTGAGTTTACTAATAATAACAGTTTCATGCTAGTATTGGATGGCACCTGAAGCAACTCGATTTTCAAAAATCGTTTAATTTTCGAAAAGTAGTGAAATCGCCACCTAATTTTATTTGTTCTAAAAAGAACGGGAAAATATAGATAAAACCCCATAGATACGGATAAGGCGGTCTACGACCAAAAAAAATGGAATCGGGGGAGTCGGTTATGTAAGAGGAAGGTATTAGCACCTCTTACATCCATCGTATTCGATGGGACCCGTTTAATTCTAAGTGTGTGTGTATATTTGCTAATCTCTAAGTTATAATTGAAAAAGAATTTGTTTTATTATTATTTTGAGTTTGGCACGGTTTCAGAACCGTGTGCCTACGTATTCCCTTATGCAATGGGAAAGTCAAAACTCCGTAGTTCCTCTCAAAAAAGGTTTTAATTGGTTGTATTGATTTTATAAGAAAAATCGTGCGTTTAGACATTTCAAATGCTTTGAACTAGGACTTGTTTAGTTTGTTTGAAAAGCTTAAGTCCTCTTTCGTGTTTGAAACGACTATTGCACACTCTTTATCGGAAAAGAGTTTGATGATCGCATATGAGCGATAAAAGAGTTTGAGTGAGTTGAATTATTTTTATGTGGGAGACAAGTATTGGACCATAAGCGTTCAACGGCTAACGCCCCAATTACCCAGATGAGTTGACAGAAACACCCTAATCATCTTTTTTCTACCCAAAAGTTTGTTTAAGAAAAGGTGAGGTGAAACAAGGTTCACGTTAATTAAATTTGGTTAAGACACCAAGCATACGGTCGAGGGTCGATACTGGACTGACTACCATATGCTTGGGAGGAGGGAGAAATAGAATATTTATTTATGAAAGTATTTTTTGAAAAGAAACTCGATGTTGGATCGAGGTTTGGAACTTCTTATTTAAGAAAGCGTTCTGAGATACGTGCTGAGATGAAATGTGGAATCGGGTTATGATTAATCAAGTATATGGACTTAATTAACCTCGTGAGGATAGGTGCTCCTACCCCCAACCATGAGACCCTGGTGCATGGAAAATTGGTATATAGACCAATGTTATTTTCGGGTTATGACTGATTAAAGCAACAAGGGCTTTAACCAACCTCGTGAGGATGGCCATGCCCATCCCCAACTATGAGACCCTTTAAGAAATTGGCATATGAGCCAATCGAAACAGAATCGGATTAATTTTAACATTTTGGTGTATGAAGTGTACAATGGTGAATAAATACTGAATGAGCAAATAAACAGATAAATATCACGCAATACAATCGAAAATTTAAATAATTATTAGAAATGATTTTTTCTATTTGATGAAAAATCAACTAATAGTTTAATCGATAAATCATCAAATAAAAACTATCAGAACCAATTATTATTTAGTACATCGCAACAAAAATATTATTCGCATAAAAATAAATTAATTGAAATAGATAAAAGTTTAGAGTTAGCCTGTATTGCAGCGATTCTGGGCGGTGCGAAAAGAAATCCATCTGAACTTGATTATTCCGCAAAAATTCGTCATATGCTGGCAATTTGGTGCGTCGGATCTCTCTTCTCCAAAAAATACTCCAACAGCCCAAGTGATGTATTATTTACCAAATACTTATATATTTTCTTTTTGTTTTTAACAAAATAATTTATTTAATAAAAGGAAAATAAAATAAAATAAATAATAATAATAAAAAAAAAAGTTGAAAAGGACCAAGGTGGTGACACTTGTCACCACCAGACTTAAGATACTAAAATATAAACTCTAAATAAATAATAAAAAGTAAATTAAAATTAATTAAATAGAAAAAAACTAATTAATTAAGACTAAAAAAAACAAATGGGAATTGGCCATCAGTTCATCTCTCACGATCCTCACGTATTCGCTCTCTCGTCCTTCTCACCGTCCCCAAATGGAACCCTAACCTAACTCCTCTTACGTTCTCTTGATCTTCGTTCACGATCTCTCATGGGAACCCTCAACTGAACCCTCGTCGCTCTCTCTCGCTCTCTGTTCTCTCACTGAAAACTGCTAGGGCCGCGCTGGAAATCGCCTCACGGCGGTTCCGGCGGCGGCGTGGTCCACAACCCTCATATTTTTGTGTTTTTGCATGCTCTGATTCTTCCTACTTTGATGTTTATGCTGATTTTTGCAGATAAATGACAAATTTGGGCGGAAACAAAAAACTGTTTTTTGAAACCCTAAGCCCTCTGACGCGATTTCGGCCACGGTGAGGGTACCTGAGCCTTGGAGACGTGTTGCTGGTGATGAAATGCCTCTGAGTTTGTCCCGGGTGAGACTGTTCCAAACTCCTCTTCTTTCTTTCTCTGTTCAGCATGATGTTTCTGAAAAACTGTTATTCTGAAGGGTTTCTGGCGTTGGGAAATGATGATTGGTTTGCTTTGTTTTTGGTTGGCTTCGAACTGTTTTGACAGATAGTACACTTGCTTTGCTTTTTTCTGGTTTGTGAATGGAACAGATACTAGGCTCGGCTTTTTTTCTGGTTTAGAACAGATATCATTTTGTTTTATTTTCTGGTTGGTATCTTTGCTGGTTGTTTGAGGGTTGTAATTTCTGGTTTGGAAGTTTGGTTCTTGATGGTGTGTGAGGGTTGTAATTTTCTGGTATTAGTTTTGTTCTTCCTGATATATGAGGGTTGTAATTTGGAACTAATAGTATTTGTTTTTCTGGGGTTTCAAAACTATGTAGAACATATACTTGTGGTCTTGGCTATATCTTCTTTAGGCAGATGTTATCCTTGTCTCTATCTCTCTTTTGGAATTGTCTTAATAGATATTACACTTGATCCCCTTTCCTTTTTTCTGCTTGATATCTCTTAAGAACATATGCTTTCTTGTCTTGGTCAACGATATCCCTTCTGCCCTGGGATTTTCATCAGCAATGTTGGCTTTTACTCTTTTCACCTTAAGTGAAAAACATCCTTGGAACCAACTTTTTTCCCTTTCTATGATAATGCTGCTGTTGTATTTTGCTTGCACCATTTGGTTTACTTTTTTGGGCTCTGCTATGCCTCCTGCTACTGCTGGTGCTGATAACCATATCCTTGTCTCTATTGCTGCCCTGTTGCCTTTGTTTATAGTGCTGCCTGTTGCCTTTGACTTGTTGGATTAACTTGTTGGGATTATTTGGACTGTCGGATTAAATTGAGATTTCTTGAACTGTTGGGTTGATCTGTTGGGTTCTTGAACTGTTGGATTAAATTATAACTATGACGAATAACTGAGTTTAGGCCTTGTTTGTGAACCGAATTAACTCGTGATTTGCAAATAGGCTCACCTTTTAACCGATGATTAATCTTGAACAAGATTATGAGGCTTAACAACCTTAAAAACCTAATTCCCGCCAGAAATACCTAATGATGAGTTCGAAAACGAAATGATTTTCTTGATTTATGTTGATGCTCAATTATAGTTACTAATCCTGTTTCTTTTATGTTTTCATGTAACGATGCGATGAAGACGGAGACGGTAAAGGGGCAGCCCGGATGTGAAGAAAGGCTTGGAGGAGACAACAATTTGCTCGAACAAACCTTAGAAACTTGTGGCATTAGAGTAGAATTAGGGTATCTTTGTATTTTTGTAGCTTTGTAACTCAAAATTATAATTGAATTCCAATGAAATAATAATAAATATTTCCTTTTCCAACATTGAACTTGTAATTCCCACTTTGTGTATCTTGAGATGAATGAATACCAACGATTTGCATAGCATTTCGATTGAATGAAAATTCATACAAAAAGAACGAAATTAATCCTAGCCCGAGTACCTTTGCTTGAAATGAGTAAATCCAATATGAATTGAATAACTTCTTGTAACTATATTTTTTGCTAGCGAATTCAAACACCAAGAACAACATATTTCCCTCCATCGAATTTAAATTCACCAAGTAACAAAGAAATCCTTTTAAAATTTAAATTCTAAAATAAATAATTATTTTTGAATTCAATTTCCAAAAAAAAACAAATAACTCCTTTTCGGACAAATAATTCCAAACAGTTCCTTTTGAAACAATAATTCGAAACCGTTCCTCTTAAAAAAAATCGAAACCCCTTGAATTTTGAATTATTCTCCAATGAATCAAGAATAAAATAAAACCTTCCTTCAAACCAAAGACATTTTTTCATGAAAATTTAGGAACTCCTCCGAAGCCACAATAAATGAACATCTATGCTTGAAACAATGAGGTAAAACTGTTAGTGTTTTTAAGTTGGCATTATGTTTGGTAAAACTAGGCTTTAGCAATGTCATGATGGATGTCATGACATTCGTAGATTGAAGATAAATCCCACCGCTAAGGATGTTAAAAGATGTACAGTAATCGAAGCTAAAGTCAGGCTGAAATTTTAAAATGTAGATCGATGTTATAACATGTTGTTATGACATTCAGGTGACATTCTCTCGCAGAACTGCTTGTTCCTAGATTTTTCGAAGTTTGTTGAGTCATGCTAAATATTGTTTTTCCGTTATTAGAAAGCATGTCACGTGGTTGCTAGGTTAAACTTAATTAAACCTAAATTGGTTGTTGAAAAGACCATGTTTTTAGGAGTAAATTAAGTGAACCTAGCTATCTTTATGGAAGCCCAAACTAAGTTTCGGATCGCTTCTATAAAAGGAAAAGAACTTTACTCACGCAACGCCTTGGAATGTATTGAAGAGGTAGAATTGTTATTTGTGTATCGTTAGGATTTGTAACAGTGGTATTGTGTAATTCTAGTTTCTTCATGAGCCAAGCAACTATCAATTGATAAGTGCATGGACTAGGATTTGTCAGAAGGGTAGTTTATCACCAAAGCTTTAAAGCACGAGTGTTTGTCTCTTGATTGAAGCTTTGAAGCAAGATCAAGATATTTTATTGAAGTGTGTCTTCACAATTCAATTAGTCAATAGGTTGATATCACCGCCGTGATTGAGGGGAGTGAGTAGGAACTCATATCTAAGTAGGACTTAGGTAAAAGGATCATTGGGTAGTGATTTATGAGAAGGTCCAATGTGTGTGTGCGTAGGGTCTTCGAATTGATACCGCTAATAGTGAACTTTCTCCTGCTTGGTAGCCCCTGATGTAGGTTTGTTGAACCGAATCGGTGAACAACTTATTGTGTTCTTTATCGCCTCAGATGCATCGTGTGAATTGTTAACATAGTGTCGACATCGTGTCATAACATTCTCCAGGATATCACGATCCGCCGCCAGAATTTTAATTGGCATCGAGCGTGCACCCCGCTTGTTATTTCGGGTGAGATCTAGGGATAATAGTTTCGCGAATGGATAAAGAAGGAGGATTTGGAGGAAGACCACCTATTCGGACGGGTCTAATTATGATTACTAGAAGCCTCGTATGGTTGCCTTCTTAAGATCAAGGACATTAAAGCTTGAGAGTTGCCGATAAAGGATGGAAACATCCCACCAAGCTTGAGAAAGATGGCACTACCGCCTTGAAACCCGAGGAGGAATGGAGCAAAGAGGAAGAAGAGCTAGCTCTGTGGAACTCTAAAGCATTGAATGCCTCTCAATGGTATTGACAGAATATCTTCAGACCGGTTCATCAATGTGAGTGGCCAAGGATGTTTGGGACACTCGTAACTACTCATGAGGGAACATCCAAGGTGAAGATGTCAAGACTTCAGATGCTCACTACCAAATTTGAGAATTTGAAGATGAAGAAGATGATAATATTCATGAATTTCACATGAATATTTTGAAATTGCCAATGCCTCGTGAGCACTTGTGAAAAGATGTTAGAAGAGAAGTCGGTGAGAAAGATTCTCGATCCTCGCTTAGGAGATTTGCAATGAAAGTCACCGCAATAGAGGAGGCTCAAGACATCAAAGACCTGAAGGTCAAGAACTTATGGATATCTTATGACTTTGAGATGGGAATCAAATGAAACTGCTGACAAGAAAAACAAGAGCATAGCACTTGTATCCAACATCAAGAAGGATGCAAGGTGGAAGATGAAGAGAAGATATCCAAGCTATTGCATGCTTGGAAGACAGCTCAACAAACCGATCAGAGGATCGATCCAAAGTCAAGGTCAAATGTCAAGGACATTCCATCGACATTAGCGATCTTATGACTCAGCAGAAGATCCAAGTCGAGGAAAAGGAAGTCAAGGCAGAAGTCCAATGTCATGAATGTGAAGGATTTGGACATATTAGAAATGAATGTCCCACCTTTCTAAAGAAACAAAAGAAAGGAATGGTCATTACTGTCCGATGGTGATTCGTGAGGTGAATCGAGGAAGAAGGTGCCAAACTTGTCAACGCTCTCCGGAGTGTACAACTCGATATGGATTCTAGTGATGAGGAAGTGACATTTGAAGAGCTTTTGAAAACTACAGAATCGGTATAAAAATGGTGAAGTCATGCAGTAATGAGGAGCGTAAAAACGATTGAGAAGTTGAAGTCGAGAATGTGAAGTCAAGGTCGAGAAAGAGGAAAACACCACTATAAATCACCTCAATAGTGATATTGTTATGTCAATTCCAAACTTGATCGATGTCTAAATCACAAAATGTTGACATCCGTAATCGATAAGTTGGAAGAAATTCTTCACTGGACAAATGCAGTGAAATAAGCATGGTCTAGGATACGTGGTCGAAAAGCAACCTCCGGGTGACATTAAGAAGAAGAGACATAGGAAAACAATGTCAAAGCTGTGTCACAACCCAAAACAGAAATGCGTCTGCTCAAAGCATGTGACCGCAAAGAGATTTGCAACAACTGTGAATGGAACAAACCCGGAAGTCAATGACAAAGAAGATGTCATACCACAAGCCCTGAACAATGTCCGTCTCTGTGGTATATGAAGACTAAGAAGTTTGTCTATAACAAAAGGAAGAACAAACCTAATAGACCAATGTCAAAGCAGATGTCACAATATTGGGTGCAACATCAAAATCATAGAAACATGAACAATCAGCCTCAAAGATGGAGATGTCATTATTGTGGAAGGTTTGGTCACATAAAATCTTTCCGCTATGTACTTCATGGATATCCTAATCAAGGGTCTTATGTGAAGCCTAAACCAACAGTATCATACCTCAACAAAGGAAGAAGAAGATCAAGGCCTCGGTAGCTAACACTTCTTTAGTGTATCTACCAAGAAAGATTGGTACTTTGACCGTGGTGTTCCAAGCACATGACTGGAGACAAAAATCTTCTTAAAGGTGTTAAACCCCATTCTGTCAGCTTTGTTACTTTTGGAGATGGAGCCAAAGGAGAAATCAAAGGTATTGGAAACTCAACCTGTCTCCGGAGTTCCAAGCCTAAATGGAGTATCGCTTGTAAAGGTTTGATCGCAAATCCATTAGCATAAGTCACCATGTGATAATGGATTCACAATGCCTACTAAGTCCGAATGTCTTGTAATCAATGGTGATCAAGTAGTGATTATGAGAGGAGCCGATCAAAGGACAACCGCTACAAGTGGGAATCGAGAGCACCACTGTCATCTATGAGTTCCAAAGACGAAGAGGAAGTAAAGTCAGGTCAAGTATCCGTCATCCACACCTTTAAGCATGAAAAGACTGGCCATAGGGAGAGTCAGGATACCAAGATTGTTCAAAGACAAAAAGAAAATCTATGGTAAGTATAGGTCAACAGAAGTCGAATGTCGCCTCAATGTCTAGACATCCCACCACTTGTAAGGTAATCAGCAAAGTACTAGGATCCGAATGAAAGGATAACCAAGTGTCTTATTGTCAAAGGATATACGAGAGAGTCCTTAATCAAACCCTTCAACAGAGGGAAAAAGATCATGGTGGCATCCATCTATTTTAGTAACATAGTATCCGGAGGAATGTCGCATACATTGATGAAAGGCTCAACACTTCCTTCACAAGCAAGTATGCAAGGAATTATGTCAAGAAACTTGATTGAATAATGGCAAATACACTAGACTCTCACCCTCCACATTTGAAGTTGTCCAAGAAAACCAAAGGTGTGTTGATCAAAACTGGGTAAAGCTCGTTGATGGATGTTCCTTCTTGAGAAACAATCACATGTTTTGGATCGCTAAAGGTTAAAACTATTTAACTTTATACAATGTTAAAGTCAATACATAGCAACCGGGAGAAACTGCTTTAAGATAATTTGATAAAGCAGATGTCGATCGATCACAATGTCATACGTGTCATGACATTGTACTATGACATTGCTACTAAAGCTCTTAAGACTAGTCAACTTAAGACCTTGAGAGACAAACTGGTACTTGTCAATATGTGAAGTTGTAGCAATTAATCGAGCCTACAACAAGGGATGAAAGGGAGTGTTTATTTCAATCGTTGTTTAAAGGGTTATTTAGGTATTTTCCTCCTTATTTTAAGAAGTCCAAGAACAGAAGAGACATCCTCATATAATAGTTTCTTCTTTTGAAAGTAGTACCATCCTTTCTTCTCTCAAAAGAAACCTTGAAACCTTTGCTATTTTCGCTTTCATCCTCTCAACAACCATCGTCAAAATGTCTTCATCATCCTCATCATCTCAAGAATCGTGGATCTCCATCTCTCCCATGGTCAAGTTAGAGCAAACACTTAAACCATGTAAGTCAAGCTCGAGAGTGACACCATCAAGACAATGGCCACCAACCCTAAAAGGTCAAGAAGTTACGACAAGAAATGCAATAAGGGCACAAATATCTCCTTCTTCTCGTAAGCACTCAGACCTTCATCCTCCTGCTTCCCGTAACTAGTAAATAGAGAAGGATCTAGGTCGCTGCACGAGGCCATAGCTGTGATAGTGTCCGATATCCTAAATGAGAAGTCCGGTCTGGATTTCGCCTCCTCCTCAATTATAAGTCTACTAGCCCTAGCTTAGCAAATGATCCAAATGTCAACAAGAATGTCAAGACATCCGTGATGATGTTGATTCCTCAAAGATGATGAAAATCCTTCGCCATGTACTCCCAAGGATGTCAAGATGATAATGTAGTTGAATCTCCGCCGTTAGTAAGAATGGATCTCGATGAAATTCTTGAGAAGTCCCCGCTTAGTGTATCTCCGTTATCTCTACCGATAACATCTCCGATAGATTCATGAAGAAATTCCAAAAAATCAAGACGATGGCAACTGAAGAGTCTTCTCGAGAAAAACACTAATCGAATGTTGATTCTCACATCATCAATCTAGATGAAGAGTTTTCCGATAATGACCTCATAGCAAAAGTTAATCCCAAGATTGCTAGAGGGTACCGAATAGGAAAGGGAAGCAAATGCTATTCCAAGCCCTGCTCGTAAAGGTTACTAAAGCTTCTCATAAGTCTCCTAAGGTGTAACAAGACTCGCAAGAACTGTAAAGAGAAGGCTAAACTTCCAAAGGGAAGAGTAAGATGAAGAGTACAGTGGTACCTCTAAGACAAAGAGCATCCTAATTGTGAGGAAAAGGAAAGCACTGAGTCCTCGATCAAGATGATTCTGATCTTGATGTTACGTAGAATGCCTCCGACATTCACTCAAAAGGAGGTCGGTTCTCGAAAGTGCCCATTGTCCTCAAGCGGCAATTGACATTTCCTTTCACCACCGAAAATGCTAATAGGTGGAAATATGTGAGTTTGAAGAGAATTGCACTTGAAAGGGAACTACACAAAGATGCCTCGAATGCAAAAGAGGTGATCAATTCGATCAAGGAAGTCGGGTGAGAACCGTGGTGAAGTTCTCAAATTGTTAAGGTCCGTGAAGGAGTTTATGTGAACTGTTGAATGGTCAGGCCGATAAGATCAGCAAATTTTGAGACCGTGTTTGCCGAGGAAGAAAAGTGAAGTTTTCCTCAAGTGTAATCAACAAGTACTTAGGAGATCGATGAGGCTCATCCCCGAGCTTGAAGAAACCGACAATCAAGTGTGTCGATAATCAACGCCAAGGTAAAACATTGGCCTCAAGGAAAGCTTCGCTAGCAAATTAAGTGTCAAATTTGCTATTCTACACAAGATTGGTGCAAGCAACGGGTTCCTACAAATCACAAGTCAACCATCTCCATTGGTCTGGGAGGTTCATTTTTGCTGTTGAACAAAAGCAAAGTTTGACTATGGAAGTTATATTTTGATCGATCCTTAAACATGCCGACAATTATGCTATAAAAGGACCAATAGCATTTCCATCCCCTTGTGTGGAATTTTAACTAATCAATACCCCGACATTCCGGGAAATAGAGATACAAATCAGAGAGCTCCTCGCCTGGCTTCCACTACAAACTTTTTCAAGGGAAGCATGTCCTCGACATTGTCATGACATCACCGAGACATCAAATGTCAAAGCCAATTTCGTATGCGATGTCATAGTTGTACTAAAGGAGACCTGTAGGAACTTCACAAGGAAGCGTAATCTGAAGCTCGATCTCTACTTTGAAAAGGAAATAGACACAGAGGTTGAGAAGAAAGGCTTGATGGTGATACCTCTCCGCTTCATATGGAGGAAGATGATGTCACGACCAAAAAGTAGCCGACAAAGAAGGCTCAAGATGTGTTCTTTCACAAAGCTTCTTTCGAGAAGAAAGCACTAAGTCATTCCTCGCTGCTTCTAATTTTTTTCTCGCTAATTGTTTGCCTGCTTTTGATTCTTGTTTTTTTCCATTGAGTTTCATTTTGATGATTGTAATCATCAGATTGATGTAAATGTACCTCTAAAACAATGCCGGTACTTAATTATATGTTGGTATAATTGTTTCGCATCGCTGATTAAAAAGTTCTGGGGAACTTGTATTGTTTCCTGGCCCTTTATGGCTAAAAGGGGAGAAGAACTACTACGTGACAAAGAGTAATGACTGGGACTATTTTATATACGGGCAATTGGGAATTGTGGGATTTTGTATGGGTAGAATTTATCTTCTAAGTTCTAGTAACTCAAGCTTAGGAAAGCTAGAACCAGTTTATTGTCTTCTCACGTATAGGTACTGATGTGTTAGGTAGTTTTAGCCAAAATGTGCCAAAGGGGAGTTTGTTAGTGTCTTTAAGTTGGCATTATGTTCGTAAAACTAGGTTTTAGAAATGTCATGATGGATGTCATGACATTCGTAGATCAAGATAAATCCTACCGCTAAGGATGTTAAAAGACAAATGAACTCGAAGCTAAAGTCAGTATCGGAAATTTTGCGTAAAATGTGATCGATGTTATAAATGTATGTTATGACATTCAGGTGACATTCTGCTCGTAACTGCTTGTTCCGAGATTTTTCGTAGTTTGTCTGAAATGCTAAATATTGTTTTTCTCGTATTAGAAAGCATGTTACGTGGTCATGCAGGTTAAACTTAATTAAACCTAAATCGTTGTTGAAAAGACCATGTTTTTAGGAGTAAATTAAGTGAACCCTAGCTATCTTTATGGAAGCCCAAATCAAGTTTCGTGGATCGCTTCTATAAAAGGAAAAGAATCCTTTACGCAACGCTTTTGAATGTATCAAGAGGTAGCATTGTTATTTGTGTACCGTTAGGATTTGTAACAGCTTGGTATTGTGTAATTCTAGTTTCTTCTTGTGAGCCAAGCAACTATCAATTGATAGTGCATTGGACTAGGACGTCAGAAGGGTAGTTTATCACCAAAGCTTTAAAGCACGATGTCATCCTTGAGCTTCAAGCAAGATCAAGATATTTTATCAAGTGTCCTTCCAACCAATCAATAGGTTGATATCACACCATGATCGGAGGGGAGAGAGGAACTCATCTAAGTAGGACTTAGGTAAAAGGATCATCAGCAATTGATTAGAAGGCCGTCAACGTGTTGTCGTAGGGTCTTCGAATCGACACGCCAATAGTGAACTTTCTCCCGGCTTGGTAGCCCTTGATTTGTTGAACCGAACCCGGTGAACAACTTATTGTGTTCTTTATCCGTCAGATCGATCGGTGAATCTGTTAACATAGTGTCGACATCGCGGTAACATTCTCTCTCGTGATTCACGATCCCGCCAGAATTTCAAAACAAAGGGGAAATTTCGCGACAAATTGTTCCTATTCAATCATCTTAAACCAGTGAGTGAAAGATTGACATTTCGAACGCTCAAGGTGGAGGATCAATACCGTAGAACCCCAAAAATTCCCCACCGAAACCAACCACAAAAGCCGATAAGATATCCTCGACCACGAGCCAAAGAAGGACGCCGATGAGAAAACTTATAACAACATCGTAACAAAGAGTACCAATGAGAAACATCAAGATCTCAACACCACCGGGATAACCAATTTACCGCGAATGAGTTTAACAAGAAGTTTAATAAAATGCTATGAGAAGAAAACCAAATCCCCGCTTAAAAAGAATAAAGAAAATGCTATGAGAAGAAAATCGAACTCCTGCTTAAGAGAAAATAAAGATTAAGCCATCTCAAGATGTCATAACGAAATGCTATGAGAAGAAACCGAACTTCCCGACAAGAAATAAAGATTAACCCATCTCAAGATGTCTTAACAAAAATGCCATGAGAAGAAAACCCAACCTCCGCTCAACGAGAAAAAAAGACCGCCATCTCAAGATGTCTTAATGAAAATGCTATGAGAAGAAACCCAACTCTCTCGAATAATAAAGATTAAGCCATCTCAAGATGTCTTAACGAAAATGCTATGAGAAGAAACCAAACTTCTCAACCGACAAAATAAGAAAGATTAAGCCCCAAGATGTCTTAATCAAAATGCTAGAAGAAACCAACCCCGCCGACAAGAAAATAAAGATTAAGCCATCCCAAGATGACTTAACGAAAATGCTATGAGAATAAACCAAATCCCTTTTGACAAGAATAAAGATTAAGCCATCTCAAGATGTCTTAACGAAATGCTATGAGAAGAAACCGAACTCTCCGCCGAGAAAATAAAGATTAAGCCATCCCAAGATGTCTTAACGAAATGCTGAAAAAACCGAACCTAGCGACAAGAATAAAGATTAAGCCATCTCAAGATGTCTTAACGAAATGCTATGAGAAGAAAACCGAACTCTCAAGCGACAAGAATAAAGATTAAGCCATCTCAAGATGTCTTAACGAAAACGAAGAAAACCAACTTCCCGCGATTTAGAAAATAAAGATTAAGGCATCTCAAGTTTCTTAACGAAATGCTATCGAAGAAACCGAATCCCAAGCCGACGAAAATAAAGATTAAGCCATCTCAAGATGTCTTTAACAAAATGCTATGAGAAGAAACCGAACTTCCAAGTTAATAAGAAATAAAGATTAAGCCATCCCAAGATATCTTAATGAAAATGCTATGAGAAGAAACCGAACTTCGCTCAATTCGAGAAAATAAAGATTAAGCCATCTCAAGATGTCTTAACGAAATTCCTATGAGAAGAAAATAGAACTTCTCAAGCGACAAGAAATAAAGATTAAGCCATCTCAAGATATCTTAACGAAAATGCTATGAGAAGAAAACCGAACTTCTCAAGCGACGAGAAAATAAAGATTAAGCCATCTCAAGATGTCTTAACGAAAATACTATGAGAAGAAAACCGAACTTCTCAAGCGATAAGAAATAAAGATTAAGCCATCTCAAGATGTCTTAAAGAAAAGGCTACGAGAAGAAAACCGAACTTCTCACGACGAGAAAATAAAGATTAAGCCATCTCAAGATGTCTTTAACGAAATGCTATGAGAAGAAAACCGAACTTCTCAAGAGACAAGAATAAAGATTAAGCCATCTCAAGATGTCTTAACGAAAATGCTACGAGAAGAAAACCAACTTCCCGTTTAATAGAAATAAAGATTAAGCCATCTCAAGATGTCTTAACGAAAATTCTATGAGAAGAAAACCGAACTTCTCAAGTTTATTAAGAATAAAGATTAAGCCATCTCAAGATGTCTTAATCGAAAATGCTATGAGAAGAAAACCGAACTCTCAAGCGACGAAAATAAAGATTAAGCCATCTCAAGATGTCTTAACGAAAATGCTATGAGAAGAAAACCAACTTCTCAATCGACAAGAATACGTATTAAGCCATCTCAAGATGTCTTAACGAAAATGCTATGAGAAGAAACCCAACTTCCTGCCGACGAGAAATAAAGATTGGTCATCTCAAGATGTCTTAATGAAATCGCTATGAGAAGAAAACCGAACTTTCAAGCGACAAGAAATAAAGATTATGCCATCTCAAGATGTCTTAACGAAAATGCTATGAGAAGAAAACCGAATCTCAAGCCGATTTAGAAAATAAAGATTAAGCCATCTAAAGATGACTTAACGAAAATGCTATGAGAAGAAAACCAAACTTCTCCGACAAGAATAAAGATTAAGCCATCCAAGATGTCTTAACGAAAATGCTATGAGAAGAAACCAACTTTTGCCGATTTAGTAATAAAGATTGCTTCATCTCAAGATGTCTTTAACGAAATGCTATGAGAAGAAAACCGAACTCTCAAGCGACAAGAAATAAAGATTAAGAATTCATGATCGAACTTATCAAAGAGTTCCGCAGAATTAAGGTACCCGCACCTCTAACGAAGATGAAGTTGAGAAACCGTCAAGATCCCAAAGAGTTAAAGGATACCCGCAAACTTTAACGAAGATATAAACGAATTTTGTCAAAAACTCAAGAGTTAAGGAATAATTCGCAGACAACTAAGATATATGGCTAGAACAATATCGAATGTTGGTGCAACGAAAGTGCGAGGAGCCATGACATGTCAATGTCTTCGACCGTAACTCCGAAAGTTACCAAGAGAACAAATTCAAGAATGCACCCGAGAATACAATTCTCCGGGATAAACAAACAATATCCAGCACACGGTGTGATATAGATGTTTGCGAAGTCGGTAAATCTTGTTTCCGACATTTACCGATGAGATCTTATCGAATATGTATGTATATGTTGAACAACTTCCAGTCGACAAGATCTTCAATTTGTATGCAGACAGCTCTATCGGTGATAGAAGAATTAGGTTCACACCAAAACTTCTAGGTAATGAGCTTCATTTGTCGACATTGTATAGTATAACGCTGTAGCAAGTGGATATACGGATCAACTTCCTCGAGTCGAGAAATATCCTGAGATTGAATAAACATCCTACCCGATGAATATTTATTTTTTGAGTATTTGAAAACTTACTGGGGAAATAAACACACCAGAAGTTCACTGTAGTTTTCTAAGAACAGCTCAGAGGAGTATATCAGGTTTCACCGCCAATAAGATTCCGAGAAGATTCTTGTCCGAAAGAAATCTTTGAAAATACCAAGAATAATGTTGTAGTAATCCTTTCTGAAGGATATTCACTTGGGAGTAAATTAAACTTCGCGGGGGATACTCCATAAGAAAACCGTGTGGAAAATTCATTGGGGATTCCCGATTGATAATTTTGTAGGCATTAGAGTCCATTAAAAGATAATTGTTTTACTGGGGAAGGAATCTCGATTGGAGAAACCATCAGTTGTCAAAGTCCATACAAGCACACTACTTGTGCTGTAGAAAAGAGGATAATTCTATCGTCTGAGAACTATTCCTTCAATTTTGATCCTTACGAGGATATTTACAGTTTTAGTTGGAAAAACCTGCAAAAGAATAATCGGAGCTAATGTATGAGTATGATATGCATGATAGGATATGCATGATTTATTATTATTATTATTATTATTATTATTATTATTATTATTATTTTTATGTTTTAATGCAAATAGTACATGATTTCCTCGATAATCGATCGTAAAAGAAAAACGCCACCGGGGAATCCAATCGATGATCCTCGATGACAAAGAGTCCACTGGGATGATTAATCACTGGGAAGAGATTTAACTTCGAGAGTCAACATCATCGCTGATTTATCCTTCACTGCCGCTCAATATGCACGGGGAGAAGAACTAAGTTGCCATTTGAGAAAAGTCTTCTGTTTTCAATTGGGCACTTCAAAAGAAACCTTGTAAGGAAAAATCACTGAGGAAAACCCGAGTAAGTAGTTTCGTTGATACAAGAATTCACTTGTGGAAGATCACCCACTTTGGAAGAGATTCGATTTGAGAATCATCACTGTTGTAGACTAAATATGGACAAGCCTTCAAACTCATGGTAATCGGAAGAGCTAACTGGCTATCAAAATAGTCTTCAAAACTGATTCTACTGAGAAGAATCACTAACCGATCTTGAAACATCCCAAGTCATGGTCGGGATTTATGAATGAATGTGCTATGTAGGACATGATATGAATGTATGAATGAATGCATGAATATATCAAGCACGCATCAATTATCAAACCGAATCGACATCGGGTCTGGAGGATAAAAGAAAATGGCACAAAAAGATGATACTGTCTCCAAATGTTAAAGCGCGGTGGGTTGTGCTAATTCATGGTAGTTAAGAAGTAGCAACTTAATTGATTAGATAATGATGTGCGTGCCCATGCGTGGGAATAAGTTATTAGATTTTGCACTCAAGAGATATGACTTCATCTTCGCTTTTGCCGTTAGACCTTCTAGAAATCTTTCCGGTGGAGTGCCGTGATTGGCAAAACTTTTGATCATCTCCAAGGATTTTGTTCGGTTATGGGAATATCATGTCTTGATAGGAGTTTGGAGGCTGCATCTCAAAATATCCTCCTTAGATCTACCAATTTAGAGACGGACTTTGCATAAATGGACGATATGCCCTGTGATGTACATTGAGAGAACGCCTCAAGTAGTTTCTTATTAAATGAATTTTTTCAAGCTTGCTTTAGAATGAATCTTGGAGAGACTTCTACGCCTCAAGTTGTTTCTCGCATCGACCGCATAATTAGCTATGCAAACATAGGGAAGACGCGCATAAGTGTGCTTGAGGAATCAACTGCCTAATTACTGTTTTGCATGTATCTGAAAACAACTGTGATATGCTCAAAGGATTTTCAGACGCCCATGCCTTTGATATCAAAATGATCAAGTTTTTCGGGGTGTACTCTTTCACCGATGTTCATTATGAGAACTTCTTCAATGTCAAAAAATTGTTTTACATGTCAAGAATGTTTATCGTGACAATTATAATGGCGTTTTTAAACACATCGTAACTTTTGTGAGCGAACTTTTTAGAGTGAAACGTTGAAAGTTTTTCTTTATGAAAGATAAGATGATACCAATATGTATAACATACATCAGGAGTCGTAAACGCTGATCTTCATTGTATATGAATAAATTAACCCATGCTTCAATTAGGACTTTTGAGGGTTGTAACGTGGTTTCGTTTAGAAAAGGATTTTTAGGCTCAAAATATTTGTGCCCGCATTACTATGATGTTCTTTCTCCAAGTTCAACTATCCCGATACGAGCACTCATCTTCAAAGAAGTTATGATGGTCGGAACCAATGGTTTTTGGACCGATACCACCATATTTTGTCTTTGGTGTCCGAAACCACACGATGTTGTTTTTTTGTTGGAATTTTTTTCTCAAAATGTATTTCGGAAATGTTTTCCAAATTTTTCGATTATTACTAAGTTTGTTTAGTTTTTTTTTTTTTTTCGCTTTTGAACAAGTGGATCTATACGCAACCTTGATTTGTTAAAAGTGATGGTGACCGCCTAAATTTTTTGCATGAAGCGGTAATGCGGTCGTCATCCGTCGACTTTCGACATGTGCGGTGGTATGGTTTTTTATGCACACATTTATGGGGTAGGTCGAACATGGTTTTGACTTTTCAACTTTTTGGGATAGTCGTTGTTGTATCCTTTGATGCACACTTGATGAGTCCCGAACGCCGATCGATTAACTGAACACTACCTCGGGTTAAAATGAAGGTTTTTTTCAAAAGAAAAGAAACTCCTACTAAGGCTCAAAGGGTTAACGAGGGTCTATCTCCTTTATAAAGTGTTGGGGATTTGAAACAAGGCCTCAGACATCGTTAGTAGGGTTCTAATCAAAAGCATATGAGAGACCGACATTTTTTCAATTATCGTTATCCTCCCTCCGATCTTTTCTAGCGAAAGATTTTGTAACGTTGGTCAAAATTCTCACAAATCATTTAAAGAGTGATAACGAATGGATTACTTCAAGACAAACATACCATATCAGTAAGATAAAAACAAACAAGTTTCTACATGCAAACAAAGTTAAAACAATTAAACAAGATACACATGAAAATGCAGAAAGAAATAAAAGATCGCCGTTGTTGAGGACTTGAGCCTGCTCTTGACTTGTTGATTTAGATGAATTCAGAGGCTTGCGTTCACTTGAGTATGGGGTTTCTATTCACCAATGTATTTCTCCTTGAAGAGTCAAGTACTTCTCGTCAATCAACCGTTGAACTTTGGCTTTTAGGTATTGCGCTATCTCGCCGAGTGGCCCATGTGCTCCATCATGGTATCCACATCGCGCTATGATCATAACCAAGCGGAATAACTTTGGTGGGTTAAGAAATTTAGGAACCACCAATGAACTTTGAACCAAATAGGCGGTCAATTGAGAGGTCACGGAATTGATCAAGAGGAGCCTCCTTCTTTCCTGTGTTATTTCGAGGTATACCGATTTGAGTTCCGATTTCAAGTTGAGGAAGATCCGACAAAAGTTTTGATGCAAAGACTTGAAAGACGGTAATGGAGGATAATGAGTTGTTGCAACCGACTTCCCTTGCTAGAACTCGATGTATTTGTTGAAGGATACCACCTTTTCAAGTGATTATTTGTCTACTTCATTGTCGACTATTCTCAGAGCCTCGCCCATTTTTGGCAAACAATTGTTCCAATGAGTTTTGGAAATCTCTCCAGACGCTATCATCGTAATTTGAAACCAAAATGTCTAAACTCGAGTCGCTCGCTTGAAAGACAAAATTTGTCATCAATTAGCTCTCGAACCTCTGATTAAGGCGTAAACAAAACTCGCCATGTCTTGTAGAGTCAAGATGAAAAGCACATCCGACACTCTCATCAAACCAAGATTTAGAAACCTCGGTACCTTTCAATTCCCTTGGTATCACAACACCACTCGAATCAAGTAAGGCAAGAGTCGAGAATATGATATCTGGATTGGTCAATATCCCGTTAGGGCATATCGATGGTAATGCGATTAATATGCCGATTTGCCTTCTTCTTCGACGGGAGTAAGAAATTGTTGTTTAGGAATCTTCAAGGTAATCGAGGATGATGCTCAGAGGATGATTTTGACCTAGAGAGTTCGCTACGCATGGATGTCCTCGACTCATAAGCACACAGATGATAGAGGTGAACCAAGTTTTATGGAATTGCGGTGTTGCATTCTTTTCAAAGACAACTTGCAAGAGATCCACCACTGTGTCCATCTCGACTTTTCAAATGCTTAACTTCGCCTCAATAGTTCTCGACATTGAAGCTCGTTCGTAGCCTTTCCAGACATCCTTGAGTTCGAACGCGCCGAGTGTATAGCTTGATATTTTTGGATGTAAGAGATGGAATGAGTTTTTCTCATGAAGATGAAATGCATGGTAATGTATGATAGAATGCAAATGTAATACAATGGTAATGCATGTAAGAATGTGATGCAATATAATAGTAACGCATGTAAGAATGCGATGTAATGGTAACGCATGTAAGAATGCAATGTGATGCGATACATATTGATGTTTGCAAGTAAATTCACATGTAAAGTTAAATGCATAATGGTTTAAAAAGGACGCCTAACATGGTTTCAAGGCTCACCAAAGAATTCCCACTGTGATGGCTCTTAGGATTTTGATACAACAAACACAAATTTAATATCGAAGTGCATCGCAATGATACTTGCAACGCTACAATATTTTTTCAAGAGAATTTGGTTTGAGGGAGAGTTACGTATTATCCGATAGACAAAGGTGTCTAACGATCTAACATAACGTGAACCCTCAATATCAAGATTTGAACGGGTACTCAAAATCATTGATCCCAACTTGGGTGTACCATTTTCACCGTGAATAAATTTGTGATTAGATGATATATCCAAGGACGCCCTATTCGAGCATTCTTAAAGCCTAAAGGTTAGTTTCCTTAAAGGTCAAAACTAGGGAAAATCCTTCTAACAACATTATCGCAACGCAAAATAACTTGCAATCAGCCGATAATGTCTTCGGAAGAACTCTCCTAGGTGTGGTCTTCAATTACAAGACATTTCCGCCTAGCAAATCAACACTACGCAACCACTCTAATTTATATGTTCTATAGTCTTGGTAAGGATTTTCCTATAATCCCATCCATCATTCTAATAATAAAATAATATATTACAAGGTAATAATTAAAGCGATAGAAATAAATGACTAAATTATAAACATAAAAATAGAGGGATAAAAGAAAGCTAAATAAACACACATATGAAGAACTAAACTAGGGTTGACACGCTTAGTCAATATTCCTGTGAAGTCTTAACCGAAGCAACCTCGATTTTCAAAATCGCTTAATTTTCAAAAGTAGTGAAATCGCATTCCATAGCCCACTACCATCGTGAATTCTTCTCCATTGTTCTTGATCGCTCTGATTATTCTTCCTCGAATCGATCAACCGAGCTCTTGATACCAAATATTGAAATCCACCAAAATCTATGATGAATTTCTACCAATCTTGATGAATAAGATTCATATCATCACACAATGATAATGAACAATTAAAGAAAGAAGAAGAAGAAATAATTATTTTCTACAGTTTCTCTTTGCCCACAAATTGTGGAAAACTTTTTATTAACGCTGTAACTGTAAAATATCTGAATGAATTCAATTATAAAAAAAGGGGTTACCTCTATTTATAGATTTAGGTTAGTCACACTCGAGCCTAATCAAATATATTGGATTTGTTCCCTAAGCCAAATCAATATATTCTATTTTAGATTTAAATCAAATCTATATAAATCTAAAATCATGTGTGTAACAAACTGCTTTCCACACTTCTAAATCTCTAATCAAATATTTTCTAACACAAGGAATTATATTCAACAGCCCAACTTCACCATGTCGCCACTCAAATCTCAATATTTATTACGCATAAACGGCACCGCACTTTCATTCCTTAAAGGTTTTGGTTGCTTAGTCTATGACCATGCTTTAACCTAATAGTCCAACAGAGCCAAACTAGATCACAGTGAGTGGAAATGCAATTTGTCTAGGATATAAAATCGAGTGAAATGTGATGTTATGTTTGACATTAACAACAAAGAGATCTTTATATCTAGAAACAATATTCTATGAACATATTTTCCCATAAAACCACCAATGGAATTACCATTCATCTATAACCATAGAGAATATGTTTGGCCAAACCGATACAACCTCGAGACCAACTTCACCAGCCTACATCAAATGAACCATATAAAATCAAATAGTCCAAATGACTCGTGCAACCTTACCAACACGTATATGACGTTAAGACAAAGAGCAATCTACCTATTTAATATCTATTAAACCAATGCTTCGTATAATTCAATAACACCTAGCAAAGTCTCATATTTTGCTTCAAACCTCATCATCTAAAATTGCCACATCAAATATATTCCTATGTGGCATATAAGAATTCATCTTCACTTTTTAAAAGACATATTCTCTTTTAGAGATCTCTCGTCTAACTCGATAAGTACAAAATTTTATTAATTAAACAACAAATTACTAATAACTTTAATTTTGTTTTTTCAATCTTTTCATATTCTTTTACGCCAAATTCTTTTGTTTTTTCAATCTTTTCATATATTTCATCATTGTTAATATTTCGTGAAATATAATATTGATTCAATAAGTTTAGTCAATACATTGAAATAGTTTAATACAAATTTTTAAAAAATTACAAGTTTAAGTTAGTAATTAACAACTTACAAAAATTTATATTTTAGGTGAACATATTCAGAAGACAATAAAACAAAATAATAAACTTAAAATATTTATATTAAATATTAAAATAATAAAATATGTAAAAAATTAAACATTATTTAAAAAAATCACATACAAAATTAATGGAATAATTACTCTAAAATTAAAAATTTATCATTTTCACACAATTCATAAATACTATAAAATTAAGATTTATCATTTCAATAAAGCAATTCACACAAGGTTAACAAAATATAATGATATAACTTAATGATTTGAGTATTTGATATTGAACATGCCTTTATTAGACATGTCCATTTTCCGTGAGAAAAATGCACAATTAAAAATGCACTCTTCAAAAGTGGAGAAGTTCATTTTTTTTATCTTAATGTTGCTTGTGATAATTTGTTGCATAGAATCTAAGTCATTTGAATGTAGATATCTCACATCCTTAAATGATGAAGATTTAATATTTTTAATATGTTAAAAAATTAAAGGAAGTGTAAAATAATTATTGAAATTTTTCACTAATTTCACATTTTAAAATTAAATAGCAACGCCTTATTTATCATTTTTACAATTGAAATTTAAATATATTTTTATTTAAAGTTACTCTCTTTTATCCTCTTTATTTTATCAACTCAATTACAATTTTTATATTAAATAAAATTAAAATTTATATAATTTAATGTTACTTAAAAAATTCTTCAATACCCGTGTATTGCAAGGGTCTCAATTTTATACCTTATTTGATTGACTATGTGATAGAATCATGGTAATTTTAGACGATTTTTGGATGTAATTTTAGATGTAGTGTTAGACAAACAAGAAAGTTGAATTATTAGTCATTGGACTTTATCTTAGATATGGTTTAATTAGTCTTTTAGTCATTGGACTTTTATCTTATATTTAATTAGTCTTTTAGTCTTTACTTTAATAGTATAATTTTAATTTACACTTATTATTATTCTAATTTACCCATTTTTGCTCTATTATAGTAAATTTTACTTAACCCACTATAAACTTAAATGCTATGAAAAGAATACAAACCCGTAGTCTTCTCGTCTACCCACATCACACTGGGAGTTTTCAGTACATCATTCACATTCAAAATTGTTCCATTTGACTTATGTTAAACACACTACTCCAACCGCTTGAAAAGTTTTCCACCAAGAGCCGTCCGAGACTCCAGAAAATCCGTAATGGAGGTGAGGAATGGCATCCATCCTCCACAACCTCCATGTGAGCCCAAGGATATATAGGAGGACCATTGACTTATATGTCCTGCTTAGATACGAGAAGCATTAAGCTCAACGACTATGGCACGGAGGTTAGTAAATGAAAAGTTTATGTTAAATAAATTTATAATTTTATCCCCGTGGTTTAATTTGCTTATTTTTTGTTTCAGGAGAGAGGATCAAAGAAAGAACTTAAGTGTCGTACACGGCTCAAGCTTTAGGTGGGTTTCACAACAACTCCCCAAAGAAATTGACTATTAGGTGAGTCGATCCGTCATACATCGCTCAACGAACCAACTTATCCAAGATTGATTCGAACTTGCTGGATAACTTTTGCAGAGATATGGCATTCAGAGACATCTTCATTTCATATGCCATATGGTGAGATGACAATTACTCGGATGACGCTTATTTGTTGCACCTTCCCATAAGTGGGTGTCTTCCGGACTTTGACCATGTCATAGAAAATGTTGTCGCCGATCTTATTGTTAACTATTTAGAGTGTCACATGTTGTCAGACTGCATTGTGTTCGTATATGCAGAGGTGCCCATTATAAACCGCAGTGGTTGTACGATTTTTTGTTGAGCATCGAGCTACTTTTTCGGGCATATGCGACCGTATATATTTGCCGATGTTAGTTAGTTGCACTATTTTGCGGACAAGCGTTACACTTGTCAATGCAAAATATTTATCATTATATTTTGGACTTAATGTATATACTTTGAGATGCCGCTTAGTTACCCTATATGATGCTCTTGGGATGCACGTGTTTGTTGCAAACAACTCTACCGTTATCCGACTCTTCTTCAAGTATTTATTAAATGTCTTGATTATTTTGTTATATTAGATTATAGTAGTATTATTTTTTAATTACTTATTTATTAAATGTCTTTATTAAATAGTTTATTAAACTAAAGTAGTATTATTTTTAATTACTTTTGTTTACATTGAACAATGTTGTATTCATTTAGTATTTTCTTACACTTGGTAGAAAAGAAGAAAATTGGAAACCAAGTGAAACGTGGACTACCTTGAGCGAGATGGTCGAAGTACAAGGAGCAATAAAGGTGGATGCCTTACGACTATTCTCGATGTGTTGTTACCGTTGATGTAGTATGGAACCCATTTGAGGACCATAGAGAATTTGTGACATTTGATGAGAATTATTTGTTCATGTGGGGTTCCAGTTGAGGCATCGTTTCCATTCTTGTCGATAGATGTTTCGCCATCTAAAACTCATCGTTACTAAATCGAATGGTTATCCTAAAACAAATCTACAATCGTGAAGAAGAAAAGAATGGAAAAATAAGTAAATGTGGATTCCTAAAAGGAGAATGTCTCAAGAAATGGCACACTTCTCTTAAAGCATTAGCCTGAGAAGAATGGTATTTTGACAATGGTCGTTTGTTGTACCCCAAAATTTATGGTCTATTTTTTCTTTTTTTTTTGGCTTATATTTACATTATCGTGAACATACATGCATATCATTGATCACATGGTTATGAGGTTAAGAGCATCTCAGTTGTGGAAAAACGATGTTTTACTAATTGGACTATTTTGAACCGTAAATTGATATTTCTGCTCGTGCTTGATGCATGATCTTATGGTCAAGTTTATCTCGTGTGGATCTACAAACGTTAGAACCATTTGTCCTTTATTTTATATGTTTAGATTGAGGCCAATTCATCAAGGAAGGACTCATAGCTCATTTCTTAATAAAGCTAATTTAGTTTCTTTGGTGTTTTAGATGCTCAAATTCATAACTCTTAGCTCGCTGGATATTTTTAGCTTATTTTAGAATGGAGAGTCCATCTCGATATTATATCCAACTTTCATTCTCATGCCGGGTTCTAATTTTGTGAAGAAAACTCCGAAAAATTAATCTTCAAGTGCAATAAATTGAGTTTATGGTTGAACCGTGTTTATGGGACACTAAATAATTCATAACTTCCGCTGGAACGTCGGAATTGAGTGGTTTTGGTTCCTAAAATTCGCTTGACATCCTCTTCAACTTTCGTGTTCGAGTTGAGAGCTAATTCCTTACGAATCAATACGTAATTTTATTCTTTGAACGTGTATTCGAGCCAAACCGAGCATTATTTTATCCGACGCGCAACGCTCAAAAATCATATCTCGCCAATTTTATCGGACTGTGATGGACTGGTGTCAAAAGTTCACAAGTTCCATTGCCTTTAATCTTCGTGGTACATCTCGAGTTCGAATTTTGATCCAAGATCCCCATTCGTAACGCTTTTTCCTGTGTGGCGCTATTAAAATTTTGCATGTGTCGATGCTCGTAATGTGAGATGAAACTTCAAGAATTCCTATATATTTAACCGCTTGTTTGATATAGTCGAATTTGTTTACGTAACTCAATTTTTCGCTCCTGACATTTTTCGATGGGTCCGATTTCAAATTCGACGCACTTTCGAGGTCAGGTATTGTTCACTTAAAATTGCTTGGATAAAGACAATTTAGGCCCAATCTTGGGTCCAATTCACATCAAGCCCAAAGGATCCACCTATAAATCAAATTTTACTCTCATAATTTTGGGAGGAGAATTTACAATTTCCAAACTTCTCTCTCTCAACTCAAGAACACAAGAAAAGTCAAGTCTTCAATCTCTTCTCCAACCACCATTGAAACTCTCTCATCGAATCGATTCCCCTCACCCGGCCGCTTCTCCTCTCGTGGATCGATCTCCCTCCGTTTCGCTATGGCGCCCAACCTCCTCTCGCTCCATCGCGACCGCCTCCTCCGGTTTTCCTCCACCCAATCAAGATTTCAAAGCTTTGTCTTGTTCTCGTCATCTTCTCCTCTTCTGCGCCAATTCAAGTACGGCTTTCTTAAATAAGTGCTTATTTTAAGCGGTTTTCACAATTGCTTATTCTTGAAATTAAATTGAGGAGTAGCTTGTTCATGTATTAATTGATTCTTATATTGATTACTTGAATTGGTTTTGCATGTTTATGACTTGATTCTTGAACTCGAATTGTGTCGAGGTATGAAATTAATAAACATTACACATTCATGAGTTAATTTATTTGCACATAAGGTGTGTGTTAATGTTTGAATTATAAATAGCATGTTCTTGCATTGATTGTTGTATTGAATTTGCATGCTAACCGCTTGATTCTTGAACTTGAAAGTGTGTCGAGTTGTGGTTTAATGCATATTCATGAGTTAAATTGCATATTGTTGATTAATTGAATCGGTGCATTAAAACATGGTTAATTCTTGGCGCTTGATTTTATTTCATGTACAACGTTATGTCGAGGTGTGGCATTGGTTGATTGTTGAATGCTTTCATGTTGTTACATGTTGATATGAAATTCCATTCATGAAGCATTGCATTTAATAGCCACATTACATGAGTTAATAAGCATTTGTATGCATCAGGTTGATTTGAATAAATTCCAATTTTGGCATATCAACCATAAACCAATCAGGTAGTTGTTTGCATGTCATATAAGTGATTTAATATCCGATTTCATACTCCATTTCAAAATACAAAACAAGTAAGAATTGGAAATTAAATTGGTTCATGATTTTACCTTTTTCATGCATTTTGTGAACCAAAGTCTACTTTTTATCAAAAGTCCAAGATAGTAATACTTGTCCTAGACGTGTTGGCATGTTTTAAACCGATTTTCATGCTTTTGGAACCAAATTCTATGCGCATCATGTCTAAATAAACTTGCTGTCCGCCACATAAAAGGTCCAAAAACTTTGCTTCCACTAATTAATTAAAACTGATCATATTTTTTGAATCATAACGCTTTCATACGACCACGTGGTTTTTAGCTTATTCGACAAGTTGACTTTATCACCTTATTTTAAACAAGTGCTTTTCCAAGTTGATTTTTGAGTTTTTTTTCACCTTGCATGCTTATGGTAGTATATTAGTTTATGGATAATCTTTGAGCTTTGTGATTTCAATAAGCAATTTTCTTGTTAATTTAATACTTTGTTATATGTGCAAGGTACCTTGAGTTTGTTTTTGATTATGTAACTTTATGTTACCATGGACGATCCAAAACAATGCATGTTAATAATTTGTAACATTTATTCTTTGATAGGTGTTGCATGAGTTATATTTTGTGTGTGTGTTTCATGGATGGTCGATACACATCCTTTTCACCATTGTATGTTGGTTAACGACTTTTGTGTTGGTTCTACCTCACGGATGTGTCGACACACTTCGTTGATTGTTAGACATTGGTCAATGTATTCTGTGTGTGGTTGGTTATCCAACTCGCCGACACACGCTCTAGTCATGGTGGTACATTATTTCGATGTACTTTATACGTGTTTCTATGATTGTATAGATATGTCCAAGATATCTCGATCTTGCACACATGTGTGTGTATATTTTGTCTACATTGTTTGGGTGTTTACCTCTTGCAGTTTTATGATTGATTCGATATGTCCACTATATATCCTAATTCTTGACACATGTGTGTGCACCTTTGTCCGTGATTTTTTGGTGTTTATCGTTGTCATGCAGTATAATGGCAAGCAAAGAGTAAAGTATTATTTTTACCGGTGATATATACCGTTAGTTATATCGTATCGCGGTCTACAGAGATTGGTTATTGATCTGTCGTTAGATGTTTCTACCGCTAATGAGTTCGAGATTAAAAGAAATGAAAATAAAGATGTAAAGTAAATGAACAAAAAATATAAAGGATAGACAACTTGTCCGAACGAATGCACACTACCCGTCATGCTTAAATCTACCATCCATGTCATACTCATCCTACGATACTCATCCGTCATCACATACCTCTCACAACCTAATCTATTTCTTAGCCAACTTGAGAATTCTTCAATCATCTCAATAGTCATGTCCGCCTACTCTCAACAACACTAAGTCAATGGCACACCTCCATACCCATCTCTAGCTTACTTCACCAACGCAGAGGCATTAAGATTAGATAATCTATAGTGAATGTCACTTTAAACCCATTTCTAGCATTCGTAAACTAATGATAATCATCCTAGGTAAGAATCTACAATCTATCTCTAGTAAAGCTCAAACCCTAACATAGAGTAAAACCCAAGACAATCACCAACATATTCAGAAGCAACTTTATACAACGCCTAGGCGAAAATATACATGAGTAAGAGTAGATATATACAAAACCCAACAAAAGAGATTACAAAGAGAAGAGAAGAAGATTTAGGGATTCAACTCCCATCATCCAAATGCAAGCTCCAATGTTGTTTTCTAAGAAAATCTATCAAAAATGATGTTGATGGTGTTGACCAAAAATACCCAACCCATAACCTAAAATGTGTTTTTAGCCCCTTTAAAGAATTCTAATGTGGTGGCTGCTAAGCAGTGATTCGCGCTAAGTGCGGTCCAGATGTTCAAAGATCTTGTTTTGCCATATCTTGAGAACCGTGAATTTAATTGCACCTTTGAAGCGTTGGAAAACTTATTAAATTTCCTATCTAACCATGTCAAAATATCAATCAAATTGATGATTTTATTCTTTGATTTTGAGCATTCATCGATGAGTCGCTTCAAATCACACAGATGAAGTCAGGTCTTCGACACTTTATTACTCAATGCCCAATTATGAATGAATACCTATAAAAGAGATGAAAACTATCAAATGATACAATATTTACATAAAAATCAATTATTCTATTATGTACACATTTATACAAAAAGGGGATTTATTCAAGAATATCAATAAAAGAACCGATAAGTGCCACTAAACATATATACAAAATAACTTAATTTTGGCACTTATCAACTCTCCTCAACTTGACACATTGTTTGTCCTCAAACAAAGTCAAATAACTCAAAGAAACAAAGAATGATAATCAAATAATCACAAATCAACATGTTTTGAAAACGAAAACAAATGTATGGTTGAAACGTAAAATGTACACGACAAATACAAACTTACCACTATACTATAACAATAACATATAAATGAAACAAATCCTAAGTACAAAAATCATGCAAACATTCTAAAACAAAACAAGCTCAATCATGAATCACACCTAGCAAAAATTCATCCCTAGATGAAGAACACACAAAGGTGAGGATAAAAAACACCTCCACAATATTGCAAAGAATAGACTAAATTATGCATTCATCCAAAACGATAAAAATACAAATGAAAGAATCACAAGGGCTTTTCAAGGTTGTAATATGGCTTCATAACAAACAAGTGATAAGTCCTAAAGCTAATCAAACAAAAACTTGCCTAAACCTAAGGGAGTGATCAACTCACAAAGTTCCAAACAATATAATTTCAATCAAACTTCTTCTTCATCACAAATTTCACACCAAACACACCTCACTTATAATATAACATTATTCCTACTTTTTTGTTTTTCTTTTCAAAGTTTTTCTTTTTTCTTTCTTTTCTCTTATCTTTCTTTTTTTCTTATCTTTCTTTTCACATTTTTTTCTTTTCTTTTTCTTTTCTCTTAACCTCATACCAACCACAATATAAGTATATAAATATTTCTCTCCCCAACTTGAATTCAACCAATATTAATGTGAATACTCCCTACTTTCTAAGGCAAGGTAAAAATCCATACAACAACATATAGTTGAGGGTTCAAGAAACAAACAACCAACATCCATATAAAAAGTGAGTTGACACTCATAGACAAGTATCAAGTTCAAATAAAAATGGATATTGATAAAAGCTCAAAGGGGAAAACAAAGGTTCACACACTCACAAGGTGAATTGAATATTTGACCAAGGTAGTTATGCTCAAAATCAACAAAATGCCTTGATCATTTTCTGCAATCATACAATCAAAACAAAACAAAAGATTAAGCATAATAAAATCCAGTTTAAACAAGAATGTGGACTCTCATATGTAACCAATGGAAAGCTTCCTCACATTTATGGTTAAAAATGGTACTAAAGTGATTCAATTCATGAGCAAGTAATGCAAAAGAATGAATAGCATGGTAATTATACAAATGATAAATTTCCAAACATGTTATGCTATAGAAAGCGATAAACGAGTACTGACGGTACCAACTTTGAAAACTATTATTACCATACATCCGGCGAGTGAAACGATCAAACCTGAAAATCACCTCAAAAGTCTTCAAGTTATCGGACCAAAATTGAGTCCAAACAACAACAAAAGAATTAGAAAATAAATTTACAAAATTTACAAATTTACAAAATTTACAAAATTTACAACCAACAAGACTCCTCAAGCTAAACACGACAAGCTCGAGAAACACACAATTTACATACTAAAACAAAAGCAAATTACGATTAAAACTTGGTGACAATGAATTAACAAGTTGAAAAGTGAAGATTTAAAATTAAGAAGTCCTATTTCAACTTGTTAAAACACAAGTCACCACACACATAAACAAACATGTTTGTTTTACGTCAGAAGCTCGACGCCTTTCTTGGCGAGCACTAGTAACCTTCTCGTCATGCCATGGTATTTCCACATCAAGAAACCTAAAGAAAGTGTCCTAAAACCACACAATAAACGCTACTTAATACGAGACAACTTACAACAATACTTGAAAACAAGGAAAACAATCATAAGTACAAGTATGGAAAATACATACACGTACACATGTAATATACAAGTTCATATTCAAAGTCTATACAACATATACATTAATTACAAAACTCAAAACAACGGAATTATCGCAATACGTAAACAATAAACCAATCCTCGATAACGGCGCCTATTTTGTTGTCATGTATACGGCAAGCAAAAAGTAAAGTATTATTTTTACCGTGATATATACCGTTAGGTTATATCGATCGTGTCCACAGAGATTGGTTATTGATCTGCTGCTCGACAATTCTACCATTAATGAGTTCGAGATTAAAAGAAATGAAAATAAAAGATGTAAAGTAAATGAACAAAAAGTATAAAGGATAGACAACTTGTCTAGAACTAACGCATACTACCCGTCATGCATTTAAATCTACCACCCATGTCATACTCAAATTTCACGATACTCATCCGTGTCATCACATACCTCTACAACCTAAGCTATTTCTAACCCAAATTGAGAATTCTCCGAATCATCTCAATAGTCATGTCCGGCCTACCTCAACAACACTAAGTCAACTACGCCACCTCCATACCCATCTCTACTTACTTCACCAACGCAAAGGCATTAAGATTAGATACCTATAGTGAATGTCAGCTCTAAATCCATTTCTAGATTCGAACCAATGATAATCATCCTAGGTAAGAATCTACGCAATCTATCTCTAGTAAAGCTCAAATGCCTAAAATAGTAGTAAACCCAAGACAATCACCAACACGATTCAGAAAGAAATCCTTTATACAACGCTTGTATACAAATATACATGAGTAAGAGTAGATATACAAAAACCCAACAAAATAGATTACAAAGAGAAGAGAAGAAGAGGAACCAAACATTGGATCACAACACCAATCGACGAGGATTCAACCGGATCATCCAAATGCAAGCTCCAATGTTGTTTTCTAAGCAAATCTATCAAAAATTATGTTGATGGTGTGGGACCAAAATACCCAACCCATAACCTAAAATGTGTTTTTAGCCCCTTTAAAGAATTTCAAGTCGCAGGGGTCTCCGTGATGTTCAAAGATCTTGTTTTTGCCATATCGAGAACCGTAACCTAATCATACCTGCCTTCAAGCGCTGGAAAGTTTATTAAATTTACTATCTAACCATGACAAAATATCAACCAAATTGATGATTTTTATTCTTTGAGTTTGAGTTTTATTCGATGAGTTGCTCAAATCGCTGAAGATGGTTCGTATACTCTTTATCAAATGATACAATATTTACATAAAAAATCAATTATTCTATTATGTACATTTATACAAAAAAGGGGATTTATTCAATAATATCAATAAAAGAACCGATAAGTGCTACTTAATATATATACAAAATAACTTAATTTTGACACTTATCATTTACTTTTGTGTTTCTTATGTTTTATTTGGATATGTCCGCACATATCTCGATCTTGGCATACACATGTGTAACCTTTTGTCTACATTGTTCGGGTGTTTACCTTTGTGTTTCTATGATTGATTTGGATATATCCTCTATATCCCGATCTTGTATACATGCAAGTGGCATCTTTTGTCTACATTGCTGGGTGTTTACTCTTCAGAGGTTTCTATGATTGATTGATATGTCCGCTACATATCCCGGCTGTTGGTACACATGATGTGTGTATCTTTTGTTTGCATTTCTTAGAATTTACCTCTTGCATGTTTCTATGATTGATTCTTGATATGTTCACATATTCGTGATAATTTATACAAGTGCAAGTGCCTCTATTCATTCAGTATTGTCTAGATGGTTATCCTGCTGTGTGTTCCATTGATCTTCTGAATGTGTAATGATACACATTCCAATCATGATTATTGATGCTTCTACGCATTGCTCAATGGATTTCTTTATTGCTTTTCAAGATTTCACTAAGTTTTCCAGTATTTTGCTATTTGCTATGCTTTTAAGGTATATCTATCCGCTTGGTATTTCATCTTTTTTTACGCCTTTCTTTTACCGCTTAGATATCATGAGAAGTAGGTGTTTATCGCTTTTTAGATATCATGAGAAGAGGAAAAGATGGGCTAGAAAGTCGTTGTTTAAAGACCCAGAGAGTGAATTCGCAAATTGTGTGCTACTTGTGTTGGTTTGATTAAAACCCGCTTCGAGAGTAGGTACTTCCAAGAAGTGTTTATTATCTGTGGCTTGCATAGAGGGATGGTGGTTAGGAAACCCATTATGGCACCATCATTAAGTCCAATGAGAAAGATACGCGAAAAGGGTTAGCAACCAAACCCCACCCAATTCCAATATCCACTAATCGTGAAAGCTTACTTTTATCGAAATCACACATATAGTGGAAATGGTTCTCTATTTTACCATTCATGCTTTGTTTGATTTCGTCACATATGCACTCAATACTGCACTCATATATTCTTCACACTTGTAATTCATATCAAGGCGTGAATCCCTTTTCTCCCATGAGAAACTCCCCGTCGACGTGGGTTTGTCTCCGCTGCCATGGTTTTTCTCCTAAAGAAAGATCCTCGCCGACGGTGACGTACACCATTGTCTATGGTCTTTCTTTCCTCTTATCCCCACACTTCTATGTATCAATTGTTGTGGTATTGTATTGTTTCAGGTGTTGCCAAAGCACTTTGCTCTCCTCCTTTGTATCCTTTGTTGGTCAACCAAGGTGGATATCGTGATAAATTAGCTTGTGTGATCTATGTTATTATGGATGTGTGGTGATGATAAATGCTAAATGATTGCATTGTGATATGTTGTTGAATTGTACATGCATACATGCGATTTGAACTGGGTGACCGCTTGATCCTAAGTTATAGTGGTAAGTTATGTGTTCACATTTGCGGCTTTTGTCTTGCTCCGTTTTAGAGCGTTTAATTCTAAGATAATTGAATTGGGAGAGGTGAACTTGATGTTTATATATGGTACCACATGCATCGAGTCACATTCATTTGCATTGGAGTCTTATGTGTTATTGGATGTGTATTTAAATCGAAATGTGGTGATTTGGTTGATTTGATTGCTTGAATTGTTATATTGGCAATTAAATGTAATATATGATAAAGGTGAATGTCTTATACATGAATAATGTAATTATGTTATATGGAATATACAATGTATGTGGAGCATTTCATATAGACATTGTTTCTACATCACTCGATTATATACATTTGATAATGATTCAATTCCATCTTCCCCACAGATGTGATGTCTTTACATCGCCCAAGTTCCAAGGATAGTGGTTCTTCTACGAGACTAATCGAGGAGATTATTTAGTTATCCGTTATCCCTAGTGAGTCATCATTGTTCGGTCATGTAACACGCGAGTTATTTGAACTATGTTAATTATGAGATATGTTATGTATTCTAATCTATTTAACTTGAGTGTCGAGATAATACGTGGATCATTCGTGCCGATGTTTTGGATTCATATGACTTGATTATGTTATGTATTCAGATTGATGTTGGTTTATGATTATAATGGGATATAATCATATTTATATTTGTGAAATGAATTGAAGAACTATTCCGCTATGATATGCATAATTCGAGGAAGCAGACGAATAGTGTTATATTTACACCAAATTCATATTAGTGTTTTTCTTGGTTTCTAGAATGTGGGAAACGCATATGACACCCATTGTATGTATTCATATTTACTCCGAGCATGCTATATTTATTTGGGATTATAAAAAGTGGTGTTATAAGGTACACGCCACTAGTTAAGGACAAATTGTAGCTATTTTGTACATGATTTTGTGGTCCTTAACAATGCCTTTTTAATTAATTAGTAGTATTTATTCTAGTATTTTGGTTTAATTATGTTTTTATTTAGTTTTTGTTTATAATATATTATTTAACTTAGTTTACTTTTAATTGTAGGTTTTATTGATTAATTATCTCAAGCTTGGATTCAAGGGCACTAAGAGCTCTCGGGACATTCTTTTGAAGAAATTTTTGATGAAGAAGCATGCTTGTGTCACACAATAAGGTTAGTATGATCATTGCCAATAACCTAAGCGAAGCCGGTCTGCAAAAATCAAAAAGGATGTACTCCATGCTTTCACCTTTTGGCCACCAACCCATCATTTCCATTGGCTTTTGTGTGAAAAGGGTGGAAACATCACTTCTTCATAATTATCATCTGTTGTAAAAAATTAGGCATAGAATTTGTAAGAAAACATAGTTTTTCCTCTTGATTCTCGAATGTTCATCATCTCCAACATCTTGTGAGCAAAGCAACCA